>JAPQWN010000003.1:7140714-8341071 GCA_028538565.1 Umbellularia californica
TATGGCTTAAATGACTCTGTTTGCTAGTCTTTCTTCTTTTCTGGATCTATGGATTTCTGCTTTTTAGCTGCTGGTGACAGTGGAGTTCAAGAAATAAAATTATTCACTGAGCATCCCATTTCTTTTTCATGTGTTTGTTTTTTCTTCTCTCCTGCCAGAGATGAATTTGGGGTCTCCCTAGATGTAGTGGGTATTTCCTTTTTTTATATAGTTGGGAAAAGGTTTTGATGATGATGGTGATGATTTAATACCTCGACCTTGAGCCCTTGATTGTAAGGAGACACTTTCAGTCTCCAGGAGAAAGCAGCCTGACCAATGCGAGAAAGGGGCTATGTCACCGTATGAGGTGGTAATGATAATGGAAGTACCAATTGGAGGTGAGCCCCCTCACCCTCTCCCTCCACTAGGGTTCTTACAGAGTTACGAACAAAGAATCACGAGGAGTCCTCTGCACCAGTGGACTTTCTTGGTCTCATACGGGTTTCGTTATCTTGTTGTCTCATACAGGTTTCGTTATCTTGTTGTCCAAGGAGGGTTCTTGTCAGTGCTTGATGTGCATGAAATTTTGTCATCATTGAGTGAAATAGCCATGTAGGCATATCATGAGACATGTCATCCTTTGGAATTCAGTGTTGTGCCCATGTGAGTAGATCGTTCGACCAATTATGATTTGTCCGACAGACATATCATGTTGTCCATTAATGCCTTGTCATTTTCCCCACACTGCCATGCTTACTAATCACTACACACCCCATTTTGACCATGGTGGCAAAGTTTTCTGTGAAATACGAAGAGGGGCCCAACAGGTTTTTGTGGAGCACAATGGTAAGGTTTCGTAGGACCAACAAGGGTCATTATTCATGAAAAGGAGTAAAAAGAATACATTAAGTCATAAGAGATGCCGTATCACTTGGATTGAATTCATGGTAAGTGGTAACACAATTGGCTTTCTTCAGTCTCATAGTACTTGCAAATCAGAGATGCTATAGTATTGAAGAGGACATTTTGAGAATGTTACAGAGTCCAGAAGTATCCCATTTGTTATTGAATGTGATTCTAATATTTACATGTTTGGCTTCCTCTGCTTGTCGAGAGCTTTGTTGTCTTTCTTTAATAAATGATGCTTGTTGCCTCAATACTTCTCTCTTGTTTCAATAGAGGATTTTTATGTGATTACTGACACTCCAGGAAGTGACTGTATGGTCTCTCGTGATAATCTTTCCTTGTTTTTTATCCCTTTTCTCATTTAGCTTCTATTTCTTTACTCTTCATTTTTGTAAATGTCATCTTCACTTCATGACTTTCTTCAGTACTCTTTCCTTTGTTTTCCATTTGTCTTCTTTCTTGCTTCTGTATTTTATGAGGTTTTGCTGGCAGAAAGAGAAACTTTTTATGCTATGGTTTTGTCTAATCAGGGCGAACTTTTAAGAATCAGGCGTCATTTTTTAATGCTAGGATCAGCAGTTTTGATGGCCACATTGACTTTTCTCTTGTTCAATACAATGAAATGTGATGTTGTTTAGTAGGTACTTGGTATCCCATTGAATCATGTGACTGAGACTTGAATTTTGATTTTAAAACATAATGGTCTGTCCATTGTTGGAGCTGTTTGGTTGCTGCTCCAGTGATTCATCTGTACTTGCTGGTGAAGCTTACCTTGATCTCTGTCTGATTCAAATCTTACATTGTTAAGAGTTGGTTTATGAAGCTACGGGCTACGGCCACTCCCGAGGAGCTGGTGAAAATGGAAGAAGACAATCTCTTAAACACATATAATGAAGAATGACCTGATCAACAATAATTCTACATATCAATTATCTTTGATGTTGGTAATATTGAAAAATGACCAGCTTCATGGATTTGTTCACCATAAATTTCTGATAGATCTGGCTTTGTTGAGATATAATGAATTTTATACATATTTTTTTCTCAGCTATCTACTTATTGAGAATTGTTTGGTCAGTGCACAGTTATCTGTTCTGGTTAACAGAGGATGGGTCCCCCGCAGCTGGCGAAACAAGTCTTCAGAAGATCTACGAGATGTGGAGAAATCTTCAACGGTTGCATCACAATATATTGAAGATAAAGAGAGACGCTTTTGGTGGAGGTTATGGCCCAAGAAACCTAAAGCGATTAAGGTTATTTGTTCTCACTTTGTCATGAATTTTGGCAGATCTACTTTTCATTGATCAAGTCTGGAAAATGTTTTTAAGACAGGTATATTTGGGAATCAAAGCAGTTAAAGTTATTTTTCAAAAGCTTTATTCAGGACTCGGGAGTACTTGTAGGGTCTTGAATATTAGAAATTTCATGTTTGCAGAGTTTTGACAGCTTACATGTGTGCACACGTTTCAGTTTAACAAACTGTCACCTGATGGTTGCATGCGAGATGCCTGAGAATCACTGAGAGTGGAAAATCTTATTGTGGCCTACAAACAGATGATTAAGAAAAGAAAACAGTGATGCAAAATTGTCTGAATTAATTGAAAAGTCTGCTTCTTACTGAAGTGTAGGATTTTTCAATTTGGAAAATATTTTATGCAATTTCTGTTCCCGGTGGGGACCATCAGGTTAATGGTTTGTTTTACTAAAATATGAACCTGCATGTACAGAATACCACCACCTATAGGCTGTTCATTTGTTTAGGCTTGGGGCCCTATAACCCCAAGAAGACTTCATCCTCCCAAGAAGACTTAATCATCAAAATGAAATTCAATGTAGCCTCTTGGGTGTCTATTCTCCCAAACTTTAGGGACTTCTCCTTCGATGCTTTATGTTTCAATTGGAGGGAAGTCATCTCATCTTGATGTGGCTTTTTCTTTCTTTGCCTGAGGCAGTCTGCCTCCTTTTTGTTTTAGCTTCTCTCTTTTTGGGCGGTGGCCTCCTCGGCCGCTTCTCAGTATAGTCATTTTATACTGTAAAGCTTTTAATTCTATTAATACAAGTTACCATTTCAAAAAAAAAAAAGGCTTGGGGCCCTATAACCCTGCTGCTTACTGTTTCCATTTATGAATGCTGAAAAATTTTGCAACCTTCAGGACGAGAAGCCTGCTGTGACTCCTGTAAAGGTTATTGGTGTTGTTCGTGAAAGTGAGAAACCCAGCATCTTTGTGCCAGCTAATGATCCAAGCTCTGGTCAGTGGTTCTATGTTGATGTCCCAGCAATAGCACGTTCTGCCGGACTTCCTGAGAATACTATTTATATTGAAGATACCAATGAGGATATCAGTGCGAGTCAACCATATCCCATTCCAAAGGATGTGAACACAATGATCCGCTATTCAGTCATGCCACAGGACCATTTAAATTATACTTTGACTTGGTATTGCTTTTGATGACTAAATCCTAGAGTTTGATGTGCATGGATATATTCAAATTGTTTGTGGGGAATTTGAATGCCTTTTGTTCTATGACCTTCATTTAAATGCTAATTGGATGAATGCAAATTATCTATATGCTGCACATGGGGAGTTCTTTCTGCGCAGCCATTTAAATCAACAGTGAGACCCACCTTTTCAAATCCAAACCCTAAAAGCAATGCTTTATCCTGCATTGGCACTGGCCCACAGTTGAATTGGTCATTTATAGAACACGTGATGTGACTAAAAAAAAATACAAAAACAGGAGTGACTCTGTTTTTACACATGATCAATTTACAAGTGGGCCCACTCTGCTTGAAGTGAAATTGACCATTACAAGTACAGGAAGGGTGCTTTTTTTTAGTGGTTTAGAAAAAAAAGGGTGGGTCCCACTGCTGATTATATGGGTTCACTCAAAAGGATATGTCTTCTAATTGAATTACTTCATTTACATGATGGGTGCTTGTTGCCATGTACATGTAATGATTCCCTCGTTCCCTTGGTTTGGCCACTACCACCTTTCGAACCCAGCATTTTGAAGTCTCAACTCTCAATGCAAGTAATGCAAGAGGAGCTGTTTGTATTAGAACTTGTTGATATCATTCATTTTGGTTATAAGCAGTCACCAAAGAATAGTTCCTGCTTGTAATTAAAGTATCGTGATTCCATGACAATTCTGAAGTCTCAACACAAGCATTATCATTTTGCTTATAAGTAATCACAAAATAATAGTACCCACTTGTAAATGCAGTACTGGGAATCCCGACAATTTGTTTACATTGCCTTAGCTTGAGATTTTTCTGATTAATTTCTGTCTCTATTTGCCAGGTATTCTCTATCAGCTGCAGTAACTTTCATGGCTTTCAAGAGATTAAACCCAAAGAAGAGCCCAAGATAAAAGCCTCTCGCTGCAAGAGTTTGGGTTTGTTAACAACAGCTTGACAACCTTCATTTATCTCCAATTTTAGGATTATTGAATAAAAAAAAGGTTTATAAACTGTTTGCCTTTTTGGTTCCTCTGAAACTTTCATGCCATTTTTTTCTCATACATGCTTTAGAATGCTTTCCTACCTCTTTCCCCCTCCAGTTATTTCCTCTTCCCAACCTTTTTCTCTGTTCTTAGAGCATTTTGGTTCACAGGTTGAGAAATGAGAATATCTTGCGTTACTTATTTTTTTGCTTTTCTGGTCATATCTTTATTGTTTGAACACCCAGTTCTGATATGGTTTCTGGGGCTCATCTGTCAATCAGTACGGCAATATCCCAGTCACGTGCTTCTGTTTTTATAAGCTTGTCTGCCCTTCAACCAGAAACAACTACAAGCCCTACTTGAGCTGCTGCCTAAGAAGTCATAAAGATCACGATCTGGACTAGAAATGCATCCTTTCTGTATATGATGCTTGAAAAAGGAATTATTCATGTCAATTGGTAAGTACCAGTAACTTTCTACATGAGGCCAACTTCTAGTGAGCTTATTTGTCTATATATGGGAAGAGTCCTATATTCGGATCCTTTGAAATGATTTATCTACCAGTATCATACATGTGTAGGAGATGGACAGCAAATGAGAAATTTCTTGCATTTTTTTGGACATTGTTTGACAGATGATAAAATATATTATTACCCTTTTTTTTTTTTTTTACTTTCAGAATCAATCTAGGAGTGGAGATATTTGTTACTTGATTGTTTAAGTTAGAGTTTTATTGCTGGTTGTTTTGCATATCATTTTTTATTTGAACTCGAAGATTTACTAAATTTATTTAAATAACATGCGAATCCAAGAATCCTGTGTTTTGGAATTTGCCAAACTGGACTCCTTGCATGTTATCGCATGCAAGGAACCATCTGCTATTGTCTTGTATTATAGAGAGAGGAGTTGTTCAGCTGTATTATTTGCTGGTTTTTAGTGTTAAGAAGTCCTTTTTAAATGGGATGGCTGGATTAGATATTCATTCCAAATTCAAAGTTGATTTTGGATTCATCCATATGGACCAATGAAGCAACCAACACATTTACCCTCAGCACTTGTCGAATCTCATGAAATCTCACTGCTGGTTGTGTTTGTAGTGTGTCGAATTTTGGATCAAGAAACAAGGGATATAAATTGTTGCAATGTTTTGAGTTCATCTGTTAACATTTGCTCTTTATGCTGTGTTAAAGATGCACAGAAAAAGCCCAAAAAAAAGAGGACATTCCCAACTTCCCAATCAAACCTTTTCCACCCAAGAGCCACCGAATCAAAGCTCTCATTGGTCATCTTCTTTTCTCCTCATCAGCTGAATGCGCGAAAAGGTCCCTAACTGATTGTATCCAGGGCAATTCCTGAAGCTGGGTCAGTGGGTCTGTAATGTTGTCCATTGGAAACAAATCTGATGAACTTTGCATTCCATCTGTTATTGGGTCGCAATTATGAACTTGTCCAAGCCTGATCTATCCGATTATCGGACTTAATATTTAGGCCTGGATCCCCAACATTGGCCAGAAATCAGACTCCCCCTTTGTTTAACTATTGGGTTCAGTCAGTCCTCTACCTAACTATTGGGCTAGAAAATTAAGCCAGGCTAGGTTTGGCCTGGGCTGTATCAGTTGATGAGTGATATGAATGAGCCAGTGCTGCCTAAATTTCTATAGCATCCCCACCACCGATCTGGATAATTGCAAAGCACATTAGAGTTTGGACTTGGACTCATCAGATGGATGGCTTTAAATCTAAAAATTAAAAATTTGATCTCACTTGTAGATTAAAAATAATGGTTGATTGATGTAAAGATATAAATCATCTCATCCTACGGCTCAACAAACCAAGATCCCACAAACCATGAACCGTAAGTTATGATGATTCACCATCCTATTCATCAAGTCATGGAAACATATATCAAATTTTTGGTCAAACTCCTTTTTATATCTTTGACTGATCAATCACATGGAGTATGTGATTCGATCACAATAAATTTGGGGAAGCCTTGTAAAATATGAATGTTGGTAGAATTTGGGGAAGCTAGCATGCGAGGGTTGCACCATACTGAGTGTTGGCAAATAAAACTTGCGAAACCTTTACAAAAAGTTTCGGTTTAAGTTTAAACCACAATGGTGGGTGGTCTCCAATAGTGATCAAATGTTTTCTTTGAACCTGTTGCATCTCCTGTTGTTTGGGCCTGACTTGGGAATCATGCAATCAAGTATTGCTGCTTTTTCCTTTTATATTATTTCATTGTTTCTGAGTATGGAAAATTGATGCATCACGTAAAGGAGTCATATTTTGCTTGTTTTGGGGGCTAAAATATGAAAATATTATTGCTAGATTTATTTTTTTAAGGATAAATTTTCCTGCAATATTTAGATAATGTAAACGGAATGTGAAAGGACGGGTGAGCTAAGGTTAATTGAAACCAAAACGTGTATCTACTAGGTAGAAAAGCAATCCAGATAATGGTTCAAAATAGTCATCATATCTGTTGCATATCAACCAGCCTGAAGAAGTGGAATATATCGGTTATCAGCCATATTAGTCCATATCAGTGTTTTTTTATGTCCAAAATCCAAAATATTGTATAGTTCTGGATTTTCTGGATTTAATTCATTGTTGTGGTCCTTATTATAAAAAATTAAAAATAGAGGAGGAGATATTTGAAATTCTGACAACAACCTAACTACCAAAAAATCAAAATTCTGACTCATACACTGATTTTTTTTTTTTATATATACAAAAAGTAGTAGGCAAACGCCTAAGATAAGAATATAAGATTTTCAAAAATAATTTGGTTTACACCATGGATGTCCATAACAGAAGCAGTTTCCCTATGAAAAAAAATTATGGAAAAATTTAGGCAGATGAGGAAAACTTTAAATGACATTGTTATTGAAGGCCTACTATATGGTGTCAAGAATCAAGATAGTTAATTTTACGAGCATTGGAATCTATTGAGATTATACAAGACACAACACATGCATGAAGAGCAGTAATGAGTAAAAAGCTGCATGTTGAGGAATGACCAAGTTTAAGTCAGGATTGGTTTGCAAGAAGGGTAAAAGGTAAGCCCCTGCCTATCTTTGTTGGTTATGTTCAGCTCGACGCCAAATATAAGATAAGGGTTTGTTGGTATAAACTGACAAATGATGTGATGCAAATTAGTCAATCAAGAAAACACCTACATGAGGAACTAGAACTTTGGAGGGAAAAAAAAAGTTTTCATTAATGAGTTTAAAAGCAAAATATATACAGTGCAAATCTACCTGTTCTAAAAATGAGGAAGAATCTGCACAAAACTGAAAACCGTTTAGAATTCTTTTAAATTATGATAAGTGGAGAGCTCATAAATAGGATCAAATACTGTTAGGCAAAAATGGAACTGAATGTAATAAGCACTTCATTTTTCAATAAGATGTCAAAAAAGAAACAGAGAGGGATGTTCGGTATACCTTTTGCTGCCTCCTGAAAATCTGCCAAGTTCCAAGACCAAAAGTGACAGCCCCAGGAAGGAAAAGCAGCCATCTTGACCATCTTTTACCCTGCCTTTCTGGGTCAGTATAAAAACCCAGAAACAAATTGCACAGATCAAGTGAGAAGCAGCCTAAAGTTAGATTCCAAAAATCCAATGAAAGTTGATTCCTAAAGAGAATCATGATTGTACTAGCTAGCAGTATAAGAACAGAGAAAGAAAGAAAGGAGAGACTTACCTTGAGCTTGAGCTTGAGATGATGGAGATGATGACAATGGCAAAGATGAGAGATTCCTGCGAAACGAAGAGAGCGGAGAAATGGGGCTTCTTGATATTGGGCTATTCCTCGTTGGGTTTGCGAGGAAGGCTATGTCTATGTTGTGGGTTTTTCTTAGGGCTTTGGTAAGGAAAGGTGCCATTTGGGCGAGCATGCAGAAGAGAGGAGCTCTCTCGATCTCAGACTTTTTCAAGTATTTTTAGAGATTTTGACCTGAGACATCAGGGTTTAAATTGGTGGGGCCTACCGCTATCTTATGTATGTAATACATTTGAGGCCCCTGTTGAAAGATCCTGGCTGTTGAAATGATTTGAAATCAATGCCCAAAACCTGTTCGAGGCAAATAGACCAAGGTTTCGTTAGCTTATCTGCACTTTCATGACTTATTCGTGGGGATGTAAATGGGTCCCAATTCTCAGATTACCCAAAGGTTTCGACCAGAAAAAAAAATTGGGCCTAGGTCCTTATTTGGGCCCTGATAAGTAAATGGGTCCGGATCCTGTTCCACCTTGGTTCAGACCAATGGGCCCGAGACCTAACATATTATCTCAATTTTCGAAAATCACTCATAAAAATCATGTTTTTTTAATATAATTCTCTACCTAGACTCGGATCCGGATCCAGTACCCACCCCATATATGGTTTTGGTTCCGGTTCTGAAACCAAGAAGTAGGTTCCGAAATGGTTTTGAGTCCGGATCCGGTTCCACCTTCTCCTTAACAGTTCCGGTTCCGGATCTACCATGAACCCGGATAGGAACCGACCTGTTTACTACCATACTTATATGAGTCGTTTCATTTTTAGAATAAAATCTGCTATTACTTTGAGAGATCTACATATCTCCACTTTGGGGCCCACCTACCTCTATTCCAAACAATTGGGTCAAATGTCTTTCTCCACGAATAGACAACAGTCGAGTAGGACCCATCCATACAATTTTTTTTAAAAAAATTCATGTATTGTGGGCTTCCATCAATACATGTGTGGGCTCTCTTAGGTCCCATCTCTTGCGTGGAATACGGAAATAATAATATTAATGATAAACCTTCCAAATTTGAATCCGTATTAGCTTTTAGGCTCTTTTTTTTTTTCATTTTTATATCCAAATCTTTTTACTCACATTGTTGAATCTTCAATCTGAATCACACCCAAACATGTCTTCTTGAAGTGTATTTTGGTATATGTCTAACTATATTATTAGCAATTTTTATGGTTTTTTTCGGTACAAGTTTCATTGGCGATCGGTAACATCCTCACCATGAGTGTGTTTGGATGACTTCTATTTCAATAAGTCCAATCAGTTTACTTGTAATTAGTTAATGAAAAGAATAAACAGTTGTTACAAGCAACTCGGGTCATCCAAACACATTTTAAGTACAGGATCCAGCCTTTGGAGTCTTCAAGTGCATTTCACAGTAGAACTTACAGAGGTAAATCCAAAAATCAGAAAACGATCGATGACATTTCATTCCTTCCAACACAATTGTCATTCCAACAGTGACAGACTTCATACCTATAAGATAAGTGCGAAAACATATACAAATAAAAATGGCACCAGAGCAGCAAGTATTGGCCTTGGCCCTTGGGGCCATTTGTCCATGCATCAGTAACCTTCTCAATTTTAATCCATTTGTATGAGTCCCAGAACTTGCTTGATTTGTTAGCACCAGCTCAACAGAGGTGATTCCAAGACAAAGAAGAGCAATGAATAATCAGTCAGAATCCTGAAAAATTGGAGTACTGCCCCACTGTTGTTGGATCTTTAGCAGGATCACGCATAACCTTTATAGAGCATGGAGAAAGGTGTTTCACGTCAACATAAGAGAAACGATCGATTTGCAGAGAGTTTAGAGGTGGGAAAAATAATCAGTTTGGGAGGAAAGGGGTAAAATGTGGAGCTGAATTTTCTCCGACTGGGTAAAACGTAACTTCCCCCAGCCATATCAACCCACTCCCCACAAAATGGAGGATTAAAACGCCAATTCATCTAAAAGTTCTAAATCAAGAAATGAAAATGTTATTCACACCAATCAGTACAAATACACAATCATTTCCTAGCACCAACAAAGATACACAGATACATACCATAAACCCATGAAAGAACCCACCAAGAATGCATAGTACAAGAAGCAAACTACAAACAGAAAGACAACTGTCAGATGAATTGAAACCAGTTAGCCAAGACGCCATACCACAGCTCCAATAACACAATGCAGCCATCAAAATCCACATTAACATCAACCAACAAATTCACATCACAAGTGAGCAAATCATCTTCTCAGTTCTTTGACTTCGAATGTTTCACAAGCCAATCGATGACAGAGTCAATATTTGTTGAGTTCTTGCACGCGATCATGAAGCAACAGACTTCTCTGTCGGTGATCGACTTTAGATCCCTGCAGCACAGCTCTCATCCTCAATAAAAAATCAAAATTCCACAAGCGTTCGGATGTACCCAAAGTCATGAGTTAGAATGAATAATTTGGCAGAGTAGTGATCTGTTCTGCTGTATGTGCGGGCAGATCAGAAATCAGAAACCACAAGCAGAATAGTGGTTTTCTCATTCCTTGAAACCAAATAAACATAAAGCATTTATATGGTTAAGGATTTGTACCGGGGGCAGTATTCCTCCAAATGTGGCTTCAGCTTTCAGTGCCACCCCAAACAAATTGGCACCGACGAAGATTCTGCCCTTCCAAATTATTCACAATTCCAAATTGCTTTCAGATTTGGGTACATTGAAACAACCCACTACATGGTCTAGCCAGATGCTAGATTAGTCTTGGTATCCAGCTCAAATCACTTACATTTGATCTGTCAAGCCTTGTTTTGATAGGGCTTCCGGCTTGTCAATTTTGTTTCCGAGTACCAGCAACGGGATCCCACTCAATGAGGGCTTGCTCAACAGGTCATGAAGTTCACTTTTTGAGATGGATATATTATCACGATCGGCTGCATCCACAACATACCTGCAAGAATATGGGAAGTGTCAAAGACCACATAAATTGGTCAACATCTGACATGACTATAAAATAAAGAAGCTGTAAAGCACTTATCTACAGATCCTATTTCTGACAGGCCAGGGATACTGAATATCCCAGAGCTGAGGATCATATAATTCATTTGGAACAAATGGAAAATGAGATGGGTCCTCTATGTTAATTCTGCAACAATGGAATTCCTCATAAAAACATCCTTTTGTTCCCATCCTAATAAGTCCAAACAGTAAAATTCCCATAAAATTTACATATAAAGCCCTTATGAGTAAAGGAAAAAAAATGTGTAAATATATTAGGAAGAAAAAAGTTCTTATCCACATTTTATCCCATTAACAGTAAAATCATTTGACTTGACTAATAAAGCTTCAGATCCAGTAAGAAGAATACAAGTAATTCCTCTGTTGACCAAATCAAAGCCTCCAAAAAAAATTTTAAGAAATAACTTTAGAAACTAACTAATTAATACAAGTTATCTTACGAGAGAAACACCAGTCACACAACCATCAGATCCAATCTACATCGAGGCTAGTGAGAGCATTGTGCCTCAATAGAAGAGCCTTTGTTAAAATATGCAAGTAGGAAGATGTGAGATTATACTCCCAGTAAAACACATGGCACTAATTTCAAGTCCGAAAGAGGAAATTTTGTGACAACTCATCCGAGGCAGAAAGGAGATTCCTTTCATTAGAATTTTAGAAGTATATATTTATTAAGATGTGATTATGATTTTGTTTATTAGGTTAGATATATTTTCTTATTGTGAAAACTTTCAGCTTTTAGGGTTTTTGTTCCCTATAAATACAAGGATATGTACCACAGGGAAAGGGACTTAAAGATTAATTTAAAACATTTTTTTTAAAGGTAATTTAAAACATTTATACAATTAAAGTAATTTTTCTTCTTTTTGAGTCTCTAGGAGACCTAATTTCATGCTTTGGCACTTAATTTTGCGCTTTGGCACTTGTATCCATCCCGATCAAGGCCTCTCCCAAAGGGGTTTTGAATTGTAACATGGGAAAAAGATATGCACACCAATAGCCAAAGCAACAGCATTACAAGACACTTAAGTTCAAAGAGAAACTTATATTATATTCCACAAAATCTCCATTTTGAAGTGACTTTTTAAGTGGTTCTCAGGGATAATTTCAATGTAAGAGACAGGATTCTCAAGGAATCAAATAAACCACTCTGGAATGAAGCGGTTCACATAACCTTCATTAAAATAAGTTGGACACAAAGCCAAATAAATTTAGAATTTTCATATAAAACTAAATAAATTTAAGTAAATATATTATATACCCATAGCATGTTATAAGAAAAACACCCCATAGCATATTTCATCTACAATTTGCATCTTCAATTGTATATGAAAGGCCACGATATCAATATCAAGCATAGAAATGATAGAATATATGATGTAGAAATTGAATCCAAGTCTCATGTGTGGGTGGGCCCAGGTATAAGGAGGTGGGGGCTGCAGCCGCCACTCATAACTGAAAAAAGTGAAAGATTTTCAAGAACCCCCCTGCAAATTTTAATAATTATGATATATTTTTTACATTTGTTTTAATAATTAAGATATTTTTTTTACATTTGCCCCTTCCCTCAATATTTCTTTTACATAGAGTCCCCCAAGTTGGATTTCCTAGGTCCGCCCCTGCAGTCGTATGGGTAAAACAAAACACCTATTCCTTGTTCCCATATAATGGGTTAACTATCTTCCCTCAAAGAATAGATCACGAGTTTGATAATATGCTACCATACTACCACCACGGTGGCATCTGCAAAAATAGTTGCCAATCTCGTTATGGACAATGCTTCTATAAACATTGGTTTGAAAGTGACGAACTGAGTATGTTACGTCCCAATTTGACAGCAACAGGTACCAATTTTAGTGGTGCCGGTTGCTGGCCCAATTAAACTCCATCTTTGAAACCCTTAAATTCTAATTTTGTATTTATTCTTGCCTAAGAAACTATAAATTCACTTTTTTAGTTCAGTATTTTTTTTTTTCAGGAAAAGGAACAAATGTAATCAATTTTTTGGTTAAGACTGATATATCCGGCCAATACATTTGATATTGACTTTGAACCTGGCTGATACACAGTTCAAAATCATGTTCTGAGACAATGTCTATAACTTACTACTCTAGGGCTCCCTAGTCATTTTAACTCGAACTCCATTTTTAGGAGGAAAGGCTTTTTATAGCTACCAGGCAAATCAAAGCTACAAATCAAATGTCATAACCAAGACATATGAATTGCATTCATCATCTCTTCTACAACAAAATAACAAAGGCATGCTTACATGAGGTTCTAGCTCATTATATGTGATCAATACATCATCAACAATGCCTTATCCCATCAATTTTGGGGTTGGCATTCTATCATGCAATTAATAAAATGCATCAGTCTATCATTTAGGTGTGCAAAGATGAGCCACATTTACATGATTCTTGAACAAACTATAACAAAATGCACTTGGCTGCAGCGAAAAATTGCATTCTAAGGTCAATAAGATGATTGCAGCAAAAAATTGCAATAGGACAATAAAGCGTGAGTGCAAATGTGAGCCTCAATGCCTCACACATAGAGTTGCTGTACTAAAAGAAATAAGGTGGCTAAAATGAAACTTATGAAATCTTAGCACCTGATTATGACAATTGATTTTGTGTCTTCGTGACAGAGAGACACCAGATTCATGGAGAGACTAGGATTATTTGCTGTTTGGATCATTAGATAATTTTATTGTATTCAAGAGTTCTATCGAGAACTCAGTGGACATTGAAGAAGAGGGTTTTTGTATTTGGGGAAGATTTGTTTGAATTATTTGTGCGAAAAGAAAGAATTGTTTAGAAGGAGTACTAGTGGATTTTATGAGTGATGAAGGTTGGGGAGTATTATTCAGATTTGTTCCTATGGAGTGAAGAAAAGTATTAGTATAATTATTTTGTTCAATTATATGAGAAATATCTTTTGAGGTAGCGGGCTTTTCATCTTTGAACATAGACGCTGTTTTTAGAGGAGTTGCTATGGTTTCCTTTATTTTAATTGCGCGAAAAGGGGGCAAAGACTGGGTAATCTCTTCGCCGGCAGTGGTTTCCCATATTTGCTTATTTAATTGTTGATATAACATCATGATATTATTTGATATATTTGTTTCTTGAGGTATGTTGTAATGGAATCAGTCAAAGAAAGGGATGTTTGTTTTGACTTGTTTCATATGATCAAACCATTGGATTTTTAATTGAGCTTGTTCTTCTTTAGTGAAATTTCTAAAGAAGGAAAAGCGAAGGGGATGTTGTTTCATATTATCAATTAGGAATTGATTATTTATTTGAAAGGGTATTTCATGACTGTCTTCCTGATCATCAGGATTGTCGTCAGTTATGGAATTTGAGATTGAGATCATTCCTACATGAGGACTGAAATGTGAGGCAGTTGGGCTGTAGGATTCAGTGGGATCATAATTTTCATTATTGAAATTTGCATTTTGAGGATAACAGATATTTGATGGAGGAGGAGGAGGAGGTATCATGACATCTGGTAGCTTGGTGCGAACAGATTCATATTCAGATACAGAAGATGGTCTGTGGTGTTCAGCTTTGTAGGATTTATTTGAGATGATATTGATGAGGTAGAATGCCTAGTTACTGGCCTAGGAACAGTTGACTTACCATGATTGAGTCGGATGGCAACTCTTCCGTTGGGATATTCAGTAATAGTTTCTAAGTCATCATTTATGAGGGGAATTGATGGTTGGGGATCTTGAAGATCCCATTCTCCAGAGAGATTAACTTGTTCCCAAGTAATCATCTTTCGTACAGTAACTTTATTTTTGAAATCAATAAGGAATAAGGTTGTTATTCCTTTTGTCTGATTATTATAGGCTATATCAGGCATGATTGAGTTCATTGCTTTGAAATAAACTCGATATATGATGGCTATATTTTCATATTGTGGTTTCATGTCGAAACCTTTGGTATGGATACCAAGTGTGCATGCTTGATGAGCACCTGGATCAGAGAGGCTTATTGAGAAATTGGGGAAGCAATTGAAGAAGGCAGGGCCATTGTGAAGACTAGCTTCGACGAGACCTATGAGTGAGTCTTTGAACTTCACATGTCTTTGGTCTCGGACATAGGATAGACAAGAAGTGTTTAAACCGGTTCGGGTGAGTGGTTTAATGGCTACTTGTACTAGTCCAATATGAAGATATTTATATTGTTGGCTGAATTTTTCTATTGTCTCTTTTGCAATAAGAGAAATATTTTCTTCTTTATTAACAATTGATTTTGTCTCTTCGACAGTTTTGATTATATAATCAGTGTTCAGTTTGAATGAACTATGATTATAAATTTCTTTGATTGGGATTGTGGGAATAGTCCAATTATTAATTGATTGTTCGAGATTCCCGTAGGTAATCTCTTCCAAATTTTTGATTGACATTTTACTAATATTTAAACTAAGACTAGATGCATGCGATGATGAAAAAGAGTTTAAAGAAGAAGAAGAAGACGATTTTGACAAAAAATCTTTTTTCAAAGAGCTAAATAACTTAGACATTTTTAAACAATAATTGAAATATCAAGTTGGAAGTTACTAGTGGCCTGTCAACCCCAAATGAGGGAACACGTCCTAACGCTCACTGGCTCAACGGACAATCAACCTCGGCGCGACAAGAGGCCTCGAACCTAGTTTCTTCCTTCTTAATACACAATTCCTATTCAAAGCAGTACTAAGAATTTAACAACTCAGAAAGCAGACGAGCAGCATAACAGATGATGCATGTGTTTTACAAAACATAAACATATATATTAAAAACAAAACAGATAAACAAGACTGATTACAAGACAGAGTAACAGGACTGTTTAACAATATAGGGGGGAAACAGAAACAAAGCTTACAAAGGGAGTAGTCACATTGGGGGCAGTAAGGCTTGAGCACTTGGCTCTGATACCAGATTACACTAGGGATCGCTACTCAAAACTTACAAAGAAAAACAAAGGGGGAAACTAAGCTCAGACTGAGAGAATTTGGAAACTCTTAGTCGTATGCTCTTAATTGCTTCTGCCTAGACAAGAGGGCTGGCAGTCCCTTTTATAGACAAAAATTTACAATAAACTATTGCGGACTTGAAGATGCTTGAAGTCCGGAAGTTGTTGAGGCTGCTTGAGGGGCTGTATCTGCTTGAGGCTGTATCTGCTTGAGGGGCTGTATTTGGCTGTGTTTACTTGAGGGGCTGTATTTGGATAATTGGCGGCTTCATTGTGACTCCGGATGCGATTGCATTTGAAATCCGGAATGCATGTATTCGGGCTTCATTCGGTGCATTGTTTGTGACTATGCACTATTTGGTACTATTTGAATAATGACCATGAATAGTGACCACAATATTTTAGTGCATCGATTGCAAATTTGATGAATAATGAATAGTGCTACATAATGGCTGAATAGTGGCTGCATAGTGTCAAATAGTGCTGCATAGTGGCAAATAGTGGCTGCATAGTGATTTTTGAAAGTGACGTTTTTTGAATTGGTTTTGAAGTGTCACTTTCTTGGCTTGATATGTTTGACCGCAGAGGTTGTGCGGAGCTTGCATGAAGAGGGCTGTATAATATTGCGTGGCAGGGAGAGCTTTGAAAACATGCTTGATGAATGGAAACATTGATTGTCAGATGGCAATATTGCAGAGGCATTGGCAGAGGCGTGCCTGGAGGAGTTGTATTGGGATGAATGCTGTGACAGAGGCGTAGCAGGTCTAGATATCTGAGTCTAGAATCCATCTTCGCCAGGAGATTGGGTAGCGTCAGAGTCTTCATTGACAGAAGAGGCTGCTGATGGAACCGCTGCGAGAGGCTTCTTTTTTAGAGATTCGATCTCTTCGTGGAGAGCATGAATATGACTTATTAAATATTCTTGAGAATTCATGAAATTATTGCTGGAAGTGGGGGTTGCTGCCAAAGGGGCAGGTTTTGCTATTGGGGCAGTCTTGAAGGGGCCTGCTGCAGGATTTTTAATGACTTCGAGAGCTGCTGCTTTGAAGGATTTGTATGGGTCAGATTTAGGCAATGGAGGAAAGTGTTGAATATTAGAAGAAGAATGAGAAGTTTGTTTATTGAGAATTGGAGAAACGTCGAATTTGTCCCAACGTTTTACAAAAGTTCTTCTAAATAAAAATGGAGGATTTGTAGTTTTAGAATAATCCCATTTGAGGATTCAGGGGATACCATGGGTAATGGAATAGGCTAAAAAGAGGTAAGATGGTTCGCTGGATTTAAATGAGGCTTTATTGGTGGTAAAATCCTTAAAATGGCTAGATAGAGAATCAGGAAGGATAGATGAAGATGGGCCAAAGAGTGACCACCAATTTATCCAGAACCAATCTGGGACTTGAATATTTCGGGCTTTTTGGAAGCTAATGAACCAGGAGTGAGACTGCTTGGAGTTTTGTCGGAGCAAAACAAATTCTCAAGCATTTCTGTAATCCCAGTAATTGTATGGCCATTGTTTCTGATTGGGGCTTTGCACCATTCTGGTTGTAGCCCAATTGTTCTGCCATTCCTGTGGGGAGAGGATATGGAGAATTTTGAGTTTTGAGAAGGCAATTTCGCCGTCTTTGTCAGTATGAGTAACAAGTGCACTATTGGATTGTTCAAGTATTGCTTCATAGAAATTGAGAGAAAGAGATGGGTGTTTGGATAAGAAATGCATATCAGGAAGGAATATTTTTGAGGCTATTTGCTCAACAGGAAGGCCTGCGAGGTCATCATCCAAAAGAGTAATTTGGGATTCTGCATTAAGAAGATATTGGGATTGAGAAACATTCCACTGTGATGGAGTTTTAAGTAAAGGAGGAAATGGAGTATTGAGCAAGGGAGAGAATTGATTCGAGACACTAAATTCACTTAGTGTATCAGATTGTTTGGCTTTATTTTTGGATCTTTTGGACATTGTGGTACTGAGGCTTTTCTCGTCCCTGTAGAAATCCGCGAGAGAGAAAGTCAGGTAGAGAATTGGAGGTTCCTTTTATAAATTCAATTTTGAAATCAAATATTGAAAGCAAAGCTTGCCAACGAGCAAAGATTTGTCTTGATGCAAGATTTTTAACATCTTTTTCTAAAACTTCTTTTGCTGGTTTGCAATCAATACGTAAAAGAAATGGTTTATTCAAACTATCACTTTGAAATTTGAGGATGGAAGAAACTATAGCAAGAATTTCTTTTTTAATTGTTGAATAATTTTGTTGAGTTGGATTCCATGATCCATATGTGAATTGAATGATTTGTTCTTTATTTCCATTTTGCTGGAGAAGGATACCACCATATCCTTTTTCAGAAGCATCGGTTTGGATGATTTTAAAAAGATCAGGATTGGCTATATTTAAGCAAGGGAGAATTCTGACATTTTCTTTTAATTTTTGAACGGCTAAAGTGTGGGCTTCAGTCCATTCTTCTTTATTATCTTTTGAAAGTCTTTTTTGAAGAAGGGTTCTTTCAGTTGCTAAATTTTGAAAGAAATTTGAAACATAATTTAAGCAACCTAAGAATCGTTGAAGCTGAGCAGTATCCTTGATTTCATCAGGAAATTTGTCAGCAAATTGAATAACGCGGTTAATTGGAGTAATGGTTTGCTTTTCAATTTTGTATCCAAGGAAACGGATAGAAGTTTGAAATAAAATTATTTTCCTTTGAGAAAGGACAAGACCATTGTATTTTATTGTATTATAAAAGATTGAGAGATGTTTCCAATGTTGCTCGATGTTTTTTGAGAAGATCAAAATATCATCGATGTAAACAATAGAAAAGTCTTTATAGGGGTGGAATATTTCATCCATGATTTTTTGGAACTCAGAGGGAGCATTTTTTAAGCCAAAAGGCATAACATTCCATTCAAAGTGTCCAAATGGAACTGTAAAAGCGGTTTTATAACGATCTTCTTCACGGAGTTGGATTTTCCAAAATCTGGATTTTAGATTAAATTTTGAAAAAATATTAGCATTGCATAAACGATTGATTAAATCTTGTTTATTAGGAATGGGGTATCTTATAGATTGAAGTACTTCATTTAGAGATTTATAATTGATAACAAGTCTTGGCGAACCTCGTTCGAGTTCTGCTGCATTTTCCACATAGAAGGCTGCACAACTCCAAGGAGATTGAGATTTACGAATACGTTTTTTAGAGAGTAAATCTTTGATTTCCGTATCACATAGATCAAGGAGGCGAGGATTCATTTGAGCTGGTCTAGCTTTTGTTGGAATGGATTTTTCATTAAAATTTTTATCGTATGGAAGAGAGACTTGATGAGATTTTCTGTGCCAAAATGCAGAAGGTACCTCAGCACAATAGGTATCAAAAAGCTTATTTTGGAATGGATTTTTCATTAAAATTTTTATCGTATGGAAGAGAGACTTGATGAGATTTTCTGTGCCAAAATGCAGAAGGTACCTCAGCACAACAGGTATCAAAAAGCTTATTTTGGAAATGTTGTAATTGAGTTTGGAAATAAGGTTTATTGAGTTTTTCTTGGAGACTGAGGAGTCTAATGTCATTTTTTAAGCTATTTATGTGAGCTGTTTGATAAGAGATTAAATTTGTAAGAGAGGAAACTTTTCTTATTTGAGGAGGTCGAATAAAATTAAAAAAAATAGATTCATGGTCGATCTCTACTTCTAGACCAATGGATGTAACTTTGAAAGGCTGAATTTGTAATATGAATGAGGTTCCTAATATTATGTCATGTTGGAGATTTTTAATAATGACAAAAGAAGTAGAAATACATTTTCAATTTTTACATACATGGGCTAATGGTAGTTTGTATTTAATAGGACAAGTGGTGCCATTAGCGGTGGTTATGGAGGCTTGAGTGTGAAGGCAAAATTTTGTAGGGATTAGTCCTTCTCGGATGCAATTGACATCGGCACCTGAATCAATTAAAGCAATAGAGTTTCGAACAATGTTTTTTGTTTTTAGTGTTATGTCAGTATACCATTTTTGGTATGTATATTTGGTGATAGAGGTGACTTCATCAGTTGAAGGAGTTTCCGAGTATTAGTTTAATTGGTTTTGTAGATTTTTTATTTCTGTTTTTTATTCAGATATTTCCTTTTGGAGAATACTGAGCGTAATTGGTTCTTCTGCTGCAGGAAGAATTAATTCTGGATTTTCTTTAATCATGTAGATATTAGAAATGGGTGTAGAAGAGTCAATGTATTCTGTTGGACGGGCTAGTTGTGGTGGTGGTAAGGGATTTATTATGGCAAAGTCTTGGCCAGGCTTGACTTTTGTTGTTGATTATTGTGTAGGTGGTATGACATAAGGAGATCGATTTGATTGATAAATGATGTCCTTTTCAGCATATAGTATTAAGATTTGTTGATGTAATTTTGTAATATTATTTGGCGGATAGGTGAGGGTCATTGGAATATTAGAGTGAAACCAGTCAAAGAAATGGATGTTTGTTTTGACTTGTTTCATATGATCAAACCATTGGATTTTTAATTGAGCTTGTTCTTCTTTAATGAAATTTCTAAAGAAGGAAAAGCGAAGGGGGTGTTGTTTCATATTATCAATTAGGAATTGATTTTTTATTTGAAAGGGTATTTCCTGACTATCTTCCTGATCATCAGGATTGTCGTTGGTTACTTCCAATCTGATACCAGATTACACGAGGGATCGCTACTCAAAACTTACAAAGAAAAACAAAGGGGGAAACTAAGCTCAGACTGAGAGAATTTGGAAACTCTTAGTCGTATGCTCCTAATTGCTTCTGCCCAGACAGGAGGGCTGGCAGTCCCTTTTATAGACAAAATTTACAATAAACTATTGCGGACTTGAAGATGCTTGAAGTCCGGAAGTTGTTGAGGCTGCTTGAGGGGCTGTATCTGCTTGAGGCTGTATTTGCTTGAGGGGCTGTATTTGGATAATTGAGGCGGCTTCATTGTGACTCCAGATTCGATTGCATTTGAAATCCGGAATGCATGTATTCAGGCTTCATTCTGTGCATTGTTTGTAACTATGCACTATTTGGTACTATTTGAATAGTGACCACAATATTTTAGTGCATCGTTTGCAATTGTTATGAATAGTGAATAGTGAATAGTGCTGCATAGTGGCTGCATAGTGTCAAATTGTGGCAGCATAGTGGCAAATAGTGGCTGCATAGTGATTTTTGAAAGTGACGATTTTGAATTGTTTTTTGAAGTGTCACTTTCTTGGCTTGATATGTTTGACCGCAGTGGTTGTGCGAAGCTTCATGAGAAGGGATAGCTTTATAATATTGATTGTCAGAAGTATTGCAGAGGCTTTATTGCAGATGCTTGAATGCTTTGGCAGAGGCCTGCCTGGGGAGCTGTATTGGGATGGCGAAGCAAAGCTAGATAGGAGTCTAGAATCGCTAAGAGATTGAGTAGCAGCAGAGTCTTTATTGATGGAAGGAGCTGCTGATGGAACTGCTGAGAGAGGCTTTATTGTAGATGTTGATTGCAGTGATTATTCTTAATCGGAACTCCAGGAATCAGACCAGTGATCTTCAAATTGAAAAGCAGTGATTAATTGAGCCTGAGTTTCTGCAGTAACGTCAAGATTCATGAACATAAACTTTTCTAATATTTCTTCAAGAATAGCGTGTCCGGATCGGATGGGATCATAGAACACGTGTGTTTGATCGGCGAGGTCATCATCGATACAGATAATTCTTCTACCATCACTCCAAACGCCTTTGTAAGTGCTGGCAAATTCAAGGTGCCTTTTGAGGGTAATGAACCGCTGAATTTGATCTGCTTGCGCATTGTATGATTGAAGACGCTCGATACTGTAATTAAGAGTGGCAGCGTCTGAAGTTTCGAACCATTCGGCTGGATTATCATAAGTGCCATAATCAGAAGAACAAGCACTGTGTTTCCGGCAGAATAGGTCGCCATCTTCGATATTGGTGAGAGTCCATAATTGATATGGTTGATAATAGCGAGTTTCTTCTCGTTCTCCGAGGGAAGAGGAGATTGTGACTAGAAGATACTGCTTCGTGATGCCGAGGCAGCTGAGAGTATATTTAACAATGGCTGGTAGTTGGCAGAGCATTGTAGAATCATTTCTATCAAGAATGAATCTTTGAACCAGTCCTTGTTCAATATAAGAGATATTAAATTCTTCAATTGGGAGAAACATTTTTGGAAAGCCGGTAGTCCAGCTGAGGTATTGAGCTTTAGACATAAAGCTTTCTGTGAGCTGGCAGGAAAGAGTTTGGGCTCGAATCTGCACAGATAAATCATCCGGAAGGAGGGTATCAACCTTTTCCAGGAGTTGTTGTCTAACTTGTTTTTCAATTCGTTGATTGGATGACGATGCACATTGTTGTTCAGGAAATTGGATCCTTGATTCTAAGGATTTGAGATGTATGGCTAAATCAGAGATATTTTTTCTCATTCGAGAATTTCGTTGGCCAGTGAGATGGGTGCTCCATATTCTGTCAAGAAGAGCTTGAGACTCGGCAGAAGGGAGTGGATTGGAAGAAAGAAATGGGATATGAATTGGAAACAGCTCTTGAATGGTAGCAGGCTGATTGGATGAAATTGGCAGCTTTCCTTTGTCAAATGACATTAGTGGCTGAGAAAAAGAAAGGAGATATTGTTTAAATATTTGAGAAAATATGAATGAATGAATGAGACTATGCATTGAATTGAAAGGTGACCTTTTGTTTATTTATAGTGGTGTGTAGGCCTGTTGTGGTTACTGAAAATGGCTGGGTTTGAGTTATAAAAGGTGTTCCAAGAACTAAATTATTTTGGAGATTTGGAACAATAACAAAATTAGTAGGAATACCAATATTATCTTTCAAAATGGTGGCATTAGTTAATTTATATTGGATGAGACATGTATTTCCATTAGCAGTGGTTATTGAAGAAGGTTTATGTTCTAGGAGACTTATGGGGAGGATACCTGCTTTGATACAATTTATATCAGCTCCAGAATCAATTAGAGCAGTGAGTTCATAGGAAGATTCATGAATTTGTAAAGTGATTGTGGTGTACCATTTTTGAAAAAGATTATTTTGGATGGAGCCACAAAAACTTTCAATATTGGCGGTTGTTGACTCTTGGAAGGTCCTTTCTAAGAGATCAACCTGGACTTGTAAAGTATTAACGAGATTTTTTAAAGTTGATACTTCTTGTTTCAAAGAAGACACTTCATTGGAGAGAGTATCATTATTGTGAAGATGAGAAGAGGAGGTTTGGGATTGCAGTCTATCATAGACTTGCTGCATAGTGAAAACAGGTGTTGCATAGGGAATTTGTTTGACCTGTTTACTTTTGATGTTTTGAGATATTAATTTATTAAAGAATTCATTTTTTGTAAGAGGACCTGGAATTTTTTGAATCATTTCAAGAATTAGTTGTTCAATTGCAGAAAGCATATTTATTGATGGTGTAGAGGAGGATTCATATTCGGAAAATGATTCCTGGCAAGAATGGCAAATATGTTCGTGGTCTGAATTGTCACTTGATTTATCAGAATTGGATTGATGTTTGATATCATTAATTTTCTTTTTTTGTAGTTTTGGAAAAACATTTATTTGCAAAATGACCAGGCTTGTTACATTTGTAACAGCGTTGATTGGTATCATTAGTTTTGGGGGTAGGATTATGGTATTTAGGATGCGGTCTTTTATTTTTAGAATTTCTGAAATTGCGAGGCTTTCTTTGATTAGGAAAGAAAGTATTATTAGAATTGGTTTTAACTTTAGAAGAGGTCTTTCTTCTAGAGGGACTTACAATTGGGTCGTATCCAAATTGGTAGCAAAAATCGCCTAATTCTTTTTGATTATTGGACCTTTCTCTCTTCATTTGGGATTTGAGTTTAAGGTCAGTACAAATACTGATACCAACTTTATTAATTGTTTGGATTAATTCACCATAAGTATAGCGGTGGTAATTTAGATTCCCATCTCCTTTATTACGTAAACAAGTACGTACTTTTTCGGCGAATAGAGTTGGGAGACCGGAGATGAATTTTTCTTTCCAAAAGGAACTATCGCATTTTTCAATGCGAAATAGTTTAGAAAGATAAACATCTTTATACCATTGGAAGTCTGTTAAAGTATGGCATTTAAGATTGATTAATTGTTCTTTGTTTTTCTCAGAAATATCGCCAAGTTTTCCAAGAAAATGATGGACGATGTTTGTTATTAGGGCAAGGACTTGTTCTCCTTGTGTTTCGCCTTTGGAGTTAAGAATTGGTTGTCCCTGTTCATCGCGTTGAATAGACTGTTTTATTTCTTTGCGCTGAAGGTCGGTTAAATAGTCGTTCCACCAACCATTGAGTTGTCCGGTAAAGCCGGAGGTGATGGCTAGAACAGTATTTTCTTGTGCCCAGTTATGGATATAACAGGCATTGCAATAGACAATCATGTGTTGCATAACATTGAGAATTTGGTATTCGGAAAGTCCATCAATGTTCCATTTATAGAGGACGTTCCCTTCAAAATGAATTTGGTATTCGGAAAGTCCATCAAAGTCCATCATGTCCCTTGAAGGGAACGTCCTCTATGAATGGAACATTGATGGACTTTCCGAATACCAAATTCTCAATGTTATGCAACACATGATTGTCTATTGCAATGCCTGTTATATCCATAACTGGGCACAAGAAAATACTATTCTAGCCATCACCTCCGGCTTTACCGGACAACTTAATGGTTGGTGGAACGACTATTTAACCGACTTTCAGCGCGAAGAAATAAAACAATCTATTCAACGCGATGAACACGGACAACCAATTCTTAACTCCAAAGGCGAAACACAAGGAGAACAAGTCCTTGCTCTAATAACAAACATCGTCCATCATTTTCTTGGAAAACTTGGCGATATTTCTGAGAAAAACAAAGAACAATTAATCAATCTTAAATGCCATACTTTAACAGACTTCCAATGGTATAAAGATGTTTATCTTTCTAAACTATTTCGCATTGAAAACTGCGATAGTTCCTTTTGGAAAGAAAAATTCATCTCCGGTCTCCCAACTCTATTCGCCGAAAAAGTACGTACTTGTTTACGTAATAAAGGAGATGGGAATCTAAATTACCACCGCTATACTTATGGTGAATTAATCCAAACAATTAATAAAGTTGGTATCAGTATTTGTACTGACCTTAAACTCAAATCCCAAATGAAGAGATAAAGGTCCAATAATAAAAAAGAATTAGGTGATTTTTGCTACCAATTTGGATACGACCCAATTGTAAGTCCCTCTAGAAGAAAGACCTCTTCTAAAGTTAAAACCAATTCTAATAATACTTTCTTTCCTAATCAACAAAAGCCTCGCAATTTCAGAAATTCTAAAAATAAAAGACCGCATCCTAAATACCATAATCCTACCCCCAAAACTAATGATACCAATCAACGCTGTTACAAATGTAACAAGCCTGGTCATTTTGCAAATAAATGTTTTTTCAAAACTACAAAAAAGAAAATTAATGATATCAAACATCAATCCAATTCTGATAAATCAAGTGACAATTCAGACCACGAACATATTTGCCATTCTTGCCAGGAATCATTTTCCGAATATGAATCCTCCTCTACACCATCAATAAATATGCTTTCTGCAAATGAACAACTAATTCTTGAAATGATTCAAAAAATTCCAGATCCTCTTACAAAAAATGAATTCTTTAATAAATTAATATCTCAAAACATCAAAAATAAACAGGTCAAACAAATTCCCTATGCAACACCTGTTTTCACTATGCAGCAAGTCTATGATAGACTGCAATCCCAAACCTCCTCTTCTCATCTTCACAATAATGATACTCTCTCCAATGAAGTGTCTTCTTTGAAACAAGAAGTATCAACTTTAAAAAATCTCGTTAATACTTTACAAGTCCAGGTTGATCTCTTAGAAAGGACCTTCCAAGAGTCAACAACCGCCAATATTGAAAGTTTTTGTGGCTCCATCCAAAATAATCTTTTTCAAAAATGGTACACCACAATCACTTTACAAATTCATGAATCTTCCTATGAACTCACTGCTCTAATTGATTCTGGAGCTGATATAAATTGTATCAAAGCAGGTATCCTCCCCATAAGTCTCCTAGAACATAAACATTCTTCAATAACCACTGCTAATGGAAATACATGTCTCATCCAATATAAATTAACTAATGCCACCATTTTGAAAGATAATATTGGTATTCCTACTAATTTTGTTATTGTTCCAAATCTCCAAAATAATTTAGTTCTTGGAACACCTTTTATAACTCAAATCCAGCCATTTTCAGTAACCATAACAGGCCTACACACCACTATAAATAAACAAAAGATCACCTTTCAATTCAATGCATAGTCTCATTCATTCATTCATATTTTCTCAAATATTTAAACAATATCTCCTTTCTTTTTCTTAGCCACTAATGTCTTTTGACAAAGGAAAGCTGCCAATTTCATCCAATCAGCCTGCTACCATTCAAGAGCTGTTTCCAATTCATATCCCATTTCTTTCTTCCAATCCACTCCCTTCTGCCGAGTCTCAAGCTCTTCTTGACAGAATATGGAGCACCCATCTCACTGGCCAACGAAATTCTCGAATGAGAAAAAATATCTCTGATTTAGCCATACATCTCAAATCCTTAGAATCAAGGATCCAATTTCCTGAACAACAATGTGCATCGTCATCCAATCAACGAATTGAAAAACAAGTTAGACAACAACTCCTGGAAAAGGTTGATACCCTCCTTCCGGATGATTTATCTGTGCGGATTCGAGCCCAAACTCTTTCCTGCCAGCTCACAGAAAGCTTTATGTCTAAAGCTCAATACCTCAGTTGGACTACCGGCTTTCCAAAAATGTTTCTCCCAATTGAAGAATTTAATATCTCTTATATTGAACAAGGACTGGTTCAAAGATTCATTCTTGATATAAATGATTCTACAATGCTCTGCCAACTACCAGCCATTGTTAAATATACTCTCAGCTACCTCGGCATCACCAAGCAGTATCTTCTGGTCACAATCTCCTCTTCCCTCGGAGAACGAGAAGAAACTCGCTATTATCAACCATATCAATTATGGACTCTCACCAATATCGAAGATGGCGACCTATTCTGCCGGAAACACAGTGCTTGTTCTTCTGATTATGGCACTTATGATAATCCAGCCGAATGGTTTGAAACTTCAGACGCTGCCACTCTTAATTACAGTCTCGAGCGTCTTCAATCATACAATGCGCAAGCAGATCAAATTCAGCGGTTCATTACCCTCAAAAGGCACCTTGAATTTGCCAGCACTTACAAAGGCGTTTGGAGTGATGGTAGAAGAATTATCTGTATCGACGACGACCTCGCCGATCAAACACACGTGTTCTATGATCCCATCCGATCCGGACACGCTATTCGTGAAGAAATATTAGAAAAATTTATGTTCATGAATCTTGACGTTACCGCAGAAACTCAGGCTCAATTAATCACTGCTTTTCAATTTGAAGATCACTGGTCTGATTCCTGGAGTTCCGATTAAGAATAATCACTGCAATCAACATCTACAATAAAGCCTCTCTCAGCAGTTCCATCAGCAGCTCCTTCCATCAATAAAGACTCTGCTGCTACTCAATCTCTTAGCGATTCTAGACTCCTATCTAGCTTTGCTTCGCCATCCCAATACAGCTCCCCAGGCACGCCTCTGCCAAAGCATTCAAGCATCTGCAATAAAGCCTCTGCAATACTTCTGACAATCAATATTATAAAGCTATCCCTTCTCATGAAGCTCCTCACAACCACTGCGGTCAAACATATCAAGCCAAGAAAGTGACACTTCAAAAAACAATTCAAAATCGTCACTTTCAAAAATCACTATGCAGCCACTATTTGCCACTATGCTGCCACTATTTGACACTATGCAGCCACTATTCAGCCACTATGCAGCACTATTCACTATTCATAACAATTGCAAACGATGCACTAAAATATTGTGGTCACTATTCATGGTCACTATTCAAATAGTACCAAATAGTGCATAGTCACAAACAATGCACCGAATGAAGCCTGAATACATGCATTCCGGATTTCAAATGCAATTGCATCCGGAGTCACAATGAAGCCGCCTCAATTATCCAAATACAGCCTCTCAAGCAAATACAACCTCAAGCAGATACAGCCCCTCAAGCAGCCTCAACAACTTCCGGACTTCAAGCATCTTCAAGTCCGCAATAGTTTATTGTAAATTTTGTCTATAAAAGGGACTGTCAGCCCTCCTGTCTGGGCAGAAGCAATTAGGAGCATACGACTAAGAGTTTCCAAATTCTCTCAGTCTGAGCTTAGTTTCCCCCTTTGTTTTTCTTTGTAAGTTTTGAGTAGCGATCCCTGGTGTAATCTGGTATCAGAGCCAAGTACTCAAGCCTTACTGCCCCCAGTGTGACTACTCCCTCTGTAAGCTTTGTTTCTGTTTCCCCCCTGTATTGTTAAACAGTCCTGTTACTCTGTCTTGTAATCAGTCCTGTTTATCTGTTCTGTTTTTAATATATATGTTTATGTTTTGTAAAACACATGCATCATTTGTTGTTAAAGATAGCCTCGCATGTGCAAGGATGAGATGACATCATGGGAAGTTCTCATGCAGTCATCATCATGAGATCCTTGGGTTATAATCACTTTGGCTTAGTTGGTGGGTCAAACCCATATCAATCCCAAGGAGTTGGCCGAGTGGTCAGGACCACGGTCCCTCCTTCTGGAGCTAGAGGTCTTGGTATTGACGCCCCCAGTTCCCTCTTCTCCTGGAATCAAATGTTGAGTCTACTGGTACTACCACTTTGGGGCCATATGGGTGTTTATTCGACTTCCTTCTGAGTTCGGAGGGATTACTCAAACCCAAAGTGTTGGGAACCCTCGGATAGGAAAAAAAAAACATATCATACTTTAGTATAAATAATCTGGGCATGCCCTGATTAATAAATCCAGCATAATTCCATGGGTCCGGGTTTTCAGAACCCGACCCGTTTATATCCGCAGCCTCGTGCCTAGGGTTTTAAGCTTAAAACCCGTTTCTTATACCTCAGCTATCTCTCTCTCTCTCATTTCCTATTCCCAAGCAGAACCAAATTCTAGGGTTTTCTAGGCGGCGTCGACCACAAGGTCTCTCTCTTTCTCTCTCTTGTTTATACTGCAATCTTCTGATGTTTGATTTCGTTGCCGATGGTTGAAGATTTCTCTCTATCTCTGTCTCGTTCTGAATAAAAATCTAATCTTTCTCTTTTGCCCCCTTTCCTAGCGTCAGATTAGAAGAGCTTCCGTTACAATCTTCAATCTGCAAGAATGTCTGGGTATGTCATTCCATCCTCTTACAACAATTTACGTTTCTGTTTATATGATTTTGTCTATATTCGACAGTATCCATTGCTTTAGGTTTGATTTCTTATCTGCTTGTCGTTGTTGTGTTTTTTGGGTCCTGTTCAATAAATCGATCTGCGTTTGATAACCGCTTAGAATCATTTCGATTGATGGGTGATTGAGTTTTCTTTTGCCTGATTTTGATTCATTAGCACTAGTTAAGATTAGCTGCAAGATGTTGTGGAAGTTCACCGGGGTTATCTGATTCCATATTCCAAACGGTCACTTTTAGATTACACTAGAGGTAGCTTATAACTTCATATAATGGGGGGTAGCTGAAATCCATGTGATTTGTTTGTTGCTCTATGTTTAGCATCATGGGGGAACTCAAATTTCCTTCTCTTGTTTGTTTTTTCCAACCGTGTATTTGTTGTGGGAGAGTGAGCATGGCAAGATCCTGTTGAGAAATTGAACATGTGGCATGAAGGGGGCTTCGCTATATACTAGTGTGGTCTGTGGGTCAGTTATTTACAAATAATCTGATCTATTGGACTTTGGTAGCCATTTGATCTGTGGTGAAGAATGTCAGCTGACACTGGTTTTTATTTCAACTGGAGCCATTTTCATTTTACTTTGCTTAGATCAGATGGCTAATGATGACAAATGAGCTGACTTTTGGTACACAACTGATCAACAGCACCCTCTAGTTTCTGGCTTGCCCGTACCCCAAAACAACACAACACAACACAACACAACACGCCCTGTGTTCAATTTAACAGTTTTTTTTATTTGTTAGATTCATATTGGACAGGCACTTATTGCGCTAACAAATCTCATTAATATTGGCTTTTTTAATATGGTTTTATTTTAGAGTGGGGAACAGCACCTGTCCCCATTTTTTTTGAGGCAACCCTGTTACATATTTGACTGCGAATTGTGTGTATATTCTCACTGTTTATCCATAAAAGGGAGAAAAGTTGTTTCTAAACCTAAAATGTAGGATATGTATGCATTGGGCTCACAGATGAAGCTGCTTTTATCTAGGGATGGCAACTAGTCAGGTTTTGTTTGCATCCACCCGTACATGTCATCATTCCAAGTTGTCTAGACTCATACTTGGAACTGGCTGGTTATATGTTGATGTATATTGGACAGCTCTTGGTTGTGCCAATCCACTAAATAGAGGGTCCGATGCCATTAGATCGTAAATCTGACGTGGATTGGGTTGATATCATCCCATGTCATTGTGGATGTGTCGTCAATGATCAATAATCCAAAAACTTTACTCTCATTAATAGCATTGGTATTTATGATTGCTGGCTGAAAGGTTACAATCATAGAAAGAACCAAACTCTTAAATGAATACCAATGCTTGCTAAAAAGTTAGTCCTAAAAATGAATACCAATGAGTGTTATTCTTCAGAACAGAATTAGTATTGATGTAGAAGATCGAGCTCTGTCACAAAGAATATCATGTCAATATTAGCTCCTTTTTTTTTAAAAATAAATTTTGTATACTAGTGAGAAAGTGACTAATGCAAACTGAAAATGAAAGTAAATCATACTAGGTTGTATTGTCTGAAAGTTATGGTATTTTTTTTTTGCCTAAAGAGGGATGGTGATATACCTTTTATGTCACTGGTGACTTTTTTTGTGAAAATCACATAGAAACTCACTTTTTAGAATTTATTACCAATATCGTTCTCTAGCCTTGTAGCCTTTCCCCTGTTTACATCAGTTTTTTTTTTTTTTTTTTTGTTGCCATGAACAAATTTCTGATGTTGGCTGTGATCCTATTTCCCCTCTTTTCCCCTTGTGGTGTGGCCCAATTTTCTGATTACAATATACTATTCTTTGAAGTCTCAGCTTCTCTTTTGCCTCCTGCAGTGAAGAGGGAACTAGTATCGTGGCCGAGACACCTGGCCCAGCTTTGGGTGAGCCCATGGACATCATGACTGCTCTGCAGCTTGTGCTGAAGAAGTCACTCGCCCATGATGGTCTTGCTCGTGGACTTCACGAGGGTGCAAAGGTGATTGAGAAGCATGCTGCGCAACTCTGTGTGTTGGCTGAAGACTGCAACCAGCCTGACTATGTCAAGCTTGTCAAAGCTCTTTGTGCTGACCACAATGTAAATTTGATAGCTGTGCCAAGTGCTAAAACACTTGGGGAATGGGCTGGGGTGAGTTTTTCCCTCCTAAAAACTGATTTTTACTTTATTACGTGCTTATAAACATAATTTCCATTACCTACTTTTCATACTAACTTTCCTTTCATTTCTGTTCTATTTTGACTTTTCTGATTAGAAAATAGAAGTTATTCAGCTTTTGCCTTTCAGTTTATTTTCCTCCTGTGTTTGAGTGCACATTTTGTTTTGCTTCAGTTTGAATTAAAAGAAATATCCATTTTGTTTTAGCTTCTTTCTTTTATGCTACTGAATTCTAAATTCTGACTTATTCATTCTATGTGACGTTGTAAATGCAACAAATGTTGTTTAAGTTGTAATGAAACGGAAAATAGAACGATAAGAAGATGAAATGAAAAATAGAATAACCTAAGTTGGGGATCAGGATCACCCTATCCTTAATATAGTATTAGATGGACCCCACTCCATCTGAAACAGACTGCAATGGGTTCCAGCAATTTTCCTTGGGTAGAACGGACCCAACCAAAGTTAATGAATTGCAGTTTACTTTACTGAAGCTTGACTGTGAAGTTTGACCCTGATCTTCTCCTGGGAAGCATGGAACTCATTGCTATTCTCTCTGCAAAAGATTCTTAAACCAGAGTTGCTTGAAATGAAGGGTATCTCAACAAGCATTGCCAGCTTATCTCAGCTTGAATGGGCTCGATCTCAAGCTCGGTTAATGAGTTGATCAAGTGGCAGCTCGGTTCCTGTCAAGTCGATCTCATGCTAGGCACCACTCAGCTTGACTCAGCTGCAGATTAACTCATAGCTCATTATAGACTTGGCCTGGTATTGGCCAGATAAGTATATGCACTATATTTTCTTTTATGGGTATGTATACTATATATACAATATAATTGTACTAATTCTTGTTATAATTGTACAACATAATGTAGTATTATGTTTTATTTTAAGTACATAGAATTTATTTTTGATATACAGTAAATGCATATGCAAATCAAGCATGACTCATGATGATTTTAAGCCGGACAAAGCTTGGCTTGCTTTCATTTGTGTGCATGCTTTCTTGCTTGCTAGCATACATGCGTGCATGCATGCTTGCTTGTTAGCATACATGCGTGTGTATGCTTGCTTGCTGAATAGGTGCTATGGGGAGCTATGATGCATGTATACTTCAAAATGGGCAACGTATTGTATCGTATTGTATCCGATACTTCACTTTTTATGTATATTCAAAATGGGCAACGTATCGTATCGTATCGTATCCGATACTTCACTTTTTATGTATAAAATCCATGTCCCTGCCGTGTCTATGTCCTTGCCGTATCCATGCCGTGGCCCGTATCTGTGCATCATAGATGGGGAGGGGTTTTTTTTCTTAGGTGGCCTTATATACATTTTTACGGTCCTTGTTCAAGTGAGAGGGCACTTGCAAAGTGAAGAGAACTTTATGATTGTTAGAGTGAAAGGACACCAGTCAATACCTTGTGAATTTTGATGTTTGAAAGTTGAAACACGTCTGGCTTGAACTAAGCATACACCAGTCCTAAATACTGAAGGATCACTGATCACAATGGCTTTGCTTAGGTGACCTCATATATGGTTCTGATGGTCCTTGCTCAAGGGAAAGATCACTTGCAAAGTAAAGGGAACTTTGTGACCATTAGAGTGAAAGGACACCGGCCAATACCAAGCTAATTTTGATGTTTGAATATTGAAGCATGTCTGTTTTGAACCAAGCAGACAGCAGTCCTAAATGGTGAAGGACCACTGCCCACAATGGACATTTAGCTTAGGTGACCTCATATGAGGTTTTTATGGTCCTTTTCAAGGGAAAGGGCACTTGCAAAGTAAGGGGAACTTTGTGACTCTTGGAAAGGACACCAACCAATGCCCAGTGAATTTGATGTTTGAAAGCTGAAATGTGTCTGGTTTGAACTAAGCAGACACCAGTCCTAAATTGTGGAGGATCACTGGCCATGACCCAAGTGCACAATGCTTAGATACGGCATGGATACGGCAAGGACATGCAATGGACACAACAGGGACACAGATTTTATACATAAAAAGTGAAGTATCGGATACGATACGACACGATACGTTGCCCATTTTGAAGTATCCGTGCATCATAGCCTGTAGGTCCTGAGTGCACTTGAACTCATTGGGTCAAAATAAGAAAGGGCTCTCAGCTCCTTGCAGTGAATAGTGTGAAGTGCTAAGTATGCTTGAGGTGTCTAGTGTGCTGGCACTCCCAATCTTGTGCCCTGCACACTAACAAAAAAACTCTCCACTGCTGATCTGAAAGCTCTTGTTAGAAAAAATGTATCGAGCACAAGCTAATATAATGTCCTTTCCCATTTTACTATACTTCCCATCTATGATACCCAGATACGGCATGGATACGGTAGAGACATGACATAGACACGGAATTTACATGTAAAAACTTAAGTATCGGATATGGTACGACACGTTACCTTGCCCATTTGGAAGTATCCTTGCATCATAGCTTCCCATAGAGTAATCTATAAGAAGGGAAAATCACTTTGCATGTAAAGGCTTGTGTGTGTGTCTACATATATATATATATATATATATATAGAGAGAGAGAGAGAGAGAGAGAGAGAGAGAGAGAGAGAGAGAGAGAGAGGTCAGTCTTATGATATATTAGAACACCATCAATTGTGGATGCTTACTTTGCTAGCTGGATGGTAAGTATCTAAGTTTTATATATATATATATATATATTTATATATATAGCTAGATGGGTCAGTCTTATGATATATTAGAACACCATCAATTGTGGATGTTTACTTTGCTAGCTGGATTGTAAGTATCTAAGTTATATATATATATATATATATAGCTAGATGGGTCAGTCTTATGATATATTAGAACACCATTAATTGTGGATGTTTACTTTGCTAGCTGGATTGTAAGTACCTAAGTTATTAAATTTCCTTTGCTAACCATTCCTACCAAAACCTCGAGGTGCTTTGCTAACCATTCTGACAGAAACAAGCGTTAGTAGAGGCAGCATAGATACTTTTCAATACTCCCCCTCGGGTGGAGCCCCACTCCTTAACACTCCCCCTTAGGATTCAATTTTTTTTTCACCCAATTTTTTTCCACGCCTAGTCATTCTTCTTGGGATTCAAATTCATGACTGGTTGGCTTTGATACTATATTAAGTTTCATTAGCTAATCATTCCTACCAAAACCTCGAGGCATTAGTAGGGCACCATAATTTCTTTTAAGTACTCCCCCTTGGTGTTGCTCACTCCTCAACAAAAAGTGAACATTACCTATCAAAAGAAAATTGTAAAGAAAAAAGAAGAGAAAAAGAAAAGGTAAAAAGAAGAAAAGTCAACTATGCAACCATATAAACCGTCAAATTTTGGTGCCTCAAATTAATATCAATCATCAATATTTAGATTGATTCTTGCAGAATGCAGAAAATAATCGTCAAATGTGGAATTTACATTCATCATTTCTGCCCATGTATTTGGGCTGCTTGTGTTTTGGGGTGCATCCGTATTCTAAGACAGCCACTTCTTATGGATCTGTCCTTTGCAATTACACTACTGGCTTTTGCTTGTAAATGTTCATAACTTGTGAAGGAACAAGAATGCTGTGTTTCTGTTTTCTTCTTTTGGCAAAATCTTGAATTCATGATATTTTGGTTATTCTCATGGCTGTTTTTGGTTTTTGATGCAGCTGTGCAAAATTGATTCTGAGGGAAAGGCCAGGAAGGTGGTTGGCTGTTCTTGTGTCGTTGTCAAGGTAGAAGACATGAAAGTGAAATTCTCGGCATCTGAACAAATATAATCAATTATTTAACAGCATCGTTCCTTCTTGCAGGATTACGGCGAAGAATCCGAGGGTCTTCACATTGTCCAAGAATATGTGAAGTCCCATTAAATTGATAAATAGAGTTTTGGTGTACCCGAGTTTGGTGAGACTTCTCAGATTTTGGATTTGGTTTTTTCCCCGTTATGATGATGCATGGATGTTAGAAAGAAGACTATTAGTTATGGTTCTATTGTTAAGAGATTATTGGTTATAATTTCCGAGGCTGTCTTTGATACCTGTTGATTGTCTTCTTGTTTCCGGCCAATTGAATTATACATTCTTAAATGCTACTCTGGTAGTAGGTCTTCTGAGATGTCTGGATGGGAAACTTTTGTCTTTTATGTTGTTTCTGAAGCAGGGAGAGATGGGAGCAATGTATGCTCCATTATGCTTTAGCAGGCCGGATTAATTAATTGAGGGACTGCGTGAACATGAAATTATAGTACCATCTACCAATTTGCAGACTTAACTCACTTGTCCAGTGGTTTGTGGCCATCAATTTTCTAGTGGATATGGACCCTTTGTAAGTTACTCCAGAAATTGAGCAGTCAGGTGGAATCTAGGTGTGTAGTTGCCCCCTTAGTGGGGGTGCTAGGGGTTTTTAGTTCTGAACTTTCACCTTGTGTTAGTGAGAGATGTTCTTATGAATAGCTCAGAAATAACTAATTAACAAGACTTGAATGGTGGTTGTCATTCCACTTTGCTTCTTTTCCGTTGACCATGGTTTAAAAAACATGGTCGTGGTGGAAGGCTCTTTGATCAGTTATTGGACGTTTTCATGTGTGCTCGGCAAATGTAGGTGGTTCCTTTTTTGTTATTGTTTTATTTTGCATGATGGACAATTAAACATTGATTTTAGCTGTGGTACGTTCTTGTTAAATAGAAATGAGAATTGCTAACAAGTACGTATATCAGTCAAGTTCTGTAGATTTAATTGGATTTTGGAATCATTGTACATCTGGGATGCTCAGATTTTAAATTTCAAATTTGCCTCCTGGTAATGAAACATGATGTTTGGGTATCAGCTGGATTTTTTTTTTTTTTTTTTTTTGGAGTTTCTAAAGATTTTCTATTCATATATATATATATAGATATATATATATTTGTTTGATCATTCCGTTTTTGTCTGACCAATACATGTCTCATGGGGTGGATGGCTTCACACCCTCTTGGCTTGGATTTGTTTATGGTCCAAATCCATACAAGAAATTTTGATTGAATTCATGGATTTGTATAAAGGCAATTCCACACTTGATCAGAATGTGATATTTGAGATGTTACATATGTTGATCTTTTTAATGGAAAAAGAAAAGGTAATAATAATAATAAGCACTCGTGCATGTGATGAAATTTGTGTTAGATATTTCTTGTTTGGTACTGGTGCACATTTTCGCTTGCATAGAGTTGACTTCCTAGGAATTCTATTTATGAAGGAAGGTTAAAATTAGAAAATTATAAATGCACATCATTAATCCTCCTTTCAGTCTTTCAGTGAAAACTGTATTAAGGGAGGAAAATGAAGAAGAACATGGCCGCATCCACATTTCATCCTCATATCCTTCTCACCTCATTGTAGCTACATATTTTACCTTGAACTTTTTGGAATTCAAATTTTTTGGAAGTGCAATTTCCAAACACAACTCTCTTGAAAAAAGCCATTTGGAAACTCCAAATGCTGTTTTGACCATTATATTGTAGCTGGTTTATAAAAATTCATTCATCGAACATTGAATTTGGAGAACTCGGAAGACCTGATTAAAATTTTCAAGCAGAGCCTAAATTCCTCTTCGTAATTCCCTTTTTCGAAAGGACCCTCGGACTACCTTGGGAATTATACTAATAAGTGCATCTATTACGCCTATGAACCTGTCCCCAATTGTTTGTGTCCCTCTACAAGTGGGGATCGAAATAGTTGTTCATCTAACAATACCCATTTTGAGTAAGATGGGTATTGTAGGTTGGCCTAGGACCACGGTTTGCACCTACCTGGCTTTTCTCTGGGTCTCAACCCTAAGGATTAGGAACTCTCTAATAGCAGGAAAAAAAAAAAAAAAGAAGTTTGGTTGGTTCTCTGTTAATATACTTGACTAGCAAAATTACCCGTGCTTAGCACGGATATGGCAAACATTTTTAAAAAATTCATAAATTTTTTAGAAAGAAAGCAAAAGAAAAAATAAATTATAAATATATATTTATATAATTGAAGAATTGGTATCATAGAATAAAAAAATGAAAATTAGAATAGAAGGAGAATGATAAAGTTTTGATTGAAACAAAGTCCATGAGAAATAAAAGAAAAGAAAAGTGGAGAGCAGTAGTTATGGGTGGTTATTGAGTGGAAATAATAAAGAGATAAAGAATGTAGTTGAGGTAACTACCGGTCAAAATCATAACCGTCGGTCAAAATTGGATCAAAACCCTTCTAGCTTAATATATTATAATGTGAGAAATCTAATAATTTAATCAGTACTTGATTAAAAGCAGATTCGGGCAACCATGATTTAAATAAAAGTGTGAGGAAAGGGGAAAATTTAGTAGGAATCCAGCTGGTACAATCAATGGGGCCTCTCTTACCTGTGAGTCCCTTGTACAACCAAACCATGGGCCAACAACTCTCGCAGAAGCAATGGCCCATTTGCTTTTTTACATGTCCTGTGTGGTGTTTACCCATTCTTCTTTTCCTTTTCTCTTATTTCTTGGATGTTTTTGTAGAATCAAGGGCTCAGGTCCCCATTCTTAAACTGTACACCCCAGAATCATCCAAACTCACCAAAATCTTGCAGGAGGGTGGAAAGGGCATATGAATATGAGAGGTAGAGATTGCAGAAGATAATGAGAGAGCAAGTGCTCAGATGATTCTACTGTCAGGGAGTATAAGGGGAAGAAACTGTTTATGAAACAGTCAAGAACATGACTGTAATGTATGATAATACCATGTGATTTTGTTAGGCACTTCCATTATAATATGTGGGAAATGGGCCATCAGTGTTGAAGTGTTTCGAGAATCGAGACACAGGGTCCGGATCAGACGTGCTAAATTCAGACCTTGAAGCTGGAATGGGTTCCAGCTCATTAGATCCAATTCCATGTCCAGGCCTTCTTCCTGATATGCTGGACTAAATTAGAGTTGGGCTCGACTTTTGGATGTGTTTGTGCAACATTAGGATTCCAAAAACTTCATGGTATTGTGGAAAAGCAATTGTGAGAAAATGGTTTTCAGCACAGTCAAGGAAAGGTAATTTGAATTATTTTTCTTTTCACACGAAAAGCACTGCACCAAATATAAAAACAAAAAGCAAAAAAGATAAGTGCATAAAATCAAAGACTATTATGTCGAGAAATCCTTAACGTTGTAGTAGAAATTGATGGAGAAAAATATATTGTAGTAGACTATTGTGTCTTTGTAGTGGAAATTGATGGAGAGAAATATATCGATATTCCCATATCTTCGTAAACTCATTTAGAAGGTTATCTCTCTACATAGTATTTTCTGCATAAAACAAAATAGTTTGGCTGTTTGTTGTTTTTCAGTGTTAATATTTTCTCAAAGTTCCATTTCTATGGAGAAATTCCTGTAATTTTTTGGGCTTCAGTTCAGAGTCAGGCGGTTGAGAACCAATTTTTATAATTTTGCAAGAGTTAAAAAACATTTCACCCCAATAGTTATGAAACTGTGGATTACAGCAAAAATGAAATTTAATGTGGAAAAAGAAAACAATGCTCAATGCTGCATAAAAATGCCCTGCACAAAACCATTCCCTGAAAGGTTGTTATTGGTGAATGTGTTCCACAGAAGATGTCCAATCAATCAGCCCAAGAATGGGATGTGTGAACTGGCAGTGTCTGAGGGAAAGAAGAAAAACACTGTTCTCACCAAATGCTAGAAGACAAGAATCTTCTACAATTCCAAACTTTTCTCTCCAACCACCCCCCTGAAACCCCCTGCACCCTTTGCCTGCCCCAAACCACCATTTGGATTTCTGTCCATGTAAGAATGAACTACACTGCCCATTTCCCATTAAACCCTATCTGCCCATGTACATTTCTATTAATTAAGAATGAGATGCAGCTTGGACCACTCAAGCATTATTATTAATAAAAGCAAATCTCTGTGGAAGATGTCATGCCCCAATGGCCATGTCCTAGAGAATTTAATAAATGGGAATCCAAGTACCCAACCCATCATGGGTTATTGACTTTTGGGGCAAAGAACAAGGTGGATCTGAAACTTCCACATGCTCCATCATATTTCATATGTTTCCCAAGTCTCATGCATGCATGCATGTATGGGCCTACCTCATTCACTTGTCATTATTAGTCCATTTTTCTACTACAATACTATTGCTAGATTCCTGGGACCATGGTAAAGATGCGAAGATTAAAGTTATAGCAGTAGAATTGTGTGTGTAGGCTGTAGAGTGCCTATAGATAATTTACATTAGAAGCACCAATAGATCACATCTTTTGAGGCAATGTGGTGTTGAAAAATACAGACCCCACTTACGACTTGTAAGCCTCTAGTCAGATGGGGTGTGAGGACCAGTTACAGTGTTGTCAGCCAACTTGGCATCACTAGTCAATTACTTTATCATTCCACTGCCCCTTCTTCCATGTACAATGCCTTTCATGTAGAAAAGCAGCAGAAGGTAAAAATCACCTTTTCTCACTCTCATCTTTCCAAGTGAAGCTGTTGGTGGTCTGGGACCCAGTTGAAGATCCAAACTGAGTGGATCGCTTGTCTAAAGGATGATGAACTAATGACATCTAATCCCGATGGGTAGCTCAGTTGGCCTAGGACCACGGTTTGCACCCGGAGGTTGTGGGTTCGAAACTGCACTACCACACTGGGGCTACAGGAGAATTTTACCCGGCTTTCTTTCCTAGGCCCGTAGGGATTATTCTGGCTCAAAGGGCGGAACCCTGCGTTATCAAAAAAAAAAAAACTAGTGACATCAACATGACAAAAAATGAGTAAGGGAAAAGAAACATTTAAATGGTCGAAAAGTCTACTTGCTAATTGGTTCCAGCATTGTGGAGCTTACCAGAGTCACCGACTGGCAAAAAGACGGGTTTGGTTGGAAGTCTCAACCCTCACGAGGAAAGGTTAAATTGTGTTTTTTCGGCTTAAAAGATTAAAGGTTTTGGCCATGATTGATACCAGTTTTTTCTCGTATTCAGTTTGAAACTAAGGGCTCATTTGGAATCACTTTGATTGATTCCATTTTTTCTTGTATTCAGTTTGAAACTTTTGAAACGAAGGGCTCATTTGGAATCATTTTATTATAAGAATGAATGAAGAAAAACTCTCAGACGTGTAAAAAGGGGAGATAAGTTTTCTGCCATATAAGTTTTTCTTCATTCATTCCCCGAATGATAGCAAACATGCCCTCATATGTTAAATTGGAACTTCAGTTTTCACCACATTTATACTCTCTATTCCGTTAATAACAATCGGATCAATATCTCTTGGAACACATACTATTCAAGAAAAATGAAAATGAGAATATGGGTTAATTAAACATCACTCAATTTATAGATTAGGAAAACCGATAACATATAAGAGTTCGGATAAATTTCTTTTTCAAGTGGAGAACTATCTTGATCTCTCTAAAGGCCTTTTTTTAGCATAATTCTTAAAATTCGTGTTTAGAGAATTTGAAATTCTCCAAATATTGTCCCTCTCATGGAATTTCAAATTCTATTTGGCCCATCTAGCATTTTAAATGCTAGAGTTTCGAGAATCTCAGAGGTTGTTTATGGTTTTGTAGGTCAGTTGGAGGGGGTGGAATTCGAAATTCCAGCGAAAAAAATAAAACATGACATTTGAAATATTAAGAAGATAACCACCATATTAATGTGAAAAAACTCCTAAATTCATGTAAGGGGGCATACATATCTCATTCCATCATCATAAAAATGCCTTTGTAAAACTTAATAAGAGGGCATACATATCTCATTCCAAATCAAGTATTTCCCTTGCCATGAAAAAAATATGAAATATGATAAGCCTAAAAATCGAACCTCGGACAATTAGGTGAAAAACACAACTAGCACCTCCTTTATCTCCGTATTTCCAACAAGTTGAAAATATAGTAGGACACTTAGGTATAGCATTTTGTAGAGAAGCATCATCTAGACATTTAGGCCATCCACATTTTCTTGCCCATTTAATTAAAAATACCCAACCATATGATAAATAACATCATTAATATAAATTTATAAATGATTAATTTTATGTTCAATCTGACCATGGGCATGGGATCATGCACTCCTAAAATAAAACTTATTTATGCTTGGAGATGGAGGGCATATGGGCTCTGTACGTACCTTGTCAAAGTTTAGTTGTATGTGTCAGATCTATGTCCGTTTAAACCGTACTGCAGGTGGGGCCCATCGCATAGATTCCATTATGCAAACTCTTTTTGCTGGACCGTTATGCAGGCTCTCTGCTCGTACGTACACCAGTTAAGGTCTGCTCAATTCTCATTTCCTATTCAAAATTGATGTTTCTTAATATTGAAAGGGGTCAGCTCTCCTAAGCTCAAACTTGAATTTAGGAGAGCCTTGCTCATATTAAAATATAACCTTTTTAAATGGACATATAAAATTTCGGGACAATTACCGTACGGAATGTGTTAAAGCTAACAATAGTCCCAAAGCAGCCGGAAACGATTTTATCTTTTTTCATTTGAATTAGACATGCCAATTTGTTGATAAATAGTGTATCTGAAACAACTTTATTTCAAACATATTTATTTTATTCAGCTCTATTTCAAATAGAGAGGCTTATCATCGAACAAGCCCTGATTCAATAAAGCTTCAAGATTTGAGACTCTTAAACAAAGTTTTAGAATTATTTAATCTAACGTAATATTTTACCGTAATCTACTTTAAAATAAAATCTTTTCATTGCTTTAACTTTCTCAAAGATTATCATACATTGTTGACTTGCTGAACAAGGGGCTAAAATAATCTTCTTTTACAAAACTAGTGAAATTGCTCTCATGCATAAGATTACCTATATAATAATACCTTATAATCAATCAGAACAACAAATTGCAACCATTTGTTCTTGAAAGAATTTTCATATAATTGCATGCACATTTTTGTAACACGAAGATTCAATGCTTCATGGAATTCCATTTTTTCACATGAGCATGGGATTCACCTCTTCACTTGTTTCACCATATTTCAATTTCTTTTCTACCAAGAAATAATATAATTTAAACAAATGCCTGTTGTGAAGAAATTGAGCCATGTAAAAAACTGACTTGAATTTTCTCTCCTTGGTTAAATCTTCAAACCATACAATTGTGCGGTTAATGGTTAAAAGTTAAAACCACTACCCCATTTATCACCTTGCGGTCGGTTTGAAGATCAATGTGTAGGCTTTTCTTCGCACTTTGTGGGTCTTTTCTATTTGTGTGAGCTCTCTTGGATTTGAGGCTCGGACCCGTTTGTTGGGGTTAGAGAAAAAACTATGCAGGGGTACTTTTGTCACACAAAGATGCCAGTTGGGGCCAGGACTGGAGGCTTCACCAACCTCTCATCCATCCTGTGACCCTGTCGTAGTCCTAAGATTCAAACTCGGTTTGAAAACTGTCGTGGCTGGAGCTCGATTCGGTACTTTTTCAAATTCAAACTCCCCTCGTTGGATTCCCGGCAATAGATGCAAAAATAAAGCAATCACACCGGTGGTAATCGTTATCACACAAAATCTTGGACATGCGGCATTTCCATCCTAGATAGTTCTACCCATGACAGCACAAAACAAAATGACTTCAGGCACCTTCCGTTGGGGTTCGACTCAAGCTCGTGTTCATGACTCATGCTTTTGGTTTTTCGGTTCTTTTTTTGGCTAAATGGATCCCTCCAGGCTTAAAGGGAAGCCGGGTAAACTCCTCTTTAATCCCAGTATTGTAGTGTAGTTTCGAACCTACAACCTCCGATTGCAAACCGTGATCCTGTACCAACTGAGCTACCCTTGGAGTTATGCTTTTAGTTATTCCAGCGCTCCCTATTGAAGCGGCCATGGGCTGAGTTTTTTGTTTATATTAGGCTAAATTTGGGCATCAATTTTATACTTGTGAGTATGCTGGGGTCTAATTTTATGTTCCAAAGTGTTGAATGGGCCGAGCCTTTTCTTTTATACTTAGATGCTCAATTTGGCTCAACATTTTCATACAAAGGGTGTATTTGCAAATGGACTGAGCATATGCCTGACTGTTAGGCCCATGAATTAAACCGAACCTCAATACTACAGCCGTAGATTACTTGCCCTCCCCGCTCTTTATATATGTGAGTTGCTATTACTTCACATATGTGAGTTGTGTCTCCTCATATGGGCAAGTTTCAATCACCACCGTCTCATATATGTGGGCTGTGTTTTATTATATATGCGAGTTTCCATTACCTTGCATGTGCAAGCCTCATGGTCTCAACCCTTTAGCTTGAACACCAAGAAAGTAAAAACAAAAGCACTAAAATGGTGGAGCTTCCATGGACACTCATCCCCTTGTGGGAAGTCTCCTTTCCACCCGCCTGGTGTGAAAACATAAAATTAATAAAACAAAATGACAAGGTTTTTAAAAAAGGGCCGAAAGTGTGATTGCATTTCTTTGACTTAATTAAAGTAGATATTCCAATGCATGTCCCACACTGCAAAAGTCAAAGACTATCCTTGTCATGTGAGGAATTCAATTCACCCACCTGAAGGTGAGTTCAGCTGATTTCAGAAATCCTTTCCCCCCTCATTTCATTTGTTTTATATGTGCATAATTTGATTTGCAGTTTGGTTTTACGAGATTAGCCTATAGACAGAGCCAGCTTGATGAATGAATTCTAATAACAGTTTTCCACTTAGAGGTAAGCATAGATAGAACCTATTCGTATAGTAGGAGTGGAGAGGAAGGAGGATAAGAAAAGTGATTTATGTGACATAAAATTTTATACCATATTTAAAACAAGAAGTAAAAAGAGAGTAAAACCAATGTTACATGAAGTTTTACTTCACAGGCCAAGAAATGTGAGAAATTTTTGTCATATAGTGCCTTTTATTATCCTCCTCTAATTTAACTATATTTATAATTTGACATCTATTTCTCCTTTTACTCGTCTCGTGCAAACAAACATACCTATGACCCAACTTAGATTATATTCAGCTTCTGTGGTATCCATAGGTTTCTTGCCTTGTTTCTTATGTTCCCTTTTCTTTCATAGAGAAAGTTTTCAAGATTATTCTTATGTTATGATCTAATACCAAAGTTGTCTATTGAATTAATGTTAATAACATTTGAACGGTCCCAAAGTTCTTGAGGTGGCTTTCAAAAGTCATTGATGTTAACTTGATAGTAAAAACATCTACCCTTGTTCTCCAGGCTTCCATCAATTCTGTACATATGTACTTTTTTTTTTTTTTTGCATATTCTAACTGATATTCAAGCTTGTATTTATCTTTATTTTCACATTAAAGTGGAGCTAAGAAGAGCTTTGGCCAATCCTTGAATATTATAGTCTCTTGCTTTCCTTTTTTCTTTTAATTTTCTTTTGCCAATAGATGTTAATAGGGTAGAATGCAGGCAGTTTGAAGTGGTGGATGGATTTTTATTAAATCAACTTGGGTTGGAAAAAAAAAGATCATATCATAATTTGTTTTCTTATTTTTTTAATGTCATCATAATTGGGATTTTGATTTTCTTAGGTTTGGATGTCAACATGGATGGGATTTGATCTTCTTAAGTTTACAGATCAATTTGGGTGATAAGTTTTAGCAGAGATCAGTGCACCTGAGCTAATTTTGATGGGAGGTGATCAATGAAGGTGCAGTACACCTTGTGGGACCTATTTAATGTAAAAACCTTGTGGGACCTATTTAATGTAAAATTTGATTGGATCTAGAAGGTAGAGGTTGGATTTGAGAGAAAGAAAAGAAAAGAAGAAAGTGATATCTAACTTACCACAGGACACGCTGATGTAAATGGTTAGTTGGAGACTTGGAGTTGGAAAATGGAAGATGATAACCTTTTTAATTGATGATGATGAGTTAAACGATCCAAAGGGTCTAAATATCTAATGGTGCCCCACCATTTCACTGGATTTAAGTAATCAATGCATTAACCTATTTGTGAGAAGTCTCAAAAACATTTGACCCATGACTGAGATGTCATCAATTATTGAGCCATTCTTAGATTAGACCAAACCTCGGGGCTATTTAAAATTTTACTCTTCCTCCAAAAAAAAGAGAATATGAGAAGATCCATTAGTAGAAACTGTCTGAAACCACGTCGTTCGGTAGTTGTCTTCTGCAGAAATTGATTTTTACAACCCCTTTCTCTTGCACCTACATCCCCCATGTTATCAGTGTGGTCTTGCTATTATGGGAGAATTTTTTCCCACCAGCACTTGGGCCAGATGGTGCCACTTGACTCATTTCATACTCTGATCACCTGTGATCTGTCATTGTGTATGCTCATCCAACTTTTACTCATCGTTGAATTAGATTTATAAATAATTTAGAATTAAAATACCATTAAATCTTGAGACCATTAAATCTTGAGGTCTTTTTTTTCTCACGACCCTCATCGGACCTTCCCATCTATCCTCCCCAATGATAGAAAAAACATATATAAATGGGCCCCGTAAACTTGACTACATAAGTGATCTGCTCGTTAGTGAAAATCCTCCACTATTATTATTCTACTAATAGGGTCGTAAACGGGTCGGTTCCGGTCCGGGTTCGTGGTGGACCCGGAACCATAACCATTAAGAAGAAGGTGGAACCGGACCCGGACCCGGACCCGGAACCGTTTCGGAACCTATTTCTTAGATCCGGAACTGGAACCAGAACCACATATGGGGCGGGTCTGGATCTGGGTTCGGATCTAGGTAGAGAATTATGTTTAAAAAATATGGTTTTTAGGAGTGATTTTTTAAAAATTGAGGTAATATGTCGGGTCTCGGTTCCACGGGTCTGAACCAAGGTGGAACCGGACCCGGACCCATTTATTTATCGGAGCCTAAATAAGGACTTAGACCCGGTTTGTAACTGGTTTGAACTTTCGGGTAATCGTAGAATCGGGGACCGATTTACATCCCTATCTACTAGAGATGTGCAAGCTCAAGCCATCCTTTTTGGGCACCACCCCCAAGAGTGGCCCACATACTTATTGGGCCTCTCTCAATCAAAGGCAATCCACATGTGGGACCCACCTTTTGTTCCATGGATGGAGCATTCCAATATTTTTATTGATCAGCAGGTGTAGCAAATCAAAAGCAAGGGGTGAAAACAGCCAAACGTGAGAAAAGTCCTCGTTCTCATCTGACATTAATAAATGCAAAGAGACATTCAAATGAGAAAGGCTATTCTATGGTATCACAATGAGAGTGGCAATGCAGGAGGCGAAAATCTCCAGAAAGTTGCTTTCATATGCCATCACGCACATCTCCTGATTCTTTTGTAGCTCCGTCTACGCTGTCTCTCTTCTGTATCGCCCTTATCATTGTAATAGCTTTCGTCGTCTTCTCTCTCTGTCTTTTTTGCTGCCTCTCTCTCTCTTCCTGCCATCGCTTCTGCTTTCCAGTTCTTGCCCATTTGAAAAAGGACGTTACTTTCGGCGACTTGGGTGATTTTCTCATCTGGGTCTTGAATTTATTGCTGTTTTTTCTGTTCTGCTTGTGGTTGGTCATTGGTGTGGTCTTATATGTCTTAGATTGGTTTGCTGACGCAGGGAAGATCTATTTGAAGATCCTCTTCAGTCTTCAGATGTTGGAGGTGATGTAAGCATCCTTTTTGTGTATTTATTAATGGATTTCTGGAAATGGGTTTGTCAAAAGGAGTCTGTTTTTTGTTGGATTGACCGGTAGAATTAGAGTCTGATTGATTTTGGTGAATGGTAAGGTAATGCAGGGGTGTCTGATGTGATTTCTGTGGAAAACAGTTTTATTTTATTCATGTTTTTGTTGTTGTTTTGGATTTGTTTTCTGCTCTAGAACTGGTTTTATTTTTTATTTTTTGGGTAGAGAAATGAGTCAAATGATGCCTCTGATTGGGATTAGAAAATTGCTTCTAGTGGTTGAATGGTTGAATGGGTCTCATACGCTGTTGAAGGTTATCATTCTGAGTTGGGATTTGACGGGTGATAGTGAAAGTTTAATCTCGAACTTGATTTATGGTTTTACTTCTCCATTTGATAGTGAGTGAATGATGGGTTGATTGGAGATCTGATTCATTTCAAGTGTATTCTTTGAGCTTTTATAAACATTTGAAATCTGGATGTTGATATTAGTGCATTTTCGTTTTTTTGTTTTTTTCTCTTTCGGGGTTCTTGGGGGGATTTCATCTTCATTCTATATCTTTGAAATAGTAATTCTAACTATGAATGAGATTGATTTATTAAAAATATACTGCCTTTTTTCGTATTCTTTGGGACAATATGAAACTTGAATTTGTAACGACTTTGTGGCTATTTTTTTCCCCTTCTGCTTATTGATGAATTAGACTGGTTTAGAATCTGAAAATGGATTCCAATGCTTATACATTTCATTCATTTTTCAGGTATCTTAGAAGGAGGATTTTCTGAGTGGTGATTGATTTGTTGGTCATTCTTTTTTCGATTTGAGATTGAGATTTTCCTGTTCAAATTATCACAATGTTGTGCGCTTGCTCGGGAGAGCAATTTAAGTTTGAGGATCCACCTCAGTCACCAGAATCACTCGCAACAAGGGACTTTTCAGCTAGTGGACTCTCATCAAGGACCGGGGATTGGGAATCAAAATTTGATGATGCCCAAGTTGATGATGTAGAATCTACTCTAAAAGAAGCTCTCTCTTTAAATTATGAGGTTGGTTTTCACTTCTTTGCTTTGTTATTGACTCAGTGTACTTTTTTGTATCTTTCTTTCAATAGTTTTCTCCAATTCCTATTTTCAGGAAGCAAGGGCATTGTTGGGTCGGCTGGAATTTCAGAGAGGGAACTTTGATGCTGCACTTCAGGTGTTTCAGGGAATTGACATCCGCATTTTAACACCGAGGATGACTAAGGCTATTGTTGAAAGAACTCGCCAAAGGAAACCTCGCTCCAAAAGTGGGAACTTGCGGGCACCTACAATGTCAATGCATTCTGTGAGCCTGCTTGTTGAAGCAATCTTACTTAAAGCAAAATCATTAGAGGCGCTTGGGCGTTTTAAAGGTATGTTTTTGTTTCATGTTATTTTACTTGAAGTGCTCCTAACTGGAGATTCTCATGTCAGAGTATGATTCTTATGATGTATTTTACAGTGGTAGCTTCTTTATACTGTTGAGGTGTCACGACCCGGGCCCGAGGCCGGGCTAATCGGGGCCCCGCCCGGATCGCGGTGCCATCATACTTACTCCCGTAAATCTCGAATTAACCGAAGTTAAGACGAAGACTCACAAGGGATCTAACACACATACCTGTCAAATGTACAATTTTTGCGGAAACATATACGTACATTGACAAAAAAATGGCTTTACATTACAAGTAAAGTTTTCATTTACAAAAATATAATCCAATGAAGTCCACAACTGCACATTCACAATACAATGCAGGGGACATTTAATTACATCTCAAAATGATATACAAAAGTATCTATCAATGAATTCCCAAGATAATCTCAAAACATTCAAAAGCTACGCCCTCCGACTAAGCCCACTCGGCTAAACCTCCTGGAGGTATCGGATGGGCCTCCTCCGCTCGCGGCGCGGCCTCTGCAAGGCCGGGATGGGCAACTGGGCCTGTAATGCCATCAATAACACTATGAACACGACGGTTCAACAATGTATAAACACATTTAGGGTAACACATGCTAAACTTGTCCATTATCAATATAACAACTCTAGACAATTACATCTAGGTTAATGCAATATCACGTACAGTGTAGCCCATTGATACTCAATGGCTAAATTTACAATTACAATAGTATTACTATCATTTAGTTCAAGGTCTTCCCAAAGGAAGCATTATTCAATTCATTCATTTACTTCATGTCATTTCGTTTCATTTCGTATCTCCCCAACGGAAGAAACTTAAGCACAAGCGGAAGGGCAAACCATTCATGGCCTGGCTTTGTTTCACTTTCGTTTAATCAAGTTAATTAAGCACCAGGCGGAAGGGCGAACCATTCATGGCCGAGGCTTCAATATTATTTCAGTTTTCCTTACATGGCTTATCAATTCATTGACTTTTCAGTCTATATGTGTGGGATCTACCAGTGTCTTGATCAGAGATCACTGGCATCACCACGGAGCTCCGGAACACCCCAATCATCTGCTGCAGCAGGCTTAATCATTATTCATTGCATTTATTCATTGTTCAGTGGTTCAGTGCATTCATTATAGACTCAATGGGATTAGATGAATCTTTAATCATTCACGGTCCTACTTGTCTCTATCCCAAATTTAGACAATCTATAGGTGTAATTATTAGTTACTAAATGCACGTGTTATTTTCGATGGACATCACATTCTTATTTAATATGTGCATTTAGTCCCCAAAAATTTTCCACCCTCAATATCAAAATCCACTGGACTCAAACTGAGTCCCCCGATCGATCGGACCGTTAGGTCCGATCGATTGGACAAATTTTTACTCACAATTAATTTTAAGCCAATACTACAGTCATGGAGCCCAAAAAGCCCAAACAAAGAGGGTCGGGTCTGTCTACCGGTAGAACTTCCGGTAGACATCTCTACCGGTAGAACTACCGGTAGAGACAGCTCTACCGGTACAACTTCCGGTAGAAGCAAGTGGATTTTCCTTTTCTGGCTCTCTGCCAGATTTTTAACTATTTGTACCGGTAGAAATTCCGGTTCAAGTGGATCTACCGGTAGAACTTCCGGTTGACTAAGGGTTCTCAATTCTTCATCTCTCTGTAAAATTTCGAGCCACTTCTACCGGTAGAAATTCCGGTAGAACGTACGAAAACCCAACATTATTAAGAGAAAAGAAAAATGCTTGAATCGAATGGAAATGTACAAAGTGTAAACCCAAATTAAGCTTATACTTGCCTCTTAAAGCCTATTAACAAGAAATCCCTTGATAGCTTGATTTTGAGGTGAGAAATCCCCAAATCCAAACCCTATTTCCATAAAACATCAAAACACAAATCCTATGAGCTAATTGGCTAGAAACCATGCCTAACCACTCATTATAACTTGGAAATCCATTGAAAGTCCTAAGTACTTACTTGTGATGTGAGTAGGGAGCTCTGGAGCTTCTCTTTCAAGTTCCAAGCACTCCAAAGAAGAAGACTACTTGAAGAAGAAGATGAGGAAGAAGAAACCTCCTTCCAACCACTTGACAAGCCTTCAATCTCTACTCTAGATGGGAAGGAATGGGAGGAGAATGAAGAGGAAGAAGGGAAGTTGCCTAGGGTTTCTTGAGTGAAATGCAGTGGAATGAACCCAAGGCTCATTTCAATGTTTATAAGGCCAATTTGCAACTAGACCCTCTCTCTCTTTCTTATTTTCAATTCAAGTCAAATGGAGGCTCACTTGAGTCAATACTCGTCGGATGACTTCGAGCCTATTATGAAAGTTAACGTACTCGTCGAGATACGCGTGTTGGCATCAAGAGTTTCCGTATTCGATAAAATACGTATAAATCCGTATTTACGGAAAAAGGCCTTGTTCTCTTAGTTTGAGTCTAAAATCTCATTAAATCCATTTAATACCCTTCATTATCATTCCTTAAGCTTAATTCAATCATTTGAGACTAATCTCATGGAGCTTAGTCATTAGCCATCATTAGCTTCATTAAACGGGATTAATTAGCATTAACTTCAATTAATTAGAGTTAATCTTGATTAACTCGGGGTGGGGTCTTACATGAGGTTAATGAAACTTTATGAACCCTGAAAACTGGATTGTCTTAAATGTGACCCTTGTAGGAGGTCACTCATGATCATTGATATCTGGATTTGAAAATTGGGCCTGCACCTTTGTTATATCCTTTGTAGTAGAGTTGTTAATTGCATTTTTTATCCTATTTCTCTATGACTCCAAACCGCTAAATTTTGGCTGATTCGTTGTTATGACATTTCATTTAGGGGTTGCGTTTCGAGAAAGTACACAAAAACAAAAGATAAAAGTCTTGGAAATATATGAAAATGTAAAAAAGAAAACTACATATATATTTGATGGCCTAGGTTTTCTCAAGGATGTCTTTCATGTGAGTCGACTTCACATGGACCCCTTTATTTAAGCCCGTGGAGGCCCCTATGATCAATCCAAACCCCCCCAGGCACAAGCCCAAATTATACAGTCATCCAACTGTGACTGTTGTATTGAACTTGAAGAAGATGATGCCTTCTACTAAAACCATTGAAATTGAGCGCCATGGATCAAGGGGTTGGGACTATCTTATAGAGTTGAAATTTTGCACATGTAAATTTCCATCCCCCAGCTCCCCCATGATTGGTGTGGCTTCAGGTGGGCCTCACAAGGGAGTTGCAGAGAAGGTCCATGAGAGACATCTGCACTAGCGCACAACCCGTATTCAATTTATTCCACTAAATCAATAATGCAATATGTTACTTCTACATATCAAGTGAAGAATTTGTAAACCTTGTGCACGTAACAACGTGAAGTTGTAATATGCATTCTCAATTCACATCTCCAATTATCAATCCAAAAATAAAATTGGAAAAACACGGACATTGATACAATCACGAGTTCACTGACTACACTACTAGAGTAGGGTAAGCAAACTACTTCTTAAAATCATAATTAAAAAGTTAGATCACATAACTCTACTGCAATATTGTTCAAAAGCATTACAACATATTGTTGTCGCCCACAACTGTAATGTTTATAACACATTGTTCTATATCACTCTGATTAAACACGTTGCCCTCATAAGCCCTTCTTTCAGTTGGCACAAGAAGATGGAGCTTTAAAAGACATCAAAAGTCTAAAATGCCCTCATACATTAACAAAAATGAAACGAGTAATAAAACATAAAGGCCCTGTTTGTTTGCATTAAAATACATAGCCATAGGAATTGAATACATAGGGTAGTTAAAAATGAAGATCAAAGGTGAATGTCCAAAATAAACATCAAATAGCATCTTCTTTTAGAACAGGCCTACTAAAGCAAAAGGAGTTTTGGATGAAATCAGATTGACCTGTTTAACCAAAATCCAATTCTGGCTGAACAGGAACTTAGGAAATGTTCAGTTTGGCCCACTAGCCAAACAAAAACTATTCAGCCAGTTTGGTCAAGCAAAACTGAAATGAATCGAGATTGACATCTACGTTTCGTAGTCCATTTACTGAAATGAACTTAGATTGACATCTACACTATTTGATTCTGTGTTTCTAAAAGAAAATGTTATTTGATCTTCATTTTTAATCACTATAGTTGTTCAATTCCTATGTATTCTAATGCAAACGAACAGGCCTAAAACAGAAGGAGTTTTGGATGAAATCAGATTGACCTGTTTAAGTAACCAAAATCCAGTTCTGTCTGAACAGGAACTTAGGAAATGTTCAGTTTGGCCCGCTATCCAAACAAAAACTATTCAACCAGTTTGGCCAAGCCAAACTGAAACGAATCAAAATTGACATCTATGCTTTGTAGTCCATTTACTGAAATGAAATGAAATTGACATCTACGCTTTGGAGTCAAATTTGACAATGCATAAATTTCCTGCTATCATTTTCTCTACTGGTGGTGTTTCAATATTCATCAATCTATCCACTAGTAATTCATCCATGTACTCTCATATCACCTTTGCACTTAATTCCTTCCTCATGATTTCAATGCACTCAACTTTAGAAGAGATTCTTTAATTATTTAGAGGCAAATTTTACTGGTATCCGGTGATTGTGACGGTTTGCTATGTTGAGTCATATAAGCATGGAGTTGATGTCAGATGAAACATTAATCACTTTAATTTTGGGAAGTTTCTTTGATTAAGTAGATATTTATTATAAACTTAAGCTAATCACACAATGTATTAGCTATATAAATTGTTACAGTGTATGGCTATTATTCCTTTCAGAAATAATTATACAGGTGCATGCATACCCCTTTGTGTTAATCGCCAGTCATCAACAGCCTACAGGAGACGTTGATGGAGATAAATACTAAAAGCAGAACTGGAGTTGTGGAAATTAGATATGCCAGTGGCCATTCTGCATATGTTGAGATTTCCAAAAAAGATCCCTCCCTAGTTTGGGCTGTTGGATGTGCATCGTACACTGACTTTTTGGAGCTCCACTTTGTTTATTTGGGGCACCTCCAAAATCAAAATGTCATTTAGCTACTTTAAACTTTATTCTCTTCTTTTCCACTTAGCTGACATCAATTCAGTATTTATGAAACTTACACGGAAAAGAATCATGAAAATAATTTCCATTGTTGGGGAATCCAAAAACGGTCTCATCTTCCTGTGATTTTGACTTGGAAGTCGATGCAGTTATTGTGAGTCGTGATCTGTTAAATTAAACTAAACAAAAAATGAGATTGAAAAGTAAATGGGAAACAAGCAAAACACGCTCATCAACATGACTAAATGGTAACATATATCTAATAAATAGTTAAGGAAGTGGATATTTATATGTTATATAGTTAATCCTAAGTATGGGGAGTCAATGAAAATTAACCTACACCTTATTGTAAGTGAATGGTTGCGTTGTCTTATACGTTGTTATTTTCATATATTTTTAAGCTCGGTGTGATACACTAGCATGCAAACCACTTTCAGCTTTTACTGGGCCTTTTTTTTTTTTTGATAACAGTAAATTTTATCAAACCACTTTTACTAGGCCTTTGATGCTTACAGCAAAATGGTATTTGGTTTTGATACAGTTTTGGTGTTTGATTTTGGCAGAAGCTGCAAAGGAATGTAAAGTTATTTTGGACACAGTTGAAGCTGCACTGCCTAATGGAATGCCCACTGAGATTGGCGAGGACTGCAAGTTGCAGGAGATGTTTCACAGAGCTCTTGAGCTACTTCCGGAATTGTGGAAACAAGCTGGATATCTTGATGAAGCAATTTATGCATATAGGCGGGCTCTCATCAAACCATGGAATTTAGAATCCCAGAGATTGGTTGGCATCCAGAAAGAATTGGCTACAGTTCTGCTTTATGGTGGTGTGGAAGCCGACCTGCCACCTCAGTTGCAAGTTTGGGGCTCAGGTTCCCCTAAAAGCAACATAGAGGAAGCAATTCTTCTATTGCTTATAATCATGAGGAAGATAGCCTTTGATGAAATACCTTGGGATCCTGAAGTCATGGATCATCTGACCTTTGCATTGTCAACATCGGGGCAATTTGAGAATTTGGCAAATCATATAGAACATGCACTGCCTGGTATATACAGTAGAACAGAAAGATGGTATTTTCTGGCCCTCTGTTATAGTGCTGCAGGCCAAAATGATGTAGCCTTGAATCTGCTAAGGAAGGTATTTTTTCATTCCAAGAGGAAACACAAAACCCATCTCCCATCACTCCTATTAGGAGCGAAGTTGTGTTCTCAAAATTCAAAGCATGCTTTCGAAGGAATTGACTTTGCTCAGCGAGCAATTGAGTGCAGCAACTGTCAGCGACGGCATCATTCTATTGGTGCTGCACATCACCTGCTTGGTGTTTGTTATGGAAGCGCTGCTCAATTAACAGTCTCTGATTCCGAAAGGGTACTATTTCAGAAGAAGTCTTTGGAATCATTGCATCAGGCAACCATGATTGAGAAAGATAATCTGGAAGTGATACTTAGCCTTGGACTTGAGAACGCTGTGCAGCGAAACTTGGATGAGGCTCTAGAGAATGCGAAAAAATATCTGCACACGACGGGCGGAAGCTCTGCACGATGTTGGAAGCTATTGGCTCTTATAATATCAGCTGAACAGTGCTTCAAAGATGCTGAAGGTATAGTTGATATGGCTTTAGATGAGATGGGGAAGAAAGATCAGATAGAATTTTATAAGTTGAAAGCTATACTTCAAGTTGCTCAGGCACAGCCCAAACGCGCAATAGAAAGCTACAGGGTTTTGCTCTCTCTGGTTCATGCACAAAGGGAACTTCAAAACGGAAGCTCTGGTTATGAAGTGCGTGCACCATTATTTTTAGTTATCTTTCTTCTTTTGATTTTATTACAAATTATTTTTGTGGTGTTCCCCAATTCATTGGTTTACTTTCCTGCTTTCTTTCTTATCAACAGGTTGATAGTGAGAAATTTTTTGAAATGGAAGCATGGCAGGATCTGGCATCAATATATACAAAAGTTGGATCATGGTCGGATGCAAAAGTTTGCTTGGAAAAAGCCAGGTCAATTGAACTTTATGCTCCAAGGAGCTGGCATGCAACAGGTTGTGAGATTCTCCTTTCTGGAGTTCTATGTTAACTCATCCTATTCAACTTGCTAACAGTCATTTTGGTTTTTGACTTGAAATATGAGGTCTTAGACACAAATGTGATGCACGGATACTTCAAAATGGGCAACGTATCATATCATATCATATCCGATACTTCACTTTTTATGTGTAAAATCTATGTCCCTGCCGTTTCAATGGTGCGTCCTTGCCGTATCCATGCCGTATCTGTCACACAATCCACTCAGACACCTGAAAATTTTAGATCATAAGTACATAATGCAATGATCCCTCACCGAATTATGATGAGGGACAACTTGATGGGGCCCACCTCCGCGCGGGAGGAGGGGAGGGAGGTACATTTTGTTTGGGCTCAAATATCAAGTTTGGGGTCAATCACATGCCTTTAATCCTTTCATTCGTGACCCACAAGTTTAACGACTTCATGTTATAAAGAAAATTTGATCCTCGATCCAACGGTTCAGTCTATTTGGATCGGTGAAAACTCGATGGATCTAGTGTAATTTAGGGGGTCTCGTGTTTGTGGATGGTTCGGATGGCTCACAGAGTCAGCCCCACAGTCTCCCCACTATGTGTCTCTTGCCATAGAGTGAGGGATGGATACACTTAAATATTTCCCCACAAAGAAAATTGCATCTATATAACTATATACATTGGAATTCGATGATAATAGTCAAATAAATAAACAAAATGAAAGATGAATGTAGTTCTATAATAATGTGTCCTATGACTGGCTTCTTCATCTGACAAGGCAGTTTGTAGGATAATGGAGTGTCCTTATTGCTTGGCCCTCATATGGTCTTGTACCTCATGTCTATCTATTAGCCTTCTTAGAAATGAATTGCTTGATTATACGCATTGCCACTCACATGATAATCATGATGAAACAATCTGTGGCAATATATATATATATATATATATTAAATGTAACTTAATTGTTTGCTGATACACATTTTATAAAATTTTTATTTTTGTTATGCATACAACCATTTTTAAAGCTCAAAACTATTTTTCCTGCCAGCACAGGGTAGCCCGAGAAGATCAAGTACAAGAGATCTCAAGGCTCAAACACATGGGGTGTCATTTATTTTTTAAAAGAAATCAAGGAAAATTAAATCTAATTTGTTTACATAAGGTGTTTCTTATCATTCTTAACATAGCTGGATTCACTGTGGATGCAACTATTATACTGCAAGAGAGTAAGATAATGCTCGCCATGTTTTTCCAATTAGAAATTCAACTGTCTCCTAATATTATTGCTAATGTTTTGTCTGTCCCAAGCCCCAACAAATTAATTCAACTCCTGTCTATATTTCTATTTTCTAGATTTCAAATTCATTGTCCATACTGTACACATTGTAGGCATGCTGTTTGAAGCCCAATCGTTAAACAAAAAGGCGCTTGATGCCTTCTCTGCTGCACTGTCAATGGACCCTGATCATGTTTCAAGCATGGTTTCGACAGCGGTATTACTAATGAAGAATGGTGAGAAATCACTACCAATCGCGAGAAGCTTATTAATGAATGCTTTGCGAGTAGAACCCACAAATCATGATGCATGGTTGAACCTTGGGTTTGTGTCAAAGATGGAAGGATCATTACAACAAGCTGCGGACTGCTTTCAGGCTGCATGCGAGCTCAAGCAATCATCACCTGTACAGGATTTCGTGTGACTTATCTCGGCATCCTTAACATGAATATGATGATCGTACTTTCCATCAAATTGGAAATGGAAGATGGGAGGGGGTTGTATGAGCTCTGCATGTCTCATTGCGTACTTGTTATGCCCTCAATGTCACTTCTTTCATTCAAGATGTACATAGATTTAGACTTAGAGCATCCTGTTGGAATGAAGAAACTTTTAGCACATGGAAGTAACAGAATTGGGGAGATGGGTTAGGTCATCTTATCTATGTAAACCTCTGTAACAGTATTTATGCAGTCAATAATTAGGGATGCAATGATTTCTCAATTAATAATTCTTTCAAGGGACTTCTTTTTTCTTTTTTTTTTTTTTCTTGTTCTTTTTCTTTTTTTATTTTTTTATGGGTTTGTTCCCTTAAATTTTATTGAATCAATGGAAGGCGCTTCTTGTGCACTTGTGTTCTGCCTGTGTTATGCCAAAGATAATGAAGCTTTCATGGAAGCTCTCATAAGGACTGATGAAGATTTTCATTCTAATACATGTAAAATCATTATCCTCATTGAAACTTTATCCCATGTCATTGGGGTTGGCTTGGTGAGCTCTACTGGTCCAGTTGCTCCTCTTCAATGTTGTTTCTGTCTCCCTCTATCATGTCTTTTGAATACTCTGTTCTACTTTCTTCTTCTAAAACTCCATTTTAAGCACTTCCACCGATTTACTTGGTAATTTGTTTACGAACGAACTCTAACATAAGGCTTGTGAAAAATTACTTACTTTCATCTCTCCATACAAAATCTTACCTTTTCACGCCTCTGGACCGATTTGGAACTCAAAGCATTTTGGATTAATAACGCGATCAAGACCTATATGATTAATAATGCATAAGATTGTGCGCTATTCATGTTGTCAGTTGTGTGCTATTGAAGTGAAATTTAAGAATTTCTTATAGAAAGTATGACATTTATTTTAAATGATCCAGATCAGATGTTTGTTTTTATTGCATGCTTACCATCAGCTGTCGATTTCCGTACCTGGTGACCCAAACAGAGGAGCAATATTTTCCTAAAATTCTGCTTCATTTTGATCATACATGGCAGAATTTTTATTAAAATTATATTTCAATGTCCGCCAGCACTGCGCGTCTGACCATTAGCGCAACCATCTTAGTGCCTGTTTGGTAATTTTACATGTAAAATAAAGTGTAGTAAACTATAAAATGGAGACTTTACTTGAGTTTTACTAATATAGTAAAGTCCCAAGGGTGACCTAATCTACTCTCGAGGAGTACCAAACAATTCATACCCCTCCACAATCCACAGTTGTATGTTGTAAAACCCTGCTAAAGCCCCACCATTCAAACTGAAAACCTCACCCTCGTTTGTTTCATCTTCTTCTCCCGTTCCTCTCTCTCTTTCCCGCCATGGAAACCTCCATCTCCCTCTCTCTCTCCTCCCAAAACCCTAGTCCCTTCCAACCCAACACCGAAAGAATCAAACGCAGGCTCCTCAAAAAGGGAGTCTTTCCCACCCCCAAAATCGTCCGCACCCTCCAAAAGAAGGAAACCCTAAAACTCATACGTAAATCCAAGAGCCTTGATAAACCCCTCCCTGAATCTCAGAAGCTGGAAATGGAGGACGAAGCTCACTTTCAGACCGTTGCTCGCGAGTATCGGACGGTAATGAGGGCGTTCAAGGGCGATAAGAGCGCTCCTCCGCCGCTCGGGCTGCCGTGGGAGGGAGTGAAGGGGATCGCTCTGAGAGAGCTGGCGAGCGGAAGCGGGGAGCTTGGAGGGGATAAGCTGAAGGGTGAGGGCTTGGTGGAGCTGAAGGAGATGCTCGCGGAGAGGAAGAGCAAGGATTATCGCTGGCTTTTGGATGATGATTTGGAAGAGGAGGGTTTTGAGGAGCAGAATCTCATCAAGAGAGGGAAAGATTTCTCGCCCAAGCGGCAGATTGGAGATAATGAACGAATTCGAATGCTTATTGACAGGTAATTTTTATGAATTCAATTCCATAGATGGATGTATCCTTTTATATTGTGAATTTGGGTGGGTTTCAGTGTGGATGAGTAGCTTAAAATAATTGAATTTGAGCTTCTTTGCTGTAAATTGATAGAGTGTTTTGTGCTTGCTTTAAAGAGTTGCTTGAATAGGACAGAATTGGCATAGCTTGAAATAATTTTAGCAATTTGGGCAACTTATCAACTAATCCCTACAAAGCATTTTTTTTGGGTTCTGCTGTTCAGTGGATTTTATGTAGTGTGCTCATCTATGGTTGACATTCATATGTAAACCTGCACCCAATTTAAATTTATGATGGAAGGCATACTAGCAAATCCATTTGTCATTTATTTTGAATATTGATTGATATTGTGGCCTGCCATTTACTGTCTGACAACCTGTCTTCTTTTTTCCACTGCTTGATGATGCCATTTACATGTATTTAGTTTATTTAAAATGCTCAGGCATTTCGGAAACAAAGAAATTCGGGCTTTCTCTAATGTGGGTTATGCGATATAGGCTAAGCACTGGGAACCTCAGCATGTCGGACTGGAAGTTTTCTAGGTTGATGAATCAGTCAGGGATACAATTCACTGAAAGGAATCTACTCAGAATAGTTGGAGGACTGGGGGCTCGTGGCCATTGGAAACATGCTTTGTCTGTTGTGGAATGGGTATACAAAGGAAGGGACTCTAGAGATTATAAAAGCAGGCAAGTTAATTCTAGTTCTATTTTGATATTTCTTATATTGTTCCTGCTGTCAAAGTGCAAACATCTAGCTATATAAATTATAAACACAATGATATCTGTTTTTGTTCTTATTTATGGATCATTTTAGTATATTCAAAGTAAGAGCCTGTAAGTCCTAACCTTTGCCATATCTTATGTTTGTTCAACATGCAACTTTCTTCATTTGTTTCCTTATTTTGATATGTGAAAGTGTTTGTTGCTCATGGAGATAAAATGATAATACCATTAATAGACTAAATATAAGGTCAATGTTAGTTTGCAAATTGCAATACATATGCCCTTCTCAATATTATAAGAAAGTCTTTTAAAAAAAAAAATTAGCTGGGTTCATCTTTGTTGAAAGAAATAAAAAAGAGATGGGCTTTTGCAAGCCATTTGTACTTGCACGTACAAATCCTTCGTCATCTATAAATGTAGGGTGGGGGTTTTGAATTTCATTTGTCATCTACAGCCTCTTTCTCATTTTCATGTCTCTCTCGTGCAGACGAGTGCAGCAGAGTCATGCTTCGGTCTTCTAACTGCGGCATATCTCTTAAAGTTGCATCAAGGCACTGGAGATGGAGTTGTGACTCCACTCCAGTAAAAGGAGACAACCCGATGCAGCCCAAGTGCTACAAAAAGGAGTCCAAAAAGGCCCTAGAACCAGATGTTCTGACCAGAACAACTAATGGACAGATAGAGACAAGGTTACCACAGGGGGACCCACTAATTGCTAATTATGATGGACCCTCAATGGTAACCATGATGGAAACTATCTAATGTTGATAATCACGGTGGGGTTTATCCATTAAAAAAATACAGTGGTAGTCGTCAAACATTTATAATCATTTTATGGCTGAATAATGTTTGAAATCACATTGGATGCACCAAATGTTGGTACATGATGAGACTCATCAAGTGTTAGTTACCATGACTGGTCTCATCTAATGATGGTAAACTGACCATCGCAGTCACACCATATGGTGTTGATAATCACCACTAGTCTGCTGAGACCTCCTGATGTTAGTAATAACAATGAAACCCACCTAATGTTAAAATTGTCGAGTCCACCTAATATTAGTAATTAACAAGGAGCCCGCCTATTATTGGCATCACAATGGGTCTAAATTTTGGTTATCATGATAGGATCCACCTTATGTTAGTAGTCGCTGTTGGATCAATCTAATGTTGGGAGTCACAGTGGAAATCATTTATTGTTGGTAATCACAATAGGAATCATCCAATGTTGGTAATCCTAGGGGGATGATTATGATATGTGAATGTTGTTAACTAATAAAAGACATGGATGGTACCGTGAAGGATTATTTTCTATCTTATATCCCTGAATATTGTGATGCAACGTTTTAGAAGGACTTACATTTTGTATTATACATTGTAAGTTAGCTAAACACCTATCTTTGTGGTGGGTAGGTTTATTCTAATCTACTGATTAAATTGTGAAATCTTTACAAATACCTTGTTTCCAAACACCCACTAAACTATAAAGAATGTAGAAGCTTGCTATAATCTCTGTATCTGTTCCCCTATCATCAAATTCATTTGAAGGGTTTGTGAAACTTGAGCCAACCATGATTAACACTGGAGGGGCCAACACAGATTGCTAATGAAGACAACAGTGTCAATTATTATCAGACAAACTTATGTTAGTGTGTTGTTGATTACCACAATGGGGCACAAGTTATTACCATTTACCAGTACAAACTTATGTTGGTCTCTCTCTCTCTCTCTCTCTCTCTCTCTCTCTCTCTCTCTCTCATATGTGTGTTTATTTACAGCTGTTCTGGATTTTTCTGTCCACTCCACAGAATGCACATAGTTCTGCTACTGATGTTCTGCTAATTGTTAGGCGGCATGCATGTTGTGATTGTAGCAAAATTGGATATGATGGTCTCTCTCTCTCTCTCTCTCTCTCTCTCTCTCTCTCTCTCTCTCATATGTGTGTTTATTTACAGCTGTTCTGGATTTTTCTGTCCACTCCTCAGAATGCACATAGTTCTGCTACTGATGTTCTGCTAATTGTTAGGCGGCATGCATGTTGTGATTGTAGCAAAATTGGATATGATGGTTTTGTGTTCCTTTTCAGTATGTATTCCAATTGTTACTACTTTAGCAAGATTCTTTTGAACAGGCATCTTCTTGTCTGATAATAGCTATTTGAAAGGAAAATGGTGCTAGCTGTCAGATGTCTGTTTCTGATAAGACCTGTTCTGACTGTAGGTTTGTTTATACGAAAATGTTAGCAGTCCTTGGGAAAGCTGGGAGGCCCAATGAAGCTCTTCACATTTTTAATAAAATGAGGGTGATGACCATATGACCTTTCAAAAAATAAAAATAAAATAAAAAAGAGGGTGATGATCATATTGTATCACATCATATGCTGGGACATTCTGTTTTTCTATTGAATTTTCATATTAACTTTGTTTAGCAGATCACTGAATTCTAACCACCGATGATTTTCAGGAAGACTACTTGATTTATCCTGACATGGCTGCATATCACAGTATTGCTGTCACGCTTGGTCAAGCTGGTCAGCTAAAAGAATTACTGAACATTGTTGAGTGCATGAGGCAGAGACCTTCTAAAAGAATAAGAAATATGCGTCGGAAAAATTGGGATAGATGCTTGGAACCTGACGTGGTGATATTCAATGCTGTAAGAGAACTTCAATTCTCCTATGTATTAGCTAATTTTCTGGAGTACTCTTTCAAAGATTTGCACATTTGTTTAATTCCTTGATTGTGTTTGCAATTGATTGCCAGGTTCTCAATGCTTGTGTGTCATGCCAGCAGTGGAAAGGGGTACCTTGGGTGTTGGGACAGATGAGGCGCCATGGTCTAAAACCTAATGGTGCAACATACGGACTCGCAATGGAGGTATTCCATGAATCATTTATTTTAGTTTGTGCCAAATGCTTCTCCCAGCATGTGGTGGAACTGAAATTTTTTTCATTTGAAATACAAGTGAGTGGCTAGAGTCCATGGATGTTCAAGGTGCTATTTAGTGTGAACAAAAGTGCCAACATGCAGTTCGATTGGTTTGCATAGCTTGTAGGAGTCATGAGGCTGAATAGGATGACTTTTCTTCTTGGGTTGGCCACCTCTGACAAATAATATTGCATGTGGACGATATATTTTTTTCCCTTGCATGTGAGGTTAACAGGTTTCGATAGAGTAATTTGTATCTTTAGTTAATGATTTAATTATGACACCTAACCTGCTTGACCAATCATTTCTCATTGTTCATTTGGAACGATCGCCTTAGCTAATAGAGAGTTTTTGTCCATCTGAATTTTGAACCATAGTTACTAGAAGTTGTATCACGTATCATAATTCCCAAATTCCTATCGGTCTTGAGACGAACTGATCATATCTGATTAGCTGCGTGTAAAACAATTCTATTGTGTATCTGAGTTGCAACTAAAAAAGAATCTTATGATTTAGACAAATCCTATTATTCACATGAATCCTCGCATTTGTATAGGATTGAATATTACTGGTTGAAACTTGAAACTGGTTTTTATTATTATTATTTTTTATTTTTTTGTTTCTTTATGCTCTAATGCTAAAAAAAAAAAAGCTTTTCTAATATATATATATATATATATATATCCTCTTTTCACTTAAGAGAGAGATTTGGAAGAGAAAAGATCGGTTTTTTGTTTTTTTAAGCTCCAAACCTTGTTGTAAAAAAATGAACATATCTTTCTTACCTTTATAGGATCAAAACAGCATTTCCTATTTGATTCTAATAAAAGTATGAGGTTTAGAGGCATCTTGCACAAGCTTTGGTCTCCGTGAGAGAGAAAAAAAAAAACAATGGTGGAACTTTATATATGATGTCTATATTGTCGGTGGATTATGCACTTCCAGGTGATACATACTTGCATTGCTGTACTGTAATTGGCATTTTTCTTGTGTATATGGAGACTTGTCTACTAGTATACAGTTGTCCTCAAATTATACCTGTAACTGAGTCTTACAGGAGATGCTTGTTGAAAGGTGATGTTGAAATCTGGGAAGTACGACCTTGTTCACAAGTTCTTTGGGAAAATGATGGGAAATGGTTTTGCTCCAAAAGCCCTCACATATAAAGGTAGTGTTATATGGGCATTTTTTAGTACTGGCATTAGTTTTTGTTTGAGGCTTCTTATTTTATTTGCAAAACTCCACAGTTCTTGTAAGGGCTTTTTGGGAAGAAGGTAAAGTTGATGAAGCTATTGAAGCAGTCAAGGATATGGAGCAGAGAGGAGTGGTTGGGTCAGCAGGTGTTTATTATGAATTAGCATGTTGTCTTTGCCACAATGGGAGATGGCAAGAAGCTATGGTTCAGGTGAGTGTTTTTAGAAACTTTTAGTCTAGTTGGAAGATACATGAAGATTCCCAGTTAAGTATGAGCAGTTTCTCCACTTTTGTGAACCCTATAGGGCTGCCCTGCTTCATTTGATACATGAAACCTTCCCATCTATAAAAAAAGCATGAAAATTCTACTGTAAACATGGGTTCAATGTACAATAGTACAAGTTATGGGACTCATTTTGGACCAATGGATTAATATGTGTGGCCCATTCAAGTTCTACGTCAATATCTTTTTCTCCTTGGTTCCCAAACAGGCACACATGCAAACACAGAAACTTAAATGAGGGACACCTGTCATATAAGCTATATGTATGCAACCCACTATGTGAGGACCACCTGATGTCCCATCCAACCCCACCTTACACTCTCTACAGAGGAGGCAATCGCACTAACCAAAAATCAAGTCTGTTCCTTTCAGTTATTCATATGTTTTCACTGTATCCTTATGTCATTTTTATTTTATTTTATTTTGATGTGTAGACCTTTCCGTGTCCCTCCCCTTGACTGGTGGCGGTTGAGTGGGCCACATAGGTGGTTCACTGGTTTGTCATACCTTGTAAGAAGGATGACCCTCGGGAAGAACTCTCTATTCATCTATTAATCCATCTATACACCTATATATAAATACATAGATTACTATTTGTAGTTTTGTTCATTTGGGCACTATCTCTTCTGTAATCGTTTCGGTACATGAGAAGCCACCTTGTGAGCCACTTGGAGCATGCCAATCATGGGGTGGAGCTGTGGGTGGGGATTAGGGATGCCCCAGAAAATCACCAGAGTCTGTGGTTTAAAAACTGGGAATCCTCACCAACTTGATCACCGCCAAGTCTGTTATGATTTAGTTCAGTCAGAGTTGGCTGATACACATGAGACTCGGTCTATGCTGTCTTTTGTGGAGATCGAGTCTGATACAACTTAGACCCAGCAGAGTTTGAAAACCATGCTGCCATCAGATACTTATCAAAGTGGATTCTATTGTCCTCAAAGATCAAGATTATGACATGAATAAATCAGTTTTTTTAATCCATCAGTAATTGTTGGATGAGTGTCAAATTGATGTAAGGGCCAATGCAGGGGTGCTGTTAACTGTGAGGGGGTAGATTGATCATGGGTTGTCTTGGAAGGCCCATTAGTAGGGATGTAAACAGGTTGGTGGTTGGGTCCATGTGGAAATGAACCCAGAGCCAGACTTGAACTCGGGTAAATATTTGTGTGTGGAGCTGGGCCTGACTCAAATTCCATATATAACATAACATAATATAATATAATAAAGTGCCTGCCTACCCTTCTCGAGTAAAATGAAACTTGAGAGTCGAGAAGGCCATGGGAACTTAAGGATTACAGACTACAGTGTTCACCTGTTCCAGCCTTTGTAGACTCTTTGGAAACGCTACCATGGCATTCAGCTTCCGAACACCATTGGGGAGTAACCCATGAGATAGGTGGCCAGCCACTTATTAGATTCATGTTTTTTTAATATTTCTTTTTTGGTATTTATTATATGCAGGTTTTTTTTTTTTTTTTTTTAACTGTAGTATCGCCTTTTGATGTCTGCAGGTTGAGAAGCTGAAAACACTCCCACTGACTAAACCATTGGAGGTAGCATTCACTGGCATGATTAAATCCTGCATGGATGGTGGACATGCATATGATTGCATCACCATTTTTGAAAGCATGAAAGATCACTGTACTCCTAATGTTGGAACCATAAATGCCATGTTGAAAGTTTATGGGCGTATTGATATGTTTGCAAAAGCTAAAGAACTGTTTGAAGAAATCAAGAAAACCGATGCTCCTGATGCATACTCATACACCTTGATGCTTGAGGTATCAGCCAGTGCACACCAATGGGAATACTTTGAGTATGTGTACAAGGAGATGGTTCTCTCTGGCTTCCAGATAGATCAAAACAAACATGCATGGGTACTTGTAGAAGCATCCAGAGCTGTAAAGGTAAGTTATATTCGTTATTCCTCTTTGTTTGATATTCATGGCCTTGCTTGAAGTCTTCAGCATGGCTACACACACTGGGTGATTGCTTAAAGGCATGTTATCAACAATTAATTTCTGTTAATTTTAGTGATGATTCACCAATTCTGCCTTCCAAAAACTGATATGGCATCATTACTTAATCTAATATGCAACCATGAGATTAGATATGGCTGTAAAAGGCAAATTCTCAAGAATGGCCTTTTTTCATAAGTTTTTGTTTTTTTTCTTCTTCTCCGTGCGTGTGGGTGGGAGGGTGGGGGTGTTTTTTTTTTTTTTTTTTGGTGGGCTAGGCGGGTACCTACTCACCCTGAATTGTCACTGATTTTAGTTTGTCACCTATCAGGACATTGGTCACTGTTTGTGCATGATACAGTCATTAAACTTGGAGGAGCTAAGTTAAGGGTGATGATTGTTCACTGGTACCATGCATAATCAAAATCCACATCCAACTCTATCTAGCCTCTGCCTCCCTATATTTTCATGCATTCACGTGGGCCACACAGGTAGAAGAAAAAATGGTTGTCCACTCTGGAGCATTTCTTCTATGTATATTGTTCTAATACTAATGGAACATAAAATCAGATAATCTTTTCACTAATTAGAACATAGAAGTGTTAAGTTGAAATCTATTCACAACATTGATACTAGTTCAGGGCATGAATATTTTAAAAACAGAGTATCCTTGTTACAAAGCATCTAGTTGGGAGTGTGATTGGTACATCAAGGCATTCTTGAATTTTATCTGTTTATTTAATTACAGCATGGGCCAGGCATTGGTTTTGTATTAATGGAAATTTGAATAATTTAGTTCATGATCAGACTGTAGCAACCATTAAAGAAAAAGATCGAGCTGTAGCAACATAGTATAGCTGTTGTTTTTCTGTTTGCTACATGCTAGTTGTTTGTTGTTTGGCTACTTGTTTTCTTTTTAGGTGCTTAGCTTGCCAGTATAGTCCTCTTATATTGCAATGCTTTGACGGATAAAAGTTACCTTTCAAAACAGCTGTTGTTTTTATGCTAGTGAGACTAGATGTCACTTGAAACAAATTAGTTGGTGTATTAACACAACTGACCCCTTGAAAAGTCGCACTTCAAATGCAGTCTGTTTCAATTGCAACCTTTCTTGCCTCACTTTTCCTGTGTGCTATTAAGATTTTTGCATACTTTATTTCAGAATTAAAGTATAATAGTATAGTATGGTATGCATAATGAAAATAACATGGCCATCACCCTTTTTGGGTAAAAAGACTGATTGGCTTTCACTTGAGGAAACAAAATGCTGTTTTAGCACATCGACTTCTTAGTTGAAAAGTCATACTCTGAAGGCACTCTCTTTTAACTGCAGTGTTCTTTTTTTTTTTTTTTTAATTGCTTCCAACTTCACTGTTCAAATAAAGAAAGCCATCAGTCATCCACTTATGTTTTCTAGTAGTTGTGTATCTTGCAGCTCTTGCTGGGTTTTTTAGGCAGTTACAATCGCAAGGTAATTAGATGCAAATCACCTCAGAAAGCTCTAAAATAGGTGTGGGTAGTTACAAAAGCACCAATAAAAAATCAACTTGATTTAATCCCTTTCTCATGATAAAAATGCATGCATGTGTGATTTTTTCTCTTATTTTTGCTTCTGTAGTCGGTAGGCGCTCACATGTTCTTATAGTGGGTATTGTGACTAGAAACCACTGGGGCTGCAACCTTGTGGTTGAGATACTGTGCACCTTCCGACTATGTGACATGCTCTTTTAGCTATAGTTGTAACCTTTGATCTTCGTATATGCATTATGTATGTCGTCATTGGGATAGTTATAGTGCTCCCATGGTGATCAGATCATTCATCTGATGGTGTCACCAGAGGATGGCACACCCAAAAAACTCCATGACAACAGCATTTGGCCTTCGTTTTGTTGAATATGGACTTCTTGCTGACCCTTAACTGAAGGGTGAAGAGTCATTGGCCAGATGTGGAATTTTCTATCTATATGGGGCCATCAGATTGATAATCCAGACCACCTAAACATGTGCTCCTCTTCAACAGAATGAGTGTCAATGTTACTATGCATTTTTCTCGAGAGTTTTTCTTTTCTTTTTGAATGGTGACATGACTCAAGCAGCGAGCCATCAACCTTGTGGTTGCAGCACTGTATATCCTCCAACTTTGCTATGAGCTCGTCATTTTCTCAAGAAGCTTTATTGTTTTAGTTACGAACATTGGCAGGCAGTTAGATTACCATCTAATAGAATATTGTTACACTGAATTTTGTTATGTGTTCTGTTTTGCTGCAGTGGCATTTGCTGGAACATGCATTTGATGCAATATTGGAAGCTGGAGAAATTCCTCATCTGTCACTGTTCACTGAAATGATTTGTCAAAATATAGCAAGACAGGAGTATGAAAGAGCTGTTTCTATTGTCAACAGTATGGGTCATACCTCACTGCAAATGAGTGAAAAGCAGTGGACTGACCTTTTCATCAGAGATCAAGACCGGATTACTGCACAGAAGTTGATGGAGCTGTCAGACACTCTTTGCAATAGTAATATCATGAAAGAAGAGGCTATCGTCTCTAATTTCTTAAAATCGTTGAAATGCCTCTGCAGATTACATCCATCCAAAGACTCTGAAGTAACTGCTCTCAGCGATGCATCTGCTGAAGGTTCAGGCTTTTGTCAAAGTGATGGGGATGTGGATGCCACTGTTGGAGAACGGTCGCAACAACATTCTTTGATCAACTTGGCAACAGAAAATCACACCTTCAATAGAAATTTTGTGGATGATGATGACGATAATGATGATGATCTTATATCTGGCATGTTTCCTTTTTATAATACGGACCACAGCGAAGACGAGGATGCTAGTGAGAATCGCCAGTCACAGAACAATGTGAACAGTGATTATTGCAGCTCAGAGTTACCCTCAGCATCTGAGATACTGGAAGCATGGAGGGAAAGCCAGGTGAAGGATGGCATCTTTCCCTTTCAGCTATGAAATTGGATTTTCATCTGATTACTGAGAGCATAATAAGTTGCTTCTCATATCCTTTTGTATCATAACATAAGAGGCTGTTGCTTTATAATTTAAAGATGTGCATTATTGAGTATGTTACCAAGGAAATGGAAAAGCGAGCTATTTAACAAAATGGATCAGTGCTTGCATATGTTCATGTGATCTGGTTAGACAGCAGCTAACGTAGTGATTCTCGACATGCATTTTTCTCATAAACTGCCCTTTTTTTTTTTGTACATCTCCAACTCTTCCAGACTAATTTGTGTTAGGGATGGCAAACGGCCAGATTTAGTATGGGTTTGGGATAAACCCATACCTCTATGGGCTCACATGCCCAGAGCTGTACCTGACTTGACCCATGATGGGTTAATGGTATGTGATAGATAACAAATTTAGCCCCCGAGTGTTATGATCATGATTTCTTCAAAAAACAGTGCCCAGCTGGTTGCACCTTGTTGTAAAACTTTTTAGACTAGAAAAAGGACGGGTTCATAAATGTAGGTTTGCACGGCTGACTGTAAATGAGGCGAATCTTATTTATTAAAGAATGTTTTGATAAATTACATTATCATCTTGATGGCATTCTTATTCAGGCTTTACAAGCCTGTCAGATGGGGATCCGGCCCAGGTCCAGATTTAGGGTCCAGATCTCTTATCAGTTGAGACTTCGACGTGAGGCTCTGTGCCTCTCTTTTTGAATTGGGGCATTTTTTATATGGGAAGCGCTAGATTGAGCCTGGATTTTTTTTAGGAGAAAAACACCCCTCCTAGTCCCAGTTGGACCCACTGGAATTCATGATGATCAAAGAAATACTTTGGATGGATAGATCTATATGAGATCCACCTATATGCAAAAGTCCAACCCAATAAGATAATCCTTATCTTCTGATCCATGACCTTAAAATTTAATGGTTTCATGACCTTAAAATTTAATGTTTTAGATACATCACTTTATTATGATTTCAGTCAAATGGTAAGAAAGAATGGCTGTTTTACACACACATACATATACACACACACACTCCTGTGCACTGCATATCCTCTCATTGGTCACGCAGGACCTAGTAAAACTCGGGAGGGCCAGCCTTTGGAGACGGTCTGGATGCACATTCCTGTAAGAGGGCATGCATAGGAGAAATTTTTTCCATACTTGTTTATTTATTTTTAAAAATGTAAACACTTTAGTCTTTAAATGTTAAAACGGGCTTTCAGCATATAGGGTCCGGGTCAGACTTAGACATGGGCGTGGACCCTTCAATTCTTATTGGGCCTTGAATCAGGCACAGGGAGGTCCAGTCTCAGTCCACCTGTTAACAGCCCTAGAATTCCGTTGACCAGCGCCAAGGAATGTATATGAGGCTGGTTTTGGTTGCCCCAAGAAACTCGGGTGTATTTGTAAATTCCAGAAAATAGATGGGTTCATTCGTAAATTTCACTAAATCAAAGACGTCGATCACACACCATCTCCCTAGTAAGAGAAATGTATAAAGATGTCATACAACTCATCTAAGATGCAAGTTACAGAAACACACTAGTCAAGAACAAGAACAGATAAATGCCATTTTCAACTTCTTCTTCTTTTTTCCGCTTTACAAGGGACTCGAACTAACGCACCCACATGCACTACACATCCCTGCGCGGCTGACCAAAAGCCCAACACTCTCACCTTATTTTCCATCATTTCAACATCATATAAACAGGACAGAATAAACCTTCTCCCATTTCAAGCATCAAAAAGATACTGCTTATTGCTTCAAAGGGGATAAACATCTAAAGTATGACTAAGGACACTGTACAGATACATATTTATTATTTGTAAGAATAGTGCATCTGCTCCAGACATCAGCCTGTTCGCTCCAAACGAGTAAACGGCACCATGATCAAAGCCGTTCCTATATCCTAAATAAAAATAAATAAGCACAAGATGCGAGTGCTCTTCCAACCTACAACAGATACCACAAAACATTAACTTCTCCCATACTTGGAACATCACAGGCATATTAAATGACAAGAATTGTGATGAAAGCTGTAACCAAAACCTCTATAAGAAAACATTAACATAGAAAATGAGAGTACTTCAAATCAACAATAGATACAAGAAATAAATTCACATCTCCAGAAAATGGAAATTTTAATTATATTATAATCTCATTTGATTCCATTGATTATCAAATTGACCAAAATTGTCACTAACAGTAGTAACTGCATTGGATTGGATAAAAATCTTGATAAGTTATGATGTGAGCTAATGAACCCATCTACATTAATCCATTTGTATAATGGTGAAGAAAAGAGAAATAAAACACACGCATGTGTACACACATAGGAGGCAAATCTACAGCCACATGATGGACTCTCTCTCTCTCTCTCTCTCTCTCTCTCACACACACACACACACACACATCCACCATGTCTGCACACGCCCACACACATCTAAAGCCAGTGGGGGTATTCAATGCATTTGTCAAATTTACATCTACACTCCTCATTCAGAATCTGGTTTTCCACTTGACATCTCAACCTCAATTAGATTGATGGTCATATGAACTGCTGGTCGTTGAAATCTTTGGAGGAATGGTGGGGAAGAAAGCACTACACACAAGAGATATATGAGTTGGATATCATCTTGGCTGAAGCTCTAGAGTGAATCTGCCAATTTCAAAGTAGGTTATGCTTGGTAGCACTCACTGTACATAGAATAAAGACCACGACATCATATATGGATTTTTCATAATACGCATTTAACATGTACAGAGAGCGAGTAGTAGTAGGTGGAAAACCTTACGAAGCACAGGAGGCGATGGGAAGGTTGACTAATTTTCTCCAGACACTTTTCCTAAATTAGTAAGATTTTTTCATCTTTTCTTTTCCATGAATCTATGGTTCTTTAAAGATGTACCAATTTATTTTAGTTGTGGAATCTGAATAGTATGGTTTTGGTAAATTCAGCCATTCTCTCTTCTCCATAAAAATTCTGGACCTTGTAACTGAAGAAGATAATGTGGCTTAGGCCCACTAGGCCCAGCCCATCAAGGGCTTGTACACAGCTGTACATAAAATCCCACGTGTGGGATCATCTTAGATTATGTTGCTGATTTATTTCTTATTTACTTCCTTGTATAGATTAGGAGATTGATTATTCATTAGTTCTGATTGTACTGATTAGGATGTTTAGGGCCCTTGATTAGGGTAAAATTTAATTATAAATATACAAACGAACCTCACATTGAGGCATCAAGTTTCTCTCCAAACTCTCATCTCTTCCTTCCTTCTCTTATTTCATATCATTACAACATCCTGTGCTCCACCCACTTGGACAAATGGAACCTTTGGTCTAGAAGCTAATTTATCAATTCCATTGAAAGTTAAAAAAAAACTAGAAGCTAATTTATCAATTCCATTGAAAGTTTAAAAAAAAAAAAAAGAAAGCAAAAAGGAACCTCGAAGGCTAACAAAAAAATATATGGAGGAAAAACCGGGGCTATGAGCCGACCCTAACTTTGAAGGTTGCAAACCCAGTTGTGGGATGCACCCCAATCGATGACAAACACTGGGCATGAAAGGATCAAAAGGTCTCCTCTGGATGACGGTGGGCCCACACGGGGCACGCTCCAATGATCATAACCATCTGATTGACGGCCCCAAAGTTTTAATGGTTCTTACCCCTCTTATGCCAGTGATTGACATGAATTAAAGTGGGCCTAAAAAGCAGTTTGCAACTTCAAAAGTCGTGACCGGGTTTGCGGCCAACGGGCAGAGAAACTGTTTTTCAAAATTGAAGATGAAAAACACATAATCCCCAGGAAGAATATTTGAATCCGCTTTTAGAATAACCCCATCAGTCTAGAGATTGTTGTAATGATTCCACCAACATCTCCGAGAGCAGCAATGACATCAGGAGGTCCAAGATTATGTAAGGATTTTCATACTTAAGATAATGATTGAAAGAAACAGATGCAAAGGGAAAAAAAATTGTGTGATAGAAATGTCACCTCCAGGATAGTAGAGAAAACTAGATCCGGCTACCAATAAAAATTAAAAGAAACAGTAACTTTTAATTTGAGAAGCAATGGACAAAATGCAGCAACAATAAGTTTTAAAGGCAACGGCCTTCATGAGAACGGTGCCAGATCATTTAGGCCCAATGCCTTGGATACTGGTGGGAAGGATTGAGGAAGCCCTGTACGATGAGTGACCAAGGGTACAATCTTTTGGTATTCTTCTGTCCTATAGCATTAAGGATCCTAATGAAGCTGGATTATAGTTGATTTGAGAAGCCTCACACATATTCTCCAACTCCTTTTCAAGCCTACCAATGATGGAAAGTGACTCCTACAATTCCATTGCTTGTCCTATCTGGAACATTTCTCTCCTTAGAAGCCTTATTACATAATCATAGAGATTCAAACATTATGTATTTCTATTTAAGTTTCCTTTATTTACACATTAAGTGAGACAAATGTTGCAGGCAACTCTTCAGGTAAGTCTTGGGGTGGATTGAGATTCTTCTTATTGGAACCAATTTTCTAGTTTTGCAGCCTTCTTATTTTCACTTGTTTTTTGGTACTTGCATTTTGTGAATTATGCTGTTACACATAGTTTATCTTCAATAAAATTTATTGCTACTGTTAATAAGAAAAAAAGAAGAAGAGTTCTAAAGGATGTGGATGATGAAAAACCAAAACTTAAACTTCAATAAATGATTTCATCCATAGTCTATCACGGACAATGAAGTTGGAGATAAATCAAAGAGAACAAACAGTTGATTATTTCTCAATAAATCAGATTGAACTTACAATATTCACACTGGAACAGCCACGGAAGTGATAACTTTACCCCATTTGCCACTACATCGAAACCAACAAAAACGCTCAACATCTAAAATGTTTTTGAACTGTAACCAAAGTTGAATCTTTAATAAAAGATTGGGTGAGAAGGATAACAAAATACCTTGAGAACTGGTTCTCCTTTATTAGGGGTATTCGACTGCTTTTTTTCTGCTTCTAACTGAGCACGAGCTGCTCTTCCAGCAGCGGATTTTTCAAATTGCTCTTGCCTGCAGCAACATAACATTAATTGTGTTATGAAATGAAAGAATACTTATCAAAACGAGTACTTAAATAATTTTATCTCCTATTTTGCAATTGCTTGAAGATGAACCAAAAAAATAAAAAAGAAAAAGAAAGAAAGGTAAATGAAAAAGAGCAACTAGAAAGGTTTTCACATAAATATTAGAAAGCTGCATTAAGTGAGGAATCAGTTTTCCAGTTTCTCCTCCGTCACATTTGTGTAACACCGAGGATTCAACTTTGCAGTGGAAAACGCTCAGCTTTTCTGCTAGGGCGGGCCGCGTTTTTTCCACGCACATAAAACTGATTCCTGTGAGGAGCTCGTAATGCCAGCATTACATGATCAATTTCTGCTATGTCATAAGTATCACATGACAAACAAAAAAAGCTAATTTGGGCGGACAGCAATCCCCCAACCCCCACCTTTCTAGAAACACTCTAGACTAGATTCATGCCACACAACAGAAAACAACAACCAAACTGAAAGGTGGGGATTCCTATTGCAGTGTAGGCTAATTTGGGTGGAATTCATTTGCCTACTTTGTATTGAATTCCAAAGGATTCATGGGAAAGACACTTCTATGCAAAGGATGCTGAAATACAGGAAAGAAAGGTAAGATTGGAGATCTATACGGGACCTTTAATTCACTCAGATTTAGTTCACTGCGCGGTAAAGTGTGGGCACTCATTTACAATCAAAAGGATACATTTCAATGGTCCCCTGTATATCCACAGTTCTAATTCTTACACGCCACCAACCCCTTTGAATCAAGGGCATTATTACATAGTAAATCCCAGAAATTCAATACTCATCAGACAAATGTCCCCCAAGCCTTCATGCCATCTTCACACATTCTAGACAACCAGGTTAAACCATTCAAAACCCAATTCAGGAGAAAACCCAAAACAGCACATCATTATACACAAACAACACAAATTTGAAAAAAAAAAAGTAACTCGTCTGCATCAATCAGCAAATTTGAATTGTCGCAACCACAAGATTGCAGGTTCAAGTAATGTTGCTAATTAGAAAAAAAAGACAGCAAAAGCTCCACGATTCGACATCATTCAAAGTATAATCCCATAGCAACAGTTAATACAATATACATATCTAAAGATCTTAGATGGCGAGGCGATTCCACGTATATGAGAAACATTCAATGCAAAAACCAATCGATAGTAATTCAATCAGCATGTACTACGAAGTTTCATTGAAATTGAGATAGAGAGGGAATTGATTGCCTTTTCTGGGCAGCTTCAGCGGCTCTTCCACGAGCTTGTTCAGAGGCCAAGCGATCTTCCTCTCTTCTCTGCTCCTTGGATGGACCAAAACAAGGGCAACAAATCGCAAACCAAATCGCAAACCCCATCTTCTTCTTCTCTCTTCCTTTCTACTCCTTTTCGACTTCTTCTTTGGGTTTTGGTCTGGAGTTTGGTCCTCCGATGCTCTTACTCGGGGACAAAATATAAAATTCAGTGATTGCTCTTCTTCGGTGCTACCACCCAGAGATGTCGACTTTCGATAGGATCCGGATGCTCCTCTCACATTATTGATTCTCTCCATCGTGGCCCCATATAAATATCATCCAGACCTTTCAAGATAAATATTTTCTCCTAAGGTGAGAAATACTTATTAAGTTCCTCTTTGATAGGAGTGGAGCCCACCGTAAGATTGAACGCGTGATTGAAATGTGGCTCTCAGGGTTGCAAACGGGATGATTCCATGTCAGAACCATATTTGACCCGAACCCAGACACGTTTCTAAATAACGGTTCTGGATGATGGTTGGATTTTAATTCGGAACTTGTTTTGTAGGTTACAAACCCAGTTCCAATAGGAAAATCCAGATTTAGTTTCAAAATCGGGTCCACCTAGAGGGAGGGTTAGAATCTTATTCCAAAACAAATTCTAGTTTCTCTTCATTTTATCATTCTAGTTCTAACGGTGCATTAAGTCTCTTACTTCTAGTATAATACATAAAAAAACCCAAAAAAAAAAAAAAAAAGAGTTGATTTTCAGATATAGTCTACAATATCAAAGGTTCATATGCCGGGTCGCATGTCTACGGGTCGAAACCTATATAGACCCATAACTGGATCCGTTTATCAATCGAAACCTAAATTGATTTTCGGACCTGGACACGTTTTAAAATCAAAACGTAAAATAGGTTTTCGATTGGCTTTTTTTGCGGGTCAGAATTTTCGGATAATTGAAGAATCAGATACCTGTTTGCAACCCTAGTGGTAGCATAAGCTCACATTTAGACTACTCATGTTATGAATGTCTACGTGGATACAATCTAATCTCTTTGGATTTGTAATTTTGGATCCTCTTTGCTTCGGTAGCAGGAAACCTCTGCTGCTACTAAAATCTAAATCGGAGTCAGCATCCCGCCGTCCCATCCTCTTAAAAGGCTTTTGACTTTTTAGAAATTGAGTTGAGAGGGTGTATATTTAAAGTGGAGCCTACCATTTTAAATTCAATCCGTTCAAAATAAACATTATTTTATTTTCTTTAAGGGGTATCCCCATATTTGACCCTAGTTTGAATTGATTCCATGATAGGACCGGCGTTTCGTGAACAAACGTGATTAATGAATAATATTTGAGACTTCATTACTCTTTTTTCTATCAAATGGTCAATCCTAAAGCCGGACCGTGTTTTATTGGGGTAAATTTTGAGGATACCTCATGCATTGGGAGTGAATTTATTTTGATTGGTTCCATTTTTCAATTGGTGAATTTATTGAGTGGCTCAGATTGTGGAGTTCCACTCCTTTTAAGTCATGGATTTTTTAAGTCAATGCCACATGGGTTATAGACTCTAAAATATGGAACATGGCAAAGCTTGTGGGGACACCGACACGAGAGGGCTTATTGAATTTTGTACTTTGTTCAATGAAAGACGGTCTTTGTTAATGGGTGGTGCAAAAATCCAAACTGCCTAACAGCCCTAAAACCCATTGTATTATCTTTATCTAAACGCTCAAAGTCAATTTCAATGGACTGAGTGTTAGATTAATCAAATATGAGGGGCTTACCTTTTCACCTAGAAATAAAAAGTGAAGGAATTTGATCTTGTATTTTAGATTTAGTACCCTACTGACAAGTGACGTCAGTTATTAGGGTTTGAACCTGAGAGCCCACCTTTACCCACCTTAGAGATGTTCTACCTCACCTAAGATCTACTTTTCTCTTCATAAGAGTTCCCTCAGTTCATCCCCTCGGCAGAGGGCTGGATTTTATGAGGTACCAAAAAATAAATAAATCTAATAATAGTCATATTATTAATTTGAGTGATAATTTATATCTTAACACTACAATGGGTATTAAGGTTGACATGTGGTTTGGACCTTCCGAGGGTCGGCCCCACTCATGTTTTTAATAAGCAAAGTAAATGAATCAGGATCATCTGAAGATTTCCCCCACGGTGATCGTGAGTAGACCAATTACGGTTTGCCACGTAACTATAGACAGCCCGTCCCGATGTATGGCAAACTGCCTGCGTGCATGGCAGGTTGTCCGTGGTGATGTGGCGGACCGTGATTGGTCCATTCATGGTCACCATCGGGTAAATCTTTAGAGGATCCGGACTCAAAGTAAATATATATTCTAATGAGCTATTGGACCCGACTCAGCTCTATGATTCCCTTTTTTTTTTTTACTTTTGCACGAAAGAGTGAGAAGCTATAGGGCATTGCCAATTTATAAATGTCATACAAATATATTGTTCGTGTATGAACACATTGTTCTTAATTCTTTTATGCATTATACCTGCGTAAATGTTAGTATATATCGATGTCGAAAATGGGACATTTGTACACCAAAAGTTTCACACCTATCCAAGTGGGAAATCATCACAAACCTCACACCTGAAAAAGGTGCCCATAGAATTATTGCGTGCAATTAATGGGTGCTGAATAAAAATCCATCAGTCACCTTTTTTTTTTTAAAGTCTCGTGGGCCTCAAAAGTGCGATGCGAGCCATTTTAATGTTTTATTGAACTTAGAAACCCTAAGATGGTTGGTTAGTTTCATATCTCATATCTTTATAGAATTTTGAGAAATATGTAAAAATGCACACACACCAAAAAAAAAAAAACTTATAGATCTGCACTTTTACGGGCCCACTATTTATGATCTTAATCATTTATTACTCTCATATAAATGTTAAACCTTAAGACTTCAATATCTAAGATCATCATGGATCTAATTGGAAAAAATGAGAAATCATTTGAAAAACACAAAGTATAAATCCCATTTATCTAAAATCTGTTTGGAAAACTTACTAATATAGTGTAGTGAAGTAAAGATTATTTTGGAGAAAGAATAAAATATAAGTGGGTTATGATGATATTTTATTTTTAGTTGTTTGATATAGAATCTTTTTTACTTTTTATATAGAAATGAGGAGTTTTTTTTTATCTTTTAGCGGAAAAATACGGTTGCTTTTTGACTTTTTGACTTCTAAAAAAAATAAATTTCGAATTAAAGTGTTTTTACTGTGACTTTTTTTTTTAGAAATGAGGACTTTATTTTATTTGACTCTATTAATGAAGCTGCCAAACAAGCTTAAGGAGCAAAAGAAGATGGAAGAAAAAAAAAAAAAAAAAGACAAACAATCGCTGGAAAATTTTGAGTCCCTCTCTTACGACCGGGGGCTTTATAAGATTCATATTCTGTAATTAAAGTCAGTCAACCCGGTTTGTTACAAGACATTACAATTATTCCCTTTAATTTTGGGGATTATGGAACAAGTCAGCTTAGATCCGATCCGATCCAAGTCAGCTATGATACGGCTAAGATATAATGATGCCATTCTAATAGTCTAAACTTTCTAGAATGCAACAGGGAATGACTCTCCTTACAAACTGTGGCTCAAATTTGACTTTCACAAGCAAGTTTTGACGTCCCACTGCAAAGTGTGCTTGCCATCAAATGGGATTACCGGATTAGGCTGTCAATCGGTCCCTATTTTAACAGTACCAGGCCCTCAAAAAGCCTGTAAAATTTTGTGTATCCTCATAGGAAGGCTCCCGAGGCCTTATTTGAAAATTTTTCCCTCACTCTTTCATGAGAGTAAAAGAGTAAAACTCTAGACTGGAGCTGGCCTATTGAAAATCTAAGATAGATTTAATCTTCTTTAGGTCCCCTGTTAGTTCACCTCAATGTAGTTGAATTAAGATTTTGAAGATGACGATGACGACGATGATGTTCCATGTTAGTTTAGTGGCTGTCACATGTTTTCTTAGGGAATCTTTTACAAAAGCAGGGATGTTGTTGTCGAGTCTATTTGGTCAGGTGGGCGTGTCCCTATTTTGTCCAGGGTTTTTTATGTAACACATAAATTTTGTACTATGTGAATTTCATTCCAATAGGGATGTAAACAGGTCAGTTCCGATCCGGGTCCACGGTGGACCCGGACCCATCTCGGGGGCAATTTCTTGGTTCCAAACTCGAAACCATTAAGGAGAAGGTGGAATCGGACCCGTAACCAGAACCATATATGGGGCGTGTCAGGATTTAGGGAGATAATGGTATGGGGAAAAAAATTAATTTTAAAAAGAGGTTCTCGAAAATCGAGGTAATGTGTCAAGTCACGGGTCCAAACTAATGTGGAACCGGAACTGGACCTGTTTAGGTCACGGGTGAAAAAAAAAAAGACCCGGACCTGGACTCATTTACTTAATAGGGATTAAATCTTGATCCAAATCCAATTTTTAATGGGTTGGAACCTTTGGATAATCAGAGAATCGGGACCCATTTACATTGCGACATTCCAATTTCAAATCCTCTTCCACCTTTCATGGGAAATTATTTTTTTTACTCTGTTGCATGAAGAGGCTTTATACTATGTTGGCAAAAATTAGTAGTGCCTGAAGAAAAACAAAATGAATCTTCTCTTGTGGAGTCAGTGTCACACAAATGTGTCCTGATAATATCAATATGGAAAGAAGAGAGTAATTTGTCCCGCTGCATAAAAGGAGAATAAAAAGGTCATAGCAAATGTTATCATGCACGATGTCAAAACCTTCCTTTCTTCTCCTCAGAATAGAAGAGGGCAACCCCAGACAAATGATTTCATGCTTCTTTGTAAATGCCCAAAATATTTCTGATTTCAATCTTCTTCTAAGGGGCTTAGTTATTATAGATCACTATTTGGGATGCTACTGCCATCCTCCTCAAATGCTATCCTATATTAATCTTCTTGTTGTTTTCCTCTTTAATTTCGTAAGGAGGATGACGTCGATTACAAATTAAATGTGCCCTACTCGATTTCCATCTCGTGACTTGTATTATTTGGGTCTAAGATGTGCAGAAACAACAAAATATAAGGTGAGAAAGGGTCTCCTTGTCTACTAAATAACAAAACCCTTATTTATGTGTAAGACCAATTGGATTATTGAAGATCTAAATAGCCCTTTGGTCACGTTTGGTAACCAAATCTTTAGGGAAAAGATTTTCGATTTCCCTAAAATTGTAGTAAATCCATGTTTGACAAGTAAATTTTTGAGGATTTGGATGAATGGAAATCTTCTTTTGATTGGATTTTTAGATCCGACCACCCCCTATAAGATTTGAAAATCCTCACTTATGTAGATTTGCACACCAAACTCTATTTTTCTCAACTATATTCATCAATACATACCAATATCAATGTGAATTCATAAACTTTACAAATCTCAGACGAGGAATCCTTGTTCCACAAGTAGTGAAGAATCATAAGATCTATAAATTCCCCGCCTATTACCAAACATGCCTTTTAGGATTATAGAAACTTGCAAATAAGTCCTGCCCAATAAAGTCTTAATTCTCAAGTAATTTGTCATAATATTATTCTCAAGATTCTACCGTTTCAAAAAAATATAAATCTTGGATCATTTAAAAAAAAAAAAAGAAAACATGGGCACCTGTTGAGCAGCTATTGAGAAGAATCTAATGATCATTAACCTATTAAAAAACGAATATAAAGTTAAATATTGGTGCCGAAAAATATAAGAAGAAATGGTTGTAAAAGCCATAAAGGCATGGTTGTTCGCATGGAATTGGATGTATAAGAATTTAGGACAAAATGGATTCTAATATAAAGGATGATTAAAGAGGTCAAGGATGAAGGATGCAAGGTGGAGATGAAGGTGTAACTTCAACTTTCCTAGGATCTAAATTATTAATTTGATGTATGGATATTCATTTTTCATTAAAGAGGATATCGGCCAGCTATAAATATTCACCTTCGTTATTTTTTCAATTTTAGCTTAGGCATAAATTTCTTTGTAATATGATTAATTCAATTTCTTCAATTCAAAAGAGTTTTGCAGTCCGTATTAAAAAATAATATGCTGCATACCCACCTAATGGCTCATCAAATCAAGCCGTTGATTTGGATGTGGACCATAGTGTCCCATTTCCCACGAGCAAAAGCCAAAAGTACCTTAGAAACAATACAAGCTGGCGTGAGGAATTACGAAAACTTCACGAGAAACTTGCAAAACGTACGTTCCGCATGTTGCTTGCTTAGACGGTTGGACGGACAACTGCCAAGGTTTGAGCCTCCAAGTCAAGTCCAGGGTACGCGTCGGACTACGTACACTGCGAGACACGTGAGTTTCGTGCTCCTTCGCCTCGTCCTTCCAATTAGCCAGTGAATGTCCTTTGTTTGCTATTCAGTATAGGTTGAGGCACATCTGTGGTCTGCCCCAACTTGAGCTGTATAAGTACTAAGTAGTGCTTCTGTATGCGCAGGAATCACGAGGCTGAGAGGAGAAAGGCTGGGCAGGCACTGTGGCTGTCTTCAATTCGCTTGTAGCCTGGCTAGGCCTGACATAATTACAACAAAGGGTATGTATATATTGTCTGCAGATGTGGATGGGCAGGCACATTTTTTAATGGTTGTGGGTTAAGTTTGGGCTTGATAAGTAAATGGGCTGGACTGGACTGGACATTGTTAGCCATTGCTGGACCCACCCTGTGATACAATCAGGGCAAACAGGAGGGATGGATGAGTTTGAATGGGGTGAAACTTCAAATCATGTGTCACTTTATTATAAGAGTTAAAGAAGGAGTACTTCTCAAGAATTCATTTGACTTCCAATTCGCTCTTGCTTTTTTTCGTAAGACCTTTCTATTAAATTAAAAAAAATAGAGTCCCCTCTAACTTTTTTTTATTATTTTTGCTTGCAAAGGGGGATATTATAGATAATATATTGTCAAAGTTACAAAAGAAAGCCTCTGAGGCTTGAAATCAAAAGGTATTAGAGAATTACGTATCAGATGCATTTCAACAAAAGAAGCCCTCGATGGTTTTAAAACCCAGATTTCCTAGTGTTTAAAATCTGGTGCGGCGCCACCTTTGATTGGTGCAATCCCTTTTATATTTTTCTCATCTCATGATTTGACCATTACCATCCACTCACTGTTAGATTCACTCTCAAAAGCAATGTATGGTTAAGATGCCAGTATTAAACATTAGGCCTGATAAATTAAGGGCAAGGATAATCTAGTCGGGTTGATTTTTTGGCGCCTACTTGGGCCCACTTTCCCATCCGCTCCTCTCATTAGAAAAAAAAACATTTCTAAGTAGGACCCATGGGATGGATTGGATATTAGCAATATTTAATATGCTGGTAGATTGTCAATATAGAGACATATCCATTTAAAATTTGAATAGCTCAAAATATGGCAATCAATCAATTAGTGATACCCAAAACCGAATTCACAAGCTATCAACAGCTTTTCATTTTGTTTTTCCATGAACCTGAGGGCTTTAAATAACGTTTAGGTAAGATATTGAAATCCAACATATAAATCAAGGGACATGCACTTATATCACATGAAACCATATTAGTAACTTCCTTACACGAAATGGACTTTCCCTGCTAGATTCATTTCTTTTGTTACTAATGGTTACAATGTCCGTGCACAAATATGGTAGATGAAGCACATTATTATATATTCAACGTTTTTGTTTTTCCTTTTTTTTTTTTTTTATAAATAATCTTGGAAAACCACATGGAAATTTTGGGTCCATCCCCAAAACGCACATGAAAATCTTAGGTCACAAAATACAAATACCCTCCCACCAAAACAAAAAAAAAAGAGTAAAAATCTTGAGTCTGCTACTGGTGGGACTCGAAGCATTTTCACCTGCACACAATGCGCATATGCACCATGAGTCTGGACCATCCAAGATGGACTTCAGAGGTGTGCCCTACGTATTGGATGTTCTAAATGCACGGTGCTCATATGCACTATAGGTAAGTGAATAAATTTCAGCGGGGACCCATTGATTATTTTAAAATTTAATATCTATTATTAGGGCTGAAATCCCAAGCTATAGATCTATTACAACAACATCATGGATCAAATCTGAATAGGCCCCTATTGAAATAAGATACAAAAAAATAATGAGAAAGGTTTGTGAAACAAATTCATGATTGAATGTATGGTTGAGATTTGATACACATAGACCTCTAGAAATATAATGGTGTGCTAAAATTAATTGGACTCCCAGCAATATATAGAAATAAAAGGGGCATATTTGAAAATATAATAGGCCATAAATGATACTTTAAGGCCCCATGAAAATCTTAGGTCGTATCTTCTCTCTTATTATGGGGCCTTATATTTTTGGGAGAAAAAAAAAAAAAAAGGATTACAGTTGACAAGTTTGATTTTTTGGAATTTCAAAAGATGTTAGCTGCTATTATAAGGTCTTTAGCTCACCCTGCATCCTGACATACACAATCCAGTATAAACTCTATACACGGGATCTTGCCTCCAATTAGCAGTAAGCATGATTTTAAAACATTGTCTTAAATATTATATTGACCCTTTCATACTGCAAGATTTTTTTTAACCCAGCTTCAGGAGTCCGAATCTGGTGAGGTAAAACCTCACGGTGACCATCGGTGGACCGTGGTCAACTCATGGTCTTCGTACATAGACCCACTCGGAGGATCCCGATTCCAACTTTAGGGGGATGGGCCAGCAGAGAACTGCCAACCGCAGCAGCCTGTGGCCCTTTCCACAAGAAGATTTTTTTTTTTTTCAAAATCTATATAAAACTGGGAAATTGGAATCTTCATTTTTAATTGCTTTTAGAGTCTCTTTGTAAACAAAAAAAAAAGAAATTATAATAATACAAAATTGGTGACTATGGAGTTCTCATACATTTCGTGTCTGAGACGAATCACTAAAGTCATAAAAGTCAGCATGATCATTACTTCGAAATTTCTACATTTCTGTGATTTTCTAAAACCATTCTAACAAGAGGAATATTCCTTCAAACTTAATGAACTCAAAATCAAAATCAGACAGGCAAGCTAGATTGAAGAATTTCAAGTTAATCCAAACTGTATATTCAAATCAATGAACATGCATGGACATGTCAATAGATTGATTTCCTGTCCAACCCATGAATCCAATAAAAAAAAAAATGGTTTTACTGTTCAATTCAATAACAAGTCAACATAATCAGTTTGAAAAAAAAAAAAAAAACCCACCATTCCCATTTCCCCATTTCACAGCGCCTAGGTGATCATCCTTCCCTAACCCTTTTTGGATTGAAGAGACCTCACATCACCACCCAAGTTCTTCCTACTCAATCCTCTGCCATAGCCTTTCTTATTTGATCTCTTCATATTCACATTTCCACCCTTCATGGTGGGCACAAAGTACCACCATATAGACATGCACAAAATAGCAAATGAACGTCCAAAAATTACCAAACACAACAGAATCATGATCAAGACCGCGGACCAATAATAAGAAGGCCACTGCATGTTCATAAACACACCTCGGTTCTTCTCCTTCAATGAGAATCTCTTATTCATTCTTCCATCTGATACAGCTGCTGCTGCTGCTGCTGCTGAATCCACTTCCTTTGCGCTCGAAGATGCAACTGTAGATTTGTGCCGACCCGCCCATTTTTTACCTTCAATAGCATTAGATCTCAGCTGCTTTGAATCCTTTGCCTTGACAACAATTGGCACCCAACCGCGCGTATCCGACTGTGCGAACCGGACTAGAAAGACATCCTTTTCACCCACTTTTGCCATGATCTTCTCCCTTCTAGCTTCAAGATCAGCCAACAGGGCCTCAAACTTGTCACGCCCGCGATTCGCATATGGGTTCTTCTCCTTTCTTCTTGACTTTCTTGGTGGTGATGATGATGGTGATGCGGAGGAGGATGATGATCTGGGGGTCGAGGGATCATCATCTACATGTGAGAAACTGCCACAAAACATAACTGAAGAGGACTTTTGAGGTGGTTTTGGTATGTGGGTGAGTGGTGGATGTGGAGAAGTATTTATGGATCTATTGAAATGAGACCCGATCAATGCAAAGATGGTCAGATGAAGCGTGTTGGCTGATGGAGAGAAGCTTCCAGGTCTGTTTTCTATGGTTGACTCGTCGTTATAGAAAAGCTGATATGGAAGGATGGGGGCATGACTTGGAGGAGCTGCAACTCTCAACCTTTGAAATTTGAAAGGGTCTTCTTCTGACCTTCTTGTTCATACGTTCTTTAAAATGAGATTGATCTACGTTAGTTGTAACTATTATTTAATGCGGAGAGGTAATAGTTTCTAGAAGGTTCGCTCTCAATTTCCCTTTGCTCACAAAATGGGCTAATTTTAGTTACACCAGAAATATTTTTTTTTGACCCCAGACCACTGAATAAAAGTGGTATCACTGGTACTTAGTGCTGTTATTTATGGGGCCATGGTGATTAAAAGTACGAGTGGACCGGATCGAGGAATTTTTTCTTGGAAGAGCCACTGGGTAAAAAAAGCTATTGGGAGGACCACAAAAAATATATATATATATATATATATGGGGTCAGCACCACCTGGGAACCCATATGGGGATGGAGGTGGAGGGAATTTGAAAGACTTCCTAGGACTTTCCTTTTTGTAAAAAATCAGCCCTAGCTATGGTTTCTATCATTTCCATCTGGACACCAAAAGTTTAATGGTTAACGGTCCGTTCGGATCGGTGCATAGTTGATCCAATAGTTTCAAAATACATAAGGGCATTCTTGAAATTTTGGGGGCTCCATATGTAAAAAAATACTTATAAAAACTTATAAAATTTAATAGGGTTTTTCCAGGATTTTGGAGATCCACCCGTGATTTAAAGGTTATTGTTGCGCAACCGCCCTTAAATTTGGCATTTGCGCCGGAACATGTGAAGTTTAAATGTTTTCCTTGTTCTTGTTGGTACAAAAATGATAGTTTTGGGTGAGTAGTTAAAAAGGAGTCGCGTGATAAACATGAATCAAGGTTCCGTGGTTGGAATGCTTAGTGGGCTTTAAATGCGATCTTCTAGACTATAATATAAAATAGGTGAGTTCGTGCCCAGACACAAAGAAAGCAACAAAATTGTATCATTTTTTTTTGCTTGAAAAATTGTATCATATTTTGAGTCTTCATGTCAAACTTGAAATTAGCATTTAATTTAATAAGATACATAATTTGAAGCTTTCTTGTAGCTTTTAAAGTAGACATGTAGCACTTTTATTTTGTAAACTCTGTTACATTTTATCACATTACATCAGAAGGCAGCATCAAGTATTTGTACATGGCCAGTCTTCAAACTTTCTTGTATCAAGGAGTAGGGTTTGAGATCAGAGAAACTACTGCAGTGGAAGCTGTGGAGGATCTCAGGCTAATATGATACCATCCAGATGAAGATGATGCTTGGTTTTGGCCATAGCATGGATATAATCCCTTTTTTGTCCTAACAGGTAAGGAATTTTTGTGTGATATCGTATAAATTAAAAAATTAGAAAAATGTAAATATTTGATATGTGTTTTCGCATAAATTAAAAAATTAAAAAATTGTAAAAATCTGATATGTGATATCGCACAATCAAATACATCTTAGTTATCTATGACTAAACCTATGGAGAATTTTTTACAACTTTCATCAAGAAACAGGGTTATCTATGACTAAACCCTAGAATTTATGGTTCTGATATCACCTTTCATTTTCATGCTCCACACATCTGCCACCAGCCGAGGAGGTCGTCAAATGACTTTATAGGCGTATTTGTTTGCTAAAATTTTCAATAAGAATTTGTCATGGAGTTTTTTTAACATGATGTGGCATCTTGTTGTGTGATTATTTATAGATATCACGTTCCTCTAGCATAATTCCAAAATTCTAGCCACTCAAATGACCTTTTAAAATCTTGAATTCCGGACCTTCTATCCTTTCTCTTTTTCTTTTTTGAATTTCTAGATAATTAAGTACAAAGGATCATTTAATAATTTCAGAATTCAATAAATTCCAGGAGAGAAACAGGCCCTCTGGGTGGGTTGGACTCGGAAAATACTAGTGCAAATTGGGCCTAAGGTATCCACTAGTTCGACTAAATGCATGTGACAAGTTGGATAATTTTGAGGATAATTTGACTCAATCAATGATTAACTTGCGTTGACAAACGAGGTTATCTGAACCTGAACAAGTACACGGTCAAACTGAGCCCATGTTACAGGACTGCTTTATTTCCGGGTCGAATGGATTTTCTAGTTTCTCCTTTAAGTTAAAAATGTATTGTAACAGGAGAAACAACAAAGCCAAAGAAATCACATTCACATAAAATATGAGAATCATCAATTATCAGTATACAAATCAATTCGTGATCCACAAGGGCTTAGTTTAAGCCTCTATGTATATTTATGCTCAGCATGCGAACCAAACGCGGTTCAGGATTGCAGATAGACTATTGAAGCAGGGCATTGCATTTTTCATTACCCTTCACTTTTCAGGTCACTATAAATGGTGGACAGTTAAAATAATCTCAAAAATGATATTTCTACTCTCAAAGGCACAAACTTCATTCCAGAGCTGAATAAAATAACATAATTGTTAACAGACCTGACTTAGTCCAATCTAAGGGATAAGATTGACTTACTTATCTGGCTGTGTATTAGTATAAATCTTCCAAATCTGTATCAGATATGAATCTTTTGAATTGAAATGTAACTGGGATATCTCTCTGTAGCAATCTCTTGTAAACTCTATTTATACATCAGTAATTTGACTGTCTGTGCAATCTGCCACCTGGTTACCATCCTCTCATATTACTACATCTCTCTACGAATTTATTATTCCAATGGCTGGCTCGGGTTCTTCGTCGGGTACCATTTCAATATCAAACATTGCAAATCTTATTTCTATCAAACTGTACAGAGATAACTATCTCTTATGGAAGAGTCAGTTCCCCCCAAGGGGCGGATCCAAACACAATCATGTGGGTGCGGTCGCACTCGTTAAACTGAGTGCGCTTCAAAAAATTCACAAAGAATTATAAGTCCACCCTCAAAATCCACATCGATTTGACCCTTAAACCAAACTACCTATTAAGGTCCGCACCCCTCAAACTAAGATTTTGGGTCCGCCACTGTTTCTGCCTATTCTTCGCACAAATAAATTACTAAAATATGTGGATGGTTCTGCTTTGTGCCCTGAACAATTCCTCCGTGATAAAGATAACATGATCACGTCAAACATTAACCCCGCATATGATCTGTGGGTCGAACAAGATTCCCGTCTTATTATGGATCAATGCCACTCTCACACCCCAAATTCTTCATAGGGTTGTTGGGCTTCAATCTGCCCGAGAGGTTTGACAACTTTTGGAAAAGTTACATCTGATTCAGTCTCGATCCCGAGTGTTGCAACTAAAGCAACAATTTCAGAATCTCAAAATGGGAGGTCTGTCTGTGACCGACTATCTTGACAAGATGAAGGGCATTGTGGATGCTCTTTAGGCCATTTCCCAACCGGTTACTGAGTATGATCTTTGTAACCAAATTTTGAATGGGTTGGGCCCTGAATATGACTATGTTCATACTTGGATTGCGAATCTAGATACACCAATTACATTTGAAGAACTATTTGGTCAACCACTAACTTTTGAGTTGCGGTTGGAGTTATATCACTCCACTGCTACAATTGAACAACCGGCTACAACACTCTATGCAACCACTGCATCTCAACGACGTTTTGGCTTTCGCAGCCGCTCTAACTCTCGTGGTCAGGGTCGAGGCTACCAAAATGCAAGAGGTAGCTCTTCCAATGCTGCTAATAATTCTCCTAGTGGCAAACCTACAAGCTCTCCATCTTGCCAGATTTGCAATTGGGTAGGGCACTCAGCTCTCGATTGCTTTCATCTGCTGGACCTATCCTTTCAAGGACGCTAACCACCAGAAAAACTACAAGCTATGGTGGCGTCAAAGCAAGGCGCATCCACCTAGTTTACTAACACAGGTGCTTCGAACCATGTGACGCCTGATCTGAGTAATCTGTCCATTCACACTGAATATGTCGGTAGAAATAATCTTGTTGTTGGTAATGGTAAGGGGCTTCCTATCTCTCATGTTGGTTCCTCTCGTTGTATATCTAATGGTACTCATCTCTCATTACAAAATATATTGCATGTGCCTCATATTTCTCACCACCTCTTATCTGTTTCACAATTTACCAAAGATAATGATTGTTCCTTTATATTCACTTCCTCTGGTTTTTATGTCAAGGCAAACAAATCGGGGAAGATCCTCTACCAAGGTCGGATCAGTAATGGACTTTACCCACTTCATCTTCCTTTGGTTCGTCTAGATAGCTTGCCCACTTCACCATCTGCTTTCAGTTGCATTCGCTCGTCTAGTCTTCTTTGGCATCATCGGTTGGGACACCCTTCTTCACAAGTTTTCAAAGCGATCATGTCTTCTCTTCCTCTTCGCGGCACGTCTAGTCTTCCTACTGTGTGCACTGCTTGTCAACTAGGAAAGAGTTCAAGGTTACCATTCCCATCTTCTAATTCTGTTTCTAATTTTCCTTTAGAACTGGTGCACACCGATGTCTGGGGTTATGCCACCGCATCTTCCATTAGTGGATGTCGCTTTTATGTCATCTTTATTGATGATTACAGTAGGTACTGTTGGATGTTCCCTCTTCACTTTAAATCACAGGTGTTTGAAATATTCTTGCATTTTAAAGCCCTTGTAGAAAACATGTTTGATCACAGAATAAAATGTATCCAATTTGATGATGGTGGGGAGTACACTAGTCGTAGATTCAAAAATCTATTAAGTCAACATGGCATTTCTCACCGGATTTCATGTCCTCATACACCGGAGCAAAATGGCGTGGCCGAACACAAACATCATCACATTGTCGAAACAGGATTAGCTCTTTTAGCTCACTCTAGAGTTCCTTTAATTTGTCATACTGGGATGTGGCGTTTGACACCGCTATTTTTCTTATTAATCGCATGCCTACACATGTCCTCCAAGGCCTTTCCCCTTGTGAAAAGCTATTTCACATAACACCAGACTATAAAATCTTACGGTCCTTTAGATGTGCGTGCTTTCACTTTATCGGTCCCTATACAACAGGCAAGCTTTCCTTTCGCATAATTCCTTGTGTATTCATTGGCTATGGACGTAATCAAAAGGGATATAAGTGTTATGATCTTGCTGCCCAACGAATTTACGTGTCCCGTCATGTTGTTTTTGATGAGACTATCTATCTCCTTACCATGCATGCCAAATAATTCTACCCCGTCACATGGAGCCACACCTTCAGTATCATCCAGTGAGCAAGTAATTTTAGGCCATCTTCAGATGCCTGTATCCACTGCGACGGACAGTTTTGTATCCACCGTGCCTCCCGACATGAACACTGCTGCTCCAAGAATGCCACCTACTGGTTCACATGCTACCCAACCTCCTCCATTACATGTGGAATCTGCACATATGCCATCTCCAATGCTTGACACAGGAGCCACTCCACATGCTCGGCGTTCCCCACAATTCCTTGATCATGGTGCACATGAGTTGGGCCCTCGTCTCTATGACCATGGTACTAGTCACATAAGCCCATGGCTTGATAACTCTAATAAATCCACTACACATGCATCAGGACTTGTTGACCAGTATCCATGTGGCTCCAAGCTCCAAGATCGGACTCTAGTCTACCAATTGATGGACTCATTACACCTCATTCACCTCGGTTACAAACAGCATATGGCCAGCAAATATCACCATGTTCCACCATTCGTCGCTGATTTTCATCCAGTGGTGGTAGTCGCTTGACGCAACACCGTGGTGACTGCATTGATCAACTTTTGCCTACTTAGACACACTTATCAAGTGGTCTACCTACTGCTTCAATGGATCCGGTACCGCCACGCAATCATTCTATGCGGACTCGGTCAATGGATGGCATCTATAAACCAAAAACACTGATGGTGACTAAGTATTCATTACTTACTGCCTTACAGGCTGCATTGGCCCCATCAAAACCCACCTGTTATTCTCAGGCTATAAAATCTGTTAATTGGTGAGCAACAATGGCACTTGAATATGATGCATTGCAACGTCAAGGGACTTGAAGTTTAGTTCGTATTAAACCCAATTCCAATGTTGTAGGGTGTAAATGGGTGTATAAAATCAAGCAAAGGTCCGATGGTACCATTGAAAGGTATAAAGCCCGACTTGTCATTAAAGGTTTTCATCAACAACCTGGGGTTGATTACGGTGAAACGTTCAGTCCAGTTGTAAAGCATAACACCGTACGATTGGTATTATCAATTGCTATCCAATTTGGTTGCCCATTCGTCAGCTAGACGTTCACAATGCATTTCTCCATGGGGTTCTCTCCGAAGAGGTGTATATGGAACAACCCCAAGGGTTTGTGGATCCTACTAGACCGACCCATGTGTGCAAACTACATAAAACCATCTATGGGCTAAAACAAGCCCCGCGGGCCTGGTTTCTTAGGCTCACAAATTACTTACAGAGTCTTGGGTTCATGGGTTCCAATGCGGACACCTCTCTCTTTGTGAGACATTTTGGTGGCAAATTCATAATTCTACTAATTTATGTTGATGACATTGTCATTACTAGCAATCATGCTGCAGCTTTGCCAAAATTGATATGGGACCTTGGTAGTCTATTTGCTATGAAAGATTTGGGTCCGCTTCACTATTTTTTTGGCATTGAGTCATGCCGGGTATCCTCTGGTCTATATTTAACACAAAAAAAAAATATATATATGTTTGGGATTTACTCCATAAAACACATATGCATGATGTGAAGCCCATCAAGTCCCCAGCTCAACCTGGGTTGAAACTTTCCAAAACTGATGGTGATTGCATAACCAATCCACAAGAGTACCACAGTATAGTTGGGGCACTTCAGTATGTTACATTGACAAGACCGGATATTGCCTTCGATGTCAATCAAGTGTGTCAGTTTATGCAGGACCCGAGGACCACACATTGGATGGAAATTAAGAGAATCCTCCGTTTTCTCAAGGGTTCAATTACACTTGAACTTCACTTCTGCCAAGGTCCACTTCATTGGGCAGGGGATCCTGATGATTGGCGATCTACATCTGGATATGCAATCTTTTTGGGATCCAATTTAATCTCTTGGAATGCAAAGAAGTAGTCCACTATGTCACGCTCAAGTACTAAGTCTGAGTATCATTCGTTGGCACTTACTGCTGCAAAATTATTTTGGCTTCGAATGGTGATGAAAGACCTTGGAATTTTTCTTAAAATTCCACCTCTCATTTATTGTGATAACATAAGTGCTATTGCACTTGCCTCAAATCCCGTATATCATGCACAGACAAAACATGTGGAGGTGGATTATCATTTCATTTCCGAAAAAGTCATCCGTGGTGATACTCAAATCCGCTTTATAGGAACAATTGATTAATTAGCAGACATTTTTACCAAGGGACTCACTACGACAAGGTTCCGAGCTTTGATGACCAAGCTTCACGTCGTGAAACGACCGTTCAGCTTGCAGGGGGATGTTAACAGACCTGACTCAGTCCAATCTAAGGGATAAGATTGACTTACTTATCTGGCTGTGTACAAGTTTAAATCTTCCCAATCGGTATCAGATATGAATATTTTGAATTCAAATGTAACTGAGATATCTCTCTGTAACAATCCCTTGTAAACTCTATTTATACATCATAATGAAAAGGCTAAGGTATGAAAAGGCTAAGATAAGCTTGCAAGTCAATAATCTCTACAATAATAGCAAACAAACGAGCCTTTAAACAATGGGGTAAAACAGAATGTAAAGAAAATTACTATTATTGCAGAACTCAGCATGGGTGACACTATCATTTTTTGCATCCTGTTTGTTAGCTTGGACATGCAAGTAAAGAAGATAAAACAACATGGGTGATTCTGAACACACCACCGGTTTTTCTAGGCACACTCACAATTTAAAAAAAAATACACATGACGAAAATACCCCTCTCCCTCTCCTTCCTTCTCTCTCCCTCTCCCTGCTCTGGCAACCTCTGCCCGACCTCGTCTCCAACCCCTACTCCGGCCCACTTCTTTCTACATCCACCCACATCCCCACCCCCACCATCCCCCTTGGTGCTGCTGAAGGGGAGGGAGCAACAGAGAGAAAGAGAGGGAGAGGGAGAGAGACAGAAGGGGGAGAGAGGGAGATTGGGCGAGCGAGGAGAGGGAGAAAGAGGGAGAATGTGGGCATAGGTTGCGACAATGGGCGGCGGGTGAGAGGCAGAGAGGGGGAGAGGGAGGCTAGGCGGATGGAGGGCAGGGAGAGAGAGATGGAGAGGGCGGAGGGTGGGCGGGGAGGGGGGAGAAGACAGAGGCAGAGGGAGAAAGGGAGAAAAAGGGAGAGCGAGACTGGGCGGGAAGAGGGCCAGCGGGGAGGGGGGAGAGGGAGGCAGAGGGAGAAAAGGAGAAAGAGGGAGAGGGCGGGCGGGGGCTGCGACGACGGGTGGCGGGCGAGAGGCAGAGAGCGGGGAGAGGGAGAAGCAGAGGTCGGAGGGATTTTGGGTAAGGGCCAGCGGCAGGTGAGAGAGGGGGAGAGAGGAAGAGAGAAAGGAGGGGACAGGGGCTACCGGCGGCTGGCGAGAGAGATAGAGAGAGGGAGAGGGATCGGCAATGGTGGGGTTGGGCAGAGGTGGCCGGAGGAGGGAACAGGGAATGAGAGAGGGAGAGGAGAGAAGAGGAGAGTGTTTTGGGTATTTTTGGAAATGTGGGTGGACTCAGGAAAAGAGGTGGGTGCCTTTAGAATTTCCCTAGACGTTATTGCTTTGTCATACGAATCATCAAGGGTTATATAATAGCTTAACTTTGAGACCTTTAAACAAATGGTTTTAACAATTAAATTGTGCCATGTGAGATGTGCTAATAATCTATAATGAGATGTTCCAATCACACCCTAGTTTATTGATCAAGGTCAATTAAGACGGGGCCATAACTAAGCTTGCAACTAATTTGCAAGCGCAGCCAAAATTTCCGTTTTGCTAGTAAAGATTAAATGGCACTTTATTTTCTCTGTATATGTCGGCGCAATGCTAAACCACATAAGGGTTGTTTGTTTCATGCAGCTGAATATCCAAGGTTGTATTTGTATAAGTGGTTAAAATTAAAGAACCAAAGGTGAGCATCAAAAATAAACATTGATTAACCTCCATTTTAATGAGAATTGAACCAAGAAAAAGATGAGAAATGAATACCCAATTATCACCCAAGTACTTGATATCTAGGAAAGTTAAGGTTCTTGTGCCTCTTCAAGAGGCCTTCGGTGGTGCTCATTTCACCATGATATCCTATGCACTTTGTCCAAACAAGTAGGTCGAGCTCTAGAGCTTTTCTTATAATTTGGATTTTCTCTTTTATTGTTCATTCTCTCTATGCTAATGTTACTTGCATACTATTTTATGATTCTTGCACAGAATCCGGATCCCCTCAATGTCTCCTACCATAAGACTGGGTACATGTTCGATAACATGATTAATGCTTATGATTAACAAAAGATCATGTGCTAAATCATGTTATCAATTATGTGTGGAACTAAATCATGTGTGGAACTCATAGTGGAGTTCCACACATCTTGATCTCACCCAAAGGAACCAAGCTGCCGATGGTGATGGGATCTGGGCTCCTTCTGTCCGATGGGAATGCATGCCATTTTAGTACTAGCATTTGCTCATCTGCTGCAGCAGTCAAATTTTGTTGGAAAAATAAAGTTTTGAGGACATGGGATGGCCCCATAAGAAAAAATAAAATTAGGAAAAGTGGAAGATGGAGGCCGGGCAGGTATTATGAGGTTGGGCTGTCCACAGGTCATGTTCGGGCCGAACTGATTTAGGCCCACGTACAGGCCCTTGAGTCTGTGTATGGTTCCAACATGGACCTTAGTCCCACTTGACCAGAAATGTTGGAGGGTCAAACCCACCCATCAAAGGCCCAAGCCCATTGAAGACCCATTTTCAATCAAAGGAAGAACTATGGGTGCACATGGGCGGTTCGGATCGGTTTAGAATTGATCCGAAGTGCCCATGCACTCAAACCGAATTGAACCAAAAGGAACCGGTTCGGTTCGGTTCGGTTACAGTTTTTTTATTTTATTTTATTTTTACAAAAAAATGACAATTCAATTGGTGAGAGACGTTGGACTTCAAGTAAAGGAGTGAGGATTTGAGTTTTCTTCAAATAATTTTTCATATTCTTTTATATATTTTATAAAAAAATATATATTTATACAATTAGTTGAGTTCGGTTCAGTTTGGTTTGAGTAGTTTAACCGCACTTTCAAACATAAAACCGAACCAAACTAAATGGTTTAAAAGAAATCCAAACTGTGACTGAATAGATCTACTACAAAATCGATCCGAACCGCCTGGTTCGGATCGATTTAGCGGTTTAGCGCATCTTTTTTGCACCCCTATAAAGAGAACTTTTTTTTTTTTTCACTAGTTGGGTGAGTGGTACAAACTTTGTGAGACTATGATCGACCCAAAAATCTGTGAGATGGGTTGCCCTTACCAATGGGCTGTTCCGATAAGAGCTCTCTCTTTATACCATTCGAATGAACTATAAAAAAGGCATATGATGTACATTTACATAATACATATGTGGAGGGTGGAGCCAGAGGCCTGAGTTTTGGCCATGGGGCATGGGACAGTCCGAATCCTCAATTATTCAGACTTGGACAAATTTGAGATGGGCCTAGGTCTGATAACAACCCACCCTGCGCAAACACGCCAATGACCAGATATATCTTCAAAAGCTACTCATTGAATAATCCTGATATTTAATTTTTGTATTACAATTACTTAATTGCAAACAATGATCATGAGGAAGAGAGTCATGCTGAAGTGGGTCTAACCAGAATTCTAAAAGTAGGCCCCGGGCATTCAGCTGGTTAAACCAAAAATAAGTTTTCAAGTCTATTTTAATCAGTTTTAAGTCATGATTGAACCAAGTTAAGAAACTCCAGTGGTTCACTCCCGACTGCTGTTCAGTTGGTCAGGAACACGAGTGAGCCTGTGGAGTGGGTGAGTTCGAGTCCTCCATGTGTTAAAAAAATAACACGAACACTATCTAACAATTGGTGACACAAACACCCCCAAGATTTTAAAGTTTGAGGATGTTATGATCACCCTCACAAGTATAAAAATAAATAAAAAATCATTATCACAAGATTTCATTCTTGGGATAGTTATGTGAAAGTATCTGGACATTTTCCAATTTGAGATTATCTTGAGATGTTATCAGGAAGATGCTAAGGAAACAAATTAATTTTTAAATAATATGAATTACTGCTAAAAACATGTTTATTAATTCTCTTCTACCTAGTTCAATTTTATAGTGAAAGTTTAATTTGGTGAAGTTTTGAAATATCAGAATATTATTAGGAAAGGATCATTTCAAGAAGATTATCGTAAATTTATATAACACTCTCCTTGTCACAAAGTCTTCAATTCTCGGAGAATTTATTTTTTTTCCTTTTCGTATGGAGGAGCTTTTCATTCAAAAAAAACAAGCAAAAAAAAAAAATAAGAGAAGATAAGTCAAACTTCAAGCAAGATAAAAAGACATCACAAAACAAGACCAACAATTAGCCCCCTACACCTAAAAAGCAACAACGCCCTTTTCCGGTCTAATTCCTGATTACTTTGATAACAGTGCTTTGCTAACAAATGAGCTGTTGAATTAAAAAGTCTACGAATATAAGAAAACTCCGAATGAGCAAAATTGAAGACTAACTTCTTAATATCACTAATAATTAAGTTGATCGCAGAGAGTTGACCAGCACATTGGCCATAAAAATTGGTAAGCTTGTCGTCAGCTGTGGATAGTCTTAAAGTCTTGAGCCTTGAGACTTGACCAGCCCACCAGCCCCTTGTTTAAAATCTGATTTACCAGTTGAGTTGAGCCATCAATAATTCAATTCAATATGCAGTGGGACACACATTTAGAAGTTGAAAGAAATCACAGCATCTCTCTCTATTGCATTAGATTTTGTTTCTTGTATTTTATTGGGTTTGATTTGGAAGGAGATCATTACCCTCTGTAAATTTGGACAGCATCATTGCCACAGCCTCCTCATGATTTTTGCTTTTACAATCTGCAATTCTCTGTAACTTCCTTTTTCCTATTCCTTTGTTTTTTCTTCCTTCAATCAGTGTCACTTCTTTCTTCTTTCTTCTTTCAATTAGTGTGTTTTCTCTTCCTTTGTTCTCTTCAAGTGTAGAGAGAGAGAGAGAGTGTGTGAGAGTGAGAGTGAGAGTGAGAGTGAGAGATCATCTGGGGTTGTGAGTTAGTTTTGGTAGCCATGGCCTTTGCTGGAACAACCCAGAAGTGCATGGCCTGTGACAAGACTGTTTATCTTGTGGATCAGCTCACCGCGGATAATCGTATCTACCACAAGGCCTGCTTCCGATGCCATCACTGCAAAGGAACTCTCAAGGTCCATGAACTGCAATTTGCATCTTGTTGTTGATGGTTGGATTTTTTTTTTTTTTTCCTTTTAGATGATTGAGGCTTGTGGCTGTTAAGGAGGGATTTGATTTTTTCTTTTTTCTTTTTTCTTTAGAGATTGATTTGATTTCTTTTAAAGCCCAGTTGATTGAATTTCTGGATTTGCATGAAAGTTGCAGTTTTCAATAAAAAATACCTTCTTATGGGTCTCTGTCAAAAATGACATTTCAGTTTCTTTTAGCTTCTGTCATCATCTAGATCCTAGAGTTCTACCATCTTGAATTGTCACTTCAAAATCAGGGGGTCGTCGATGTCTTTCATGTTCTTAATTAATTATCAGCTTGTTCAATGTTCAATGAGTTGACAATCGAGGGAAAACTTTATCTTCTTTCTCAATGTTACAATTGGCTGATTTTCTCAATTAAAATCAAAGGTGTCAGGATTTTTTTCATGAAGCTTTTTGTATGGGTTTCTGGCAAAATCGACCTTTTTTAATTTTTTTTCTTTTTTCATAGAAGACTTCATTTATCTTCATCATGAATGGCATCATTCAATGGTTGCTGTTAGTGCATGTTCCTTTTGTCTTGAAATTTTTGGTTTTTTAATGCATTTTTTATGGGGTAATTAGGATTTAGTTTTTTAGCTTTTTTCTTTCTTCATGATCCAATAGGATCAATTGAATAAGCATGAATAAAAAAAAAGCCTACACACTCATAGTTGAGTGGTGTTAGCACCATAGATTCACACACAAGTATCACTCCTTACCAGTAGTCCAACTTTTATTTTATAAAAAATAAATAAAACGGCATATCCATAAAAAATTACTTGGTATTTCATTTTCGCGTCTTTAGGATGAAAAAGATTAATTAAATATATAATGAAAATTTTCAGGCTGGCCTACTTACAACTGATAATATTGTTTGTCTGATGCTTTTCCCAGCTGTTTTCCTCTGATCCAATCTACATTGGTCTTCCTGAAAAATGCAAGGCAATGGATATATGTACCTTCAAAATCCAAATCTTAAATTGAGATTGCCTGTATCCAATCTTTTTTTTTTCCTTGAATCTAAAATATAAATACCTTTCATTTGTATCAATGTATGTTTGCTTGCTTATTTCTAAACATGAAAAAGAGTACTTGCACATATTGATAGATAAAATAATTTAGATATTAGATCTAGATATATCGATTGATCAATTCTCCAGCTCAAACATGGGATAGGATCTAATGGGGTTGGATTCGTAAGATTGACTCATTCTTTGTACATAGATATCGATCTAAATGTGATCATGGTAGTTTTATTATGAACTACCCGCAAATGGTTTTGCTTATCTTTCAAATAATCACATTTCCATGCCTGATGATAATATGAGTATGGAGATTAACATGTAAAATTCAAATTGAACAATTGTATCCAGATCCACAGTAATAGGTTTGTTAGATTGATTAGTTTTATCCATCTCAAGAACAGAGATGCTTTATCTCTCCCTTACTGAAGAGAATATACTTTGTGTTTCCTTTCCTTTCATTGCTACTTAAGACGACTAAAGTTGGGGTTGGAAGAGTTACAATTTGGAAAATATAATTTTGCCAACTCAAAGCTAACATTGCTCTTGTTATCTTATTCTTTTGTGGGTTTTCTCTTCACAGCTCAGCAACTACAATTCTTTTGAGGGGGTTCTATACTGCAGGCCTCACTTTGATCAACTCTTCAAGAGAACTGGAAGCCTTGACAAAAGTTTCGAAGGTAATGAGCAATATGAACTCATTAAGTAGTCTATTTACTGTCAGTATCCACACCATATATTAACAATCCAGCTATCTTCCTTCAGGAACCCCAAAAATTGTCAAAGTAGACAAATCTTCCGAAAATGAGGTAACTTAATTAAGCAATCTAAGTGATTATACAAGAAAAAGAATTTTTCCCATGTACTTATTGCAACTAAGAATGTTTAACTTCTTCAATTAAGTCGATGAAATTCATAGCAGCTTGAGTGCCTACTAATGTTGTACTTGGACTTCTGTGTGCAGAATGCTACACCCAACAAGGTCTCAAATATGTTCGCGGGCACTAGAGACAAATGTGTGGGATGTAAAAGGACAGTTTATCCAACAGAAAAGGTATGCATTCTTGTTCCACGCAATTGGTTGGCTGGTTAAGGACATTGTGTAGTGTACATGTGGTTGCATGAGTTTGTGTCTTCTGTAGAGAAGAAATAAAAAATGATATGCATTTTCTCCGTGTGTACATTGCAACAATCATATTTATTTCAACCATTTTGTAGTCCTGAACCCCACTGTTTGTAGACTAGAACATATCCATTTAACCTTGATACTGTATTCCAATCAACCTAGGCAACTTTTTATATCTTGAGTTGATGAATTCTAGAACTGTAACAATGTTCTATCATCTAATCCTTGTGTACAGGTTACAGTGGATGGAAGTGCATACCATAGGAGCTGTTTCAAATGCACTCATGGAGGGTGTGTGATCAGTCCATCCAACTACATTGCGCACGAGGGGAGGCTCTACTGCAAGCACCACCATCAACAACTCTTCAAGGAGAAAGGAAACTACAGCCAACTTGAGAATGACAATGATAATGCAGAAACTGAAGCCACCCAGTCGTAGTTCATGTAACCAGATGCTTTCTGCTGTGTTCTCCTCTGCTGCAGTCTCCTCTTTTGGGTTTTCTTCATATCTACTGAGAGTGGAATTTTTAGTTATGGGATTGTGATTTTCAAATTTGGAAATGTTGACGTCGAGTTTGGAGATGTTCTTTTTTTTTTCCTTGATTGGGTTCTTCATGAGAATACCGGAGCTTATTATATTAGACATGATCCCTTGGATTTTATATGGAGTTACATATTGGATAAGCCTCAGTGAAGGTTGATTTCTGTTGGGTCACAATTGATTATGTGAGGTTGATACCTCTACACTGTCCTTTCAGTTGCTCTGTCTGAATACTATATATATATATATATATATATATATATATATAGATTGGGCCAGCTCTCCAAATCTGAAACAGGACTGGTCCCACATAATCAAAGTTGATTATGCTATTTTTTGGATGATGATCATCTCAAAAATCAAGATAAATCCAATCAGAATTGGATTTTTCAGTTACATTATGCAAAAAACAGATATAATCAAGTTTAATTTGTGAGACCAGCCATATTCCAGCTTAAGATAAGTTAAGCTGCAGCTTAGGAGAGCCCTGCTATATATATATATATATATATATATATTTAGTTTTTACAATAAATCCAATTTACCCCAAATCACATTGTGTTCGAATATTAGCCCCGACATAATCTAACAAAACTATCGAATAGGCCACACTTCTCTATATACTCAATATTGATGGGATAGAGCTAAAATGATGATGATAATGATCTAACAGGCATGAAATGATTTCCCATCAATAATGCAAGGTCTAATGAAAAGCCATCCACTCTCAGCCTGTGTTTAAGATTCTTGCAATTTGGGGTGCATCCAAACTCTCCTGATCACCATTATGATAAATACTCACATGCCACCAAACTGACCCATTTGTAAAAGCACTTTCCTCCAGCTTTTGAGGTCACACCCACATGCAATCATGTCCATATCCAGCTCATAACATTGACATTTTTAGCTGGCTTCGGTATTGGGACTTATTGATGCATCGAATCCTCAATTACAAATGATTTGTCGGTGGGACAAATATGATCTTGTGCCAAATGTTGGGATATTTATAAATTCTGAAGTATTTCTCAGGAAATTAATTATATTGAGAATATAACATAATAAGTTAATTCTTAAGGGGTTTTGTTTGCAGTGATTTAAATATTTAATATCATAAATTCATATGCATAATGGTTAACTTATCATCGAGTTTGTTTACGCTTATTTATGCATATGATGAATTAACGAACTGTGAAAATTATGTATAAATAAAGTCATTTACTCTCTTAAAAACAGGTGAAAACCACTTTCACAGCTCAATGGCAAAAGGCGCTAGCTGGTAAAGTCTCTTTTATGGTGATTGCACTCTTTTTGGCCCCATCAACCCCCTTTATTATTTTTTTTTCCCCTCATGCCCATAGCTCTATATTTTGAACTAATAAACCCCAACTTGTAGCTAATTATCTTAAATCTTCGTAGATTTTGAGTAATTTATTAAAAGAGTCTCAAGTGATGGATTTGATTTTCTTCACTTCTTTTGGCTTCCATTTCATGTTCAAACCATTGAATATTCTTGTATTAATGGTAAATTCCATAGCAATTAATTTTATGTTTTAATTCTTTATATACCTTGAGAAGTCTGTAAAAAAATCTAAATACATTTAAAACCATTGAATGTATTAATTTACACATGTGAAAATGCTGATTTTGACAATATGGTGAAATGTTTCATGTGCGTAACACTTGCATATGTAAAACTCATTTTTCCTATCACGTGTGAAAGGCCAATGACCCCTAAATAACTGAAATTTAAAACAATACTAATTACTATTAAAAATTATTTTATAGAATCCTCTCAACTAATTCACTTTTTATTGTGATTCTTATTTGGAGATATGGTTTTAGGTTCACATTATGACAATAGATATCACAATATAAACAAAATATAACTGATGTTTATGGAACTTGATATATTTATCTCTCTCCCCTCTCCCTGTATATATCTTTACATGTCATGCAGGCAATAATGTGGTGTCGGTGGTCCGGAGAAGTGTGGACATTGGATCCCACTTCATAACCAGCTAGTGATGTTGTACAAAAGGACTAGGGTTTCATGCGCAGTAACCACTGGCAATGTTTATTATGGATCAAGTGGGGGGAAATTGCCATTCTCATTTTCTCTTTTGTAAGTTGTAACTAGGCTGTCAAAAGATAGTGTTAAAATAAACAATCTGAATGGGCGTGGTCCATCTGAGTCCCATGGTTTAAAATTCAAAAACTGAGCTCTCTTGAAAATATACAGGAGAGGCGGTCCCATACGATCCGCACCATTCGGAACACCCACTAGAGCCCACCTTATGACCCATCAAAAGTGACCACTCATTTATAACCCCCTTATAAGCACTGTCTCCCATGAATTTGCATGGATTCAGATGAACTGGAATGTTGAATTGATGGTCAATTTTTCTTCTTTGATATATAGTTGTTTTGTATGGGAGCTCCGTAAACCATTATAATTGACCATTTGCTACTAGATTCATCATGAAAAGGGTTTTATAGAATTCCTATATATATTTATATATACGTGGCAAATGATCATGTACATACTTATGGTACAACCCACTATACATACCAGTTGTTAAGGCCCAATTGGGAGGCTGGGACCCTAAAGATCATGCGATAAGGGGGATTGAAGATCCAAGTAGTACCACCCCAGATATAAAATCCGAAGTCAATCTAATGCCCCTAATCCCTTCATTTGCGATCTACAAGTTTAATGGCCTTATATATAAGAAAAGATTTATCATCAATCCAATGGTCCAGTCCATTTGGATTAGTGCAAATTCGTCGGATTGAGGACTAATAAGAGGTGTGTGGTCTATTTGGATGTGTCATAAAATGGGCCCCACTAGGTGGCATGTACCATAGGAATATACAGGAGCAGGGGCTTACATTTATAAGGGGTGCCACATATGGTCGGGCGTTTTTTTTTCCCAAGAAGTTTTCTTTTTCGTAGGCAGCCCAAGTGGACGCATAACAATGAAAGAAGGCACAACAATGGAAAAGTTTAAACATTGACTCAATTTTTTTTTCCGTGATACATTGACTCGTCAGTTGGAAATTGGCATCAAGATTCTCCCTCACTTAACTTTGATGCCGAGACCCTCAACATAGCTATTGCACTAGTCTTAAAGTTAATGCTTCCAAACTTTCGTTCATGGTTTTCATCAGGAATGGCCTAAATGTTCTAGTGTAAGGGACATCATCCTTTCTCGCCCACCTAAAAGCAAAACAATCATGTAAGAGGGTGAGAATTTAAAAGACCTGGTTATGAGTAACGAACTATTTATGTGCAGAAAACGAAAATATTTCATTACAGTACTATTTTGAGGGCATTGAAGTTATCGAAAACCTTAAACCATTAAATAAGGTTGTATCTTGGTCAAATTTTGCATGATCAATTGGCAAGCCTAGAAAGTTTCGGATTAAATGTCAAATTCGGTCCAGGCGCTTTTAAAAAAGGGAAAGAGAGTGTACTAGGAGTGAGGAGTCAAGGGAAGATAATCAAATGCTATATTTACATGTCATTTTCTACATCTGACTAGAGGTGCACCACACTAGGGAGGAAGAGATGTGTTAGGAAAATTGTATGACCTGACTGCCATTGGGCCCACACCAGATCGAGGCCAGCGGTGTGCCACAGATGAACTTTCAACAAGTCTTGATCTGGTTAAGTCAGATGAGGATCAAACTCTTAGTGGTAGAGTTTGGATCAAGTTTAGACTCTCAGTTGGCAGAATTCCCACGCTGATAAGGAGATGTGGGATCCCGGGAGGAGGGGTAGAGTCCATAGTATTCGTGATTCCTAGGGATTGCTTTATATAAGGGACATGGGAACCCTTGCTTGATTATCCAGTAGATTTGAGAGCATTTGCAGCGAGTTCGTAAGTCTACCTCACACCGGAACGCACAAGGTTCTTGGCAAGTTCGGTTCGACACCCATATGGGACCAGCAACTTCTTTCAAGATGAACCTGGACAACTCGAGCTTTACTGGTTGATCGTGCCATCCACTATTTATCTCTGCAGCTTTTTAAACAGAGGACCCAAGCCCACTGGCTCTACTAGACAAGGGAAAACTAACTATAAGACCATTCCATATAAATCCAGAAAATAAATGGCCAAACGCTTGAAGGTCAAAGTTTCTATGACCTTATCATATTAGATAGACAGTTACTCCATTGAACTACTTAATTTTCCACATATTTTCAGATCTGAATCAAGAAGCTGGAGGGCCTTGCAAACTCTGTTATATGCATTTTTATAAAAATCTGCAAAAAGCGACAGTATGATCCATATCCAAGGACCAAGGCTTAATATCTCAATGATTTAACTCTGATTCACCGTGGGGAAATATCGTCAAGTTGGGACTTTCCAATTTGCTGGCAGTGAGTCTGACAAAGATTGAGACTGGCCAAAAATTCAAGCCCATGGGACAAGTATTAGATGTTTAATCAACCCAATTTAAAGTCATGCTCTCTTTGTAACTGGACAATCCACTTCCTCCGAAAATGAGCCTATATTGATGAGATAAAGATTTGCTAATGAAGATAATGACAGGTCTTACTCTTAATCTTCCTCTTCCCATCATTCCTGAATTTATAATAAGCCTTTCTATGCATTGCACAAGGAGTTGTTCTTCTTTTCTTTCGCCCCGAACGTGTAGGGGTCGAAACCATCTCAAATGAACGCAACCTGATCTTCTATTTCACTAGAACTATTCCTAAATATACTCACATTATCATAACTCCATTTGAAATGCAAATCTAATATCATCATACAAATATATACTTTTTTTCCAAGTAGGCACTCAACAATTAACAATCCGCAATTAACCCTATTTTGTTCTACATAAGCTCACTGAAATCCATCAATATGGCAACAAGTCCATATAACCATTTTCAACGCTGATCAAATTCTGTACATTTTTACATATAAATACACCGCAATGAACATGTATGGGAATGCCAAAACACAAAGGCACTAGGATAAAGGATTTCTGTAATGCTAAAGAAATCACACACAAAGGTGTTATAAACACTTTTCAAGGCCATTGGAGGATTCCAAGGGAAGGCATGAAAATATAAATAAGAGGGAGCGACCTCAAATCTTCCCTTACATCGTGTGACAGATCTGACAGCCTATGAGCCATTTTTCGCCTTCCATTCTGCACACAAGTAATGACAAAGCTCAGTTCAACCTCCACCTTCATTATGTGAGGGAACAGACTTGCTGACATGTAGCAAATGATATTGCGCAGGCACCCATGGATCGAGAACCATAGATTGGTCCAAGCTTTTATTCTCGTTTTGGTGCAGAATCTTGTGCCCAACCGACCACCAAGTATCAATCTGCTTGACAACTCTTTCCAATCACATTTTCTTTCAGAAGATGAGCAGCTAGTATCAAGAGCTCCACCATCTCAAATCCAGCAGCAGAAACATAATCTACTTTCCCACTAGTTGAGTCCTCCAAAGAATCAGTTGAGCCATCAAGATTTCTGATGACAGATCCAGGGTCACCCTCAGCTGACCAGCTAAGAGGAAGTGAGCTACCAAGGGCCGTCTTAACAAGCTTTGCCTCAAAAATAATGTTATCCAATGCTTTTGTCCAACTATTCACAGGACTTTGTAATGTTGCAGTATCTCTTGCCTGAATGATGGATTGCGGAATTAGAGAAAGTACTAGTCGTCATGTACATATCACATAAAAATTAAAAAAAAAAAAAAATTTAAAAAGGCCAAGTATGCCCCCATTGCATTATTTTATCAGTAAAGGTAATATGTCATTAAAGTATAGGAAATTAGATACATAAATCTGTGGCAGTATAAGAGACATAACACAACACGCTAGAATGAGATAGTGCCAAGAAAAATAAAAAATAAAAAAGCACCAAGAAAACCAACAAGATTAAAAAAATAGACATGCTACATCTAGGGGCCTAATTATTTAGATCCCTGGCATTGACTGGAAAACTACATTGGTTCCCCTCAATTGCACAAGTTTGGTTTAAAATAATAAAAAGTAAGGGCACAAAAGCACAAAAGAAATGTTTACAAGAGTAGCAGTGTAATCCTAAATCAGTTTACTTTTACAAATCCTTAGGTTCATATCTTGGTTGAAGTACATCAGGACAATTAAAGTCCCCTATGCACTCGTTAGTACAAGTGGTGGCCACAATTATGGTTATTTATGATATTCTAACAGGTTACATAGGATAGGGGCTTTTGTCAATGGGGCGATGGATCATAGTTGAAAGATGGATCAGCAGATGGTTTCCCACCCACCATCTTTAATAGCAAATGGTTTCCCACCCACCATCTGTGAAAATTAATTCAAGCATGAGAAAAAATTTCAATGGTCCCCGTAAGGCTATAGATCTCCACTCCACCTCTTGACTCTTCACTTTTTCAACAAATACCCCACTTTACCATATAACCAGTGGGAAAATGCCAAGCATACCAGGAGTTAATGATTAAAGAATAGAAAAAGGAATTATATACCAAAAAGAGATTCATACAGTCAATTTTAAGTGAGGGCCCACTTCTCATCAAGGTAGACCATCGGATAAGATTTTGTTCAATCATTGGAATGAAAGAAATTACGAGTTAAGTTATGCATGAAGCTAGATTAAGCAACAATATACAGATCAAATTTTGATTCAAGCAACAAGGATTTCATTAAACAACAAGATTCTCAGATAAAATAATTGAACATGAAATTCCAGATCATCAAGATCAATTCTTCAATCCCTAGGAGAGATCCACACAGATCAATTGGGTCTGTCAAACAACAAATTCGATTTCACCAAAAGGATTCCAGTCAAATTGATTTTGAGAAATGTTGGGATTTGCAAACAAAGTTAGGAAGAGCTATTACAACAACCACCCATCTGCCTAACCCCACACAAAAAGGAAAAATTAAACACACACAACATATAAAGCCACAAGGTCACAAACACATTGGTCGAACATATAGATCGACAGGAAACATCACTGAATTACGGTAGCATGACGCCGTACATGTCCTAGTGTAGCATGCCCTGATAGTTCTCTGGTTGAAACATCCAACTGATGCTAGGTTATGAACATAAAAGCCTACCGTGATTGAGACAATGTTAATAAAAAAAAGATCAATTACTAACCAAATCTTTGCAGATTGATAATTCTGTGTAAAAATGAAGATTATGCAAGGACCTTAAAACTATACCTCATGGTTTGGTGATCTAAATGGTTAACTTGATGTGGCCTACTCTGGATGTATGCAGAATGATGCCTCAAAGAATCTAGTGCTGTAGTGTTCCCTTATCCTCCTGTAAAGACTATGAAAATATATTTTCCAACCATTATAAATAAAAAATAAAAAAAAATTTCCACCCCGAACAACTTTTAGATGTAATCTTGATGCAGGACGTGCATCCGAGAGGGCCCAATCCCATGGGCCAGGCCCAGGACCAGCAGGCTGATTGGTCCTGAGACCAGGCCCCACATCAACCCCCAGCTGTGTACGGCCACAAGCCCAAAGCTCCAGCTGCATATCACAGGCTTTATGGCCCCCAAGTGGGCCCCAATAAATCTCATTTAGATATTTGTACTTTCTATTAGTGCATAGATCTCATTAGATATCTCTGTTAGTTGTCTTTCCATTTTTTGCTTTCCATACGATTCAAGTAATTCGATGTAAATAAGGAGAACGCTTAGTTGTCAAAGATGGAATTAGAAAGCGGGGGTCATGGGATTCAAGGAAAAGAAAATTATTCACAAGCCCAATATGAAATGTGGACATCCAATATGTCCATGGAAGTATTTTCTAGAAAATTATTATAAAAAAATTCAGAAATTCTCCTCTTTTGAGATTCCTTCAATTTATGGGCCTCTAATTCTAGAATTAGTGTTAGGCTTGGCTTGGAAGTGCCTACATTTGAGGGGTCCTTTACCAATCCGATGTGTCAAACCCACTTCTGAAGGGTCCCATGACAATGACAGTCTAGATCACCAAATTTCAGGCCCTTCCCATGCACAATGGTGCACCAGTGTTCAGCAACACACTCAGATACATCATGACCATGGTTCTTCATAATTTTAAGTTAGTGGCAACTAGTTTGATCAAGAGAACTCTGCAAGTCGCACATCGTCGCAAACACAGGGTTGTGGGTAAAGTCATGTCACTAATAGATAAATATTATATTTATTTATATATATAGAGAGAGAGGGTTTTGTGGGGCGGGGGGGGGGGGGGGGGGGGGGGGCAGGGGAGGGAGATGCAACTAAAATTGACAGAAAATGAAAAAAAAAAAAGATTCTTGTAAAATAATAGAAGAGGGGGTGGGTGGGTGGGTGGGATATGACCTTAAGCAGTGAGAGACGAAGCTTGTGAATTGAAGAAGTCAAATGCTCCATACTTGCAACGCTTTCTTGAAGGTTTGCATTCTCAATCTTCAACCTGAAAATGATGTAGTCTAGAATAAGAAACTTTTTGAGAGAAATCAGCAGTTATTTGGCAATCATTGTGTAGGCAAGCTCCAAACACCAGTAAAAATCTTTGGATTCAAGCACAATGACAGAGTAACAGTAACAACTTTTCTGGATTCAGCAGTACAATTTTATTAAGTTCTAGAAATTCATATTCCTATGCTATATTAGGCTGTAACGGTTTCTTCAACAAGAGTTGGGAGCCGATACAATCCACGGTGGGCCTAGTGGCTTAGTCCACCAATCATGTGATGTAATCCAGTTGCTCCTGATCCCACGATGCAGCTCTCACTGTTCACAATCTCAACAAACAGAAGAATGATTCATTAATGTTGGCTTCACCATAGGATGGTGAAAGCCACTATGCAGCCCACTTGGGAAAAGACACATGCTTAGTGAGAGCTGGAGCCCGAAACTCATGGCACGATTTGTACTGTGATCCTAGTCGTCAATTCCACACCGGTAACAATGCAGTTGATGTTCCAGCTGAGATCATGATGATGATGGCATTCCAGCTGGAATTGCACTTAATCTACCAAGTCCATTATCTAATACTTATCAGTTTTAGGCTCACCCCACTAAGAAGGCTAGAGTCTACCATTTGGCTTCTAAATAAATTGGCGAATAATGGTTATAAATGGCTTAGATGGACGTGATTGGGCCTTATCCTCCTTTTTATTGATTATTTTTATAATGAACTTTCTTTATTATGTTTTTTTAATGTTATCATGTACAGATTTGTTCTTTTACAAATTAAATTAGAAAGTAATGTGACTGATAAAAGTGACCGAGATCTATATGACTCGAACCCATGACCTTCAGATCAGATGATAAAACTAGGGGTGTAACGGTTCAGTTAACCGTTCATTTTGGGAGAACCGTTAACCGAACTGTGATATATGGTTTTTAGTTTTGAAAACCGTAACCGGAAAAACTGTTAAAAACCGAACCGTATTCGGAAAAACCATTAAAAATCATTTTGTCAATACAGTTAACCGAACCGTATTCTTTTTTTATTTTTTACTGCTGCTTTGATCCTAAAGCCAAGGGCATAAATCCATTTCAACTTTCTACTTTTTCCATTTTTCTAATTTTATCTATTACTTAAGTCTCTTTTGCCCCAGCACTCCTTGTTAGGAATGGATCACAGAGTACCGAGGGTTCTGGGTTTTTTTTTTTTTTTTTTGAATAATGCCGATGGTTATGTTCCTTATGACAACCATGGATGAAAATATCAGCCGCTACGTCCGCTACTAGGCCGCTACAGGGTGAGAAAAATTCCTTGTTTTAATATTTTTTTTAAAATGCATAATAAGACTTATTTCTTTTATTCTTCTCTCCAAATAACATTTCTACACAACTTTTCTACCCTTTTACGTTTAAAAGAACACCAAAAAACACATGATCTTGCCGTCGATACAAATAGTTCTTCTCTAAGTACATCCTATTAGACACCCCCTTTGGTAGATGTATTTTTTTTCTCTAGGTACTCTTTAAGTCTTGACTTCATGACATAGTTTTTTCTTTTATGAGCCTTTCATTAGTTTCTAAGTTAGCATAACTAAGCAACATGAACACATGTGAAAAAAAATGAATATTACTATTATTTTCTATTTATATTATACAGCGATACAGGACCTCATATAGTGAGGGGACCGCTACGCCCCCTTATCTTAGTTACTTTTGCAAAAAAAAATACATTTTCTCTCATTTTCCAATATTCTAGATTTTCTATAATTTTTTCATATTTTTTTGACGATTTTTCCAAATCACGCGCTACGTGGCGTTTTAGCGGCGCTATTTTCATCCTTGATGACAACTCCAAACAATGGGCAAAACGAAAATTGACAACTACAAGTATGACAGCTTATGTAAGGGACTTACATGTGAGGCCCACCTGGGACCACAAATATGGTTGGTGGGATAGAAAGGACTGCCAAAGATTGTAGAGGGCAATTAACCCAACCAAAATGGATGATAGCAACCATTAGGTAAGGAACTTGTAAAATGGATGGCTGGAGCAAATTGCTCCAACTTCCAACCGTTCATTTCTAATGCACCAGCGTGATCTCAGGGTCATCTTTAATAAGTCATTCTAAGGTTTTGTCAACAAAAATCTAAAGTGGGCACTTAACCCTTTCAGAAAACCATGCAACCCTGTGGGACAAACATCAGAGATACCGTGGGATGGACCTGATTTGCCAGTCAACCTCCTAAAGAGGGCTTCATCACATTCTCATTTTTATAACTAGTTGGGGGGGGCCGGGGGGGGGGGGGCGGGGGGCGAAAGGGGAAGGACTCATTGTGAACATATCACAATGTGAGAAAGAAGTGGATGAGGGATCATATGACTAAAATGAAGTGAGAATGCAGCATTTAGTTGAGAAACAGCCTTTTTGAGAATAAGGAACTACGATTATGGAGAACAGTGAGTGAAAGATCCAGCTCTTTAGCATAAGCTGTGAACTATGTTATTATCTAGCAAGTATATAAGTCTACATACCTTGCGATCTCCACTGGAAAGTCAGTTTTTTTGTTTGTGGAACCACTTTCATCATTATTCATAAGAACGCCAGATTCATTTCCCATAAGTTCGAATCTGCCAACCCACCGTCTCAGGGCTGTTCTTTTCAGCAGACTTTTCAACTTCCCATCTCTTTCATGAAAAACAATGCTTTTGTCCCTGTCATTGGCAAAAGAATTACCTTGTTTCACCCCATGCCTGATGTTTCTGCAGCCAAAGTAAAGACTTCAGGTGAATTGTTGAGGTTGAAAAATTAAGAATCTCATTCTTTAAGGTTGAGGAACATTCAGCAGATTAAGTATTCAACATTTGAAAGTATCCCTAGAAAGAAAGGTTTGATCGAGAAAAAAAATACGAGGAGATTAATGAAGGCCAGACCATGGTCGGCCAGCCAATTCGGCCCAGGTCACAGGCGCAATGGGATGAGCCATTTAATTGAAAATTTGTTTTTATTAAGGATTAGTTTTTATTTGGATTGTCTTGCAAGATTTTAGGGGTTTAATTTCTTTTATTAGAGAAGGTTTAGTTTCTTTTTAGACCTCCCACCCTTTTCCTATATATTTGTAATCTTTTCATTAGGAGAGCCAGCCTTTGATTATTAAATAAAAGATTTGAGTGGTTTGCCTCATGATTGTGAGTTTTTGCTCTGGTTTGAGAATGCTCTTCTTGAATCTCCCTTGGGGATTCAGCCAAGCCCTATTCAGAGCTTGGCCCCATCATTGAATCCTGTGTGGATTCAGCCAAAACCTTCGTGGAATTGGTCCCTTTTCCATTCGCAGATTCGGGGCTAGGTCAGGGACCAATGTGGATGGCTTAAATCGATGGAAGGTGTTATGGGAGGTGATAAGATGCTTTATACACTGATGGTTAGCTGATCATCCCACTTGTATGTTCACTGAAGTTTAACATGTATGATGCAGCTAGAGAAAAACCTGACGGGTTTGGCAGCAATGGTTGGCAATTCCAGCGATAAAATGTCGTTGTTCTTAATGTTCTATGGATTGGCAGGCTTAAGGTAGTCAAATGAAGCTGAGATGTTGACCATCAAGGAGGTGTTGATACTAGTCTACCCATCACACTTCAGTCGGATGCTCTGGGAATGCTACCAATTAGGTGAAAATATGAGAATCCCACCTTAAATTAACAGATAGCGAAATTAATTTCTTGAGAGGGACATAAGAGATGAACTTGGCTAAACTGCAAGTACATGGGGCAGAATTGATAATTTTACTTAGTCTTGTTGCATGAGACAGTTTTTTTGTAGGTTCAGCTTCTGAAGTATCTGTTATTAAAAACAAAAAAAGTATCTTTTAGGTGTTTTTCATTTTTTCACAGCATACTTCTGTTATACTTTATAGCTTCTTTGATGATTCATTGTTTTCTTAATGATATTTTTGTTATTGTAAAAAAAAAAAAAAAAAAAAACACACACACCCCTCTGAAAGTGTGCATGTAGTTAAAAAGTGAATTTCAAAGCAAGTTCCAAATTCCAATAGATACAGTGTTCACTCATTCTGTTAAATAGAACAAATACATACTCTTGTAATATATGATAGTCTTGTCTTAATTGAGCCAACTCCATAAGAGCCATCACCTTTTCATTGGTGACCTAAACCACAAAAACAAAATTAGAGTCTAGTAATCAACAGTGATGCTAGATGCATAACTAAATTCAGGTTACAATTACATAACTAGTTAAGACAGACACTTCACATACACATGCAATAAGACAGACACTTCACATACACATGCAAAAAATTTGAAGAAAAATTATCATCTAAAGTTAAGTGTCTATAAATACACACAAGTGCTCCCATAAACAGACACATGCTTATACAACTAAATGCATGATTAAACAAAGTAGAAGCTACAAGACTACATGAGGACCAAGAAAGAGATGAGACATCTCCAAAATTACATTGGTGAAGATTTGTGTATAATTAAGGAAAGTTACAGTTCCAAAAAAAAAAAAAAGTTTTGTGAATAAAGATAAGTCCCATATAATTTGTTGATTGTCTAAACCATTCTCACCTTCCACACCTACTCCAACATCAAAATAAGTCGTCTCCAATGATGAAATGAAGCTTTTCTAACAAACAAGAGAAAGTTTCTCCTAAGAGTGGATTGCATCTGCAATCCAGCTCTATGGGCCCCACTTGGGGCCACTTATGCAGCATAGACCTCATGGGCACATGTATAAGGCCCGCGTAGATTTAGGAATTTATTTTTGTCATTAGTTTCTTTAAATATTGTCAATTAGGATTAGTTTTCCATTTATTTAGTTTCCTAGATTAATTAGATTTCTTAGGCCCTAAGCTATCTTTCTTATTTATATGGCATTGTAGTGAAGAATTATTCAGAGTTGATTAAAGAAAATTGGGTTTCCAATTGAGGTGCGTTCTCATTATCATCCATGTGGAGATTTGTTATTGTGTCTTTGGACACGCGCTTCAACGCCCACTGTGCTTTGAGCACTTCCCATGCAAGCCCTAACCCTAGGGCCTGCATCAGCCACCTTTGATCAGTGTAGGCCCTTCACACATTCTCTGCTCATGGTTTGGCACCAGCCATGGTTTTGCACTCACCATTGGATTGAATCTAAAAAATCTATAGTTAAAAGAAATGAAATTTAAGGGTGTTAAGAGTCTTGTTTTTTCTGGGATGGGGATTGGGTCCAGAGTTTTTATGGTATGGGCCTTGTTTTTCAGCCTTCTTTTGTCACAGTATACCCCTCCTATACTGTATAGTCTTCTTCTTTTAATACAATCACCTTTGAAAAATAAAAAAAAGGGAGTTGAGTCAAGGGTTAATATAAATTTGATGGGGTTAATTTTGTTGCTAGACAAAAAACATGATGAGAGCTTACCATCCCCCTACAGCCGCTTATAGGCATGCATCTAGGTGGGTCCCATGAGCTGAAACATGGTTCAAAATAGTAACCGTTTCGATCATTGGCCGTAGCGGTTGAGGCCGCTACGCTATTATGAACATAGCAGCGCTACCGTCTAAAACCTAATAGAGCCAAGCAATTTTAATGTAAAACACCATTTTTCCTATTTATTCTCCTCAATAGCCTTTCCTAAAGTTGACTCTACCATTATATGGTTTCAAATTACTAAAAAAAAAACATGCTTGGCGCTACACAAGATTTGAATTTTTTTAACCTCTTAAAAAAATTCACACCACTACGTATCGCCACAACCACAATGTATCGCCTGCCACGTAGTGTTTTGGCCACTAATCGCTACACTTGCCACAGCTAATATTTTGATCCTTGCGCAAAATTGTATATGAACAGAAATAAAGTTCACTTTTAAGTGAATTTCCTTGTGGCTCAGCTCTTAAGGGTTCATCAAACAGTTGAGGAACCTCATTTCCACAGCTAGCAGAATCCAAGGTCTACTACTTTTCATGGCCATCTTCAGCCAAGCGCAGGCTGACATCAGCATCCTAGGAGTAGTTTCTTTTTCCACGCAGAAAAAAAAAAACTGTGATTGTTTAACAAAGCTTTTGATGTGTTTCAGAGTTGTAGGAGTTTTTTTGTAAGAAGATAATGTTTCCACTCTAGTAGGTATGATTGTTCGTCAATCGGACAAGAAATGAGGAAGGTGTTCTATTTTTCTAGCATGCAGAATCACCCAACACTGTGTACAGCTGCCCAACATTTTAATAATAATAATAATAATAATAATAAGTTCATGTTTTGAATGGGCCATAACGATCCTATGCGTTTGTGTTCTTGCTTTTCATTCCTTTGTTGTTATCTGTTTATTTGATAAAAAAGTATCCTGCTATCAGTAAATAAAAACTAAAAAAAAAAATTTGTTGTCTAAATGCACAGAATGGATAAAACATATACTTGATGTCTCTCTAATGTATGCAGAGTGCATTCATACTGAAAAACAACAATGCATTGATTTTATGCATATAAAGTTCCTTGATTTATTTTTCACAAGGTAGGTTTAGACCAAAAAGGGTGATTGACATCCTCAATAGACACTTCTTGAAGTTTATGAGAAGCAGTTTATTTTCTTTTCTTTATAACTAAAAGAAGAAGTTTATCAACGTGCATATGTGCTGGTTCGTGCACCAGCAGTATGGCATGACTTAAACCTGCTGAGAAGTAAGATCCAGAAGTAGGGAAAATGAAGAAGTTAACGGTATGAATTAAGCTCAGAGAGAAAGAGAAATGATTCATATAAAAAACTTACTTGAAATAAGTTCCTTTGAAGTTCATCAATCTTTTTCTGAAGCGCTGCATTTACATCTCTCTCCAAGAAATGTCTTTCTTCCTGTTGTGAAAGAAGCAATAGAGTAGCAACCTAATAAAAAAAGAAACGGATAAATGGTAATTGGTAAAATAGATGAAAATTTCAGATGAAGAGCATGACAAGATGTTAGGAAAAAACCTTTTCCTGTAATGCCTGTGCAAGGGCATCCGAGGTATCAATCATTCTGTCATCCACTTTGCTTGAGGAAGCAAGGCTGTTATGCTGCACCAAATAAAAACCAAGAAAGAACTGAATTTGAAATGTTCGTAACTCTATATTTGAAGAAAAAGCATTCATTTTTTTTTCTCAAACAATTCATTCCATGAAAAGTCCGTAACTGAATCCCCAGTTTAACATCTAAATTTTCTCACAATACTTGCATCACATTTTTATAGGATATTTCTGTAACTCAATCAAGTGCTTAAAAGCTTGTATCAACAAATTCAATTTAGATCCATTTTTATGTGAAATGGACAAGAGCATCTACATGTATGCATTTTGTGCTCTGCAACTTCTAAAAAGAGTGGCTGATAAAATAGGCAATAAATAAAATGAGAGACAGAGAATGATAATAGCAACAAGAAAAGGTAATTCCAGTTTGACATGAGCAATAGAAACAAACCTTAGCCACCACACTGGGACTAACATCATTAGTTATATGTACATCCCTGCATTCTATGTCATCACACATTGAATCTCCTTTAAGAGCCTCAACGCTGTGCATCCTGCCAATGTGAAGTTGTTTAATCTTTTCAATTGCCTCATCAAACAATGATTTTATCTGAGTTTTTTCTTCTTCTAGTAAATTCACAACTTCACTTCTATGCTGACTATGTAACCAACGTAATGTTGATAATCCATTCCTGATCATTTCATCTGAAAGAATCTGCAAATTAAAAACAAAAATTAATAATACAAAAACAAAGAAAATTAAATTATAATTAAAAATCACTCCTTGGAGAGATAATCTTACATGCTTTTTTTCCATTGTTGAAACTTTTTTTCTTAGATGCTTTTCAATCTCCAAGCCCTATATACCAAAGATGAAATCGAATAGTTGCTTGAATAAAGGAAAGAAAATTGGATTCAAATTAAAATCACTATTTTATCAGTCAGTCATATATTCATACCATTCGCAATTTGTTGTGAAGATTTTCCATAGAGTTTCTTAATGTTGTCAATTCCTCCTCCAAGGATGCCTATACAGAAATATATCCTCCAAGTTGTAGTCAAACACTAGAGGTGCTAGATCAGAAAAACAACTATCCCAAGACCATGTAACTTTCAACAACAACATTGACCTTAAGTTTCCAATGCAAAGAAGACTAAGAAGTGATAAACATCAACTTAGCCAAATGCACATCATGATATACATATATATATATATGAGTCTCTTTATTAAAGTAAATTTTTGCTTCATTTTATTGTGAAAATGATCCAAATTTAAAGAAAATAATGAAAAACAACTATGCCAAGACCAAGAAATTTTCAATCACAACATTGACCTTAAGTTTGTAATGCAATGAAAACCAAGAAGTCATAAACATCACCTCTTATATGAGTCTTTTTTATTAAAGTAGTTTTTTGCTGCATTTTCTCGTGAGAATTATACGAAATTAAAGAAAATAATATAGTAGGTGTAGCCAAAAATAATAAATGGAGCAAACACTAAAAGAAAACCGTCCAACATATGCTCGATAGTTGTAGTTTTATTTGTACGCAACATTGAGCCTATGCAGCCCCCATGGTTGCATGCTAATCCTGAGGGACAAGATATAGAAAGGTCTTGGCATGGACTAGTAGTCCCAAAGATTCTTTGTTGTTTCCTTAGACTTCTAATTTGAATTTTGGGTACATAACCAAGCATATGTATTTTGATTGTTCACTAATTTTATTATAGTTGTCCATTTAAATGCTTTCAATCAGATGGTGAACAAGCACTCATGCAATTGATTGTGTAGAGCTACCCACATCTGATTGTCGTCTGTTGATAGGAAGGGGTTTTGATAGATTCCATATGGCCTTAATTTCAATTTGAATTGGTGAGATGGTTGAATCAAGACCACGAGATGGACAATGCAAGAGGAACAGTCCATGAGGCCACCATACAGTATCCATCTATATTTTGGAGGGCCCTTGTGAGATGGTCATAATTATCAAAGTAAGGTGACATTTAAGCTGCATTAAATCTTAACAACTCCCATTGTATTCACTTTGTATTCAAAAAATTGCAGTACACACTAGGCCTGTTTGTTTGCTCAGTATTGAGTTCCTACTTCCTAGGAATTCTAGACAATGTCTTATCAAAAGGCTAAAATTGAAGAAGGTGAAGATACAAAAACGGACATCAAATAGTTTCCCCTTTGGTAGGAAATGATTACTGAACCATCACCGTAGTAAATCAAATCTGGGAAGTGAGGATCCCATCAACATCTTCACCTTATATCGTTCACTCCTTGCTCCATAATAGTCCTTAGAATTTACTTTACTATGAATTCCTTAAAACTCAATACAAAGTAGGCAAATGGGCGCGTTGTATCATATAGCACATTAGTGGGGCCCACTGGAAATGGGCTCCGCCAGATTAAAGAAAGATGTGTTATTAGCTATCTATGAAAAATATGATCAATTGGACGCTATCAGTTTCAGTCTCACATCTAAGATCATCCTACAATAGAAAATCCCTTTTTTAATCCAGAACCATCCATTTCATGATTTTAGATCAATTGGATAGCAGCATTTTATAATTCATCTAATGACAGAAATCTAACCTAGTTTGGATCCTCTGCAGGCAAACACAGGTCATGGAAATGGGGCACACCTTTCCAGTTCCAAAATAACTCAAATATTTATTGTCCCATCACCCATACCATGGGTCGGGTCGGCCAAACTTCACTAAAACCAGAGTTTGGTCCACCAGAGGATTGATCAAAAGTATAATATGTGATAAACACAAAACGATTTATATATATATAGACAGAGAGAGAGAGAGAGAGAGAGAGAGAGAGAGCAAATCAAGTGTTCTACATGCGATCAATTTGATGATGGCCCCTCTGATCAAAGAAAAATATGCCAAATAACAGACGTGGGAACTGCATAAGTTCAGGCAGTTTAATTTGAGGTTGGCCCTTTTATGTAGATTGGTTTTCTACTTCCTAACTGCTTAAGCTTTTGGGATGCATTGGCTAGTCGAACTTAACATGGTATCAAAGCCACACTAGGTCTCGAGTTTGAACCCCGGGGAGGCATTATTCCCCCATGTCGCATGGGGAGGGACGTCGTATCACATGGGTCGGCACATGTGGATTGCGAATTCGAATGGCGGCCCATTCGAGGGGGGTTGTTAAGTAGATTGGTTTTCCACTTCCTAATTGCTTCGGTTTTTGGGATGTTGGGTAGCTGGACTTAACAAGCCCCATCTGGCAACATAAGAGTTTATTTACAATATACTCTAGTACATATACCAGGAATTTACATATGTTTGAGGATATAAATGCCATTTACTTATTTCTTCTTGGTACCTTAACCAGTTTAACTGGTTTTCTGCCTTAATGAGACAAGAGGCATAGTTTTCACATCATCAATCCAATGGAAGGCATAACTCTAATTGGAGTAAAATTCTACTTGATGATAGTTCAAGGCGGGACAGCTATTTTATGCGGCTTCAATTTCAAATGTGGCGAGATGAATTTATAAACATGTACTTAGAAAATCTCTAAGCACTGGCCTGGATTCAAACATGCCACGTTTAGATACCATCATTCCATCATTTTCTAAACCGTTGTCCCCCTACCATTTTCATAAGAGATTTTCCAGTTACACAAATAATAATGTAGAGCACAACAGTAAAGGGCATGGAATATAGGTTCCAAACTTACAATATATTTAGATGTTGAAGTTTCACTATGGCAATCAAAACTCCACATTTCTGGAGGGTCATCTAAAAGATGCGTGCATTTTTCTTCCACATTTCTATCCTCGAAGCAACCAAGAGAAGCTTGTCTGATCACATAGAATTTGTTGATAAGCTGAGAAACAAAAAGAATATAAAAGGCATTAGTTATTCCATTTGAGGACAGACAGAATATGCAAGTTGGATGAAGCCTGATCAAAGCATTGAAAATTATTAAAGCACCTCAAGTAGTACTACAAGGTGGGCCTAAAGCAACCGCCCCGCACTGCTATTCAACTAATGAAACACGCATTGTATTTATGATAGACTTAATAAGTAATAACAATGGAGACAGTCTAAGTGACTATGGCTCAAATTGCCACAAAAAATAAATTACAAAAACCAGATTTCTCTACACTTCAAAAGGATAGAGGAAAGAGAAAAAACTTGGGAACAGTTTTTGCAATACCAACGGATTTCTTTGGCTGCCTGCTGTTTCTGGAATGAAAAAATTCTTAACTATTTCCATTCCTTTATGATATCAATATAAAAAATAAATAAAAAACAGTTGAGAATTTCCCAAGTTACCAATGTGTTCCTTAAAGAAAGCAGAAGCTACCAATGTGTTCCCAAGCTTGGCACGATGGTAAGCCATTAGACAGGCCGTACTTCATGGAGGTGGTACAGGTTTGAGCTGTGCCAGGTCCCCTTTATCCTCCTATGACCTCCCCACTGGCTACGGCGACAGCATGTTAGGAGAAAAATGAAGCAGGAGCCTCATCAGGTGTGGAATAGTAGTAGCACTACCAGTGTCTTTCAATGACAGGAAAGCACAACAACTTAGGAAGTACCCATCCCAGGAAAATATTTCGATGCAACTAAGATCACATACTATTCGGTGGCTCAATAGTTCGAAACAAATGAAAGACTTAAAAAAAGAAAAAAAAAAAAAAAGAGAAAAGTAGTAGTTAATAGTAACAGTGCACAAAGAGAGCAATGCAACAATTGGATCCTCCTAATCCAGTTAAATAGCATGTTAGCTGCATTACCATATATTGCTCGTTCTCATCAAACAGGTCAAGCACAACAATATACTGAAATGAAAATATAAAAAATAAGATTCTTTTGAAATTTACCCGTTCAGAAATTTCGCTTAGATTTTGCAGTTTCACAGCTTCGACCTGTAGATCTGAGCTTCTTTTCTTTTCTTCGAGAAACTCTGCTGTAAGCTCCTCTAATCTGTTGTCACATATCAATATAGATAAAAATAAATTAATAAAGACATTGCCACCTCAAACAAAGAAACAAAAGCTATAAAAAATCAATGTAAATAAGACATGAGAAACAACGCCACGATCACGGTGTGTTTGCACAACGAGAGGACTCCGCGATAGAGAAGAAATATGTTACAGCTCACAGTTTAGTTGTTTGGATTGACACATCCTTGCAGAAAAGGGGAAAAAATGAACTGTCATTTTCCTATGGGAGGGGTAGGAAATAGGAATGCAGGATTCCTCTCCCCCATGGAAACAGAAATCTGCAGTGTATGGAATCCTCTCATTGCAAACAAGTCCTTAGTGTCTAGAAGACTCTAGAAAAATATCACGGAACCCAAAACATATTCTAAGAATCCCCTAAATCATTGGTATCAGGTTGTAGATCATAGTTAACTAACAATTGCAAGATGAGAAGTCCTAGATGAAATTTCTTAGCCATTAAATAAGTGAGACAGACGTAAAGATTTAAAAAAAAAAAATGAATGGACCTAAAGACATGTGTGGTTGATTTAAACAAGCATGCAGATAGGAGAAGTATAAAGAGGATACAAAATTTCATGTCATATCAACTCGAATAGTTGCTATTTGCTAGCACAAGGGAGCACACTTCATTAATTTCAGCACAGCTTCAACAAATATAGCCACTATATCCAACAATATCCAGCAAGCTGCACTAGTGCATGGTGCGGACAGCGGTACGGAGAGATGCGGGAGGGCGATGAAGATAGAAAAAGATGGGGAAGATGATACCTTTTCTTCGGCTCTCACCAAACTCTGATCCGAAGGCATTACATCAGATGAGCAAGGCAGGGCTCAAGAGACTCAAAAATTGGGCTCTCACCAAACTCCAATCCATGAGGCATTAAGGATTTCTTGGAGGAGAACTCTAAGAAAACTCATTTTCATAAATCATTAATCAACAATCATTACCTTAGCCAAAGAGGCTTTACACCATTATATAGGAAAATAAATAACCCTAAGACTAATCTGGATTCTAGACCATCCAAACACAATGATGGCCAAGACTAAAACATCCTAATAAGCAACCTAAAACATAATTAAAGGCCTAAATAACATAAAATAAATGGGCTGGGCCCAAAGGCTTGGACATGATAATTGGGTTGGGCCCGTTGGAGGGTTGACCCATGGGGGACCATGGGCTTGTCCTGCATCAATTTCTCCCCTTCTCGGAGAAAACTCGACCTCGAATTTTATAAAAATCCTTCAGGATCAAATATCAAGCGTACAAATCCTTGATGTGCTTCTTGGTCTTCAACCTCTTGGCATGACTTGGAGGCTAGAATCGACACTTTCAACTTTAGGCATGTCTTCCATATAGATGTCGAATGGGGAATCCATTGCTTCTAAAATCGGGAACTTGCTTTTGAGTGAGATCTAAACATTTGATGCATCAACTTTTGAATTTCAACTAGCTGCACACTATCTCCATGCATTAATGATCGGTCTCCGAAGACGAAATCAATATGTGGAACTTCAATCACTTTATTTTCATTTGCAACCTCTTGAACAATAGCTTGCCCTTCTGATGCTTTAGCTGGCTGTTTTGGAACTGTGCTTGCAATGGATTCTTCTATCAGAAACTCAGTTGGCTTGCGTATTACTTCCAATTCTTTAGTGTACTGGTCTCCTTTCTTGAGTTGCTCGCACTTGTTGATCAACATTGTCCAAATAAGAAATTTCGGAGACTGATGGAAGTTTCTAGATGTTGTTCTTGTACCTCAATGTTCATATTGGCATCATGGTGATCTCCCATATCATCTTGACAAGACCTCTCAATTTTCTCAACGGCTTTAGTGATTGCCTCAGGTTGCTCATTCTGTTTCTGTTGTAAAGCAATCATTTGTGCAAACAAGTCTTGTATTTGTTTGGCAAGTTAATCGAAGGTAGCAGCATCAACTTGGGAGGAAACATGAATTGGCTTCTCAACATCAGTATTGATCTCATTTGCAACCGTCTCCATAATGTGTTTTTGTGGATTGTTGAGAGTCTCTTGCTAGAGGCTTAGAAATATCTATCCGGGACCGATTAAGCTTGCATTCAACACGAATTGCTTCTCTACGTGCTTCATACAGGGTCATGCAGCCACTCATGTTTTCCAATATACTTGGTCTTAAGCCTCAGAGAAAGCTGAGGCAATAATGTGTGTCATCTTTAACTAATTGACGAACTTTTTCCAACCATCAAAATTTATCATAATATTCATCAACTGTCAGTTCTCCTTGTAGCACACTCAAGAATCACAGAAAATAGACTATGTCCTCACAATACAAATTTCCATACTTATGCCTATACTGTACTATTTGATTTTTATTGAAAGTTTCAAGGCAATCCAACTTCATATTGACTTTGATGTGCAAAAAAATATATATTTTTTGAACTGACCTTTGTGTTAGATCTGATTTTCATGAATTTGCAGTTAAAAACAGATCAACGATTGGAGGCCGGATGGCTTCAATATTAGCAAATCAATTTCTAACCGTCTGATTTGATCGAAGAGGACCATGACTTGGCTGACATCGGAGATGATGGCTGCTGGCCTTTCTTTTTTTATTGACTGTTGCTGTTGGATTTGGGCCAAACTCGAACTCAGGCCCAAATGGGCGTTGTTAGCAGGTTGAATTGACCTGAACTTAAAGCCCACTGTTGGCCTCAACACACAGTGTGAGGGAGGAGAAATCCTCTTTCCCACTTCACTTCTTCTCGATTCCTGTGCATGCAGAAAAGAAAGGGAGGGGGAGAGGTCTTCCAATCAAATCCATTTTGCTCCCGGTCTTTGCCAAAGAGAGGGAAATGGCGATGGTGCAAGCGATGGTGATGGTCGCCACCGATGGTGCCAGGTACACTGCTGCCCTCTTCTCTTCCTTCTTCTTCTTTCTGCTCCTTTTTTTTTCTCTCTCTTCTCTTCTTCTACTTTCTGTTCTTCTCTCTGCTCTCTTTTTTTTTTCTTCTTCTTCTGGTTCTTCTCTTCTACTTTCTTTTTTTTTTTTTCTTTCTGCCATCTCTTCTCTTCTTCGTCTCTCTCTGTTGTGTTTTTTTTTTTGGTGTGGGGGGGGAGGGGAATGGGTGACTGTGTTCGGGTGGGGCCCAGTTGGTAGGATCTATGATGGGGTTTTGGGTTTGAAGGGATGATTTTGGTTCAAATTGGGTTTCGGGAATTTGGGGAAAATGTTGGGGACTTGGATTAGGACTCGGGTACAGAGATTTTGGTTTTCAGGGTTTTGATTGGAGGTTAGGGTTAGGGTTCGGTGATGGGTTTTGGAGACAGTAGGTGGTGTGGATACGATGATGGATTTGGGTGTTGAGATATGTGATGGCCGAGACTAGCAAATGTTGATGGTGTTGGCTTGGTAGAATGATGGATTGCCGAGAATTGAACCCGCGGTTGGATCAATCTTCGGCTCTGATATAAATTGGTGCGGACAGCGGTACGGAGAGATGCGAGAGGGCGATGAAGATAGAAAAAGATGGGGAAGATGATACCTTTTCTTGGGCTCTCACCAAACTCCGATCAGGAGGCATTACATCAGATGAGTAAGGTAGGGCTCAAGAGACTCAAAAATTGGGCTCTCACCAAACTCCAATCCAGGAGGCATTAGGGATTTCTTGGAGGAGAACTCGAAGAAAATTCATTTTCATTAATCATCAATCATCAATCATTACCTTAGCCAAAGAGGCTTTACGCTATCATATAGGAAAATAAATTACCCTAAGACTAATCTGGATTCTGGACCATCTAAACACACTGATGGCCCGGATTAAAACATCCTAAGAAGCAACCTAAAACATAATTAAAGGCCTAAATAACATAAAATAAATGGGCTATGCCCAAAGGCTTGAACAGGATAACTGGGTTGGGCCCGTTGAAGGGTCAACCCATGGGGGACCATGGGCTTGTCCTACATCAATGCATCACCTTTATCTGCTCAAGAGCCTAGTCAAACAAAATGGTGAGTGTTTAACTACTTGCCCAACCCGCATTCGGTGAAAATGAAACCTGACGCGTTGCAGCACATTTTCTGTGAGATGCACTTGCTCCCACTTTTATTGAACTGTTAGTGCACACCCCCTTACTCCTCTATTAGGAATGTTTTTAAATATAATAAATTTCATTGGACAATTCACAACTGCAGTCCCAAAATTCTGAAATTAGATCCAAATAAAGAACATTTGGCCTCCATACAAATGTTTTACAATCAAATCTCAAGTGTGTGCATAGGGTAGGAAATCGACCAAAATAAAGTCAACACCCTTGAAATATTGTTCAATAGCCAGATATCCTCTCTTTTTTCAATAGCCAGAAAGAAGTCCTCCCTTTCTTCAATAGCCAAAATATACCCAGAAAGAAGTCCCCCCTTTCTTCAATAGCCAAAAATCCGTGGAACTATTGTTCATGAACTTTCTATCTAAATGAATAATGCTTGCCATCACCATAAAACAGAGAATAATGCTTACCATATATGCTAACCACTCATACAATCTAATCCTAGCGTTCAACAAACTTAAACTAATAATCCAACTACCCCACAACTTGCATCAGTGGTGTGCAGTGTGCATGACTTGCCAAATACTTCATTAAATTGGTACAATCCTGCATTAGATGGACCAAACTGAGGATTTTGGCCAGACTGGACTGAAACCTTTCAAAATACTATCCAAATAGTCGTCAACACCATTTCAAAGATCAGACTCATTTCGGTTCTCAGCCAATTCAGTGTGTTCCCGTCAATTCAGAGTTCCGCTTACAAAATTTAGGAAAACTATGAAAAAACATTAAAGTGAAAATAATAACTTATCAGCATGGCCACAAATGAAATACATCTCTTATAACTACCCCATCCTTTTCTCTCCCTATCATCAAGAAAAACTTCACTCCAATCAGGTATGATGATTGATAAAATCCGACAATGGGCTCCACTTTGATCAGAGCAAATTTGATGCAGTATGGAAGTCCAGAAGCGACCTGGGCCCACATGATAGATCCAACCATCCAGCCCAGCCCTTGGGTTCAGTCCATAGGCCCTAATTGGCTAAGAATGCTACTGTGGAATTCTAAATTATCTTAGGATTGATTAGGAATTATTTCTTGTATTGTTATTTGATGAGAATTAGTAGTTTTCTATTTTTCTTATAGTTTACTATTTTAGTAGCCTTATTACATTATAAATAGAGAAGCCCTCTATTGTAATAGGTTTTCAATTAATTAACAGATTTATCTGAGTTGCTCATGTGAGTTATGGATTGTTTTATGGTTATGTTTGTGCCCTAGTGGCTGGAATCCATCCTTGGATTCGATCAATCCTTCGGGAGATTGATCTATTGCTCGATCACGGATCTAGTCTGTATCAAAATTTCCCAAAATTAAACATGTGAGTTTTTTTTTTTTTTTTGAGGTGCGTGGGTGTGGTGGGGTTGGTTTGGAATTTTGAGTTCTTTGGATTTCAAAGGTGTGCCTCACTAATAGATTTATAGGAGTGGACTCAGGAGTCTCCCTAATCTCTCTTCCTATTTCTCCTCTTCTCTTATTCATTCTCTATATCTCACCCTAAATTCCCTTCAATTTTCTTCTAAATGGTCAAAATCCCTTAATTATTGAAAATCAACTGTCGATTGTGATTTGTGATATGGATTTTTTTTATATATTGATGTAGGTTGCAACATAGATTTCAAGATCTTTTCCGATATTTGGCATATCATCAAAAGTTACCAATTTTGTAGGTGTACCTAAATTTATTATAATAACAACAACAATAATAATAGTAATAATAAAGATTCAAATGTGATCCCCAACTTACTGTTTAAGGAGGTCGCAAGTTGTACGCTATATTTCCAACACAACATCTTAATGTTCAAAAGCTACCAAATGCTGCACTTTGTTAAAATATATGTAACCAATTCCATATTTGCCGGGCATCATTAAATGGAACTAATTTGACAATAATAGAATATGAGGCAATGGTACCTTTGCTGAATATCATTTAATTTTTGTGACATTGCCTCCTCTCGCTCCTTAGCCTTCTCTGCCTGTAACAAGATATGCAGCAACTACAACCATTGAGGAAACAGGTATGGAAGTGCTAGTACATGCAAAAGATTGGTACAGGTATTCAGGTATCAATCTCTAAGGAGTCGATAAAAAAAGGGCAAAACCTCCATTAAAGAGTTATCCCGTTCAGCAAATGCAGCAGCTACACAACTTTGGAAGAATTTAAGCTGCTTTTCTGCTTCCATATTCTGCACCAACACTATAAATAAGAACTCAAATGATGGGCTATGCAATGACTCAGTAAAAAGAATTAACTAAAATGATGAAAATACCCATCTCCATTGTTTACTATAGATGTCTGATTTTTCTTCTATCGGTTCGGATCAATGCTAGTGTATATGTTAAGTTTCTAACATAAACTCAATCATTCATACCTTCCAATCTACTCTAGCTTATCTGAATTCTATAATTGGATAGTGTTTGCAGTCAACATAAAGCAGGTATAAACAAGATGCTAGTATTTAAATATTTCCAGCATCCCAGTCAAAGCAAGATAACTTCAAATTTCAAACCATAATCAAGTAAAATTAAGAAATGCAGGAAGGGCTTATCTGGAATCTAACACTTAATGTAACATGAAAGATTTCGAGTAAACTGGCTAGGTAGCCCTTCCATTGTATCCAATAAGAGTGCTTAAAAAGACAGAAGAAAGGCAGAAGCCCTCATGAATGCTTTATCATGGAAAAAATAAAACAATCAATAGAAGACCATAGTCAATGAATATATCAGGCCCACTCAAGTGAATACTTATGGCCACTCAAGGAATGAGATTTAACCCAAATGACAATGAAACTAAGAAAAGCAACAAAGAAAAATTAAAGATAAAGACAATTAAAGAAATGCATTACCTTTGAGAGCTCCACGCTATGTAAATCTGCCAGCTGACTCTGCAAAAAATAAAAAAAACACATACAAGTGATTAAAACATGGGGAAAGGCAGTGAGACGAATAAAATGAACAGAGAAACTAGAGTCTCACTTTGATACGATAAACTTCTGAAAGCTCTTCTTGGAGGTTCCGATTTTCTCTTGTGCATATAGCTAACTTCTTTTTTAAGTTCTCTATCTCCTGCTCCAAACCAGCTGTCCTGGTAGGGATTTAGTTTAACTAAGCAGAATTTTCATTGCTTGAACAGAAGAAGCTATTATGTGAAAATAAAGGCACTTGATTAAACCTAGACATGCCAACTACAAACCTCTGAAAATGCATTCGAGTAGCCACAGTAAGATAACTAGGACCAGCTTGCTGCATGCACAATTGCTCGATATCTTTACGAAGCTCGTCACGCTCTGCAACAGAAGGGTGGGGTGGTTAATGAAGAAAGGATCTTGAACTGAATTTTAAAAAGAAGAAGACGAAGAAGAAGAAAAAATATCCAGATAACCTCAAAAGGCACTGCATGTTTTCTGCTTACACACATCAGTTGTAAATGCATCCTAACAAATTCTATGCTAACATATGGAAAGCAAAATATTCAAAATTCATCCCTGTTTGTAGCTCAGCTGGTTAGGATAATGAGTGTGCTTTGTGTGTGTGTGTGTGTGTGTGTGTGAGAGAGAGAGAGAGAGAGAGAGGTGTCACTTCAAGTTCTCCCTGTAGCAAAAAACAAATCAAGACTCAATACCGTTCGGAAATATTAAAAAGAGCACATCATTTCAACAATCAGAATCCTTGGAAAATGGCACTCATGGATACCAACCCTCTCATGAATTGGCACTTGATGTGCCCACTTCTTATGCTGGCCTTGATCATACAATCCCACCCTACAAGGATGACCTAACAACATCTCTCTCTCTCTCTCTCTCTCTCTCTCTCTCTCTCTCTCACACACACACACACACACACACACACACACAAATGCACACATGACACATCCAACTTGATTAAAATGTTTTTTATTCATCTAACATCCATTGAAATTACTTAAGATTGGGATTGAATCCAATAATGAATATCAGTAGGATAATATCAATTTGGCACGAATAATATTGACTTCAGTGATGAATATCAGTAAGATGCCAGTACTTTGGCCCACCCATATATTAAGAAAGTCAAGGACGCCATGGATCAGCTGCCCTTCTTAGTTGTCAACTTATCATATTGCAAATTTATTGTCTTAATGGAATACTAGCAACAACGCCCCGGGCTAAAGTCTTATACTTAAACACATCCATTTTACTTCTCATGAATTGAGACATATATTGCAATTTTGTTGTCTTAAAGGAATACGTAAAAGTCTTACACTCAAATATATCCATTTTACTTCTTGTGAATCGAGACATATTCAGATCACAGCATGACACAGAATCGTGCCCTAGATTCTTGAGATTTTCACTTAAAAGAGGTTCAAATTGATATTGTTGGTTGGGGCAATCTTAGGAAGTGAGCAAGATGAACAAATTCTTCATGTCGTCAACTCACCATGAATGTTATCTACTCAATTGCCCTTCTTAGATATAAAATTCTAGGACTAAGAGAAAAAAAAAAAATTATGGAGGTTATTATTTGGTCATCTTTTGGAAGAAGTAGAAAGAATTCTAATCAAAATCACAATCCAATCTATCCATGATGAACGACAGTAAATTGGGATTTGAGACCACAATGAGATCAAAAGAAAATTAGCTTCAGTTCTTGATCATATTCATATTAACATAGGTGGGCACTAGAGCAGTCATGACCAACAGCACAGCAGGTGAGTAAAATCAAACAGATTACAAGGTGAAAAATTCTTCATAACATCATCAATTCATCATGAATATATTTCTAAAAGAGCTGTCAAATCAGTCAATCTTCTAACAACAAGAAAGATAATGATAATAATAATAATAATAAATACCTTTTTAAAGCTATAAAAGTGTAAATATTTATTATACTGATCAAGAAGAAAAGCAATGAACTCCACATGCAACAGTTCACAGCCTTTACAAAGGATAATGGAGTACATACCATGTTCTAGTTGCTTAATGCGATGAACTGAGGATTCACTGTCAATTTCTCTTTCCTCCATATCTGGAGATCAAAATGACAAAAAAATCATTGTAAAGGTTTGATCTTTTTCTTTCAAGTAATAGATAGCAAAGACAATGATGCAGACTTACAGAGAGAAGAAGCTAAATCATAATACAGTTTTTATTTACTAATGATTTCAACATGTGAATGGCATCAGGAATGCTATATTAGAATCATCCACCTAATCAGCTTCAAAAACCATGCTAATTGGCAATGAGATGATCCCAGGAAACACTTAGTTTTCTACTTTGTTTGTATGGATACGGCGTTCAAATCTCAACAAGAAGAAGAAAATCCCAGCATATCAAAAACGAATCCGATTCCAATTGACAATTTACCAACTCTCGATCTAAAAAGTTAGGCCAAACAGCACTGCCAAAAAAAAAGATCAGGAAAGAATAGAGTGATCTGCGAAAATTCTCTATCCAATAAACCCTAATGAGATTCAATACTAGATCATACAAGAAGGAGAAACAAATAAACCACCGATCTTAACAGGAAGATAAGGAAAGATGCATTGGAGATGGCTTCGAATCGGACCTGCGAGAGAAATTAGAAGATGGCGGTGTTGTTGAATCGAAAGGGCTAGCAGGAGAAGGAGAAGAAGAAACGGGAAAATCCATGTTCGTTGCTGGTGGATGAAGGGTTTCTGCAACAAGGTCTAGAGAGGATTATTGGTGTCGTATTTATAGTAGGCGAGAGAGCCATCGGAGCAACAGGCTCTCTCTCTCTCTCTCTCTCTCTCTCTCTCCTCTTCGCCACCTACAATTCCTGGCGAGGTCAAAAACTGAAAAACCAACGAACGATTTTAGGGATTGAGACGGGTCCCAATTCGGGTACCTAGAGCGCACTCCAAATGAGGACGCGTTATAAATTCGGGTCGCGTTTGGGCCCACTATAGCTTATAGAAGTAGTACTGGGCCTGGGGGCTTCACGTTGGGCCTTGGGACTACCCGATTTATGGGCCTTGGTTCGGTTCGGGCCTTTGAACATAGACGGAAGCCGTGTATTTTATTGACACTGGTTCGGTTTGCTTGTTTGGGAAAAGTAATTGTAAAGTGGTGTGAAGGGAATGGTCAATTTTTTAAAAAAAGATATGGAGATTAAATAGTAATGTCTTAAATCACGAAAAAACACATCTTTTTTATAAAAAAAGAATGTTAAAAAATAAATTTTTCATGCCACTGAAAGGCAAAAAAATACTGTCCCTTTTCCCAAAAAAAGTTATAGAAAAGACTATTCTCTTTTGACACTATAAATTATAAATGATTATAGATTGGGGAAGATGTTTTTATTTTTATATTTTCACATTTTTTTTATTTGACCCCCGAGGCCCATTCAACTAGGGGTGTTCGTGGGCCAAACTGGGCTGGGCTAAGGCACATCAAGGCCAGGTCCGGCTTTAGAAACACTAGTCCCGGCCCTGCCCAAGCCCAACATGAGCCATAAAAAGTTAGGCTCAATCCCTCCCATGTAACCAATCGGGCTGGGCTTATCTGGGCTTTTTATCACTTTTGTGGTCATTTAAGCAATTGTTTAAACTAATTAAATTAAATTACATACATTTCTTATATAGACCGGCCTTCGAACTTTCTATAACTTAATCCGGTCTCAGTCCGATTATATAATAGGCCCAAATTATAGTCAGGCCCGGCCCATGAGCACCCCTGCTTTTCAAGTTCACGTGAAGAGTTGAATGAAGTAGAATTCAGGGTGAAATCAAGAGAAAGAGGAGGATGAGGGTATTCGGAATAAAAGCTATAAATGACAAAATATTATTCTTTTCTATATTATTCATTTTGTCGTTTAGTAACATAAGAGAGCAACATTTTAACTTTGTTGTTAGAATAATAGGAGTTGCTTCTTATTTGGTATTTACATCCTATTATTTATTTCACTTTATTTGACCCTTAATTTGTTTTTATTCATCTTCTCATCTAACTAAACATGCCAACATACGTCAAAGGGGGATGTGGACACTCTTTTGAAGATGGTGATCATCATTATCTACAAGCTGAGACATTAAGCGCGTTCAAATATGTGTATGTGTCAGGCATTTATCGTAAATATCTTTTCACTAATTTAAAACATTTTCATTTTCATTGATGACGTGGGCATCCTGAGGTTCCATTGGGGCTAATCCCCTGGTTAGCTCCTATAAATCTACACAGGCGTACAGTAAATAAACTTAGGCGGTTTTTTCGAACGCAATATATGGGAATAAACCCACGCCTTATGCTACTCCACCAACTCCCAGATGAGTGTTTGTGCTATAGTATTGTCAATACCATCCCATTCATCTATAATTGATGAAAATTATGTTTCGTTTAACCGGAGTAGAATGAAACTCAAAACTTCTCAATCCGTATTTTGGACAAAAATCATGAAAATCAAATCAGCCTTTTTCGTGTTTTCCCATAAAAAACTAAAATAGCGTAGGAAAAAAGAGAAAAAAAAAAAGGATTAAAAAGGAATCGGAGGAGAGATAGTGTAGTGCTTGTTCGTCGATGCCATTTATGCTTGCTATCATGGTCGCCCATGCCTCCTCCTCCTCCTCCTCCCCCTTAGCTCGAGGCTTGGGGTATTGCATAATTAGCTCAGCGCTTGAGGTATTGAATAAAAGAGCATGAATTATTAAAAGGGCCAAGGCCCAGGGGTGGATTTCATAAGGGGTTGGAGCCTATGTTTTGTAAAAAATAAAAAGGGATCGGCCCTCTATTTTTAAAATTCTCTAACTATATAAGTTTTATTAATTATATATATGTATTTTTTATTTTCTTGAAAATTCAATATAAATTATTTTATCTAAATTCTCAAATGCCAAAATATTTCATTTCAGATGCCAGACTGAAATGATACAAACAACTATAATACGTGCTTAGTAATCAATTTTTTCTAAATTTATATATTTTAATACTTTACTTCAAATCATAATATTATTTTCTCAATTTTCTCAAATGTTTTCTATTGCGAAAACAATGTAAATTGAAACAATTCATTGGCATGTTGTTTTCAACAAACACATTCCATTTAAAAAAAAAAATTCTTTTTCTAAGTATCATCTCTTATTAATATAATTTGATATGATAGGAGAAGATGGCCTGGCCATCACCAAAATAGATCATTTCAATTCAGATCAACGGCCTGGATTCCCTACTCATTCCCACATTTCATCTTCTTCGGCAAACAAAAGAGGGGAAAAAGGGAAGAGCGCATTGAGATCCAGTGCTGTGGAGATGGCCTCTTCCTTGCAGTTGCAGCGCTTGTCCTCTCGTCTTCTACTTCGATCATCTACATACGATTGGTGCTGGAGGAGATCTCGATCTCTCTCTACGGATGCTTTGGTAGAGCAGAAGCCGGGCGAGATCGGAATCGTCGCTGGAATCCCTGAAGAACATCTCCGCAGGAGGGTAATCTCCAAATCTCTCTCTAGTCTCATCGTTTTTCGTGTTGAATCAAACCATCTCTTGTTATAGAATCCTAATCAATGGAAAAAAAAAAAAAATGGACTGCGTTGCGTTTGGATGAAACCATATTCGAATTCACATTCAACGAGATTTGGTGCTTTTTTCCCCCTTTTTTCTTGAATCCAACGTACGGGATCAATATCTGATATAGACAAGTTGGAGAAACTATATCCTAAGTAATTCGATTTTTTCTATTTAGCAGGGGATTCTCAAATGACAATAAGGAAGATACAAGAATCGATCTTTCTTAATTTTCAATACAGCTGTGTAAATCATAGCTAGCTAGCATGATTTAAGTTTGTTGGAGCTCTATCATCATCAAAATGTAGCCTTCTGAAATTACTTCTCCCTGAGAATATTGCAGATTTTCAAATTTTAACACATGCCTGATTTTATCAGTAGAAGCAGAAGGAGAAGGATTGCGAATATTGTAGGAATTAAGATTTGAAGGCCAAAATTTGGTGCACAGTTGGTACCCGGTGATTGAAGAACGCAATTGGGTTTTGCAGTGGCTCCACTTTTCTCTTAGGTTTTGTAGGATGCATTGTGTAAGCACATTAACCAGCAGATTGCTGATATCTTAAATCTACAAATTCATTAGCAATCAACACGGTGTCTAGAATTTGCCACCCATCCACAAAAGCCATTGCTAAAGGGCAAATCACTCCACCCACAACAGTTGAAAGTCTATTAATTAAATCCTTAAATAGTTCTGACCACCAACTGGAAATTTATTTTTGCTTATGTTCTGCAGTCAATATAATAAGACCATCAATTCACAGATCTGTTGCTTAATACTGTTTAGCAAATATTTGTTTTAGATTGTTCTTGGAATTTAAGCTGTTATGGCTACATTGCTATTTTACTACAAAGTTACTATCATCATTATTATTGTTTTTATAACTGAAGTTACTATCATTATTATTCTTTGAATTGTTGTTCTGGTGTACAATTCTTGCTTTATCCAAGAGGAAATGAGTTAATGCCTCGGTGGCTGGTTGCGTTTCCGGAGTGTGTTATTGAGTTGAAAGCAGCATTCATTCTATATAGAAAGTTTTCCAAAAAAAAAAAATGGATTAGAGAGTTAATGGTGTTTCTGTATGATATACATGCCATTTTATTCGATCGTTTTGTATGGGTTATCAGTGTCACAATACAATCTACTTCCATATATTTCTTCATGTTTCAGTAGCAATTTGTTAGTTGTTTTATTTATCATACTACATTTGTGCATATTTATTTACTCCCTCTGCCAAAACATTTATGGGATAGGGCCTTGGTTATACTAGTCATTCTGATTACCTTAGTGATTTTACAGGTCATGCAACCATTTGCACTTTTCTTTTTTATTTCCCTCTTGCTGAGCACTTTTCTTTTTTGTTTCTCTATTTCTGAGCTTTCTCATCTGTTATGCATCATACATTTCTAAATGCATTTTTTTGCAACACATGGCGATAGTCTCGTTACCATCAAGTATCAAATGCTGGACTTAGTGGCTTTCTGTTGCCTGTTGGACAGTTGGACCTAAGATATATATATATATATATATATATATTGTCAAAAAAGGAACTTGAATGGGATTGAATCTTGAAAGATCAAAGCATGTCCTTTCTTAGTTCAGTTTGTTCCCTTATTATGTTCCTTAAGGAGCATTTCTTGAATTATTGAATCTAATAAAGAACAGTTTATAATGTGAACCGACAATTTGACCCAACAAAATATAGACCACACTTTGAACTGACAAAATATGATTGATGTGCATGTAACTGATATCGGAAATAATTTCATAATTCATGCTTCTTTTTTTTTTTTTAACTTTAATTTGCAAGTGTTTTCGGACAGGATTTAGTACATGTTGATACATGACATTGTTGTAACTTCGTTCTGCCAGTTAGGATTGAACTGACATAAGTGCACTTACATTATTTATTTATTGTCACTGTGATTTTTATTATTTTGAGATGGTAGCAAATTAAGAGGAAATATGAAGTACAAACCCTTAGCATCAGCTACGATTAAATGCACTTACTTTATTCAAAATTATCATCCTCGATATTTTGCAGGAGCTAAGAACTTCCATGTGACAAACATTTCCTTTCTCTTTTCTTGAGTTTTTTATTGCATGTGGCAGGTTGTAATTTATTCACCAGCTCGAACAGCAACCCAACAAGGTTCTGGCAAAGTTGGAAAGTGGAAGATAAATTTCATGTCAACCCAGAAGTATGCTCTATCATCTGAGTTTTGATGCTTCTCTTTTGCTAGTTCCAGTGATGGATGTCTTGGATTGTACATTGTCAGTGTTTTTTTTTTTTTTTTTTTTAAGAAAATTTTTCTTATCTGTAGTTTCTTCTACTTGTTCGAACTAAATGAATCCTTGCTTGCCCGGTAAACTCCTTGAATGGTTTTTAATTTCCATAAAGGACTGATTGACAATTAATATTTTAACACTGTCCCTTTCCTGCAACGGATCCTGGGATAAAGCAGTGCTAAATCAGAAAATATTGATTGAAGAAAGCTGTAAATAAGGGTGTCTTGTGCATTTTCCACCATTGAGTTCATGTTTCTTCCTGGTGTTTATTTATTTACTTGCTGTAATTTATTCTACTCTGCAAATCAGGACATATTTCTTGTACCTGAATGCCCATTTTGTGTCACTGACTTCATGTACTCTTGTAGGTGGGAGAATCCTTTGATGGGCTGGACATCCACAGGGGACCCATATGCCAATGTAGGCGAAGCAGGACTTGGTTTTGATAGTGAAGAAGCTGCAAAGGCGTTTGCTGAGAAGCATGGGTGGGAGTATGTGGTATGTGTATTTAGTTTTTTCTGCCTATCTCACTGAAATTCATTCTAATCTGTGGATTTCTACATAATATGAATGAGAAAAACCAATGTCAGTGTGGACCAAAAAAAAAATTAAAATGGAAGAAAATCCCACTAAATAACTTTATGTTGCTCTTATCTTAAGTTGTTTGATTGCTTACCAATATGTGCTTACGCATGATCAAAAGACATTCAGTGCACTGGGCCAGTATTTTTTTTTATCACTAATAACTGGCATTTTAACGAACTCAACATTATTGTCCTTGTTAGTTGTTACTTATGTATTAACTGATAATTATCACTTAATTTTTCTTTCCCTTTAACTGAAATAATAAAGCTCCTTTACGTCAACATTTTGCGTCTTAGAAAAGTTTGCATTGTGGCAAGTCTTAGATACTGGTTTTTAGTGGAGAAAGGCTTAATCCTATGCATTGGTGTTTCTGCTTGCCTTCCTTGCCTGTGCCAATTAAATCATGGTGGTTTCTTATGCTCATCTGCCTGCCTGCAAGAGCTCTTTCAAATTCATCTTTGTTGTTCATAAAACTTCTTTTCCATTTATAACATCAATTTTGCTAAGAAAAGGGAACAAATAACATTAAAAAAAAACTTTTGCACTTACTGATATTTTTGGTAACAGGGTTTCAGACCATACTGGATGATAAATGTACAATCTACATCCTGATTTTTAAAAACATGGATACTTACTGATTCTTGATGACAAGCTTTAAGACCATTCTGGATGATTAATGTTCAACCTAATCCTGACTACTTTTTTCCCACTCTGTTGCTATGTTCCATGGGAAAATTAATTTGAACTAAGAGTTTTACTGATGGAAGTGTATGCCTATGCCCTCTTCCCCTTTGATGTTGTAAGCAGTTGTTTGTGGGGGTATGATGATGTGTAGACTGTAGACGTTTCTTTTTCCTTTTCCTTTTTTTTTTTTTTTTTTTTAAATTAGTAACATATGCCAGTTGCTGCTCACAAAACTGGAGATTACTGGGTCAAACCACCCATGTCCTATTCTTTCTTATTGTTTGAACTTTGAAAACAGTTTTTTTTTTTTTAGAACTGAGGGGGTCCCAGCCCTTTGCGCTGGACTAATCCCTATGGGCCCAGGAGGAGCCGGGTAAATCCCCTGTGGCCCCAGTGTGGTAGTGTAGTTTGAAAACAGTTGACTTATAATTGATTCTATTGCTCAAAATATTTGGCACCAGAATTATTGTCCTGTATACCATATTATCTTGGAACATTTCTCATTTTTCTTCTGTGTCTTGGGGTTGCTTATCTGTGTCTTACTCTCATTCAAAACCTTGTGATCATATGAAATTATATTTCCAAATTGGACTCTTTTAATCATTGCAACAGAGGCATTGAGGTAAGATTTCTGGGGTGTGGCTTTCGGGACTTGTGAAATTGAGATTGATAAAAGACACGATCATCATGGTCTGCCTACTCAAAACAGTCTTCTCTAACATCTCGATGAAAAGATTTCTGGTAGGAAGTTTTCTTTTTTCAAACAAGGGAATGGTTTCTGTGGCGGCTGTACTTTGAGTTTATTCTCACTTTATTTGTTAAAAATGTGTGAATTCTTCCTATAATGATAAAAAGTGAAAATAAATGGGATGTTATGTTATTATGGTTAATTTGGGTGATCGCTTCCTTTCACCCTGCAATAATTTGCATTTTAGTTATTATTATTATTTTTTATGATAGGTAGCATGACAAATACACAACCTGTGATTGCAGCAATGGGCACCTATTCTCATTCCCTTTTTCTTCGCAAAGTACTAACAAACATTTTTAACAGGATGTTCTCCATTACCTTGTCTCCTTTATTTTAATTTTACTACTTCTATTTTTTTTGTCTTTCATGCTTAAAGATTTATTAATGAGTTTCCACCTTCAAACTAAATAAGATAAATAAGGGAAATAATGATCTTTAATTATGATAAAACTTTAATTATCATTATTGTTGTTGGTTTGCATGTGATAACTTTGTTGATAGGAATGCCTATTATGTATGTTTGGTGGTTGCTTTTGTCTTATATATCGTTGTTTGACACTTTGATCCCTGTGTTCATAATCTTGACACGACTTCTTGAATCTCGTGAATAGGTTAAGAAGCGTCATACTCCTCTTTTGAAGGTATGATACTCTTCCCTCACCAAATTCCTGTGATATTGTACTTCTATCAATGCAGTGATTTCTAATGTTGATTTTACTGGAGATGTAATCCCAGTTATAGTTTATAATTAAGTCAACAATTAAAATGGCTTTGGACGCTCCAAAATCATCATCATTGAAGCCTTATCGATCTAGGATCATTAAAATGAATCCAGATACTAAAGCTAGTGATATGATTTATTGGTAGTATTTCTGCTTTTTTTTTTTCTATGCTATAAAATTCTTTACTCAGTGGGGAGAACCAATCAAAAAAAAAAAAAGAAGAAAGGGGATAGCAAAGGGGGAAGTTATTTAAAATATATATGGTATAGGACATTCAAAGTGAGGGGGACAATGTCCAGGTCGAAGTGAAATGGGATCTGAAGTCTGGAGGGCATTAGCAAAGTAAGGGGGAGTGGGGGACAATGTCCAGATTGAAGCACAAAATCCCTGCAGCTCATGGTGAAACTGTGAAAGGTTTTCCTGCAAGCTACCATTGTCGACACAGTGTATTTATTACCTTTAACTCAGGTCTCCAAGGCTTGACATTAAGCATAGGGATGAAGGGGAAATTGGGAAATGCCATGGCCATGTTGCAAGATTGGTGATTGCAACTTTGACCATTACATGGATTTTCTATTATAGTGAAGCGAGTGATGCAGAAACTGCTTGCCAAGGCCTTTTTGTTTACCAAAACGTATAGTAAAAATGGAGTGAAACTAGGTACACGTAGTGCTTTTACTTCAGCTGGCAAGGATGAAATAGTGAGGCAGAGAAGTAAAGTTATCATGGTCTTGGTCATGCCTTTTATGCCCACAAACCAAATGAGCAGCTGCTGCTGCTCAGCTTCTTATTATCAGGCATACTAAGCCGACAATCTAACCCGACGTCCTCTATGATTGGGTTCTCTTCAATCTAGATTGAATCTGCAAGCCTTTTAGAGTCTTATAGTGCCACAATCCTGTGCATGGTCTGAGTTGATAGTTGAAACTGTGACAACCAAGTTCTGGCATCTTCACTGGCCCTAAGCCTACAATAAGCCCGCTCCTGAGAAACTCTGCATAGGCCATGGGCCTAATACGCAGGGCACCACTGCCTCACAAACTCACCTGGAAGGGTACCCTTGAGCCATCAACCACTTATTAGGTTACTGGTCCACCCATATGCTTCCATCTGCCATGCTTTGAATAGAATCCAGCTTATCATACTAACTCACCACGAGGATGGTGCAACACTCAGTGCCTGCACCTACACATGAATTGACGACTTAGTTTTCATTGACGACTTAGTTTTCCCACGCCTCTTTCTCACCATCAGTAGTGCAAAGTCCCTGTTATGATCATCCTGAATGTTATGATGATCTTGAATGGGAGCCAAAATAGGAAGGAAAGGAGCGTTTCCACGGTTTAGCCACCAATAGAAAGGCCAATTCGGCCATTTCCATTAAAAAAGCATAGTAAGTGGTGGACAACGTTTATAATTAGCAGCTAATCGACCTCTCTGTGGCTTGAGATTAGACTGGATGATGGAGTGAACCTTTTTTTTTTTTTTTTTTTAAATTATCAGTATTGGAGTCTCATCAGCTGAGGGATCAACATCTTCCAAAGCAGATGATTTTTATTTATTTAGCAATTGATAAGACAGGTTGACAAGTGTCTTGATTGTGAGATACCCTACTGAAATTACTTAGATTTAGAATTGATTATAGCTGTTGTTAGATTTTCTAGGATTTGTCTCTTTCCCTTTTCATCAGCATTTATAAACAAGAACTCTGCTCTAAGTCCGAAATTCTTACAATGGAGACCATGATTATGTATATAATACGCCCTGCCCATCCCGGAGCAGCTAGTCTATGGTGCTTAAATAATCTGGCGGGGCCATTATTTCAGGACTTCCAGCATTGAGCTGCAACTGGCTAGACCCAGTTATGCCCAGCAGCTTGGTGCTGGAACTCGGAGTTCTGAGGTCTGAAGCTTCCTTAGTCAGAACTCAGAAGGAGTGGCAAGGGTTGGACAAAATTAGACCTTGCATCTCCAACTGCTGAGATTGTTTGAAATTGCCATTCATATATATATGCGACCAATGTGCCAAAATCCATTCTGATGATGACAATTACCAAGCACTAATGTATCTTCTCTTTGGTGCAGCCTAGAGCCTATGCGGACAATTTCAAGTGGAAAGGCCCCCCAAAAAGCGGAGAGGATTGACTTCGTTCCTCATCCTTCTAGTGTTTTTTTCTCTGATAAAACAGTCTTGTATCAGAGTTTGGCACCAATAATAAATTGAAAAGACTTCCATTTGATTGTGAGAATTTTGTCTGTCTGTCCGTCTTCAATCCATGATGATAGCAACAAAAAAAAGACCGACCTTATCTAATTACACTTTTGTAAAAACATCACAGACTATGCATTTGAATTGATTCCCTTTCTCTATTGTATTTATATATATATAGACACAAAAAGACAAGTCTAAGCTATGGAATTCGGTATGAGAAACCTCCATGTGAACATATAGTCCTTGGCTTCACAAGAAAGCCTCATCACATCGCATGGAGCAATGATGAAGATCTTCTGCCCATTGCTGGCCCACTCTATCTTCACCTTGCATGAAAACCCATTTGAGGAAACTGGCACTGAAGCTTCGGAAAGATCCAATACCACCTCCCCACTGATTCTCTCTGGTGCTGTGGTCCCTTTCCTTCCATCTTTCGTGACCATGGATTCGAGCCAAGGGCACTCTGGCTGGCCCACCAGCTCCTTGTAGGCCGAGTTAGCCAGCCTAACCTTGTTCTTGGAATCTGAAATTACAGAAGGCAAGGCCTCAGATTCCACCTCCTCTTCAACCTCCTCGGCTTTTTTACAAACAGGAGCTGCAGGGTATGAGCCAGTGTTCTCGTTGATGCATCCCACGCTGATGCTGGAGCCCACAGGCCTCACGGGCTGAGGCATTATAACGCTACTGCTCCCCGGATTCTTTGACCCACCTGGAAGGGATGCTTGCAGCATCCTCTGTAGGAGATCCTTTTCCTCTGGGATTTCTGGCTTACAGTTCAAATCCAGTGCCCTTGATTGATTACTTGGGAACAGGCTCAAGCCCACTTTGTCCTCTGGGTCATTTGAAGCAGGCTCTTTTCTCATTAGAGCTGAAACGGGACATGCATATGGCATGAGAGGGAGTGTGACCAAGTCCTTTGAATCAGCTGCGCTCTCATGCAATCCAGGGCTTGGGAAGGGGAACCCAGAAAACCCAGGACCAAATCCATGAAGGGAGTGCCCCAGCTGGGTCTTTTTGGGTAGAGGAGGAGGAGGAGCTGCACCAGAAGAGAAGTTTGTGACAGGGGTTTTTGCCTTCTTGTGGGCAGATGATGATGGAATTCTGGCTCTGCCTCTTTTTTTGGATCTTCCAAGGGAAGGAGACTGCTGGCCGTTGTCATTTGCTGGGGGATGCAGGAGTGGGTTTTGTTGGAGGATCAGAGGCTTGGGTGCAATGGGCCTGTATCTCGACATGATCTCGTCTGTCTTGGAGGAAGAGAAGATGTCTAGAGTCTTGATCATGATTCTTCTTCTCCCTTGTTCTTCCACCTACTTGTACCTTCCTCGCATGCATGCATGTACACACACATGCATGCTAATTTTGAGTATAGGTGGTAGAGAGAAATGGGAAGAGAGAATGGTGTGGGCAGGGGGGGTTGGAGGAGGTGGTAGTGGGACAGGCAATGGAAGGAATATTTTTTGGAATTGGAATTAAAAGGGAAGAAGTTCTGTGGATCTGGTGGATGGCTTTTTATAGAATGATGGGGTGTTTTCAGGCAAAGGTGGACGCTGCATGTGGAGACACGTATGCAGAAGGGGGACACGTGGATGGCGGGGATGGGAGTCGTGGGGAGGAGTGGTGGGGTGGGAATGGGATGGAACCCCAGGAGAGGAAAGTCCATGCGGTTACAGGCGCAGGAGTTGGCTGACACGGCAAGGGGGAGGAGCGAATGGAGGAGGGACGCGTGTGGTGGTGTTGATCATGCGAGGAAACACATAACCAAGGGATCTGGGGATTGGTCTATTTGGTCCGGGGTTGGTGAAATTACTTAAATGGGACTCTCATTACTCTCTCTCTCTCTCTCTCTCTCTCTAGGCCTGGGCCTGGGGAAAGGGGAAGATGAGGGGGAATACATGCAGCATTGCAATTTGTATGAGATGATGAGACTTGAGAGAGGTTGCATTGCATGTCAGGGTGGTGGGTGGAAGTTACAGGAAAGTGGTGGGGGTCGTGGGGTCATTTAGAGTGAGGCTGCATGTGTTTCAGGTGGGGTTTGGTTGACAGGTGGTCCCAGGACCTATGCAACGTGCCACCGTTCTTTTGTCTCTATATTCTACGTTTTTGTGTTTGAGCTTTAGCTGAGGGATTGGGGAGGGTGGCTACTGGCTAGGTTCACCTAAGTGTCAGCTTTGCCTAGTCTATAAATAGAGCTCCTGCAAACCGGTTAGCCAATCGATCCGGCCCAAAAAATCCTGGACCAGTTTGGGATTCTACTGATGAGCATGCCTGCCTCTGGATGCTGGTCTAAGTGTAGTTGGGGTCTGTATTTGAATTAGGGCTGCGACAAGTCAGGATGGCCCGAGTTTGACAAACTTAAATTGAGCTTACGCGAGCTCAGATTCATGTAGAAGTTGAGCCAAACTCACCCAAGATTGAAATTGACTTGAGAATGGATTTAGGTCATATACTTTTATACAATATATTATATAGAGGAGTGATAAGACGAGTGATAAGACAAGGCTAACCTTAAGCTTGAAGAGTTCGATCTTCTCCATGGCAAGAGGCCACGTTATGCACATTCAAACTGCCCTTTCAAATTGTCATCACTAGCAAAACCCCATGCAATGCACGGATCATGGAACCACCAAAAGCACGGACTAATATAAATTATACTCGGATAATAGGGTCATTGAGTTACATACCATAATTAAAAGGCTATATAACACCAATTATATAATAAAAAATAAGGTGACGCTTAATTTTCTATCTAAACCTCTAACTGCAGTTGAAATTTGTTTACTCTAGGACCCGATTCATATGTCAAAAAATATATATTTTTTTAATTCTCTCGAGTCAAACTTCTTTTTGAAGATAGCTCAATAAAATGTGTTTTTCTTTCAAAGGAAAAATACATTAAACAAAGAATTTCAATCCAAATTTTTGGCTATTGAATGTTTTTTCCTTCGTTTAACCACAGGCCTCCAAAGTTCTAATACTCACTACCTAACATACATCAGGCCAGCTGTCAGAATGTCCATCCACCTTCCACTAAGGTACAGCTGTCAGCTGTCAGAATGTCCATCCAGTCTGTGCTGGTACTCTTAATTTGAAGATGATGTATTTGTTGCTCCTTTTTCCAACCTTTTTCCAACTTCTAGTATGAGGTGTGAGGTGATCTTTTTCTTATAGCTTTGATGGTTTGATAATAGTTAACAGCAGATCTGTAAATTTTAAAAAAAATTAAAATCAATGCCTCATCTTTTATTCTGATTAAAAAAATATATTAACTTGATCTTATGAGGTACACATGCAGAAAGGTTGACGTGAATGTCTTTCCAATTAATGAAAACATCTCTTAATAACTGATGAGATTAAATTTTAAATTTGTGGATAAAAATCTATAAGCTCTTTTCATTAAGAGTGGGGTCATAATGCAAAACCTCGTCACAGATTTGGAATTATAGAAATGTGAAAACCACTAGCAAATAGTGGGGTCTTAAAAGATTTCACACATGATTTGGGCCACCCTTACTAAATAGATTTATAATTTCAAACATGATTTGGGCCACCAAATGCACAGACCCCAAGCAAACAGTGGGTCTTAAAAATCTATCCACGGATTTGGAAAAATGGAGATGTGAATTAATCTATTCACAGATTATAGATATTCCCAACAAAGAGGACCGGTCCTAATCCGTCATTCTTAAATTTTTTTAATGTATTAATGTATGGCCAAAATAAGATGATCAAAATTTCATGTTTGTTTCATCCTGCAATTTCCTTTCTAAGGACCCATTCAGGATGATATGAAAACCCCTAGCAAATAGTGAGGTCTTAAAAAATTTCACAAATGAAATGGGCCACCCTTACTGAATAGATTTATAATTTCAAACATGATTTGGGCCACCAAATGCACTGACCCCTAGCAAACAGTGGGGTCTTAAAAATCTATCCACAGATTTGGAAAAATAGAGACGTGGATTAATCTATTCACAGATTATAGATATTCCCAATAAAGAGGACCGGTCCTAATCCGTCATTCTTAAAATTCTTAATGTATTAAGGTATGGCCAAAATAAGATGATCAAAATTTCATGTTTCTTTCACCTACAATTTCATTTATGGGGGTCAGTTTGTGGAGAGTGGAAAGCGGAGACAGAGGAGATGACATGTGTCTTTTATGTAGGTAGACAGGTGTCCTCATCTTAGGTAGAGTACATTCCCTTAGGGGTCGTTTGTTTCCTGTGAAAGTGATTTACATGTGTAAATGACTCACATGTTCATTTGATGGCTGTTCAGAATTCTTGTTCAAAGGGTGATGGATGAACAAATTGCTATCAAATGGAAGGTTTGGACACTAAAATGTTGGTCACAGAAGATGAAAATTGTGGTCTATTACAAATAATCACATTCTTAATTTGAGCACGTTTTACTCAATCAATGGTGAATGTTACTTAAACAAAAGTTAATTTGTATAGAGATGGGTTGAAGTATCATACGAATGAATTTCTTTTTTGATAGAAATCATGCAAATGATTTAGCTCTTAATAAGGAGTCCCACACGCACAAATTTGATTTTGGCCACTCGATATTATCCATAAAGTCAATAACCTTATGTTAATAATATTCCACCGACATGACCCGTATGTAAAGCATCACTTATTCAATTACCATGTGCATCGTTCTTTATCAACTGCTTTGGGCCGCCACTAATAAAGTAAACTAGCACAAGAACTCGTACTGAGCAAGAGCCTAACTATACAATTCAAACCAAATACGATTGTACAACAGTAAATTTTTTAAAGAAAAATAAAAAAAGAATATCTATAACTATACCTATTTTTGCAATTAAGAGAGGTATAATATATAGAAAGAAAATAAGAGAAATGAAATAAAAAAATAAAAAAATATGTAGAAATGGGAATAAGAGAAGTGAGTAGAAAGAAACTTTTGCAGAAACTAAAAAGGAAAAATGGGTAAGTTACAAAAGACATGGGTAGTGAAAAATGGATAGTTACATGAGATGATTAGTGTTGCATGGGATAAAAAGTGAACAATTACGAGAAATAAAGAAGAAGGGAATAACTGATAGTCAAAATTAGAAGAGAAAGTCAAAATTAGATTGAAAACCTATTAGCTTAAAAAAGTATAATGGCCTATATGATGAAAACGGAACATGATTAGTGTGATATGGATAATTTGGATTTATAAGTACGACCTCATATATGTCAATCGTGATTAGCATTGTCCTTATCATTAGGAAAGTGTTCATTTCTCGTAACTAATGTACCAGAATTGACTTTCCTTTCTAGCAATCTGCTAATAAACTAAAGCTAAGAATACAGTCATCGCCAAATTTACCTTTCAAAAAAAAAAAGACGAAAGAAAAGAAAAGAAAGAAGACTAAAGTCTTTGCCAAGTTCAACAGCAAGAATCAGGTTCTTTCACATTACTTCTTCAAGTCTTATGCCCCAAAAGTAAAAAATCTTATGGAAATGATATTTCTTATTTCCTACAAAATGAAATCAAAATTTGCATAAAGAAATACAAATCCTCTAAGAAATTGTAATCACTTGTTAAGATAAGATCTCTATTCTAACTAATCACTTAGATCAATCAATTGAAAGAAGTATCAATAAAAGAGAGAACTCGACAAATTCTTAAAAAAGGTCAAAAAAAAAAAAAAACCACATTCTGTGAAGGAGGACCCCTTATAACTAAGGGCTCATTTATCTTTTACCATATGATTTGAAAATGCCATTTGGGTGTGTACTCATGTAAAACTCACACGTGTGAGCTTGGGACTGATTTTGGTAAAAGGGGGAAAAACCTATAAAAGAGGATTTTGAGTTCCAACTTTAGATAAAAATTAGAGCAAGAAGCCTCACCCAGCCACCCAGGGCTATTTATTGGGAAATGGTGGCCAAATTTTGTGTGAGGGGTCATATTTGTGAAACCTAAAATCTCTACATTATGTAAATCTTAAGCCTGCTATCGAGCAAAGTGCTTGCTGGTTCAGCCCAAGCATGAATAAACTTGTAGGTAGGGATACTCATGGGTCAGGTCAGCCCAAGTTAAAAGTATATTCAAATGAACCCTGGGTACTGAGAGATTAGTGTATTCATTATATTTCTAGATAATATATTCAAATGATCACTTATTCCTCAAGTTAAAGCATCACCCCTGGACCAATAGCCCAACAGAGCAGGGGGGGAAATACAGCAATCACTATGGATTGAGCCAATACATTTTGGATCGGATTGGTGGGTCAATCAGTAAGATGGACCGATCCCTTTGCAGATGGGCTGTGTAAACAAAAGACAAAAAGTCTATTTGGACAAACTCTATGGACAGAATTTGGGACAAACTGTCCACGTGGCGCAATGTGATTGGGCTCTCTCAAAAGTTGAAATGCATTGTCCCAATCACGTTGCGCCACGTGGACAGTTTGTCCCAAATTCTGTCCATAAGTTTGTCCATATAGACAAACTCAACAAAAGATGCGTCTTTAAAACCTAACATTCCTAACTATTATAACAAAGAACAAAACCTTTCCACCCTATGCCTAATTTTGAAGTCCAAAATGATAAAATCTTACAGAAATGAATGCTGCATAGATCTTGAAATTATCTCCATAGAGTCACTGACCATTAAAAAAAATGGTGGGCAAAGAGCAGTGCTACACTTGAAAGATGTCAACCTTGACCTCAGAGAACCAGCAGTTCTCCAACCATCAGTTTGTCAAAAGTTTCAGTTAGCAATCAGGATCTGATCTCCGGCCTCTTGATTTGGAAGACCTACAACATGTAATAGTGTTATATAGGAAGGCTTTACAAGAGCAATTGCTTGTTGATTTACAAAAATCAGATTATTTCAATTTATGGGATAACCCGTGGGCACATGGCCGTTTGATTGGATGATATTGAATGATGGGCTCGTGCAGTGTACGGAGGTTTTGTATGGTTCATACAGAGACTGGATTGGGATTGGAAAATTTATCATATTAATCAAATCAATATTAATATACAATACAAAATGGCTGGTAAATCAAGACTGATCTCAAGCACTGCCAACTATCCTTCTTGCAGCGATATATAAATCACCATCATCACTGAAGACTTAGGCAAGACATTAACTAAATAAAAATACACACACAAAATGGGCTATTACTTGATCAGTGTAAGGAGAATCATGCAAACAATGCTCGACAGTATAATTACCATAAGGAGACCTTATCAACAGTAATCCCACTAGAGTCTGGCTGCAGCTTCTTTATATAATATTTTGATCTACGGAAGAGATTAATCTTTCTCCTCTTCGCTTCTGGGATGGCCTCAATGGAACACTCTGAGAAACCACGTCTAACAAACCTAAAACATTGTGTACGCATTACCAACCAATATTAGGTCACATTCACATGAACAAAATCCAAACGAATCGAGTATTAAATGAATGGCAGAATCATCAAATTGATAACGCAAATAGGACCAGTTGGAGAAAATTCATCCATGTCATCCCCTAGGCAAGTAGGGAGGTTCTTCTGCATTGGTTGTTGGCAACACCTAAACAAATTAACATTAAGACTCTGCACTGTGCAACCGTGTATTTACGGCTTAAGAGTTTTTTTTTTTTAATCCATGAAGGCTCAAGGTTTTTATGTAAGATAAGGAATTCACTGTTCAAATGGGCTTCCGAACATAGGGTCAGCCTCCAAAGCATTGCCTTCTGTGTTAGCTGAATCACCGCCCATCTAGCTGATACATAAATAATTTACCACAACTATACAAAACATCTACATATAGAGCTGTGGAGGATAAGAGTGCTTTAACGAAAGATTCAAAATACTAAAACAAGAAGAAAATGGATGTAAAGAAGTGTATTAATCGCAATGCAAGGCGTGGGATCATTTTTATCGAATTCATTATACACACAGCATGTATAAATCAGATATATTTGAGGTGGAATGAGGCTTCAATGACGATGATGAAGATGATAATAGATATGTATCTGAGACTGCAACACATACCAATCTGCAGCACGTGTTGTAAGCAGAAAAAGTTTCTCCAATCCAAGGGATGATGCCTTCTTCTCAATGTAGTCTGCAGAATTTGATTGAAAACATGAAGATTGTTTAGGAATTAGGATGCAGAAGTTACTCAATAGCCCAATGCTCGATACATGTAGCTGCTATAATTCACGTGTAATTACAGCTAACTAATCTAGCATCTAATCAGATCCCCCATTTTCTTTTCCAAATAGATGTGGTCTGTGAGCTAACCTCTAAGCAGGGGATCCTAGTACTCTAGTTAGAGTTCTTCTGCACTTCTTCCTTTTTGTATGTGTTTTCTTCCCTTCTGTTTTATGGTGTCAGGGATAGCTTCTAGATAAAATGTAGATTCTGAGGATAGTCTTTTCGGGACTGCTTGAGACCAGTTCCTCTGGTGCCATTGATTATTTCTGCACATTTTTGAACTATTTTGATTCTTGAAATGTTTTGTTAGTAGATTTACACTGTCTTAAAAAATAATTGCTCTCATAGCCAATACTGATATTTTGAACCATGGTGTGGGCATATTGCACATGACTTTGAGAGTACAAAGGGCATGCTATCTTAATGATCTTTTTTACAAGTTAAAGGTCAACCAGGTATTAAGCAACAGCTATGATTCCAGAGATCATTTTGATTGTTGTTGTAATACAGATCTACACTTTAAAGAGGCATTGAATAACAGCAACCATGTCCATCCCAAGGTGTTTTGAACCAGGCAGGGAACTGATTCAAGTGTTCAGGAACTGACTCGCTTTTGTATTGGTCTGTTCTTTTTTCAGAATTACTATCGCTAAACTTGGAATATTTTGTGGGTTAATTCTTTTATTGTTGGGTTTTGGTTACACATTTGGTGGTCCTCATTCTATGTTGGGTCCATTGATTTGCTTGAATTTAGCTGATAGTTCAGGGCTACAATAGTGTGCCTTACTAAGCTGTTATTGTTATGAATAACTGCTAAATTTGTTTGTGCTTAATGGACTAGTTCTGTAAAGATTTTGGGAAACTAGCAATCAAGGGCTCATCTCAGACCCTTGGTCACATAAAATTCTCCTACCTTATTGATTTTCCTCAGTGTCCTCAAATTGATTCAATATAAACTCAGAATAACTCAGTTGCTCAGATTTAGAAATAGGTTGCTGACTGCTAAAGCAATATCTAATGTCCAGAGTCTGCTGGTTCATTTTGATGTTTTTGGACTGATCCTCACTTCTAATCAGGATGATCAGCTATCGTTAGGTTAACAATGAGTGTCAGTTTTCCCGGTTTACGCACTGATATCTAGTTGGTTTACGCACTGACATCTAGTTGGTTTGCATCAAGTGATATTAAGCAAGTATGGATTATAAGATAAGGATTCATATGCTGAATACTGCATCACCTGTGTTGCCAGTATACGTCCAAAAGACCACCTCATCAAATGAGTTGATGCAAGACCACAGGCAAACTTAATTCATTATCATTGAGCAATGCAGTTACTACAAATGCAAATGCAACAACCTACAAAGTGACATATAGTACCAAGCAATTTGTCACCCTGCCCATGTCCACGGCATTCAGGAGACACAGCAATAGCAGCAACCTCCGCACATTTCTCTTCGAAGTAGGGAAAAAGAGCAGCACAGGCAATAATTGAACCATCTCTCTCCACAACAATATATGAATTAATTGCTTCAAGTAGCTGAGAGCATTAAGTATATGTTAGAGCAGACTACTTATCAAGCTCAGGTGATCGCGATGCTATGGCTCTGGGTTTCCTCTGTTTCATTGTTCTGTGCTTAGACCAAATAAAATCTACCAAATAATAAGAAAAAGAAGCCAGCATAGATCAAGTACCACTTTAGTTTTGGTTGATGTCAACAGTGATGGACATATACATGATACATCCAACCAGTGGTTCCTCCTTGGATCAGCCAGACTTAAAAGGCCATGTCATTAAAGTTTTTGATTTATCAAATGATTTTAGATAGTTCATAATATTTTAGACAAATGCATCAGAAAAGAAATAAGTCCCGATACTTCAGTTTTGAGTATCGGGACATACATCATACATGAAGTGGTCTATCAAGGACCCAGTCCAGATTGATTGAGGTATATGCAAAAAAACCAGTTACAGGGGTGGTACCACTTACTAAATGCACCGAATGCTCACAAGATCTGGCCCTCAAAATAAAGTTCAGTAAGAGCACATCACAGGAAGTGTATGTGTAGAAAATCATAAAAACAGGAACTGATAGAGGGCAATATTATGGCAAGTTGTGGTAAAATTGAACATAATAAACAGTAAGTGGGCCCTCTCCTCATGGTAAACTGTTTGATAAAAAAAACTGCCCTATCTGAGGTCTGTCCCTAATATCATTCAGATAAGATTTCAGAGTGATGTTCACCAATGGAGTGAAGTCATTTCCTTCTAGGAAGATAAAATGTTTATCGATCATGTGAAGACAATTAAAAGTTTGTATAAAGATAATTATAAAGATGGGGTGATTAAGAGGTAACAGTACATCATTGTTTTGTTCAGCTATAGCACACTCCTTATGGTGAACCATTCTATATAAGATCTCAGAATGATATTCACTACGGATCATGTCATTCGTTCATCAGAAAATAAAATGCCAAATGATCATGTGAAGATGGTGACTTCAATCCAACAGTGAATATCATTCCTATCTCAGTGATATCCACATTAAGTCACAAACCACAACTAATAGAAGGCATTCAATCCAAAAAGACCCTGCGGGTTTCAACTATGACATGCACATAAATAACCATTTTCTTTTCTTCTTGGGTTGATTCAAGTGTTCAAAACTTAGCAGTGCCTAATGGCCCAGTTTACCATCTACATTGATATCAGAGCATTGAGTTCATCTGGCTCTAAAGTGCAGAAAGAAGACATGCGGTTGCAGGCTGTAAGTCCGGGAGGGACTAGAAGGGGACTGGGGGTGGCCATGCCCACCAACCCCACTCCCCACTCCCCACTCCCCCAAGGAATTTGGAAATCCCACCTTTAGTTATGAAAAAATCCTCTTTTTTTTGGTTGCCTCCACAAAGGTTATAGTCAGAGTGTTTTTTTTTTTTTTTTCTCCATACTGGCCCCTCCAAGAAATTTTTCTTATATAGTGCCCCCCCAAGCAAAATTTCCTGGTTCTGCCCCTGAAGTCAAGGGTTGTAGATTAGAAGAGACATTAGAAAACAGCAAGCTTGGGGTTTCTAGAATTTTTTAATGATTTTTTTGGTATGTTTTATCACTTCAAAGGTATGTTTCTCTTGTTCTTGAATACTTCTAATATATGTGTCCGTGCATTTATGTGTGTATCCGACCCCAACATAATTGGGACAAGGCGATGATGATGATGATGATGTAGACACGCACTCACTAACCTCTTCATCTATTCTTCGAACCAATGCACCAGATTCTTCCAGAGGCTGTATAATTTCTCTGATTCCAGGGAGATCTTTAGCTGTAGCCATCCGTGTGCCTTCATAAAGATCACTGGAAAAGGAAAAATCAGTATTAAAAGTAGGAGTATTGAACATATTAAATACACTCAAAATATTTGTTCTGAGGGCCCATTGGTAGGGGAATTTGGGAAGGAAAAGTTGAGTGGTTGAATTTTCTAAACCTGGGGGTACAAGAAACTTGTATTTGAATTCCATGTTTGGTGGTGGAATGGTACTCCTGAAATTCCAAGAATTCTTACGGAATTTCCCCAACCAACCTTCTGTTCTTGCGTTTTGCTCTCAAGCAGAAACTTGGGAATGACAATTTGATGTTGTCTTCTCGAAAATTCCACCAATTTATTGTTGGCTCAGCTGAAACCATTCACTTCATTCCCCAAACTTCTCTACCAAGCAGACCCTAAGTGGATCTTGAAATTATCTGAGGTAACTACTCTGATATGCAGAAAACACATTTTAACAAAAAGCCATCATGGACCGATGTACCTAATGAAAATTAACATCCCAACAGCAGCAAATTCAACTGATTCTTACAATGATATCCTAAGGGTAAATTGTACAAAACTCTATCTCTAAATGAAGTTAGGAAATCATCTAGCATTACCGCAGGTTATTGAATAATGGCGGTATGGAAAAATGCAGCCACTCAATGAAACCAAAACAGAAGCATAAAAACAGTCTTGTGCTCTCACTTAGCCACTAATAACCACAACGAAGGATCAAGGGGTGAGGAAGGATAAGAATCTCAGAGAAACTGGTAAACAAAAACAGATTCTCGCAGCACGTAGCTTTCTAATGGCAACATGACTTCAACCTGCATGTGGTTGTGACAATAACCTTCCAACTGGGCCACAGGCTACTCCACTTTTGAGACAGACTCTACAAAATCCTGTACCAAGTATCTCATTCAAAGTATCTTAAGAAACAATGGTTAAAAAAAAAGTATCTTAATAATGACGAACTTGGAACAAGATGTTGGAGAATCTATTTAAAAACTCGAGTGCAAGCATAAATATCCATGCTCCATAGCAATGCTGAAAACTCCATAAAGTTAAGTAAAGTGAATCCAGACAAGAAATGACAAGGGGTCATATCAAAAGTACACAATTTCAAAATTCCCTCCGAACTTTTTAAAAGAAGTTAAAAAAGCAACCTCCTTTCTCCACTATAAGACAAAAAAATTCCACTTTTCTATACAAAAAGTCAAAAAGATTCCATACCAAACAACTAAAAACAAAACACCATCATAACACCTTATCATGAATGAAAATAGCGGCTGCTACGTAGCGTAGCGGCCGCCACCGCTACGCTACGGCCGATTTATCGGCCATCACACTCGTAGCGGCCACTACGTCCGCTACGGAGCCGCTACGGCCGCTACGGGGTGAGAAAAATTCCTATTTTCCAAATTTTTTAAAAATGCATAATAAGACTTATATCTTTTCTTCTTCTCTCCAAATAACATTTTTACACAATTCTTCTACCCTTTTATGTTTAAAAGAATACCAAAAAGCACATGATCTCGCCAAATTATAGTCGATACAGAGAGTTCTTAATAATTCTTCTTTAAGTATATCCTATTAGACACCCCCTTTGGTAGATGTGTTTTTTTCTCTAGTTACTCTTAAGTCTTGACTTCATGACATAGTTTTTTCTTTTATAAGCTTTTCATTAGTTTCTAAGTTAGCATAACTAAGTAACATGAACACATGTGAAAAAAATGATCATTACTATTATTTTCTATTTATACAGTGATACAGGACCTTATAAAGTGAGGGGACCGCTACTCCCCCTTACCTTAGTTACTTTTGCAAAAAAAAAAATACATTTTCTCTCATTTTCCAATATTCTAGATTTTCTAGAATTTTTTCATATTTTTTGGACAATTTTTCCAAATCGCACTGCTACACCGCTACGTAGTGCTTTCGCGGCAGGCCGCTACGCCCGCCGCTACCGCTTTTTTCATCCTTGCACCTTATATTTTATTCTCTCTTGATTTGATGTTTCACCTCACCATACTTCAATTCACCATATATCCAAATAGGCCCTAAGGAAACAAATGAAGATCTAAGATTATCGATCAAAAAAGAATTGAAATAAATCATGTCCCATGGGGGATTTTACTATGTATATCAGTAAAGCTAACCTCAAAGACTCAAACCCAAAAAATTAGATTTTGAAATTTAAAAAAAAAAAAAATGGTAACCAACACATTGAATTAAATCCACAACAAATACAAGAAATACAACCCTGAAAGGCTATAGATGCATTAATATCTAACCATGATTAATGAGGATTAAATCTAACCCAAAAAGAGAGAGAGAGAGAGAGACTTAACAAAAATACAAGAAAAGACAATGAATAGTTAGTAACTTCTTCATGGACGAGAGTCAGGAACAAAATACAAGAGGCAGAATTAGTATATATGCATCACTTACTGAAAATAACAACTTAGAATTTGATACAGGTGTCGACATTACAAAGAAAGAACTAACTGATGCGAATCATGATGAGAGACTGAGGGTGTAATTCAACATTATAGCATTTAAGAAGGCTGGATACCTAGCAACCATTGTCCCCACTCCGTCTCTTTTATACAACTCCAATAGCAAAACTCCACCAATTGTGCCATCTAATAAATGAATCCTTTGAACGCCACCCTAGACATAACCATAAGAAATTGTCAAATTCCAATTCCATGACAATGAATATCAAAGAGGACCAAACACTGTGTATTGGCACACATCATTGGAAGGTTTTCTTGGACCTAGCAATATAATGACGATGTTCTCACATGAGGTGTCATAAAAGCATGTCTGTGAAAACTGGGTTCACAATACAACTTCTCGTAGGCAAAAACTAACTTCTCTTTTACCTTTGATGAAAAAAAAGGGAACAACAAAACATCTCAACCAACAATGCACAGGTGCAAGAGGCAAATATTAGATGAATGCAATTGCAGATTTTGAGTAGAAATCCTAATGATATATATAGATATGTTAAATGTGTGTGTGTATATATTTATATATATATGGAAACTATCCCATGCGCCTGGTGCGCATTTTGTGCACGCCCACATCCAAACCTCTCCCCCCCCTCCTTTCTATACACGGGTCCCCTGGATCTTGACAGATACAAATGGGCTCGACCATCGGATCGGTTGCACATCCCATTCGAATGGACTGAACTTGTGGTTACGATGATCAAATGGGGCTGATTTTTTGTAAATAGGAGGGGCCCAAGTAGATCTTCAAAACCCCCCAGGCTCCATCCTGATGTAGGGTGCATGTGGGCCACACAACGCGGTGTGCATGGCCCTGGGCGCACAAGATCACGACCTATATATATATATATTATATGGAAATGCTCCTGCATGAGTTAACTCTCAACACCATAATGGGGCCCATCTAACACCAATCCGAACCGTCAATACACACATGGAACCCCCCAAATCCCCCTCTTCCCCCTATTGAGTTACACGAAGGCCCATGGGTTTGCACCCATTTGAATGGACTAGACCGTTGGATCAAGGATCAATTTTTTTTCTTTAATATAAGTCGTTAAACTTGTGGGATACGGATCAACGGGTTAGAGGCATGGGATTAAACCCCAACTTGATAGATGGGACCATCAAAGATGGCACTTTCCATCCCCCTGGGTCCCGTGATCAGTAGGGTCCCCGGTGGGCCCCATCAGGAGCATTTCCCATATATATAAGCTTCCCAAGGCATATGCAACTAAATTTCGTCGCTAACTAAAATAAGTACAAACTACAAACAGTAGAAGTTTCTAACAAGAAAGGATACATAATACATCCATTATGCATTATGTACTGCATTGAACTTACTCTGCATACAAAAGCTGCTGCAGCCAATTCTGAAAGGTACCCATTTAGTCTACTCAATCGTTCCTCACCACCAATGGCAAACCCCTGTTTGCCAGACCACATTCCATTCCCATTGTCAAAACCAACACCATTCTGAAATGTCACATTATAAGTTTCACTGAAGCCCTTCCCATTCTGGGAAGGGTTGCTAGTTCCATTTGAATCAAGAAATCGATGCACACCATCCTTTTCACAAACAGCCTTCACATAGTTTGCAGCTATTTCACTTTGCTCAGCTCGCTTACGAATCAGCAAGTCTGCATCTTGGAGAGTCATGAAGCGAATGAGCCGTCCAGAGTCATCAAGAATTGGACCATCTACAACGCATATAAGCTTATCTGCCCCAATAGCTAATGCACAAGCCGTAGCAACTTCGTACGTGCTGCAACAGTAAAAGGCATAAACCATTATATTACAAAAGCAGCAAAAGATGTTTGGGAAAGAAATTCGTTCAGAAAACATGTCAGAATTAATAAAACATAAAACAGTAGGCATCAAGGGGAAAGGATTAAGGATGTGGTGCTATCACCCTCAGCAATGACAATGACACTAGGTTTTACATATTTGGGGTTTAATTCAGTTTGATAGATGTCTTAAAAGGGAGAAATACCCACGGGATTTAGAGATTAGTATAGTCTACAAAGAGGCTAGGTGATTTGCAAGATAGGAGTAGGCTTAGCCTTAAGTCATTATTTTAAGAAATACAAAATCATCTAAAGCTGAATGCAGTTTGATAGATGTCTTAAAAGGGGAATCATTCCAGGATTTAGGCACCAGATGCCATCAGAACCATCAGAAAGAACATAAAACAAAAGGTGGGAAAAAAGAGGGAAGAAAAAAAAAAAGAAAGATTAAAGTAAATCAATTAATCATCATCATCAGAACTTTATCCCCATCAGATTGGAGTTGGCAGAAAAGTAAATTGATTATTTTTGGAAAAGACATTCTGAACTCATAGCGGTTATGAAACCCTTAATGTAGTTTTATGGGAACTAACCATTGTTGCATTTCTTCATCCCTTTGGTTTAAGGGGAATGATTGATATTTTTTAAACTAGTCTGATCTAGCAGAAGGTGTACGGAGGAAGGTATGGTGGATGGCGATTTCATATGCAAGATCACTAAAGGAGTTTACTGATGTTAGTATGACAAGATGCTTCAGTGTCAGCCAGGTTGCATTAAGTTAGGGTGGCTTCATGGAGCCCCTTGTGAAAGGTAAATTGAACTGAAGTCAACATTTTATGGCAGTGCGGTAGGACGGCTATGGTGGCAGGTACTGGTGGGGCCATTAAAACAAATGGGGATTATCATGCATACTTTTCTGGCCCATTAGCTGGTGGAAATTTAAAAGAATCAGCAAAGGTCGCCATACTAATGAGATGTAGGTAATTGCTAGATCGGGCAACCATTAGAGAATAAGAGAGGAGCAGGATATATTAGGAGTAGGATATAATGGGTGTGGGCTGTTAAACAAGGCCCAAGGCCCATGGAATGCTTACTTAGTTATTTCTCACGTTGAGATTGGGGAGATGGTTGACAGATGTACATGTTACTTTTATTTAGTAGCTTTCCTATCTTAGATAGTTGAGTAATTGTTTTCCTATCTCTAGAGGAATTGTGGTTTGATTAGAACTAAAATAGATATTGCTGTAATACATATATATAGGGATGTCTTCTCTTCAATAAACAGGACAATACATTCTGTATTGATACAACAAGGTTCTGTGTTCATAAAATCTGTCATGGTATCAGAGCTTAGTTCAAGGAAACCTTGTTTTTATTCTACATAGCATCAAGGCAATAAGAGATCATCGCTGATCATCCCTGATCATCACAGATCCTCTCAGATCAAGACGTGGCCCACTCTTGATCGTCCAGATCAACCTCAGAACTCACCCATTCATGGTCGCCCAATACTTCTAAGAATTCTAGTGATTTTTTCAGAATTTTTTCGACACTGTCAGGTACGTTTTTGATCATTCTCGTGATTTCTCAAAAACCTGCACATGTTTTGATCAAGACCGTACAGATCTTTGGATTTTCAGCAGATTGAGTCCAAACCTCTTCCAGTCTGAGCGAAAATTGTGTGTCTCCAAAGATCAGGACCATGATCAGTGTCCACGATCTTCTGTGGGGCCCACGTAAGGTTTTTAGTGCACCAATCAAGGACGTCAGGGGCTGTTTTTCTCCTTTTTGGTCTCTGCTTGGCCTGATTGGTCCCTGGATCTGTCCAGTTCTTCTTCAGCACTCACGATCTGTAGTTCACATACTTTTCCTGAGTTTATCACTTGTTGTTTCACCGTTTCACAATATACAGTTGAGATGGACAAATCTGAGGTCACTTTGATCAAATTTACTGGAAAGAATTACCCTGCCTGGTCTTTCCAATTTCAAATATATCTCGAAGCAAAGGAATTATGGGGATTTGTTTCTGGCACGGACCCTAAACCCACTGAGGATGAGAAGAAAATCTCCTCTTGGTATACTAAAGATGCCAAAATCAAATCCTGGATTCTGAGATCTGTTGAGCCGCATCTGATAATGAATCTCAAGCCTTACCCCACTTCGAAAGCCATGTGGGGGTATTTGAAGAAAATATATCATCAAGATAACTCTGCCAGACAATTCCATCTTGAATGTGCAATTGCTGAATATACACAAGGGAATTTGTCCGTACAAGACTACTATTCAGGTTTCCATACACTCTGGTCGGAATACGATAGTATTAAGTATGCGGATGTGGCTGACAATGTGTTGACAGTTATTCAAGACCTTCAGGCCTCTAGTCAGCGAGATCAGTTTTTGATGAAACTGCGGAATGAGTTTGAACATGTCCGATCTGCTCTGATGAATCGGACGTCTCTACCTTCATTAGATGTCTGCTTGAATGAGCTCTTACGCGAAGAACAGCGCCTTATGACCTCGGCTCATATTGCTCAACAGAAGACTGATACCTATTCAGTTGCGTTCTCGGCCAATAAAACTTCGCAGCCTCCGCCTCGAGACTTGAGCAAAACCCAATGCTACAGTTGTCAGAAATTTGGGCACCTTGCCTCTCAGTGCAAACAGAAAGTCTGCAGTTACTGTAAAAAGTCGGGACATATCATCTCTGAATGTCGCCGCCGTCCACCACGTCCGTCAACACAGTATCAGACTCCACAATATCCGGCTCAGCAGTATCAGACTTCACAGTCTCAGACCCCACACGCATATGTGGCTTCCTCCGTTATGCCTGCTCCTCCATCTGCCTCGCAGCCTGGGCCCTCATCATCTCTCACTCCTGAATTAGTACAACAAATGATTATCAATGCCCTCTCTGCCTTTGGTCTCTCAGGTAAGTCACCTTCATCTTCTACTTGGTTCATTGATTCCGGGGCATCTAATCATATGTCAAATTCCCCCACCCCTTTCTCCACTATGACAAGTTACAATGGCCATCTTCAAATACAAACTGCTGCCGGTGGACATGTTCCCATTACTGCTGTCGGTGATATCCCTGGTCCCATCCCATTGAAAAATGTTTACCTTTGTCCTAATTTAACTTCAAACCTATTATCAGTAGGACAACTTGTTGAAAATAATTGTAACCTCTCTTTCTCTTCTTCTGGTTGCGTTGTGCAGGACCAGATGTCCGGGAAGGAGATCGCGAGGGGGCCTAAGTGTGGACGCTTGTTTCCGCTGGATTTTTCTAAAAATTCTAGGACTCAATTTGACAATAATGTGGTTTGTTTTTCTCTTAGAGATAATTGCCGATTGTGGCATAATAGACTCGGACATCCTAATTCCAAGGCTTTGTCCCTTATGTTAAATTCTGGTTTATTAAATAAATCTCTTGGTTTATCTTCTTGTGTGCTTTTTGATTGTGCTACTTGTAAAATGGGAAAGAGCAAAACTCTTCCGTTTCCTCATTCCACTTCACACACCTCTCAGTGTTTTGATTTAGTTCATAGTGATGTATGGGGAATTGCTCCAGCTCTTTCCCACGCTCACTATAAATATTTTGTGACATTTATTGATGATTTCAGTCGGTTCACATGGGTCTATTTTCTGCATTCAAAATCTGATGTTTTTCATGTTTTTAAAATCTTTTTGGCTTATGTTGAAAATCAATTTTCCACCTGCATTAAAATTTTGCGATCTGATTCAGGCGGGGAATATATGTCCTCTGACTTTCAACGGTTTTTGCAAACCAAAGGCATTATTTCTCAAAGATCTTGTCCTTATACCCCCCAGCAGAATGGAATCGCTGAAAGGAAAAATCGACATCTCCTTGATGTCACTCGTTCCCTTCTTCTGGAATCATCGGTTCCTACTCGTTTTTGGGTTGAGGCATTAGCTACAGCAGCTCATCTTATTAATCGTCTGCCATCAACCTCCATTGAGAATCAAAGCCCATATTCCCGTTTGTACAAGTCTGCTCCATCCTATGAGGATCTTCATGTTTTTGGCTCCACTTGTTTTGTGCACTTGCCTCCTTCTGAGAGGACGAAACTCACGGCACAATCAGTTCAGTGTGTGTTTTTAGGTTATGCACCCTTCCAGAAAGGGTTCCTTTGTTATGATCCTCACATTCGTCGTTTACGTACTTCTAGGAATGTCGTTTTCTTTGAACATCAGTATTTTTTTCAAAAACACATTGACCCTCCTGGCTCCTCTTTTGTGTCATTACCTGGTTTTTCTGATGACCCGTCAGTTGTTCTTTTTAATCCTAACTTTGTGTATCACAGACGGAACAGCACAGCGCCTACCTGGGATCCCCCTCCTGATCTTCCTCCGGCATCCGGTCCACCACCGGCAGTTGCTCCTTCTGGACATCCTCCACTGCGTCGCTCCACTCGGATTTCGGTCCCACCCGCCCGTTATGGGTTCTCCCATACTTCCTTAATGGCCACATTGTCTTCCTCTTCCATTCCCCAATCCTATTCTCAGGCTGTGCAGGATCCATGTTGGAACAAGGCTATGCAAGATGAATTGGATGCGTTAGCACAAAATCATACGTGGGATATTGTCCCATCTCCTGTGGGTGTCAAACCTATTGGCTGTAAGTGGGTTTTTTCTCTCAAGTTAAAATCTGATGGCACGTTGGATCGATATAAGGCGCGTCTTGTCGCTCTTGGAAATCGGCAAGAATATGGCATTGATTATGATGAAACTTTTGCTCCGGTTGCCAAGATGACCACCGTCCGCACCATTCTTGCTGTTGCTGCCTCTCAGTCTTGGCCTCTCTATCAAATGGATGTCAAAAATGCATTTCTCCATGGTGATTTCAAAGAAGATGTTTATATGCGTTTGCCTCAGGGCTGCTCATCCAGAAACGGTATGGTTGCCAAACTTCGTCGCTCCCTCTATGGTCTGAAACAAGCTCCTCGTGCCTGGTTTGAGAAATTTCAAGCTGCTCTTCTCCCCTTGGATTTTCATCCAAGCCCGTATGATCCTTCTATGTTTTTACATCATGCTCCATCTGGGATCACTGTACTTCTTGTCTATGTTGATGACATTGTCATTACTGGTCCTAATGCCAATATGATTCAGAAGCTCCAAGCGTCTCTTCGGGAGACATTTCACATGAAGGATCTCGGCCCCCTACACTATTTCCTCGGTCTTGAAGTTCATCAATCGCCTCAAGGTATCGTTCTCAATCAGCACAAATACACTGTTGATCTTATTGCCTTGGCTGGTCTTACTGCTTCCGCTCCAGTAGATACACCAGTCGAACTGAATGTCAAACTCAGTAAAGCGGAGGGTGACCTTCTTCCCGATCCTACCATATATCGCCAGTTAGTTGGTAGCTTGATCTACCTTACGATCACTCGCCCAGATATTTCCTATGCGGTCAACCTCATGAGTCAGTTCATGACTACCCCTCGTCATCTACATATGGCTGCTGTTCGCCGCATCATTCGGTACCTTATTCGGACACCAACTCGTGGGTTGTTTTTTTCATCAAACAATCCTCTATCTCTCCGAGCTTATTCTGATGCTGATTGGGCTGGGTGTCCGGATACTCGCAGATCGACAACAGGTTGGTGCATGTTTTTGGGCGATAGTCTGATTTCTTGGAAATGCAAGAAACATGAAAAAGTTTCCAAATCTTCTACCGAGGCTGAGTACCGAGCCATGTCTGCTGCATGTTCCGAAATTCTTTGGCTACGCGGCCTTCTTTCCGACATTGGTTTTCCTGCGGAAGGTGCTACCCCCCTCTCTGCGGATAATACAAGTGCTATTCGGATTACTGAAAATCCGATTTTTCATGAACGCACTAAGCACATCGAGGTTGATTGTCACTTCATCCGTGATGAACTCAAGCGCGGTGTCATTAGTCTTCCACATGTCTCCACTGAGCTTCAAATTGCTGATATTCTTACTAAAGGCCTTCCCCGACCACGTCACCAATTCTTGGTTAGCAAATTGATGCTTGTTGATTCTCCCGCATCAATTTGAGGGGGGGTGTTAAACAAGGCCCAAGGCCCAAGGCCCATGGAATGCTTACTTAGTTATTTCTCACGTTGAGATTGGGGAGATGGTTGACAGATGTACATGTTACTTTTATTTAGTAGCTTTCCTATCTTAGATAGTTGAGTAATTGTTTTCCTATCTCTAGAGGAATTGTGGTTTGATTAGAACTAAAATAGATATTGCTGTAATACATATATATAGGGATGTCTTCTCTTCAATAAACAGGACAATACATTCTGTATTGATACAACAAGGTTCTGTGTTCATAAAATCTGTCATGGGCAACTTTTTCTTTGTTTTCTAAACAGGAGTCACAATTGGACAAGAATAAGAACCTGGACAGACAAACACAGAGATGATTTTGTATGATGATGCAATGAAAATGATGACCCTGTGTGTGTGTGTGTGAGAGAGAGAGAGAGAGAGATGACCCTATATGATGGTGCGCTTTAAAAGACAACATTTTGGGGCCCAACAAGATGAATGACACTGGGATGAGTAGGATGTGAAGATTATTATAGCCTAGGGGTCAATGAAGTTTCACCTGTCATTCAATCATTTTGCATTGATGTAAACAGCCATGATCATCTCAGTTGTAAAAATCAACAGCTGACACTAAGGGCCTAGGGTAATCAGATGCGAGGTGAAACTTTATCCACCTCTTTGATAAAAGCTACCCTTCACATCCACTGCCCCCATGAATAGGCACTCATTCAAATGGGTCATCATTTTCATTGCTAGATGTGCACACATGCAATATACAACTCATGGGAAGAGTTTAAAGAGGAAAAAAACTTACAAACATTTGTATCTATTTGGAGAAGGCTTACAACAAGGTCAACGAATTTGGGAAGCATTGAAAAAAAAAGAAGGTTAACCCATTGATACGACTACTGAATTTACAGTTGGAAAATCAAGTTATCAACAGCAATTGTAAACACAAGAAATCAGCTAATATGTATGGATAAATATGAGTTTTGTTCCAGTGCTAATATCAAGACAACAGCATCCATACAAATTGCCCAGACAAAAGAATTAATAAACCCACAGAAAAAGAAGATAATTAACCATACTTGCAATTCAAAACTTCACCGGAGCTGGAATAGCCCAAGTTGCTTACTATAACAATGCAATTTCCATCAAGCCTCTCACGTATACGAGCAACATCGATCTTCTTCACCTCACCAGTTGCTCCATAATCAATACCTTCAACAACTCCCCTTCTCTGGGAAGAACTATATATACAAAATGAGTTTTGCCTAACAGGAATGGTGAAATATGAATACAAGCCAAATGTGTACTCTGGTTAAGAATTTTTTTTAACAAAAAGTCTACTTGTCCCGGGTGAAATCCCGGGACAAGTCCCGACTCCACATGGGAGGGGCAGGGGCAAATGACCTTTTTGCCCCTCCCATGTGGAAATCGGGACTTGTCCCGGGATTTCACCCGGGACAATTAGCATGGTTGTTTTTTTAATATTACTCTGGTTAAGAATCTAATTAAAGAAAGAACATTTTCAGTTGAAAAGAATTATAAGTTAGCAGAAATGAAGGGATTCAAATGAAATCAACACACCATTTATTAAGCACTGGCTGCATGGATTATTTGGAATAAGCCATGTACAGGTATTAGGCACTGTCAGACATGAAATCCTGTCAGACACCCTACAAATTCTTCCAATAAATAATAACTTAAACATTGTTTTGCAATTGATAAAATACCATTGCTCTTAAATACTTTACAAATCTAACACACACAGAAATGTTTATTATTTTGAGTGCTTAAAGTACGATTATTACAATTTTTATTAGTTTTACATAATTTTTGTTATTAAAATATACATTTATAAAACTAATTTAAATAATATTTGTCACGAACCTTATGTTTTGTAATTTGTCAAATCAGACACCCTGTGCCAGTATCAAATTTAGACAGTGTACCCATATAAAAGCAACCTATGTCCAATAGCGGTGACCAATGAGAGCCCTAATCTTCAGAGGGCAGAGTTTAGAGAATTCCCAAGCCATCGGTAAGTCCATTAATGAGATTCACCTTTGACATCCAAACTGCTCAAAATCATTGTCCCACCATGTTTTCTCTAAATGTCACGCCAATTAGAGTTATGCCCTCAGATTGATATGTATGAAACACATGATTAAAATGAGAAAAAAGTAAAAGGTACATGCAATCAATCTAATAGAGGGAATGGCTCTGATTGGACTGAATTGGCTCAAAGATAAGAAAAAAACAATGTGGCACAGTGATTTTGAGTGCTTTGGACTTCAAAGGTAGGCCCCACTGGCCACTACTAGATTTATAGCAACAACTCGAGCCCTACAGTATTGTCCTTAGGATCTTGGTTTGCCATGTGCATGACATGAATTAATCACTCATCTCTTTTGTGATCTCACAAAATAGACCATCTCATTTGCAAGCCCCTTCTAACAAGATCAATTCCAATTTCTATGGATTTTATTAAAAACATCATTTATTTTTATTAAAAATATTTAATATATGGTGTGAAATCTGTGAATCCTGTTTCTTTGGATGTGCCAAATCTGATTCCTTGTACCAATGTCGGATGCCAACACTACGACACCATACATTTATCCATGTAACACAGGGATTTCTGTAAGCATGCCCAAAACATCTTAAATGATATTCTTTGATTTTTCTTTTTTATTTTTTTTACCAGTTGCAGTTATCCGAAATTACGTCTACGGTACTTGTTTTTAATTCAATTCTCTTTGTAACACTCCATAGTCTTCTAAGGATACATATCTCAGCCAAATGAACTTTAGCTTATTAAATTTTTTTTTCTGTTTTCTCAATTCAGTTCCATATGAAATACAAAGCCTGGCCGTTGTCTTATAAAAGGGTCCCTGACTCCGTTTGATTTAAGCAACACTCCTTGATTGCATGGCACTCCACTAGCTTGTCCGCTGAGACCTTGTACTGATTCTAGTAGTTATAGTTGACAAAAAACCTTCAATTTTGTTCTACAGTAGTTCCTAATTAACAAAATTTATCACACGAAGGCACCAGGATGTTTTAGATTTCGACTAAACTTCTCTACTATCTAAACCACTAAAGTTGCACTAATTTTTAACCTAGACTTGGAACACCTTTCTCTAAAGTTCCAATATTTCTTGTTTGACTAATTAGCACAATGTCGTCTGCAAACAACATACACCATGGGATTCGATCTTGGATATTTGTCATTTAGTCCATTATCAAGGCAAACAAATAGGGGCTCAAAGTAGTACCTTGGTGCTTACTAACTGCAATGAGTAACTCTAATGTGGCAACGCCAAACTGTTCACAAACTTGACTGCCCTTTTAATGATTTCAACATAACCCATCCTAGGGATGCCTTTTTCTTTAGAAGAACGAAGGGACTACTTGGTTTTGGACTACATAACAACAAATATCCGAAATGAAGTTCTATGGTATTTGTTGTTTGTAATTGATGTGGTACTCGTTAGTCAAACTAAAAAAGCAAGTAAATGATATACTAGAACTTTTGAGTCAAATGGGTTAAAATTTGAAAACTAGCATATCAAAGATAAAAGGGAAAAAAGCACTATACCTACCCGTACTTTGGTATTTTTGCAGAGTACACCCTGTACTTTGGTATTTCGGACTAAACCTACCTGTAGTTTTAGTTGACTTGCAAATACAAACGGCCGTGACGGAATATAGGAAATGGCGAATTTACCCTTCCATATATAAGGTCTCTATTCGCGTGTTTTGTTCATTTTCCCATTTTTATTTTGCTGTTAAGGTTTACTTGTCTGGCGATTTTGGGCAATTACATCATCCCCTCTCCATTTGATCATCCCCTCTCCATTTTGGTTGATTTTCATCTCCACCTCCTGCAACCCATCTCCCTCAGCCCATCATCTCACCACTTCTCCACCACAACCTGCGCATAAAGATCAAGATGTCCATTATCCGTTCATCGCCGGACGCATACATCACCGCCTTCCTCCTCCTCGCGCCGCCGGACGCCTTGCCCTGCGCAGGTACACACCTTCATCCCCTGCACATCGTTCGCTTCACCTCCGTCCCCTGCACTCCGCCTGCACACACGCACTACCGCCACACCCTTCTTTCTTTCTCCCTTTCCTCTCTTCCTTCTCGTTCCTTTTCTTTTTCTTTCCTCACTTCCTCTTCGATTTCTCCGAAAGGAAACGAAAACTTTCTGTGTGTATTGGTGTTGGAAGAGAAAGGGGAGGAAACGGCTAGCACTAAAAGAGAGGAGGAAGAAGGCTCTGGTGTGGTGTGGGATTTAAAGCAATTACAGGATTCCACGCGTCTGTTTCTCGTTCAATTACCTTTATCGCATTAAATACATCACTTCTGATTTCATGTGCACCCTTTTTTTCCTCTCTCTCTCTCTCTTCCCACTCACAAGGAGGGGTTGATGTGGGGCCCACCTTTTTAACTGAGGATCAAAATTCTGGCGGCCACATAAAAATGAGCATTTTTAAAATGTGACAAAGCTTTGGAAACGGTTGTGTAAAAGCAATTTCTTTTGGATAGATGAAGTCTGGAGCAAGTGAGAAAAGTTGTGTGCAAGTTTTTTGTTTTTTATTTGGGCAGAAGTTGTGTCCAACTTGAAATTGATACTGTGCACAGTTTTTCTCATGTGCTCTTCATGTGCACTCTTTGAAATTTGCTTACATCCTTTCGTCTTTTTCTTTCAAATTATCGAAATTAGCGCTAATTCTGGGTATCATACATTTTACAATGGGAGAAATTAATGGTGAGAAAACAGGTATAGCCCACTTGATTGGATTTCCCATTTCTCACCCAACTATCACGCTCTCTTGTCTTTCTATTGGGTAAGTAACAATTGTTTTAGAATCTCAACTTGAATAAAAGTATCAAAGCAAGAAATCTCTCAACTAGCCTTCTCCTTTCAAATCCCCAACTCAGTAAACAAAAAGATGTACAAAGATGTTGATTCTTTCCCAGTTCTTAATTTTCTCCTTATAACATGTATCTCCCACTCATCACTTTCTATTCCTCCAAACTCCAAATGGCCTCACAAGGCTCTTAAACATGGTCATTAATTTGAATGACCAAATCATCCCAAGCTGTAATTGAAAATGCAAAGTTGCATAGTCACCATTGACGATGGACTTGGGAATATGGTGGTATGTCCCTCCCTCCAGGATGCTGAGAGAGGTCCCTTGCTGTCCTCATCCAAGCAAACCCTTTCAATCATGACTGTCTCGTTCCATTACCTTTATCGCATTAAATACATCGCTTTGGCCATGAGAACGATGGGTACATGAGTTCTGGGAGTTTTGAGAGGAAGCCATTTGATATGGCTGGAAAAGGAATGAAAGACCTGCTCTTATGCTTTCCATGTTTTATAGCCTTGTTCAGGGGCAAATATGTCTTTTTGGAAATCCAATTTGGCGCCAGTATGCACCAGAGGCGTTTTATACGGCCTACACCGTTACTACTAACAGTTTCCGTTCATTTTGCAAGTCAACTAAAACTACAGGTAGGTTTAGTCCGAAATACCAAAATATAGGGGGTACTCTGCAAAACGGCCAAAGTCCAGGTAGGTATAGTGCTTTTTTCCCAAGATAAAAATATATGGAGCACAAGAATAGTGGATATTCATATAAGAACTAAAAAGATGAGTTGCTTAAAATTGAAAATAACTTAGTACAACTGTGTGATAGATTTCAATATCTAAATTCAATTATAGAACAAAATGAAGGGTTTGAGTTGGATGTCGAAAATAGGATCAGTGCAGGGTGGGTGCTCTTATGCCCAAATACAGGATGGATATGCTAGAGACATGCAATGATACGACAAGGTATGGATTTTAAAAAAAGGAGGATAAATATAGGAGATAATTGCCTATTTTGAAGCATATAGGTACCATAACAGGGTGGGTGCCCGAAGTGAAACAAAGTAATGAAGTGTCATGCGATCAACAAGTTCCGCTTCAATTACCAATTAAAAAAAAGTGATCCACTTCAACTAAAAGGGCACTTTTATAAGAAGGTATTGGATTTGCTTGTTGTATGGAACTGAATGATGGATGACAGAAATGAGAAGAAGCTAAAGTATACGTGGCTGAGATGCACTAGCTAGTAGCTACAGTATATATGTGGAGTCAAGAAAAAGGACAGAATTTGGAATGAGTATATAACACGAAACTTCTCGGTAGCCCAAATGGAAGAGAGCAAAAGAACGTTGTATGAGATATCCCTTTAACGATTATTAAAGGGTTACAAGGTCAGGAAAGTAGAGGGTGGGACCGGGGGAAACCTCAAATAAAGTAGCAATAAGGCTTCAAACGAGGTTGAGTGGAAAATATATCCCATGAAGCCAACCCTATGAGATGGTTAGATAAGGCTACAATGAAAGTGATATAAACGATCCCTTGATGAAGAATTGACAAGTATAGGGGTAATATAACCAATGCCTAACAAGAAATAGGAAGGGAGTATACATGATATTGTTTTGTAATTTATAGGGGTTGCATGTTCTAATAAATTAAGAAATCCCTTTTTCCCTTAGAGGGATTGTGTGGGTATAAGGACCACAATTTATGCACCAAAATTAGAAATAAAAGAATATTGGCATAGCATGTGTTTGAGTAAAAAAGTAGAACTCATTTAGCCAACCCCAAATAGGTGGGGTAGGGCTATGATGATGATGATGGTAGTGGTATAAAAAGCACCCCCAAAGATATGATTATTTTTTAACCAGGTAGTTTACATATACATGTTCTTGCAAGAATTTTTGATAGAGGACCATCTGTGTAGTCTGTAGACTAGTAATCCCCAAACACCCAATAACTGAACAGTCAGGATGCAAGTTTCATGGGAGTAAACAGCACTTTCAGAAAAGGGTTCCACGAATATTGAATTTCCCAATAATATTATGATGCTAGTCTTCCCTTTAGAACCTCGGACCTATTATTTCAGTCAGGTATATCTTCAGTGAGATTCTAATTATAAATTATCAGAAACTGCAAAAGGTATTTAGATTGATGATATTTTTTTTTTTTCAATCAAAGACAATGTGATGAACCCCTTTTTAATGGTAAAATAACTCAAACCCACAACCTTGTGGGGTTGCAACTCTAAGCAACTCCCAATATAGTGAATCATTTTGAGCATGCATAATCAAATTAATTAATGCACAAGGAAAAATATACACTTGAGACTGTTATGATCTGCAATGCAAACTTGCTAACCTTAGCTGCAAGGAAGTTGCCACTCGCAACACTAACGCCCACATCATGCCAGCGACTGTTCTCACCATGTCGCCGAAGGCTTAATAAGGGGGGTCCAGGAGAAAGCTTTGCTTCTATGGTCAGCCTTATTCTCCCAGCTGCTTCCATTGCTGCTTCTAGTGAATCAGAGTCTGTTATCCGGTAGCGACCAACATATTTTCCCTTGCTTCCTGCAAGATGAATGTCCAAAAAGAAAGAAGGTATGCATAATTTACATATTTGATAAATAGCAAAACTGGATAAAGATGCCGAAATGAAGCAACAAAACATAACCCAAGACTACAGGAACTCGTGTGACAATAATATTTTAATGACAATGGAAGTATTCATTAATTTCCGAGTTTTGAAGGGGGAAATAAAACATTAGACTACGACCTTGGAGTTGATTTAATTCAAATCATGATATCCAATCTCCAAATAATAAATTTCATTTTTCAGTCACTCAATGAAATCGGAGCACATTAAGTCAAACTGTAGGTCAATTTATTTCAAACATCCTTTATCTAACATGGCCATCTGATGAAAGAATTACATAATATGTTAACTGCGCATTTCCCACCGTTCCATTTATAAATGACACAGACTTTAAACATGTCTATCACATTTATTGCTAGCACATGTATGAAAAACAGGTTCCAGTTTCTCTATCCTGTGCAAATATCCTTGGCAGGTGATGCAATCCTAGGGTTAGGATCGCAAGTGCCGGGGCACAATTAAGGCTTCGATGGAACAATTACACGATGAAGACACTCTCCAACGATAAGCCCACAAAGGAGAAATTCTATTAACTCAAAATCTATGATTACCAATCTCTACAATGCCATATATATAATAAAAGGATACTTAAGCCCTAAGAAACAATCCTAATCAAACTAGGAAACAAAAATAAGAATCCTATTCAAATTAGAAACTAATCCTAAATACAACCTTTGCTAAAACTAAAACAAATAATAATTAGGATTTCATGGGTCGTCCCACATGTGGCCCGCAATAATGGTGCCCGCATGCAGGATCGAACTACGGACCTTCAGTTTACAAATTATGACTCAAAGACACACGATATTGAGGAAATAAGAATGACAAGGGATCTTTGATCATTGATACGGGTAGCAGCATGACTACATGATGTCACAATTTAGAATGGTGTTATAACAAGAATGATATTCTTTTACCAAAATTTTTAAAACGCGCACACACACACACAGAGAGAATGATATTCACTGAACTCCAACACTTGAATCGCTAACCTTTTTCATAATCTGTTTGTGGTGCTTGAATTGTAATACCAGAAAAATGCTGAGATCGCAAGAGAAAATAAACACCTTTATCTCTGCATTTGGAAATTATTCCAAATCAAAAGCAGGGATTCTCTGGATGACCAGGTCATGTGTTCATAATAAGACACCAAATTTCATTCAGTCCTCGGCAATCTCACATGCAAGGGAAAACAGATTGATCAACAGATCTCACGCCAAAAAGTGGTGTTATAACATTTTGTCAGAAATCTCACAAGTTGATTCCCCATGTGCTTCAACCCCATTATTGATGAAGGCATTGTTTACCCTCGTACATAAAGCCTTTTCCTTTTAATTGCAAGTAGTGGTCAAGTCAAAACCCTACTCATGACCAGACAAAAGAAATATAGTAGTAATTGTATCCAGCAAAACCAGGAATTGTTAAACGATGAGTACATGAAAACATAAAGTGAAAACATTTTCTAGTCTAATAATGAGCAAATTGACAATTAACACAATGGATCCTAATAATGAGAGATTTCATTCTAGCCTCTCCATCTAAGAGATAATACTTAGAACCAGAGATGGTACCATAGAAGAACCAAGTGAAAATGGAGTTAAATCAAGTAAAAAACTGATCTTTACAACCCAATGATGAAACACAAATGCACCCACAGCAAGCCACAATGGTTTTGCTCACCTCTTGCTTCCAGCAGCTTGTCAATTTGCACATGGGTTCCAGGAACAAGTACAAATTTAATTCCTAAGCCGTGAAGAAGTGAAATATCCTGCATGGGCGATAAATCAATATCCACCGATTTCGATTTGGTTACTGAGATTTGAGAACCAGAAATAGAGAGAGAGAGAGAGAGAGAGAGAGAGAGAGAGAGAGAGAGAGAGAGAGAGGGGTTAACTTGCCCGTAATAAGCTATCCAGATGCGGACTTGCGACGATCTCTCCCGAGATTATCACAACGAATGTGCTGCCCCTGTGCCCGCATATATACGGCCACGCTTCCCGAAACCATGCGACGAATTTCTCCTTCTCTTTACTGAAATCACCGTCGCTGCCGCTATCATCCTCCATTCCACCGTTGAAGTGATCGAAGCCGCATTTCATGGAAAAATCTGCATCTCCACGAGGAAAGATTGATGGCGGTCTCTCTGGAGGAAGAAGAAATCGTCGAATTCCAGTTCTCGGGTCGTCCCCGTGGAAGCAGGGGATTCGACAAGGGCTCGTTTTCTTGTGGCGGAGAGATGAGGTGTAATTGGTGAGGTTTGAAGGAGAAATCCATGGCCTTGAGATCGAAAGGGCCATGTGAGAGAGATGGAAAGGGAGGCAAAACCCTAGATGAATTCGAGCAGAGGTGGAGAGAGAGAGAGAGAAGAAGAAGAAGAAGCGAGAAACGATCGATTGAGAGACGAAAGAAGAAAGGAGAGCGGACTTGGGAAATTGGAAGAAGGTCGTGGACTAGTGGTAATGACTGATGATGATTACTGATTAGTGAGCTAATGAAGGTGATAAAATACGACCCGTCTCGCAGAGAGGTTGAGTGGGTGGGTCCCATCTCCATTGGGAAATCTAAGTTGCACCTGGATTTTGGGGATCCGGATCGTTTGGACCTATCCGGGGATGCAACGTGAGGGAGAAGAAATTTTTTATTTATTAGAGGAGATCGGATGTAACTGATTTTACATCTGGTCTCCAATGTGGCACCCTCTGATTGGTTCGTAGAGAAAAACCCTGTTTGGACCAAATAGTGATCCATTTCCGTGACTTTGATCTAATAAAACAAGAAGGTGGTTAAATGGAATGCTTTACCTTGAGCCAATCTAATCACTTCCCAGATGCTAACCACCTGAATTGGTATAAAGCTCAAATTTGGGGCTCATCCAATTTTTGCTCACGATTAGACTGAAATCACAAAAAAGCGATGTCTCTAAATTCATTAAACTCTGGGGTCATGAATCAAGGGGTTAAGATAATCTAATGTAGTTGCATATGTTCACATTGATAGATCTCATCTAGGTTCTTCCATGCAACGACATTTCATAACTATCATACATTACAATGGGCCTAATTGAGAGGACGGTTTTTTTTTTTTTCCTAATGTGTGGGTATGTATATAGGAAAATATTAGAGTGAAAACTATATTTCACCGTGCTTTGTGAGAACTATTGGTGGGGCCCACCTGGCAACCAATTCAAACCGTGCACAAATAGGAACCCCTTATGGTCTAAGGGTTTGGTACCCATCCAAATAGACTCAACCGTTGTTTAATTGTTTTTTAATATAAAGTCATTAAATTTGGGACACAGATGAAGGGGTTAGGGGCATGAGATTAGGATCAAACTTGATACTTAAGGTGGTCATACATAGATCTTTCCATCCCTAGATGCGACCCACAAATATGCTCTATAGAAAGTTTTTACAGTGACTATGTGAGACAGTTCTCTCTGGAACAAAACCTATACACGCATACATTGGCACTCAAAATAAGCCATTTCGTATGAGAATTACACCCAAAATGGTGTGGAATGGCTGGAGAGCCATCAATATAATTTTCACCTAAAACAATTGCATTATGGAAACCTCTCATTGCCTTTTATTATATGTGACTTTTGTGGGTCTCGGTGTTTTAAACGGAACAATTCAGCTTTTTTTCATTGACCCAACGGACTCCAAAACGTTAAATTCGTATCTTCACCCTTTCCAAGATTTTATATGTGTATGTCCAAGTTGTATGTAAAGATGATGATTCCAAATAAATGGGGCAAAGACATGTAAATTTTAGAGGAATTTATAGCTTTATAATTAGCATTAAACAAAAAACTAGAAAACTAACAAGTGACTAAAAGGAACAATGAACCATCCCTACATAAAAAACAAAATAAATAACTAATCAAAGAGTGAGAGAGTAGATGAAACTAAAATACACGCGCATATGGTGTGGTTTGCGTACTTATATCCCCTATAAGTGTAACCCTAGCTCGTGTTCTATTCCAACATCCTCCCCTAGTAGGATTCTTGCTTATTTTTTATTTTTTTCAAAAGCGCACGCACTCACTCATGTCTCTCACCATCAACATACAACTAGGGATTGATTCCTACTTGCCCACCAACTTTACTACAAGTTGTTGGACTAATATTTATTATGCTATGAATGCAGTGGAAACACATTAGAACTCCCTATTAAATAAAGGCCTTAGCTGTAGGCAAAAATTTCGCTTAGTTGTAGGCAAAAAGTTCACTCAGTAACAACTCAAAGTGGTCCATTACACCATTTATTGATCTATTATATAACTTAGTTTGCCATTATTGTAATCATACTACAACATTTAACAAGTTGCCTGTATTCTAGAACGGCCACTTACCTCAATGGCTGCTCTCACATGGATCAGGGTTGGAACCGTGGGTATGCTACTATTTTTTTCACTTTAGTGGACATTTTTTCCTTACCTCAATGGCTGTTCTCACATGGTTGCAGAGTTGGAACTGTGGGTATGCTGCCTTTTTTCACTTCAGCGGACATTTTTTCCGAGTTATTTTCCTATGTGTGTGTGGGCAACATGCTCTGATGCCAGGGGCGGCTCAACCATTGGGCAAGAAAAGCCCTTGCTTTAGGCCCCACCAAAAATAAGGCCCCATAAAAATCATCTTTTCAAATTCTAAAAAGGCATTCAATCAACTGTCACAGTTTTTTTTCTCCCAAGGCCCATAATAGTAATTAGTATCACATCTCATTAAAGCCATCTTTTAACATTTAAACAAAGCGTTAAAGCGTCATCCTTCTTTTTCTCTATCCAGTGTCTTTTTAAATCCCAATAAATCTCAACCCAACTGTAAGGAAATTATCTTTAAGTCCATTACTTGGACTAGAAGTCCTTTCCTTTCCCGAATTGTGGTCATTATAGGAAATCCGTTTTCTTAGGATACATGCTATTCCTTACACAAAAAGGTTTCTTAATGAGATGTATTCCATAACAAACTCTACCTTGATGGATGGTTGAGATTAAGTCTATGGAAACCCTGATTGGAAATTCGGTCCTCTTTTCACCTATAAAACAAAGCCTTTCGTCCATCACAAAGGCATTCACGAAAATCAACACATTAAGGTTTTATAGGCAAGGAGAGAGAAACCGAAACCATTCATATAGTTTCTTTCTCGACGGATCACAGCATCAATCAGCAACAGCACCAGACTGCAGGATCAGAAAGCTCTCTGCATCAGGATGTCTGGAGGTACTCTTTAATTTATTTAAGATTAAATCCTACACGTGATTATCATGCTGTTCACGATCTTAGGGTTCATGTTAATAATAGTATAACATGTGGTATCAGAGCATGGTTTTAGAACACATGATTGTCCATTAATTAGGATAACTATGCATCGCCATAATCGGCAAATATAGATCCGTTCTGACTCTGTTTTGCAGCAATTTATCGATCCAACTATTATGGCCTGCATGAATGGTTTATATTTATGTTATTCCGCAAATTTTTTTTTTATTTGGGCACGACTGTTTGATCGTGATTTATTTAAGTTTTGAATTTTCAATTATGTATAAACTCCTGCGTGAGTAAAAATTCAATGTAATAATGGAGGAGATCAGTAACTGGTAAGTCATGATTGAAGAGGATATTGTTTCGAGACTGAAGATGACGTTTTGAAGCAGTCGAAGATAAAGACAGATGATCGAAAAGAAGGACAGAAAATAGGCCATATAGTTGGATCATATTTTCATAAATTCCATATTATGTTGATTATCATTAGCATGTTTCTTCGTAATCGATGATATAATGCCTCAAAGAGCCGGAGGACAGCCCTCGGGGCTTGGCCTTTTTACCAGTACTTTTCATACAATGAATGATCTATCATGAATGCATGCAATATATAATGTTTATATTCATATTAAGCCTTTTTTATCACCAAAGTTGTATGCTTAGGGTTAGGTCTCACCACAGTGACCCTAACAATTAAATACTGGAATTTGGCCCTAAAAGTACCATCATCATGTTTTACATTACATATTGTTCAAGAATGTATGAAGCATTTAGTCGCCCACAGGCGGATTATACTCATACGATTGAACAATAATTAAGGAATGTTTGTTCCTAATTAAGATTAACATCACTCATTTACATTACCTTGAATATGACGACCTTAGATGGTATAATGCGTAGAAATTATGGTGACTACCCACAGGAGCACCTAAAATTTTGTCGTTTATATTCATATATTATGCGTGTGTTGTCTTATTTTTATTAAAGCCTTATTGTTGTATCTCTATTGCAGTTCTTGCAACCACTAATCTCACTTCGCATGCTACCTCTGTCACTAAGCTCAATGGAACCAACTTCTTAGAATGGAAAGAGCAAGTTGAGTTTACATTGGGGGTACTTGAACTGGATATCGCTCTTCGTAAAGATAAGCCAGCTTCACTCACTGATAAAAGTACCCCTGATGAAACAACCTTCTTTAATGCCTGGGAAAGGTCTGACAGACTAAGCACTATGTTTTTGCGAATGACTATTGCCACCAACATAAAAACATCCCTTCCTACACCTGAGAATGCTAAGGACTATATGAAGGCCATTGAAGCTAGGTTTAAGACTGCAGACAAATCCCTTGCTGGGAAACTAATGGCAGATCTTACAACCATGAAGTTTGATGGCACCAGATCAATGCATGAACATGTCATTGAGATGACCAACCTTACAGCTAAACTAAAGAATTTGGGATTATCAGTGGATGAGGCGTTTCTCGTCCAATTTATCCTAAACAGTTTACCTCCTCAGTACGGGCCTTTCCAAATTCATTACAACACTATTACGGACAAGTGGACAATGAATGAATTGGCTAACAAACTGGTTCAAGAGGAGGCCAGGCTGAACCAACAAGGGATTAAAGTAGCTCATCTCGTTCAAGGAGCTGGACACAAAGCTGGGAAAAAGCATAATTCAGGCCAGAAAAGGGCACCACCCAGATCTAATGAGGCTGGTCAGAACCCCAAGAAGAAAAAGAAGGAAAACTTATGCAAATTTTGCAAGAAACCTGGACATTTTCAGGCAGACTGCATAAAACGTAAAGAATGGTTCGAAAAGAAAGGTAACCCTATGGGTTTCGTAAGTTATTTCGAATCAAATCTTACTTATGTTTCTTCTGATGCTTGGTGGATTGACACTGGTGCTAATGTTCATGTTTCCAATTCAATGTAGGGATTCCTTACGATCCAAACCATAAACCCAAGTGAGAACTTCCTTTTCATGGGAAACAAAGACAAAGCTCCAGTTGAAGCTATTGGAACTTTTCGTCTTGTTTTAGATAGCGGTTATCAGTTAGACTTATGTCAAACTCTTTATGTTCCGTCTCTTTCCCGTAATTTGGTTTCTGTAAGCGCACTTGATAAAGTTGGTTACTCTTTTGAAGTAGGAAATGGTAATTTCAGTTTATTTAAAAATTCTAGTCGTATTGGTTCTGGAATTTTGATTGATGGGCTATACAAGTTTCATCTTGATAGTCAACTTGCTGAAACCCAACTTACCCTGCATTCTAAGGAAACAAAACGAAAGTCATCCAAACTCGACTCTTATTTCTTGTGGCATAAAAGACTGGGTCACATATCCAGTGAAAGAATCAAAAGATTAGTAAAAGATGGTGTCCTTCCGGATCTAGATTTTACTAATATTAATGTATGTGTGGATTGTATTAAAGGCAAAACAACAAAACACACAAAGAAAGGAGCCACAAGAAGTACTGAGCTTCTTGAAATAATACATACAGACATTTGCGGACCCTTTGATGTTCCAACCTTTGGAGGAGAAAAGTATTTTATTACCTTTATTGATGATTACTCACGTTACTGTTATTTATACTTATTGCATGACAAATCTCAGTCTGTGAATGCTGTACAAGTGTTCATTACTGAAGTCGAAAGGCAATTAGATAGAAAAGTGAAAATCATAAGGTCAGATAGAGGTGGTGAGTTTTATGGAAGGTATGACGAAACAGGACAACATCCTGGACCTTTTGCAAAACTTCTCCAAAAACTTGGAATTGTTGCCCAATACACAACGCCTGGTTCTCCATGGCAGAATGGTGTAGCTGAAAGGCGAAATCGTACGTACATGGAAATGGTTAGATCAATGATGAGTCATGCTAACTTACCTATATCCTTGTGGATGGATGCTCTACGCACAGCTGTTTATATCTTGAACAGAGTTCCCAGTAAGGCAGTTCCAAAGACACCTTTTGAACTGTGGAAAGGATGGAAACCCAGTTTACGACATCTCCAAATTTGGGGTTGCCCAGCTGAGGCTAGAGTCTACAATCCACATGAAAAGAAATTGGACCTTAAAACAATCAGTGGTTACTTTATAGGTTACCCAGAAAAGTCCAAAGGATTTAGGTTTTACTGCCCTAACCATAGTACGAGAATTGTTGAAACCGGTAATGCTAGATTCTTTGAGAATGGCGAAATCAGTGGGAGTAATAAACCTCAAGATGTGATCATTCAGGAAATCAGGGTACCTATCCCTTTACCCTCTATTCCGAAAGATGTTGGCAATCCTCCTGTTGTTGAACCATTTAACAATGAGGAAAATCCAATAAATGATCAACAACTCCATAATGAGATTGTCGCCAATGAACATATGGATAATGCACCAGAGGAACCAGCATTAAGAAGGTCTCAAAGACAAAGGAGATCAGCTATTTCCGATGATTACATGCTTTACCAAGTAGAATATGGAGAAGGGACAATTAATGACCCGGTTTCTTATTCACAAGCCATTAAGGATGTTAATTCTAGTAAATGGATTGATGCCATGAAGGATGAATTGAAATCTATGAATGAAAATCAAGTCTGGGAAGTTGTTCAATTGCCTCCAGGACACAAACCAGTTGGCTGTAAATGGGTCTTCAAGACCAAACGCGACTGCAAAGGCAATATTGAACGCCATAAAGCCAGACTTGTTGCCAAAGGTTTCAATCAGAAAGAAGGTATTGACTATACTGAGACTTTTCCCCCTGTGTCAAGGAAGGATTCTCTTAGAATTATCATGGCATTAGTAGCTCACTATGACCTCGAGTTACATCAAATGGATGTGAAAACTGCCTTTCTTAATGGAGACTTGGAAGAAGAAGTCTACATGCGTCAACCTGAAGGCTTCATCATTGAAGGTCAGGAAGACATGGTCTGCAAACTTAAGAAATCAATATATGGACTGAAACAAGCTTCGAGGCAATGGTACCTAAAGTTTCATGAAATCATTACTCACTTCGATTTCATAGAAAACATCGTTGACCCTTGCATATACCTCAAGATCAGTGGGAGTAAGTTCATATTTCTGGTTCTGTACGTTGATGACATATTACTGGCCAGCAGCGACCTTGGTTTATTACATCAAACAAAGGACTATCTCTCTAAGCATTTTGAAATGAAAGATATGGTTGAGGCTTCCTATGTGATAGGAATAGAAATATTCCGTGACAGGTCACTTGGTATTTTGGGATTGTCTCAGAAAGCATATATTGACAAAGTTCTAGAGAGGTTTGGCATGATGACCTGTTCCTCTAGTCCTGTTCCACTGCATAAAGGAGACAAGCTTGATCTTTCGCAGTGTCCACAGAACGAATTGGAACTTAAAGAAATGGCAAAATATCCTTATGCTTCTCTTGTCGGGAGTTTGATGTATGCACAAGTCTGTACAAGACCTGACATTAGTCATGCTGTTGGCATGCTCGGAAGATTTCAGAGTAAACCAGGAATCGCTCATTGGAAAGCTGCAAAGAAAGTACTGAGATACCTTAAGGGAACAAGGAATTACATGCTCACATACAGAAAATCAAGTCACCTACAGGTGACTGGTTATTCAGATTCAGATTTTGCTGGATGTCCTGACACCAGACTTTGCACTCTTGGCTATGTGTATCTCTTATGTGGAGGTGCAATATCATGGAAAAGCCAGAAATCTGAGTTGTTTTACTCATCCACCATGATGGCTGAGTATGTCGCATGTTACGAGGCTGCAATTCAGGGAACATGGTTGCATAATTTTATCTCTCAGTTTGGAGCTTTGAATTTCATCTCTAAGCCATTAACCCTTTACTGTGACAATGAAGCTGCAACCTTCTTCTCCAAGCATGACAGGATATCTAAGAGATCCAAACACATGGACCTTAAATATCTCTCACTGAAACAAGATGTTAGATTACAGAAATTTGTCATTGAGTCTATACGTACAGATTTCATGGTCGCAGACATATTCACGAAAGGACTACCTCCAAAGACCTTTCAAGGACATACTGAAAGCATGGGTCTTGAAGATAGTTCTTAATTATCATTTTCTGCCTTTTATTTCTGTACTTATATTTGACATTTATTGAGCTCTTAATGCAACTCTACATCTGCTATTTCTGTTTTTCCATTGTGTACATTTTATGTTTGGATAAATGATAAACAGAAACAGTCTTTCAACATAGACATTATGAGACCATTACGTATATCTCCTATTACGGTCTAGTTATGCCGGTTGTCACTGCTGTAGTACATGGAAGTAAGCATGTTGCAAAATAATGTGTGCACGCCATGACTCCCATTGACCACCGAATTAGCCAAGACACTTATGATAACCGACTCAAGAAATGTTTAGCATATAATGCGCGCCTTATGATTCCTAAAACGAAAAACACTAAAGGATCTTCCTATCGACCAAGTGGGAGACTGTAAGGAAATTATCTTTAAGTCCATTACTTGGACTAGAAGTCCTTTCCTTTCCCGAATTGTGGTCATTATAGGAAATCCGTTTTCTTAGGATACATGCTATTCCTTACACAAAAAGGTTTCTTAATGAGATGTATTCCATAACAAACTCTACCTTGATGGATGGTTGAGATTAAGTCTATGGAAACCCTGATTGGAAATTCGGTCCTCTTTTCACCTATAAAACAAAGCCTTTCGTCCATCACAAAGGCATTCACGAAAATCAACACATTAAGGTTTTATAGGCAAGGAGAGAGAAACCGAAACCATTCATATAGTTTCTTTCTCGACGGATCACAGCATCAATCAGCAACAGCACCAGACTGCAGGATCAGAAAGCTCTCTGCATCAGGATGTCTGGAGGTACTCTTTAATTTATTTAAGATTAAATCCTACACGTGATTATCATGCTGTTCACGATCTTAGGGTTCATGTTAATAATAGTATAACACCAACCTCCTTGCCACCTCACCAGTGAGGTTTTTCAAATGAACTTTTCTCCACCAACGCTTTTCCATCTCACGTACTCTTTACTCTCTCACCCTCTGTCTCTTTCATAGATTAACTTTCTCTATAATTACTTTTTTTAAAAATTTATTTCTAAAGCAATCTTCTTTAAAGATTTATTGATCTGGTTTTGTCTTCTTTTTAATAATATATGTGGATATATTCTGATAATATATGTGAGTCTTTTTTATAATATATGTTAATCATAACCCACTAACTCAAATATAATCCATTTTTTTCATAATGAAAAAACTGGATCAAAATTCGAAATTCATCTACATCTACAATCTTTATGGCCAACAATGATAAATCACTAAATCAAGTTCTATTGTTTTATAATTTTAAGATTTTTTTAATTCCATGCTCATATTGTATGTTTATTATAATCAGTGTTCGTTTTATTTATAAATATTATTAGTTATAATTTATAAATGATAAATGTATCCATTAGAAAATACAAATCCAAATGCTCAAAACTAAATTAAAAAAAAAAAGAATAGATAATTTGAGGCCTCATTTAGGATTGTCGCTTTAGGCCTCAAACTTTATCGGGCCAGCCTTGTCTGATGCTCACATGCTCAGTGTTTCATGCATACAATATGTCATGAAGAAAGGCATCCACGTTGGTTACAAATTTAGGATCTGTTTGGCATCCTGTCAATGTGGTGTTCTCGTGTTCCCATGAGATAAAACCATTCAAAGCTTGTATAGTAACCAAAACTACCGTTCCACGCCCACATGGTTGGAGTGTAGTGGAGTACCAATGGGCCACATGGGGTCTGGGTCGGGGCCACGGTGGGGTTTGGGGGGTTTTGGTTTAGAAAGATTTGATTTGTGACATATCAGTGTACAAAAAAATGACCCTTGATCATCCTAATCCTTTGGTAGAATCTCACTATTAACCATGGACATATAATTGATCAAACCGTCCAATTCATCCAGACGATTACAAACCCGTGTAATTTAGGAATTGTTAACACAATCAGGTAGACATAATGAACGCATGGTTGAAAAAAAAATGGTATGTAAGTAACAAGTGACAACTAACCTTTTAATATTTTACCTTTTGTTGCCTTCCATAAGCACTACTAGCCCAATAATTTATGCTTAGCACGGTATCTCCCTGTACTATAAAATAAATAATCACAAATTAAAAAAAAATTACCTCTTTTTGTGCAACAAATTAGATAAAATAGAAATTGAAAAACTGGAGCAAAAAGGAAATAGTTACGTACGAATAATAATTGAGACATGAATAGCTTGATAAAAAAATGAGTGGGTAGTTGCATGTTACCATCGTCGGTGAAAATAGAATCTAAAACCTCCTAGCTTAATATATAAAATTCAATTTTGCAATCGATTATTATAAAATTTAACTCAAATTTCGAAACTGAATCCAACGTCTATCATATAGGGAAATTCTATATGCACCACTTAAATTGAGGAATACACCCACAGTTAAGTTTTATTTTTAATTACCAAATTGCCCTCTAGTGAAAGGACGAAATTGCCCTTCACCATCAACCTCCTCTCATCTTCCTTTGGTTCGTCTGCAGTGGGGGCGAGCCGTCTCATCTCCTATTCCTCCTCCTCTTCCTCTTCTTCTTCTTCTTCTTCATTCTCCCTTTTATCCATTGTTTCGTAAACGTTCCCCCGCACTCATTCATGCCCGTTGATGTGCATCTCTTTCCTCATCATCTTCTTCAACCTTTTTAAAGTATCCATAAGTCTCATAATCTAATTCAACCCTTGAAAGTACTCATCTCTCTCGGACACATTGTCTATTGAAAGCAGGCATTTTCAACATGGACAAGCAACTGACAATCTACGAAGAGGAGGTATACTCTCTGACTTCGTTTCCAGCTTGTCATTCAGTTTTCCCGCGATATGCTCGGTATTCCAAAACCGTGCAAAACAATTCTGCACGGCACATTGTAACCGTGCAATGTTTTTTTGCACGACCACACTAAACCGTGCAATATAATATTGCACGGTTGAAATGTGACGTGCAAAGTAATAATGCACGGTTCCAATGTGCCGTGTAGAGTTGTTTTGCACGGTTCTACAGGACCGTGCACTAATAAAGTAATAATTTTGTGATCATTTTCAGGAGATTGAATCAACTGGTGCAAGTCAGTGCTCTCTCGATTTTACCAATGTCTTCACAACTGACACGATATTCAGAAGCCGAGAGGATCTAATCCAATGGACACGGGATGTTGGAAAGAAACATGGCTTGGTAATTGTAATCAAAACTTCAGATGCTGGTGGAGATGGTAGGAAACCGATAATAGTTTTAACTTGTGAGAGAAGTGGTTGTTACAGGGCTTCATCGAAGATGTACGAAAAGAAAAATCCTAACAAGGCAACGGGAACAAAGAAGTGTAATTGCCCTTTCACTTTGAAGGGTCGAAAGTTGGCAACTGACGATGATTGAATGTTAACAGTGGTTTGTGGGGTACACAATCATCCAAACACACAACATCTCGAGGGGCACTCGTTTGCTGGGAGGCTTTCTACGGAAGAGATTAATGTTTTGATTTATATGTCTAAGAGTCTGGTGAAGCCAAGGAACATCCTTCAAACACTGCAGGAAAGGAATGTGCACAACACCACTACGATGAAGAGTATCTACAATGCTCGTCAGAAGTTTAGGGTGACAGAGATGGCCGGTCGATCACAGATGCAGCAACTCATGATGCATTTGGAGAAGAACAAGTACATTGAGTATCACACTAGCAATGATGCTATAGATGCTATCTTGGACCTATTCTGGGCATATCCGTCATCTATTCAGTTACTACGTGCATTTCCAGAAGTTTTGATAATGGATTCCACGTACAAGACCAAAAGATATCGACTTCCATTGCTTGAGATTGTTGGTGTCACGTCTACCCAACTGACATTCTCCGTTGCCTTTGTGTACCTTGAATCAGAGAAGGAGGCCAATTATAGATGGGCTCTGGAGAGGCTTAAGGATTTAATGGATGGATGCATTATGCCACGTGTGATTGTCACAGACAAAGAGTTAGCGCTCATGAATGCAATAAAAGTTGTATTTCCGAATGCAGCAAACTTATTATGCAGGTGGCATATTTCTAGGAACATCTTGGCAAACTGTAAGAAGTTCTTTGAGACCAACGACAGATGGGATGCATTTATCTCTTGTTGGAACATGTTGGTAGTCTCTCAAACTGAAAGTGACTATATTCAACTTCTAAGTGCTTTGGAATGAAATTTTTGCGGGTATCCACATGCTGTTGATTATGCGAAGAACTCGTGGTTGAATAAGTATAAGGAGCAATTTGTGGCTGTTTGGACGGATCAAAATATGCACTTTGGCAACACCACTACTAACAGGGCCGAGAGTGCACACGCAAAATTAAAAAGACACTTGGGTACATCAAGCTATAGTTTTGATTCATCCTGGCAGGTTATCCATGCCCTGCTTGAGTTGCTATTTACCGAAATAAAGGCTTCTTTTGAAAAGAGTTTGAATACCGTGCAACATAAGTTCAAACCGGCACTGTTCCGTGAGTTGAGAGGATTTGTATCAAGGAATGCTTTGGATATAGTGTTAAATGAGTCAATAAGAGCTGGTGATATTGGTTCAGATTCGGAGGCATGTGGGTGCGTCGTACGATGGACCCATGGTTTACCATGTGCACATGAAATTGCAGAGTATATAAGGGAAGGTTCTCATATACCGTTGAGATGTGTATATCAATTTTGGCGGAAGCTCAATTTAGAGAGCACTAAGATGAACGAACCCCCTGAGTTGACCACAACTTCTGAGTTTGACTTGATCGTTAAGAAATTTCGGAGTAGTGACGAGGCGGGAAAAATTCAATTACTGAAGAAATTGAGAGAATTAGCTAGTCCTTCATCTACACCTCTTATTGAACAGGACGTTAAATTGAATACTTGCGGTTGGTCATCATCGAAGAAGAAGAAGTTGGATCGGTCTACGACTCGTGAGCCGTCTACTTTCAAATATGCAGTAGGGATGAAAGAGAGTGTTCCTATTATATTAAGTAGTACAGTTGTAACGAAGAAGAAAGAGAAGATTAGTGTCCGTCGCACTCGATCAATTACATTTTTTCATTTGCTCCCTCAGTCTTTGGGACCCTACATCCTCACTATTAAGGATGTCGCAGCTGATGGTAACTGTGGTTTCAGAGCTATAGCTGGTCTTCTTGGCATGGGTGAGGACAGTTGGAGGCAGGTTAGATTGGACTTGAGCAGTGAATTGCAGAGGTATCATTATTATTATACATTGGTCTATGGAGGAGAGGACCGAGTTGGAGAGCTGTACTACGCATTGTCTTACTTTGAAAGTAATCCTTCATTTGATCGGTGGATGACAATGCCGGATATGGGTCACTTGATATCTTCATATTATAACGTTGTATTGGTCCTTCTTTCATTGCAACAGTGCCTGATTTTCTTGCCTTTGATGTCATCCCCGATTCCACCAAGTGATCGCAGAATCATCGCGATTGGTTTTGTCAATGGAAACCATTATGTTCAGGTCTTCATGAAACCAGAAGCACCCATGCCTCCCATTGCAACAAATTGGCATAGACATCACCATCCTGATGCAGACGGATGGCAACTCCCATATGCAAAGAGCATCGAGCAATTCAGATAAATTTTTGGAAACAGTGTAGCAACACAAGAGTCGGTGAATCTTAATAGCGATTGATTAGAACTGAAACAAATTTGATGTAATTCAATGAATTATATAATGGAACGTTGAATGTTGGTGATTACGATGATCAATTTATTTATTAGTGTTATTTTGTTATCTGATGGCTATTGAATTGTACATACTCGGTTTAAAAGTTTTTATCAAAACATGTTCTGCACGGCCAACATATAATGTGCAGACCATATTCTGCACGGCATATGTTGGATGTGCAGAACTTGTTCTGCACAGAACATGTTAGCCGTGCAGACCATATTCTGCACATTACATGTTGGCCGTACAGACCATTATCCCTTTCATTCCATTTTGCCTAACTTCTTAGTTTATGAAAGCCTACGAAATTGCATACAAGTGTATACTATACAATCATCACAAAATAAAAAAATTCATCCATTATAGGAGAGCTATCAAAAAGGTTCCTTAAATTCATCCATTTGAACAAAAATACATAGGTATTTAAAAGTGATCATTTACATAAAAATGAGAATTACATCACGGCTATCAAAAAGTAGCATCAACCTCATACAAGTACATCATGTTTCAACCAAAAAATTACAAACTCCAAAATTCTTCATTAATGTAAAGACAAAATCTAACAACACCAAGTGATATCACGGCTGCGTACGTCACCGGTACGCCATCCAGGATCTCCAGCATGGTATGCAATGCCCGGTAATAAAAATCAGCAGGCTCACCGGGTCGTGCAATCGCAGCTCCGATACTATCCCTCAGTCGACGGATCTGTAAGAAAAAACTAATTGTGTCAATACTTAAGAGAATAAGAACTTTTAAAATGGAAACATAATGCTACTTTGAAAACTCAAACGCTCACCACTGATGGAGTCGGGTCATCTTGATCCTCATTAGGATGATAATGGGAGTGACGATCGGGATTCTGTACCCGGGGATGTGAAATCCTAACAAACCACTCCATGTAGTCGGGTGCGCATTCCCATGCATGTTGCACTCGATGGCCGCGGTGTGCTGCGGATAATACATGATCCTCCCAAGACTCCCAATACTGGTCAAGGAATTTGTAGGATACCTTGTATTGCACAGCTGAAGATCCACGAGATGCACGAAGTGGCGTGAGCGGTGCTGGTGGAATGGTCTGAATAAATCCAAACTGACGAAGAACCCTCTGTGGGTGGTAGGGTTCAATCACATCTAGTGCCCTCAAGCAACCACAGAATAAAGAACTCTGATGGAATGGATGCTGGGTCCTGGCACCAATATACGGTTCCCAAGCCACCTATACCAAGTAAATGAAACAACTAATTAATATTATATCAAGGACTAGAGATCCTTGAAAAAACTTAAAATAGATACCAACATATCTATTAGCATCTCACCTCACTCGGATGTAAGTCATCCAGTCTCTCCCGCAGCAGCTTGACATTCTCCCTTGCAATCCCGGAATCTTGACCAGGATTCCACCGAGCTGCATGAGGCATTGCAGGTTCAAATCCCCATGAAGCAGGAGGACGGGCAAATGAGAAGTGCTCATACACCCAAGACTGCAAAAAGATAGTTATTATTAATTATACAAATTTAAATAATATCGTATGAGTATTCAAAGGGATTTATACATTTACCGTGAGCAGTGTCAGATAACCAGCAATCTGTCTCACATCTGCCCTCGTAGCGGTTCCCAGTTGGCGATAGAGATACGCAAGCGCGACAGCCCCCCATGCATAATGACGGACCTGTCCCAAGTCCATCAGTAAAGATAAATAGGCAATGGGGACTCGGGTGGACGACTTATCGGTGAAGAGTGTGCAGCCTAACAGATACAGGAGATAGCCTCTAGCTGCACACTCTATCTGCTCAACAGATGACCTGGGAGTCACATCGCCGCACACCCGTTTAATCCAGGACATCCTCACTACCCCACTACGCGCCACCCTCAACTCATCTGACGCAGTCGCCCTATCCACTCCCAATCCACGCTTAAGTAAATCGACCTGTTCTGTAAATCCCATACTGGTCGATGCGTGGACGGGCAGTCCCGTTACCGAGATGCCAAGGAGAGTACCCACATCGTCTAAGGTGATCGTCATCTCACCAAATGGCATGTGGAAGGTATTGGTCTCGGGCTGCCACCTCTCTACGAAGCTGGATACCAAAGGGCATGAGATATATCGGTAAGACAAATCCTTCAGCTCTGTCAGTCCAGACTCTTCTATAATCGCACGAAAGCGAGGAACTTCGACATCGGCCCCATCCCCGGGCCGAGGTATGTACCAATCCTTTAGACCTTGCCAATGATTGATACACTTGAGCGGATCACGATCCTGCACATTACAAATATAATTCTTCATTAATATAGCTCAATTTATAGAATTCAATACATCTCATTTGAAAAATAATTAATTTAAACATTAACAAAATGCAAATGTACCTCCCCGTGCCATATGGGTATGGCTACGTGCGTCCTAAAACTCGGAATTACCGATAAATTGGCCGGACCGCCGGGGATAGGACCATCCCCCGCCGCTGTTGTGGGAGGACTGGATGGTTGTGCCTGGTCTGAATGGTCCTCCCTTGCTGCCGCTGCAAGAGGAGTGGACGGCTGTGCCTCCTCCTCTGACGACTCCGGGAGTGGATCCTGTCGCAATTTACGTCTTCGTTCAGATGTCGTTGGTCGTTGACGAACATCAGTCGAAGTACTAGCGTGAACACCTCGGCGACGCGGCGGTCGTGCGACACCAATCTTCATCCTAACTCTGGATGGCTCGCTAGAAGAACTAGCCCGTCCACCTATCGAAAGTGAGCTGCCACCACGACGGGCAGGTCTTCTAGGCATGTTCTAATCTGTTCAAAATGAAAATCAAACAGTGTTATAAAAAATATATTACTATTGTTCGGCAAACCAGAACTGTGCAGATTCATTCTGCACGGCATATTAATACCGTGCATTTAAAAACTGCACGGCGGACATTTCCCGTGCATATTTAATTTGCACGGCTAATCTCTGGTTTGCCGAGCAGTTCGCGTACGAGAAAAAGAAAAAATGGGAATGAAAAAAATTGTAGTTTGAAACTCCCATCCATATTTTGCAAAAAAAAAAAAATCTCATACAAGTGCTCTAACTAAGTAGGTGAAAATACAAGCTAAATGCATAGATTACAACCTAAATGCATCCATTAAAACCTAAAAAAAAAAAAAAAAGGTGAAAATGAATGGAAAGCTGTAACGAAGAAGAAGAAGTCAACCTTACCTTTTTATGAACAAGAAGAAGAAGAAGAAGAAGAAGAAGAAGAAGGTGAAGCTCGTAGTGGAGAAGAAGGCTGTTTTCCGTCGACGAGGGAATGGAGAAGAAATCGCTGGTTATGCCAAATTTGAAACAAGTCGACGAGGGAATGGAGAAGGAGAGGTGTGGCGGGGCAGTTTGGGTATTTCGGTGGGTGAGCTCAGCAAAACAGTTTTAAACATAAAATAGGTATAGTGTGTTCAGAATGTGGGTGTATTCATCATTTTCAGTGGTGCATATAGAATTGCTCCTATCATATATAATAATAGTTCTATTCACTTGCATTGTCGAAAAGCTCCTGATAGAAAACCCTAGATTTCTATCAGGGTCGCAGAAAAAGGGTCTTGTGCGATAGGGTTTTCTCTCATCCTGATCCCTTTTCTCTTTTACCCTCTTGGAGGAATCATTCCGGCTTTGTCTCATTTCAATGTGTTTCATCGGACGACAGATCGAAGCTTCCAGCAGGTATCCTGTTCTTGAATTCAGTTCTTTTTCCCACCCGCTTTTGCATGCAATGTTGGTAGATGATCAGTAGTTTATGCTGGTACTCGATTATACTGTATGATCTCTTACTGTGCAAAGGTACATTGATCTGTATTAATTAATTGCGTTCTCGTCCATTGATGCGACTGACTGCGTTTGATTGCATGGTTGATTTGGTGGTATGACAAAATCTCATTTGTTCAAGTGAAACCCAGTGTTTCTTTTAGCTATTGCTGTCATATATAGTGATTGATTAACCGTTCGCATGCTTTGATGCCCAGTTATGGGAAAATGAATGGATACGGCCGATTTTTGAAGTTTTTGGGGGTCATCAGTCATGGCTTGCTTGCAAGCAACACAATTCAGTTGTACTACATTGCGGTGTGTATGCTGCATTAGGCACTTCGATTGCCATATTATCTTTTGGAACTCTTGGTCAAATTAGAGTCTTTGTGAGTGGCCTTGTGGTAAATGATCTGAGAAATGAGTTGTCAAGATCAGGGTTGCGAATCTCTTGTGGGGTATCCATCATTTTGGGAAACTGATAGGAGGGGTTCTGGTCATATTGTTAGGAAAATGTTACAGAAAATAAAAATTATATTTTACTAATGCAGAAATCTATCGATGAAATATGTTTTTTTTTTTTTGTTTTTTAAAGTAAAACCACCAATCTGTCTAGGGGGAGATGTTAAAAAGGAAAAAAAGAATCTATGGAATAGAAGGTAGAAAGAGCTGTCACATAGAATTGAAAAGTAGGAAGAGCGAGGCTACGAGAAGTGATATTATTGATTTTTTTTTTCATAGATAAAGAGAATAACCATGGAGTCTCCTTTTTTTCTGAGGAAGAAGCAGCAATGGATGCTGCAAGTCAATGATTTAGAGATATCTTGCACTGAAGGCGTGGAGCCCATAGTGGGGCCCACCCCATTTAAAATCCGAACCATCTAAAAAATCTAGACGCTCTGACTGGCTGCTCATATATGGGCCATAGCCATATTTCACTCTAATAGGGTCCATTGAAAATCTATAGTGGGGCTTATTTATTAAAAATCCGAACCATCTAAAATAAATATCAAATATCTCACTCATCTATGGGCATTGGGCCCTTGGCCAAATTTCACTCTGATAGGATATAGGCCCGTGTCAAATTTCACTCTAAATGGGAAATTGGCCCAAGCCAAATTTATACTATTTTTTTTTTCAATGTTAGGTATTCTTATATATATATATATATATATATATATATTTCTTTTTCGATTATGTTTTTTGAGAAACAAAAGACCAGAATTGACTGGATAGCTGGAATATCCCACTATATGGCTAAACAGGAATGGGGAGACCAGAATTGATAACTATGGGTAGAACTGCAGTGTAGTGAACCTCTGTTTTAGTGAGGCGCAAAACCACATCAAACCCCCCTGAATTGGCAAATCTCTCTAAATCGTGGATTGTGGACTGTTTATATGTTTTATTACCTCTTGTATCTGCTACATTTCTCTTACCATTAGACTGTTCATATGTTTTACGCATAATGAACCAAACTCCATTTGGTTTTCTCATAAAATCAAGAAAAGCAAATGAAATTCATCACGTGTAAGACATGTGATCAGTCCAATTGTGGGACTCATGATTTTTTTGAGTAAAATTGTAGCTGTTGCGACTACAAGCTGGTTTAAATCTTGTGGAACTGGGCCCAACTTCAGGGTAAGTGTGGTGTTGTTCTGTGTTTGATACTTTCCACTATTTGTCTAAAAATGTCCCCTTTGGTTAGTTGCCCTCGAGAAAAATCAGCTCGATCTAACATGAGAGGTGTAATCCTATTGTGATGTAACATGAGCCGGCATCCCAGATATCAGTATATTCCTTTTTCGAAACTTTGGCACCATTTGGTAATTTGACCCTCTAATAAAGAGCAATACCCCATTAAGCCCAGGTGGCGCTCTCCTGTCCAAAATCCAAATTGTTCACAAGTTTCACTTCCCTTGTATTTGCTTCAGCCCTAAAGTTTAAGTCATTCACATTACAGCCCACCATTAGATTGTTCACATGTTTTACATGTGATGACAACCATTTGTTCTCTGAAAAGTGAAATGGAATTAATCACGTGTAAAACATGTGATCAATCCAATGGTGAGACATATGATTTTGATTGAAACTACAACAGGTTCCAAACAAGGAGTTTAGAATGGTTTGGATTTCTGGGAAGGTGGGCCCCACTCATGGTTTGATGAAGTGCTTATTAGAGTCATGTTGGACTGTAAATCCACCTACTTCGGCTAAAAGAGCCCCCTTTGATAAAATGCTCCTGAGAAGAAGCAGCTTGATCCTTCCATATTTGATAAAATGAGTTGTTTGTTAACTTTAATTGGGACATATTTTCTCCAGCAGAATGATATCCATTTATCCAATGTTTCTGGTAAGATTGTTAGTATGTAATTAATTTTCCTCAACAATGGGCCACTGAGGAGGCCCTAATCTCATCGAGATTTACGGGAGTCGATATTACCAAATACCAGTATGACCTTTTTTCATGCTTGGCTCTGTTCAGTACTTTGTTAAAATGTATCTTGGTATTTACACTTCAGAAATAGTCAGTTTGCAAGGACTCTCATTGCAATATGAAAAGTTTCTTCTTTCTATTTTGAATAAACGAGATGGTTCATGTATCAAAGGGTGCCAAATAAATCATAATATCCACTAGTTTCTTCTTTTTCTTTTTGGATTGCTTTGATTTTTTTTTTTTGTGTGTGCGCGCGCTGTTGGGGGTGGGGTGGGGGGTGGGGGTGGGGGTGTTGCTTCATCTCTCTTTAGTGGGTCCACTATAGATGTCGACATACCAGTGGGGTTGCTTCATCTCTCTTTAGTGGGTCCAGTATAGATGTCGACATACCAGTCTGCCCTAAGACAGATAAAAGCTGATTAAACCCAGAAAACATAAAATACAGAACCAATACCATCATTAATCTTCAAATGGAATCCAAGATCACTTTGATTTAAACAAGAAACAGAAGCCTTACTTTGATACCATGAAACAATTTACAGAGAACAAAAGATTTGGAGAAGTCGGGCTGTGCTCCCAACCACTCTATTTATATTGGGTGTCATTTACAATCTTAGTATTGACTAATGGGCTTATCTATACAAATACAGTGATGTTTGACTAACTACTTGAATCTAAGAAAATGTATGGTATATGAGACACTATCAAATGAAGGGGATCCTCTATAGATTATGGTACACTGAGGACCATATGAAATGAAGTGCCTTCACAGTTTTCATGTTCCTTGAAATCTCAAATCTAACGCCTCCTGGAAATGCCTTTTCAATGTGTTTGGTGGAAGGAAAAATGCTACATCTTCGTTAATTGCTTTTCTAGTTCCAAGTGTAGTATCAAACATTTGTAACAACTTTTAGTGTGAAAGGAAAAAAAAATTACTTTTTCTATGCCTTCCCTTAACCAATTAGTCTTCAAAGAAATCCAAACAAGAGAAAAGAGACTTCTTGGGGTTTTTTTTTTTGAATAGTAGATTTCTTTAGGTTTCAATAGTGTAAGGTGATAATTTGGAGAAGTGGATGGTTACCAACTATTAGTTATTATTATTTGTGTTTGCTATGTGTGGAATTGGAAAAGTAAAAGCTTGCTTCCACTTGTAGTGAAAAAGTAGTTCCGTGCGGAGAGGTTGAAACTATGTTCATGGACACTAAAAATTGTAGGAGATGCAGGCGTGACACTCTTCGTGTTATATGAAAGTACACAAACAAAATCTCTAGAGTCAGTTTGATGAGAAATTCTACATTTTAGATTGACGAAAAATCTACATTTTGGACTGCTTAGTAGAATGTAGTGAGCTGATGAGCAATGAAGATATCTTTATTTTCGTTTCTCAAATTAGGTTGTGGAATCTCTTGGGAATTTAAGAAATTCCATTCACTATGAAACATAAAATCCAAGGGATGTGAATTTTTCCTGTCCCCTTGTCCTTGGGAATTTGAAATTTTACATTGTCAGTGTTTCTCTTCCAAATTCACTACCACTAGTTTGGGTGGAAGTGGAAGCGCCAAATCATCATTTCACTTTTGCCTTTCTAATTCCAATGGTAATGTTGAATACCAGTAACAACTTAACTGTTCGGTATTTACTATTAAAGTGAAGGTGAAGTAAAGCCTCCATTTGCCAGACATGAAAAGACTAGGGGGTCATATCAAAAGTACACAAATTCAAAATTCGCCCATCTTTTTCAAAAAAAAAAAAGGAGTAAAAAAGCAACATCTTCAATCCACTAAATGAAAAAAGCATCCTCTTTTTACACAAAAAGTCAAACCACTAAAGACAAAAGACCATCATAACCCCCTTATATTTTTTTCTCTCTTGATTTGATGCTTCACCTCACTTCATTCTACATGTAAAGTTACCAAAGGGGAAGAGATGAGAAAAAGTGAAAAGAGGCTACTTTTAGCGTGTTTGGATGTATGTTTGGTAACTTTACATGTAGAATGAAGTGAGGTGAAGCATCAAATCAAGAGAATAAATATAAGGGGGTTATGATGGTCTTTTGATTTTAGTCGCTTGATAGAGAATCTTTTTGACTTTTTGTGTAAAAAAAGAATTTTTTTTTGTCATTTAGTGAATACAGGAGGTTGTTTTTTGACATTTTTTAAAAAAGGAGGGAATTTTGAAATTATTTTGATATGACCCCTTGTCTTTTCTTGTCTGGATAATGGAGGCTTTACCTCACCTCACTTCACTTCACCATACGTCCAAACACACCTGGGTTGGTTTGTAAGGTGATACAAGATAAAGGCCTTTTATTACTGAATCTTAAAGAGAACTTCCGAAAATATGCGATGTTCTATTTCGAGCTACACAAGGAACCTATAAAGCAAAAGCGAATTGCTAATGTGGTGCTTTCACTTGTACCAAAAAGCAGTGGAAAAATTTCCGAGGGGAGCAGTCGTACTTGTAATCATAGATTCTAAAAATCATAAAAGATATTGACAAGACATTTTTCATCTTCTACAGTAGTAAAGACTGTCTGTTTGATGAGGATAATATGTGATTTTTTCTTGCTCCCCTGGCCTCAGGAATTTAAAATTGTGCCTCGTTAGCTCTTCTCTTCCAAATTCCAATATCTTTTACTGGTAATCCCTTTGACAAAACTTTTTCTCCTTCCCGTTTTTTCTATGATGAGAGAAAATGGACATGGAGAAAATATCTGCACTTAAAAAAAAAATTTGATGCGTGGTGGAAAGTCTATCTATATGTTTCTTTGCATCTTATCTTCCTCATCCAAATGACTATCTAGTGTTTTTTGAGCGTATAATGCATAAAACTGTCAAGTCTGCATTTTTTATTACACTTTTTAGAGTTCATGGAATTTCAATTTTGGTATCCTTCTTCAGAACTGCTTTTTCACTGCTTTTGGTGAAAGTGAAAGTGTCACATCAACGATGAAATTTTGTCATCTCAGTTCCTCGTGTCTAGCACTTTTTTCCATACAAGAATTTGTCCGACAAGTTTAATGCTTTGCTCAAATGAACCCTTGGATTTGCGATAGCGTGTGATGCATTATTTGCATGTGAGATCATGTGAGGCAGTGAGGTCATTTGATGACACATTGGTTTTCTGTAACACTACGGAGGAACATCTGAAACTTCAAGCATTTTGAAGAAATATCATGGCTGAGAATTAATTTTTTAAGGTCCTATTTGTTTCATGTAATTGAATTACTGGGAGTTCTGAGACTGTATTTCTTTGAGAGGTTAAAAATGAAGTATCAAAGGTGAATATCGAAAAAATGACCAGCAAATTAAATCAAGGGAAGATGGAAAGGAAAAATCAGCCATCTCCCTAGTAATTCAAATCCTATGAAAGTCAAGGTGTCCCACCTACATCTCTATCTTATATCCTTCACCCATCACCTCTTTAATAATCCTTCGTTGGAGCTCATTGGACGATGAATTCCTATATATATAATTCCTATGTATTCTATGCAAATTAATAGGCCCCTTAAGAGTCTCTTTAAGCCTGAAAAAGAAGAAGAAGAGGTCCCTTAAGGGATTATTTGCATCGGAACTTTGAGACTATCTGACTTAGCTATGTATCATGGATTGCATAATTGGATCCTTGCCATCTTCCTACTTGGATGGACTTCTCACTTTGTGGGCAGCATCCAAGGATCTAAGGGAGCCTGTTGTGGAGAGAGTTGAACAATGGTCCTTGGTGGTTGAATACTTAAATTGCTCTTGTCACAGCTGCTCTATCTGATCTCCCTAAATGAGGCTTGAAAGAGATTTCTCCTAGTGAGTACTGTAGAGAGAGCCTTTATGTGCAGATTTGAGTATCTGGTGTTGCATTTGTATCTGATCGTCCAATGGTTTTGGGTGGAACATAGGAATATTTTTATTTTGGAAGGACAGTGGGCAGGAATGGAACGCTCGCCTCTTGATTTTCAACATTATTTACAATTGCCCTGTTTTTGGATGCTACAGTTGTTGGTTGTAAGGCTATGCAAGTCCGTTGTTCCTGTCATAATTAATCTGATGAGGAATCCAACCATCTTTTAACTCCAAGGGGTCTGCAGAGTAATGTCCTCTGTAGCTAGCTTTGGTGGGAACATTGAAGTGTTGCATTATTTGAACTGAGCACAGTGAGAGCTGCGTCTTAAAGGACAATCTCAAAAGCATGTAAAAGAAAATAATGAGAAGCATGGAATCAGTGGTCATGGTCAGACCAAGAAGTGATCATCATTACTCTGTTCACTGCTGTAGATGGAGGTCTCACGTTTTAGTTAGGCAGTTTTCATATGATGGTCCTCCAGCAGTATATAGGAGATCTCTCAAGGCCTCATCTTATGATTTGAACCTGGTTTTACCTATGCTGAATGTGAACAATTGTCTTTGATTGTACATTTGTGAGCTACTGGTTCCATGTATAGAATCACTCAATGGGGAAGCTATCAGGTCACCAGATGAATGGCTTGTTAGATAAAAAGGTGCACCACACATATAATTGCTGTTCAAATGAACATTTGGTCTCTCAGTTGAGCATTATTCATTTCGTCCTGTCTTTGCCTTGTGTCTTTGCCATCGTATAATGGCATTTTTTTTATTCATGTTTTTATTCCACAGGTTGCATAGAAGAATTTGAGTATATCAAATGACCACAGGACTGGAAAATATTGGTGGAACTGAATTGGGGATCGAAAATGTGTTGTTGGTGTGACAGATTGAGCCCGGGAGGCTGAACTGTGACGCCCTTCTAAACAGGTTAGCTGAATTTAATACTTCTGTAGTAGCCTTTAGCCAAATGGATGATTGTCTGTTTCTTGCGTTTTGTGGTGGCACAGAAATCGGATTGACTAGGGAGATGCCTATTTCCTGTCATTTCTGTCCACACTGATGCTCGGGGTGGAACAGGGGAAAGAAAGTATTTGAAGTGGAACAGGCAGCCATGGCCAATATGTTGAAACCCTTGATGTCTGCGGGCATCATCGACATTGAGGCAGCAAGGTGAATGAACTTTATGCGCAAAGGTAGCTTCCCCAGTCACATTTTGTTGGTCAATACAAACTAACAAATGGTATTTCCGCTTTGGTTATGCAGTTACCAGACGAGGTTCCATTCTGATCTGTAGTTGTTTCCAGTTTCCACAATAATTAAAGTGTCTCTGTTTGGCGCACTCCTCTTCCCTGCAAAAATGTTACCTGCCAGGCATGTATTTATATATCTGTAATCGCAGCTGGTTTCCATGGCCTGGGGGCTCTTTTCTCTGAGGGGAAATTGACAGATTGAGAATTTATACTCGGTTGGCTGGAGATTGGAAGCACCGTCCAGACTTGAAGCACACGGCCAATAAGACATGGCATGGCCGCATGGGGCCTCTTTTGCCTTTCACGGATTCAAAATATGAGACGTTTTGGCTTTGAAGCACACGGCCAATAAGACATGGCATGGCCGCATGGGGCCTCTTTTGCCTTTCACGGATTCGAAATATGAGACGTTTTGGCTTTGATACTATCTCAAGTTGTTAGCCAATACACCCAAATTGACAGAGATTCACTAAATCTCTCCCATATTAAAAGATCATAATCCTTTGATTGAATAGAGCAACATAAAGATAAGGTACAAGGGCCAGAGGGATAAAAAGGCGCAAATGATTGATCGCCCAAACTATAGGATGACTGAAACATGACTTCAAAATTGATTGTTAATGGCTGGATCTGAGGTAAGATACTTTTTGATGGTTTTCTTGTCTTCAGAACTCATGTAAAGATGTTCCATCTATCATTTGATTACTCACCTGTTTATCATAAATTCGGCCATGTAATCAGGCATATGTCTCTAGTGTGCTTGTGGGACCACATGTAGGGCTACTACGTGGGCAGTGTGCTTTTGCGTGCCTGAATTGGTCAGGCGGCATGAGTCTTGAGTTGTCGGAGAGGAAGTGTGGAACTCGACAGGGAGCACCCATTTAAAATTAGAGCCTTTCAAAGTAAACACCTTCTCCATGTATTTTTAAATTTTACCCCAATTATTATATTATATATGAAGCGAAGTGGATTTGATTTCCAATTTCACTGTCAATTTCAAATTTAATTTTGACTCTTCTCGTGTTGACCTCCTACTAATATCACTCATGAATCATCCTACTAATATTAGCCCTATTAATAACGTTCTTTTTATTAATCCAATGTTACAGAAACTCTTTCTTCTCCTCTCTGTGTTTCTATTTATGTCTCTATATTTTCCACCTTTAAACGCCAGTTACGCTACAAGCCCTTTCATCTTCTCCATCCTCTCTAATAAATAACTCATTGATTTTTTTTTTATTAAGGTTACACTCTAAACTATTTTTATCGATCTTTTATTTTAGACCTTTACATTATAACTACAACTAATTACATTGCATGTGCTCAGCATGAGGGGTTTTCGCTAGTAATAGTTGTTGACAATATAAGATTAATGATTTGATAAAAAAAAAAAAAGAAGAGATTAATGCATATGCTAAAGTTCAAGTGAATCACATTTTTAATTAATTGGTCAATTTTATTATTATTATTATTTTTTTTTTTTTTTTACAGTGGGACAACTCTTAATTAGGTAAAATTTAAGAATATCCATATATTGAAATGGCATTTATTTTGAGTAGTTCAGATTTTCAATAGGTAGGCACTCCTTATTGGTCAAATGAGAGTGACTCACTTGTAATATTCCTAGGATGAAATTTTCTATGACTCTTGTAATTTTCTTGGGATGAAATTTTCTATTCCCCTGTTGGTATTTTCTCAGGATGAAATTTTCGATGCCACGTAACAACACTTTGGCCCCGCAGCAGCTGGTGGGTTCAAGCAACTGTAAATTTCTATTGGTTGAGGACCTAATCAAACTCCTCTCAGTTGTTGGTGATTAAACAATCCACCCACAACAGAAGAAAGGGTTACAGCAGGTTTCAGGAATGTCTCACGCTTTAATCAGAGCCCAACGATGAAAAGGAAAAAACACATAACTTTTCTTCTGTCCTTGACAGTACACCTATAAGCGATCTTTCAGCGCTCCAATGCCCTCACTTCATGTGGTCTCATCCATACCAGATGCTCAAACCCTCTTTTTCCATGTGGAACAGCAGCCCACATCACACCATTGCCAGAAATCGGTTTCTAAAGACATCCAATATCTGTACATTTAGGGACCACTAATGGATGACAACACAGCTGGTGCGATGAGATCTACAGGTATGCATTCTATTTCTTTTGTTATGAAAGCAATGTGTTTTTTTTTTTTTTTAGGCCAAAGTGGGGTACTCTGGATGCATCTCCCCGTCCAAGGTGGGGTCCATTACGTCAACCATCCTGATCACTGAAAGCATCAAATCAAATACTGAGAGAGAGAAGGGGAAATATAAACAGAATCAAGTGGAACTTGGGCTTTTATTCCTCCCAAAGAATTCAGGTCACCCCTACAGAAAGAAATACAAACACAAACACACACTTCATAGCTTCTATTGCAGAAAGAGGTGTGTTGAAAATGAAAGTAGATATATGCAATCGAGCGACCTCAGACAAAAGAAAAGAGGCCCAATGAATTAACCACCAAATCCACCTCAAAAGCATGCATCCAGGAGGCAGCAGCAGCAAAGGGCAGCCAGACTGCATTTCCAACAACCAAAAGTCAGTTTTTATACCTCAAAGACAATTGCAAACTCAAGATTTTCATTTGGGTGGTGTGGACAATGGTCAAATTAAAAGGTCAAATAATAAATTAGAATTTTTCAAGGTCTTATTTAAGAAATTTCTTGAGTCTCATGGGTGTGGCTGCACCCCGCATCATCGTAACACTTAGCTCTGCCCCTACGCATGTCTTTTTTTTTTTCGTTCAAAAAAAAAAAAGAACATGTGAAAAAAATAAAAGGGCCTGCTTCACATGACATCCACCCAAAAAAAAAAAAAAAGGACCAAAGAATCCTACAAACTGGATGATGATTCTTACAATTGTTGTCTTACGAAAAAGAGTATGCTAAAAAACAATACTAAGGCCAGCAGGGACGCGCATCGTTTGTGCACCTAACCCATGAGACTAAAAATGGAAAATCAGAGAAATGAAACATTCAACTATAACTTCTAACAGGAGAAAGGAAAGTATATGGTTGGTTGGCTATATATGCTCTATGGCTTAGCCCATCCATGATGAAACAATTAAGTACATATGACTTAACTTTGCTGCACGAGACATGCCTTTTTTAGAAAACTAGCAACAAACGACCATGCTACGCCTGGGCCAAAAAATAAATATACATTGCACGGGTCCACCACCTATTGGGTCGCTTATGGGTCCTCCTTCAAATCCACAAATCAGATGGGGCATCGGGTGGCTCACCTATGTCCCGTATCGATGCAAGAAAATCAAGTCCTCACCGAATCCTTCCAACCAGGAATAATCGGAACCAACACCCAAATAAATTCAAACCTAAAACGCATCATTTCCCTCTCTCTGATAAGATGTGTTTGGCCCACCTCACACGGGTCCACTACCTATTGGATCCCCCATGGGTCTTCATTCGGATCCATGGATCAGATGGGTCATCGGGTGGCTCACCCGGGTCCCGATATCAACGCAAAAAAATCAAGCCCCCACCAAATCCTCCTAACTAGGAATAATCAGAACCAATAGTCTTCCGGTTCCACGGATTAGATGGATCATCAGATATTTCTCCTCATTGCTTGTGTGCAGAGAGTAGATGGAAGAGGAAGGGTTAGCTGTCAAAGTGAGCTACTTGATCCTCAGAGGAGTGATTCGCCCAACAATATGTATATGAGTGCCTTTCTTATTTTTTTAAAATCATAAGAAAAGAACCTCATTAATGTTCATACATACGCCTGTTTAACCAAGTTCTACAACTGCATGGGCGTTCCACTTTCTTCCTCTTTAGAGGGGAGGGGTTACATAAAAATTGATAAAAGTCTCACCCACGGGATATTCAGTAGAGAGAGACGAGATGACCCAGGTAAGCAAAAGATTGACGAAGGGAAAATGATAACAGAGAGAGAAGATCCCCATCCATCATCCATCCATATCTTTTTTCAACGGATGGTAGAGGCGCTGTTGCTACAATGAAGATGGAGTTGCAGGCTGACCTCTAAGAGTGAGGGTGCTGCTGGAGTGCCTTTCGTCGTTTTGTATTCTCAAATCATCTCCCTCTTCTTCTTTCTCTCTGGATGTTCATACCTCTCTTCTTCTTCCTTTCTGCTGCTCCGCTATTTCTTCCTCTCTTTCTCTTCTAACGGGACTTTATTTTTTTGAGGAAGTTATGCGGAAGTTACTTTAGAGGAGAGAGGATAGTGGAGGGAGAGCATAACATGACAGGTGGCTTCATGAAGGCAGACATGTGTCTTCATGTAAGGGAGACTACATTCCCTTAGTAATATAGATTCGAAGATATTTTGACCTTTAAAACGAAAAGAAAGTCAAATTTTTATTTTTATTTTATGGTGAGGAATCACCGACCCTGCCCCTTATTTTTTATCATTGATAAAACCTTGGATGCATAAAACCACGTAAAGCCCCAACAATTTGAAGGGAGGACTTCCAGCTCATTACTGGACTTTCTAACCGCTCAAATCGTTTAAGTGTTGGTCGCATCCAATTTATAGATTTATGTTCTAGGGCCATTGCAAATAAGTTTGGCCAAATACTAATTTATATATATTATTCTGATTTTCGATTTTTCAAGTCCTAAATTTAATGTTTTTTTTAGAACATTTATTTTTTTAGATTGAAAACACAGTTGTCAATTGTTGGATTAGTGTCAAATTAATAACAATGGAAAGTCAAGAGGCTATAATAGTGTGAATGACTTGGATTTCTTGGAGACGGGCCCACTCTAATCCAACAGAGCGGCAGATGAAGAAGAAACAAAGAAGAAAAATGAAAAATGTTGTTGGACATTCTTCTTATATGTTCTTTCTTTCTTTAGGGTGAATGACTTGGATTTCTTGGAGATGGGCCCACTCTAATCCAACAGAGCGGCAGATGGAAGAAACAAAGAAGAAAAAAGAAAAATGTTGTTGGACATTCTTCTTATATATTCTTTCTTTCTTCCCAATCTATCTATATTATTAAGGGAATGTAGTCTCCTTTATATGAAGACACCTGTCTGCCTTCATGAAGTCACCTGTCACGTTATGCTCTCCCTCCACTCTCTACTCTCCTCTAAAGTAACTTCCGCATAACTTCCTCAAAAGAATAAGGGCCTGTTAAAAGAGAAAGAGAAGAAGAAATAGCTCAGCAACAGAAAGGAAGAAGAAAAGAGGTATGAACATCCAGAAAGGAAGAAGAAGAGGGAGATGATTTGAGAATACAAAATAACGACGAAAGGCACTCCAGCAGCACCCTCACTCTTAGAGGTCAGCTTGCAGCTCCATTTTCGTTGTAGCAACCACGCCTCTACCATCCGTTTGAGAAAAGGTATGCATGGATGATGGATGGGGATTTTCTCTCTCTGTTATCCTTTTCCCTTCGTCAATCTTTTGCTTACCTGGGTCGTCTCGTCTCTCTTTGCTGAACATCTCGTGGGTGGGACTTTTATCAATTTTTATGTAACCCCTCCCCTCTAAAGAGGAAGAAAGTGGAACGCCATGCAGTTGTAGAAACTGGTTAAACAAGCGTATGTATGAACATTAATGAGGTTCTTTTCTTATGATTTTAAAATAATAAGAAAGGCACTTATATACATATTGTTGGGCGAATCACTCCTCTAGGGATCGAGTTTCTCACTTCGACAGCTAACCCTTCCTCCTCCATCTACTCTCTGCACACAAGCAATGAAGAGGAAATATCCGATGACCCATCTGATCCGTGGATCCAAAGGAGGATTGTTGGTTCTGATTATTCCTAGTTAGGAGGATTCGATGAGGGTTTGATTTTCTTGCGTTGATAATGAGACCCACATGGGCCACTCGATGACCCATCTGATCCGTGGATCCGAAGGAGGACCCACGGGGGATCCAATAGGTAGTGGACCCATGCGAGGTGGACCCTATTTGATCAGAGAGAAGGAGGTGATGCGTTTTAGGTTTGACTTTATTTGGGTGTCGGTTCCGATTATTCCTGGTTGGGTGGATTTGGTGAGGACTTGATTTTCTTGTGTTTATAAGGGACCCAGGTGGCCTACCCGATGATCCATTTGATCTGTGTATCTGAAGGAGGACCCATGCGTGACCCAATAGGTGGTGGACCCGTGCAATGTATATTCATTTTTGGGCCAGGCTTAGCACGAGCGTTTGTTGCTAGTCTCAATCCTATGGGAGAGTAATTTGCGTACTGGTTGGCCCTAAAAAGGACATTGCTGAAATTGTACATATATAAATCCAATTGTGTAGAGCAGGGAAAATTGCAATTTAATTTTTTATCAAACATAACATTATTACTAAGTAATGACCTTCGACTTCCAAGGCACTGCATCCTAAACATCTCTAAAAATTGGCCCAGTCTAATCTTTCACCAGATGGAGATTGCCAAACCCTCTTTATCAAATGGCCCCTTTTTCAAACACCCATCCATTGGAACACGTCAAAACAAAATGTACGTCCAAGCATAATGATCAGAAGAATCAGATTGAATGAGCGGTCAGGATTAGTTTGGAAAAGAAAAAAAGGGCCATCAGCAGATAATGTGGGACCAGGAGATTAGTACTCCAAACAGACACCGCACGTAGCGACTATCGTGCGCCGTAGGCACGTGTTCCGAGATACATGCTTCTGCGTAACCGTCCACAACAAGCCAACCCGCCAAGTACATGAGATTTTCACGATGCACGCATCGTGCGCACGTTAGTTAGTTAGTTAGCCTACCAGATCTCAAGGCATGCATGAGAGAGAGAGAGAGAGAGAGAGAGATGATACCATCCTTCGAGGCAAGAAGGTCCCGAGTTGTTTTGCTGCTGCTGCTGCTGGGGTGGTGGAGGCTGAGCATACTGAGGAGGAGGAGGATAACCTTGGGGAGGAGGATAAGGTGGGTAGCCTTGGGGAGGGTAGCCCTGTGGATATCCTTGTGGGGGGTACCCTGGGGGAGGATACCCGTCCTTCGGATACCCCTCCGGTGGATAACCTATCAGTATATCATCATCATTATTAAAGCCTTGCACAGAAACGGCTATCTAAATTATATTTCTCTACTCTTATCTACCTAGTGTGAATCCACCGCAAACAAAAACAAAAAAAATGGATGAAAAGAGAAAAAAAATTTAAAATCTGAAAGGGTATTGTTGATTATACCTTGAGGAGGAGGGGCTCCAACGGGAGGTTGTTGCTGGTTGGAATAAGTACTCATGTTGAGGGAAGGGGTCGGGTGGTGTTGGGGGACAAGATTCTATATATGTTGGGTGGGGTCTGAGATTTCAAGAAGAAAGGGTGAGATCAAGTTGCAGCAATGGCTGAGAGAGAATATGATTTTGTTATGAGGATAGAGAGAGATGTAGGAGCCGGGATTTATAGCTTTATATATATAGGACAGAGAGATGGGGCTTGGAAAAGCTTGCATTGCTGACGACGTTTACGAGATATATACGGTATCAATAAGCTGTATAGCGTATAGAACGCGTGCGACAAAACCGTAATACGGACGATTTTACAACAGCAAAGTGGGAGTTTTCTCGTTTCGTACCACCCCAACGTAAACCGTTTTTTTTTTTTTTTCTTTTCCTTCCCAGGGATGTAAATTGAACTTGGGGGCTTTCCTCTACACATCTTTTCTAGCTAATCCAATACCAATCTATATAGTAAGGGAGAGCAGTATTTGAATCCCTGGACATTTTGGACCCTTGGATTTATGTACATAAATCTTAGGGCTGAGAAGGGATTCAAGAGGTTGGTAATTTTGTAATTATTTGAAAATAAAGGGGCAGTAACTTTTTACTAAGGACAAGAGGATATGGGAGTGCCATTGATTTTCTGTGAAATTACAAAACCTGCCATTATCTTTTCCCAGATGATATGGGAGTGTCCTTGGTTTTCTGTGAAATTACGAAACGTGTCATTATCTTTTCAAAACTTCCTTGCAAGTAAAGATATGATTAAATACACGGCAATGATTGCAATTGAGTGATTGAACGGTGTGGAATTTGAGCCCACAACTTACCAGTTTGTCCCTTCACATATATATGCTGTTTTTCACGGATTGTGGAATCTGGGCTAACTTAAATTATTTTGGTAGCAGATGCAAACGTGGCTTGCATGCAATTAAACTAAACTGCTTATAGTAGTGGGCCACTTCTGGTATTCAATGGTGGTTAAACAAGGGTCCAATTGGCTGAGCTGTTTTACCTAAAAAAATAAAATCCGGCTGGGCTTGATTTGAAGCTGATTGATCCAATGGGCCACATAGAAAATTTGAGTTAAATTTGTTAAATTATGGGCGGTGTTAGTTGTTAGATGGTCAAAAGAAGAGTAATTAGATTTAGCTGTGCTCAGAGCATGGTGCGCTGTGCCTTCAGGCACGGGCAATGACTAGTACTTTTATACGTTAGGAATCAACCCCAAGGGGTAGCTCAGTTGGCCTAGGACTACCGTTTGCATCCGAATGTTGTAGGTTCGACACTGCAATACCACACTGGGTTACAGGAGAGTTTACCCGGCTTCCCACTGGACCTGGAGGGATTAATCCAGCCAAAAAGGTTGGAACCCTTCTATAAAAATATTTAAAAAGAAAAAAGGGCTGTGAGGAATTGGCACTACTAATTTCACAATGTTAAAACATTACTCACCATTTAGACGACAAAAGGGGTATAGCATGCAGTACCCTCAATGAACTTTCAAAAGCTTCAAACCTAATTCTAAGATCGTTTTATTGTTCTCTATTACTATTAATTGTCATATTGTCATGCATCCGAGCGAACATTGGAGTGTATGTGTTTTTAAGGAAAATGCCTCAGCACGGATTGCACCTCAATGGTTGCTATAAAGTTGATAACTGGGTTATATTTATTGCAGATGACTTGTATAACCATGCCCAAAACAACTTTAAGTTCAATTCGATTAAACCTCGATTTAAGACTTAGGATTTGTTTGTTTATATTATAATACGTAGAAATTGAATACATAGGATTAATACCATTACTGTTTAAAAATGAAGATAAAAACTGAATTTTAAAGATGTGTATCAAATAACCTTTTCTTCTAAGAAAATAGAATTAAAAGAAGATGTGAAATGAATAATGAATAGACCAGCGATCACCCTATAGTTTGTTTCCCATCATCTTTTGATTTTGTTTCTATGGTAGGAAAGGTTATTTAATACTCATGTTCGAAAAATAACATTTTGATCTTTATTTTTAACTAATATTGGTATGAATCTTATGTATTCAATTCCTATATATTTTAATGTAAACAAACCAACCCTAAACTCCTATCACTATTTACTTGTAAATGTGGTGAGCTGGATTATGCAATCAACCCATTGAAAAGAAGGGGCCGTGAGAGACTCATTATCACAAATGCTTCAGGATTTTGGAAATATCAAGATAAAACAAATTCTATTCTTAAACATGAAAAATCCATTACTAATGCTAGAAATTAAGATATTACACCATTAAAAAAAAGAACAAATAAAAATATTATAAAAGTAATAACAGGGCAACATCCATGAGAAGATCAATATTGTGATAATCTTCCTATAAAACCTTACATATTTTGTACTTTAATCCTAAATGTTTGTTTTTTTAAAATAGTATTTTCTTGTTGAAAAACAAAATTTTGAAGATTTGCCACTTCAAATGTTATTTGAGACAGTGCAATGGACTCGATCTTTCAACTAATCGAATTCATCCTACCCTTCGATTTCAATTAGATGGTCAAAATGAAATTTGATTACCTGGTGCAAGAATTGTCTCTATCTCACATTAAGAAGGTCAAAATAAAGCCTGGCTGAGTCGTAGCATAGGCCCTACTCACCTAATTGCAATAATTTCTTTGATGCATAAAGACTACTGATCAATTCCTGAATATGGATGGTAACATTATTGTTACAGAAAACAAGTGTAGACAGGCAAATTTTGGGTATATGGTTCGGTGTCACTGGTACAATTCCAACTTGTCAAGGAAAAAAAAAAGGAACTTTGCAGCTTCTACTATTACAAGATCAATGTTTTAAACAACAATAACAAGGCAGCCAATCATGTTGTTGAAACCTTAACTAATTTTACAATAACACACCTCTGTCAGTATGCTAACCACTAAAAGACTCAACCCTATTTCTGAAACATCGGCCGATCACTCTTTCCACATTTGCAAAACATCATGAAATGCTCATCGCCAGTTCAGCCATCTTCACAATCTGTCAGTATGCTAAGGCACTAAAAGACTCAAACCTCATTTCCGAAACAACGGCTGATCACTCTTTCCACATTTGCAAAGAATCATGGAATGCTCATAGCCAGTTCAGCCATCTTCGCCGTTGCCCTTTCATCTTGCCGCTGCTGTCATCAGTGGGAGTTAGCGTGATCCTTTCTGCATTTGCTACAGCCCACTGAGTGAAGTCGGGGGAGGAAACGAGGCCTTCTAAAGCTTTCTTTGTGGACTCTTTGGTAAAATTCTCCCACTCTTCCTTGGAGAGCCTCTTCCTTTCAGGAGTCTTGTGGAAGGTCGAATAGTATGCATCTGCATCAGACGGCTGATAGGGCGATGCCTTCTTTGATCCTGCAAGATTTCCAATCACAAGAATGAACTGAAATTATAACAATACAAAAATCTAGAGAATTCACTAGGCCAGGTCAGTTTCCATGCCACTGTGTCGAGTGATGCATGCACAAATCCAAACTGGTCCAATATTGCATACATGCAGAACGTGCTTTTGTGAAACGATAGTATCATACAAATCTAGCCATCCTACTGCTAGATCAGTGGCAAGGCACTGCCCTTTTATTGGGCAGACTGGGGTTCGATACCTAGCAACAAAAGAAAGAGCTTGCCAGTCTGCCAGTCTATTGCACGTCACACACCAAGGAGAAAAAAGTTATCATACAAACCTGGAACAGAACTGCAAGAAGCTAATGAATAAGGTTTGCTTCGAGGCCTTTGTAACTCAGACTTTGACCTTCGAATCTCATGCATATATTCTAAACCTGAATCTCCATGCACTGAATTATCAATGAGATATTTGAGGTTCCTTGCTGCTCTTAATAAATGCCTGCAAAATTCAAATACTGATTCACATAAATACAACTTTCATCTTGACATTTTACTGTTAGAGCTCATAGTAAGTACGCCAAAACCCCCTTTGAGGGGAAACAAGTGTGAGATCAAGCTTTGAGCTGCATTTGGCTATATGTGCTTCCATGGAAATGTATTTTATTTTCAGAAAAAACAAAGATCATATACACTTGGACACATTCCTTCCCTCCCCCCCCCCCCCCCCCCCCCCCCCACCCAAAGTATATTTTCTTCTCCAATTGTTTGTTCCCTCAGCTGGTGCTTATTTTGCTATATCAACTTATGCTCGAGCCAAATAAATTGAAGACGAAATAGGTTAAATATACTGCCTTTTCAACCATATATTACTTTTTTACTCACTAGGTGCATAACCTGCATATTTCAAGGTAGACATATAGAGCCGTAAGACCTAAAAACCACCAACATTCACAATACCAGCTTTGAAGTATGGTAATATTCACAATGCCTGAAATACATCCATTTGGGGCAGAAAAGGATCTACCAACAAATCATCATCATTAAAGCCTTTTCCAAACTATATTGGGTTCGGCTGCATGAATTATGTTTCTTTCTTTTCTCATAACTCATATCTGGGTTGTGACAAAAGTTTAAGCAGGGCTCTCAACCTACCCAATGCAGCCCTCCTTTATCCAGGCTAGGTGCCAACAGTAAAAATTCATTAGCATTAGTTTCACACTGGCAAAGCTAGGATCCTACCAACAAATGCTTCACAATATACCAGACACGATGAGGCAGGAAAGGAAGAGAATGTTGGAAGAACAGTATAATTGTTCCATTTTTTACTCTTTTTTTTTCCTATTTATTGACAACATGGGTTGAGCCCACAACCTGTGTTTGCTACAAGGAACGCCTTCCAACCATGCAATGGGCTCCTGCCAGAGGTTGAGGTATAATTTGTTTGAAGTTCAAAGAAATGCTTTAAAACTCCCACGTGGTTTCAAGAAAGATATTAATACATTGGTACCGGCTTGTCTGGAACCTCAAGCATGAAGAACCGCCTTGTGATCAACACACCATCTCAAACAAGAACTTAAAGATGAACAAGCACTTACAAATAAGACATGTCAATGTCATTGCCTATGTTAAGACACTGAATATTTGTATTTGAGTAAAACAAACTACTACAATTCCATTATAATGCCTTGGTTTGAATAGTCCCTTTTGCATGTGAGAACAACAAGCGAGCGCATGCACACTTCACAAGCGCGCGCACATGGACCAAAAAAAAAAAGAAGAAGAAACACCATTATTCTGCCAATAACACAGACTTAAAACACCCCATGAATCATCCAAGTCGACATGATATAAGACTTACTTGAAGGGGTGTCGTATGAACCTTGATTTTCCAATCCTTCTGGCTATAGATGAAAAAATTATTCCACAAAGTAATGCCACTGCTGCCAACAAGGAATCCAAAGAACTCTGTAACATGACAGTAAAGTGCAAAGGTTATAATCTTTGATTTGGAAATGAAATTCTCAACATCAAATACTGTGTGTAGGGCAAGAAAAAGAACTAAAAAAGAAAAATGTTTCAAGTAGACTACTTAAAAAGCAGTGCAAAATAAAGCAAATTAAACATTGGGGACAACATCGAATCAAAACAAGATTGACGAAATATAAAGCAGATAATAGAAGCTTAAGACTACATTGGGAACCTTGCCATTTCAGAAGTAATTCATTGCACTCTACTTTTCACAGAATGCAGAGAAGTCTCACTTCTAAAAAGAGAGAGATTCTAAGCTCCAAGAATGGAAAGGATCCAAACATAGCATGAGTATGTGAGTACCTGAAGGATCATAGCAGCGGCAAAAATCCGGATAGACCACTTAACAAATTGAGCTATACTTATGTCAACAGATCCATCCTCTGTTAGAACAAGTTTGCGAACACCCCAAAAACCCAACCAGGCTCCAGCTAGAACAAGACAAACCAGCAGAAAAATTGCCACCTGCAATTGTCACTTAATTGAAAAGAAAGAATCTAGATCATTAATTTCCATTGTCGAACAGAAACAAGAACATTTCGGGAAAAAAAAAAAAACCGAACAAACAAACAAACAAACAGAAACAGAAGAAAACATACAATCTCTTTTCACTCTTTCATGATATATAGAGCAAGCTACCAACTTTGTCACTCCTGAATGATATTTGTGAGTCATAGATAAATACTAAGACAAGAACCTAATATTTTTCAGACTCAGTTGAGTTTAACCAAGTGATCCACAATAGAAGCAATTTCTCATGGAGCGGTTGAGAAAAGGAGTACAAAAAATGTCCATAGTCTGTTGCTTCACGTAAGGCCTATGGAAGGGTGTTGGCAGTTAATAAGAACAGAAAAGGTATCTCTATGGAATGCTGAGATTTACTAAGATAGCTCTGAAGGGATGGTAACAGTGTGAGGACTGTGACCATAAAAAAAGGTGTAAGAACTGTGGAGAGTTGACTGGGTTCCCAGCCGAAGTTCGGTTGCACTAACAGTCTGCTTTGAGACCCCCATAATTTGCATTTGTTATGGATAATTGATGCATATATTAAGAGCAAAGTTCCTTGATGTATGTTGTTTGGTAGTAAAGGTTTTGAGATTAAGGAGCGGGTAAAAATAAAAACCACTAGTAGTGGTCTTTTAATAGTAAAGCTAGTTGTTCGAACTAGAAATAATTGGCTATTATTAGTGCCAATGGTAGAAAGCAAGCATAGTAGAAAGGCTAAAGAGTAGACTACTTTAAGATTCTACTTGTTTTTATTTTTTTGCTAGAAGCCTATGTGCCAGCAAAAAGTAAAAATATTTTAAATTGCTTATCTTACCATAGTATACATTAAGTGAAAAGTCTTTATGGGTAGATTAAAATTTAACAGATATCATCTAGAACACAATTATAAATGAGTTAGTAAATCTTGTCTAGTGTGTCACACTAGTATACCGTAAACTACAACATATTACCAAGGTGCACCAGGCACAACCAATTAATGGAATCAAGATGCATATATCATACCCTAACCTAACCTGTGACCCAAGTTGATTTGGTAATTTAACCAAACGAAAATCCATTTTAACATTACATAAGTTGAAGGACTCTTTGACAATATACTTTTTTGCAAAATCAAAAAATTCATTAATGCAAGATTTTGGTCCAAAAGATTCATAGAACAGAAAGAACGAGTAGAAGACAATATGGTGCAGGTGCACCCCTCAATTGAACCCACCAAAAGTAAGATGCCATTGAGTCAAGTATAAAGAGGCATAAAAATAGCTTCTATATGAGAAGGTAGTATTAAATATAGATCACTAAACTTACGTACAGGACTGTAAATTTCTTCACTGAATCCTAGCTGTACAACGAACGAACGTAGCAGTCCAGATAAGTAGCTGAGAAGAAAAGATCCCACGCCAACCTACCAATAAGGAAGAAAATATTAAGCATTTCATAGATAAAATCTCATTCAAGGAACTATCACACCCTGAGACTCAGAAAGCATACAGTTTACTGATTCCAAATTTCTATACATGCGGAGCTCATCATTTGGCGATCCATTCCACTGATATTTCCAATGTTCTGAAAATCGAATGGTATCATAAATCCATAAGGGTCATAAACTCGTAAAGGCTAGAAATTTAACATATAAAAAAATCTTCTTTCTTTTCTATTAATCATAATTGTAAGTGCTGGAAAATTAAAATATAAGAAAATTTTCTTCCTTTTCTACTAATCGTAATCATCCATGTTACAAAATATGACAAGCATGACATATTATCTGTCATTGCATTGTTCATCCTATGAGATATAGGGGCATGTTCATGTGACACTGCTGCTGTGGAACACCACAGAGGAAGGAAGGAAGGAAGAGGAGGAGAGAAGAGTTGGGTTCTTTTTTTTGGGGTGGCGTGGGGTGGGGTGGGGTGGGGTGGGGTGGGGTGTTGTGGTGTGCCTGGGGTCCTCTCTGCGGACATTGCTCAAACATGCCCTCTGTGGACCAAATGTGCTTTGTCAGTTGTCACTTTTCATTTCTAATTTATCAATGTTAAGCCTTAACTGTGTCAACTATACAGTAAATTCAATTTACTGTCCATTAAAAAAAGGATTTATTTTCACTGAAATATCAAAAGAAAGGATGACTATAATCTTCCAGTCTGGGACAGTATTATTGCATCCCCCCATCTACAGCGGATCATGTAAAATCAACCCTGTGGAACACACAAGGCCCAGAAGGGCTTTGCTTGTCTGGAAGTGAAACAGTAAACTGTACATTTCCTGAAGCTTAATAGATTGGGAATAATGACAGAAAATACAGATAGAAAGAAAATGGATGACCAATACTCACAATTGAAGAATACATAAAAATTGCAAGTGAACTCTTTCGACCTGTTGGCAGAAGTTTCATTCCCTGCAAACAACACATATTACTGATAGCAATAAAAAGATATAGATTCCATTTTGATTACAAGGAGCATGGCTGCATGAATGTTTGCAATGAGCATATAAAATAAGTCGAACTATCAATTTTATTTTGAACATTGACATGTTATTTAATACTAGCTAAATCCAACAATATAACTATAGAAATAAAGGAAAAATATTGCAATCAAGAACAGGAAAAAAAAGGTTGGAATATCTACAGAATTTTAACATTCACAGTTGATAAATATGCATTCTAAGCAGATTTATATAGGAAACATCATGTAATATGTCTTGCCATTTCTTTTACGTGTTCTTGAACAAGCAAATATCTAGAAACTGAGACCGTGCACATACAGCAGTTGGAGCCCATTTGCATTATATCTATATTGGACAGTGGCATTTCTTTCCATCAATGCATCAGTAACTAACATGAGTAACACAATATTGGTTTCTTTTGCCTTCTAAAGTGTCTTGGGATGGATCTTCTTGAAAAGATATACAAGATCAGTGATCATAAACAGATGACATCTGAGGGTCTTACACAGCGTTTGTATATAATTGTTTTATGATTCTCTTCACAACAGTGATAGGATCTAAAATGTCAGGAACCTTTTCTCAGAATTAACATTTTTTGTTTTCACAATTCAAAAGGATTTGGCAATCAACCAAGAAAGGCACAAGAAAAGAACAGTTGCAGTATCATCCAATTGACACTCTAAAGTCATGTAACATTATAATATCTCCTCTACAAAAGTTAACAATGAATCAGGATTGGCCAAATCTTAAATTCCCTAGATGGGAAAATTGATTGATCTCTAGTGCACAACAAAGCTAAAGCAGAAAGTATTTCAGAGTGTCATGGAGGCAACAGACTTGGATGGACATAAATTTCCTAAATAACATGTCACATATTGAGTACAAAATACCAGATTAAAGGGGAAAAAACATTAATAATAACAGAGCAATGGATGCAAAATGTCAAATAAGGAACATTTTAGGTGGTACTTAGTCTTCCACAAATGGTAGCAGAAAACCAATGCAATGCACAGGCCTGAAAAGGAGGTAAAACAAGTTAACTAAAAAAGTAAAAATAATAATAAGAAATAAGAAATTTAATATTCAGATTTTTAAAGATTTCTGTCAAAACAAGCAGAAGAAGATTAAAAGAGCAACCGAGAAATGAAAAAGCGGTCAAAGCCTATTAATGCACTGCACAACCCAAAAACAAGGGAGAAGTGAATAAGATAATAAAAAAAAAAAAAGGAATTCAATAAGAAAACCGAACCTCAAATATAAATTTTAAGAATAAAAAAGAGAAGATAATAAAAACTGATTTAATAAAGAAACATATTTGAGAGAGAGAAAAAGTTAAGGAAAACATAAAAGAGAAAATCAACCAAGTGAAAAATTAATGAAAAAAGATAAAATAAGAGAAAAGCTGCAACTAAAATTAGACAATAGTTATATAACTAGATTTTGTGACTTTTTAAAAAGAATTCACATTTCTTAACCAAAAAAAAAAAAAAAGTTCTGAAAAGAAAATTGAGAAATGCTATTACTAATTAGAAAAGAAAAATAAAACATCTTAAATAAATGGGTCAACAATCAAGGAGAAGGCGAAAATAAAACTAAAAAAAGGCTACTAAAAGTCCTCCACAAGAGTCAGGGTAGCTAGGTTCGATCCCCAGCTGGAACAAGGCGGTATCAGCCAGTAGCGCCTCAAGGAATGAAAAATGTTAGAAAGGGTAGCTTAGGAAGACAGATTAGGATTGATCCCCTAAAAAAAAGTTCAACTAAAACTTAACAGTGATAAAAGAAAATTAAAATCAACACTTGTACAAAAACAATGACAATGAGTACAGGCATCTCAACAGTTATGACTACCTATGGGCTATGGCTATGGCTATGGAGAAACAAAGAGCCCCAAAGGTGCTAGCTTTTTGTTGGATGTTTATCTCGATAAAGTGCTAACTTTTAGCATCTTCTACAGAAGAATTGAAACTTGGTTACTGCAATTGCCCGCATTATGTGTCAAAAGGGAGGTGGAGGATGTTCCACCTGTTTATCCACTACTCTTATGAAGAATATGTGGCTTGAAGGAAATCACAGGACCTTTCAGAATCAACTTGATAAGGTATAAGGGATAGGTTAGAAGGCTCAGATTAGGTAATACCCTGGGTTACAAATACAAGGGAATTTATGGGTATCTCTATTTCTGATTTGCGGACATATTGAGTATAATGGTGTTAAGATTTATCACTGTTGTAATTTTGTCAGATGTTGATTAACTTGTTGCTATTAAAAAACACAAAGGAAAATAACGAGTCCTATGACGTTGAGAAAGACAAATAGAAAATAGAAAATGCAAACACGATAAGAAAGGAAACATTTCAAAAGATTAACTTCAATCTGTTTCAAAATATGAGTCGTTAATGTTTTAAAGCTTGTTAACAAAATTATTAAAAACCCTTTTCAGTTATTGAATCTTATGTTGTCAATCACATATGCTATGCATCCACTCTCAATAATCACAAAAGGATAAGTTATATAATAATAATGTAGAAAAAAATTGCCAAATCAAATTTCGAGTCTACTTTGAATAAACGTAGCACCAAGGTTGGAAAACTCGTGACTCTGACTCGACTCATCCAATGCAAAAAAATTGACTCAGATAGAGTCAACATGGAGACTCAAGAGAGTCATATTTTAAAAAAAAATCTTTTTTTAAAAAATTATTTTAATTTTTTTAAAAATGAATCTATTACTTATAAAATAGAAATATACATTTATTTACATGCATTCATGACAATCAACTCAAATTAATAATTTACATATTCAAGAAAAGTACTACAATAAGGAAAATAAAAGAAAACGTATTGCATCTTAGATAATTTGTCAATCCAAATATCAAATGTAAAAGATGAAATACAAGTTTCAAATTACATTCTAGCCATCATTTTTAAATTGCTAACTCTAAACTGCATGCATAATTACTTATAAATAATCTTTCATTCATTTACAATTAGATCTACCTATGAAATGGTTCAGAATGCAAACAACTTTTTCAAATGAAATGACTCAGCTGACTCTCCCCTGTATTTGACTCGGTCATTTTTAAAAATGAGATGACTAAAAAGTCAAGAGTTAACTCAAAGAGTTTTCCAACCATGAGTATTGAGTGGCACTCAGGCCACCCCACATTGACAGGAAAAAGATTACAGCCGGTAGGATATGATGTAATACTCCTCCAATAGCCACATATTCCAGATAGATAACTGCACCTAGCAAATCCACTGCTGGAGGGGAAAAAATACAATCCAAGCTGCTGCTATTTGAAAATCACCCTCCAACTGTCCATAGTCTGTCAGCTACAAGTATACATCACAACTCAAAGATCTATGAAACATCCACTAGCAGGTCACAAATGGTCACATGTAACTCCAAACTAATTGACCAAGCATAAACAAGCCTATAAATGTCTCACAGTGGAAACAGAGAACGAATATAGACCACATCCACATGCAATGTGTTGGTAGCAACCATCCACAAATACATTTTTTCCATGTTAGAAAGCTTGAAATTTTAACAAGCCACTTTAAATGCAAATCCTGTGAAAGTCTACATACTAGACCTAAACATAATAGAGTGCACACTTATTTGTCTTTTTTTTTTTTTTTTTTTTTTTTTTTTTTTGTGGAAAGGTGATAGTGTGAAATTGCATACAGTAGTAGTGAAGTAGAACCTCAAACATTACATACCTGAAAAAGGACTATCAGTATAACAAGGATGATGCCGACAGCCATTGCACTGCTATAGTAAAAAACAACAGACTGGCTCAGAGAAGGTGCTAATGTCATCATAACAACTCCCAACACCAAAAAGATGATACGATGCAGCAAAAAATCTGCAAACAATCAAGTTAATAATGACAGAATGTATCAATTTTTAATACACAAGGTTCACTCATATATAAATGGCATAAAGAAAAATAAATACCTTCTTCAGTGGAGACCTCAAGAGATTCTAAGGATGAACCAGGCATCCGTATGTCAAGAACCCTACTGCTGTAAGGTGACATAGACCGAACCCATGAACCCTTGATGAGTTTCTCCCATTCACCTTCAGGACACATCCCTATCCCAAGCGATGCATTCCTGTGAAGAAATAAAAGTTGTAAGATTACAGGCAAGGAACCAGCAAGTTCTCATTGCCATTGGTCTCTGAGATGAGTTGCACGCTAGACCATCGTAGTAGAATACCAACAGATAACAACTTGACACTTTTTGCAATTTCTCTTAGATTCTCTACTGCACTCTTTGTTTCGTTTTGTATTGGCAAAATCTCTATTGTGCTCTCTCTCAACCAAAAAGACCTCACTTTTTTTTAATTGGTAATGTGACTCGAAATCACACACTCATGGTCGCAAGTCACAACAATGAGCAACTTCGAATGCTACAGCCTACGGGCTCTTGTCAGGAAATTTCACGTCCATGCACTACAGTTAGAGAGTTTGAAAAGAAAAAAATAATAAAATCATAAAAAAAAAAATCAGCGAAAGAGATAACGATGACTGAATTGAGAAAATAGGAGGGAAAGATAGAAACAAACAACGAAAATAAATAAATAAATAAAATAAAATAAAAAACAAGTCATTTCCCAAAGAGGTGACAACCCCAAAACAGACTAGGACCAAGGACTCCAATACAGTGGAAACAAAGGGAAATTAGCAGCAGCGAGTCACCCATCAAGCAAAAACTCTGCCTGAAAGGTGTCGCCCTTAGCGAGAGAATCAATGGCAGAGTTGGTTTATCTCCACACAAAAAAGTAAGGGACCACTCTGTTCGAGAATATCCTTAAACCCATCTAACCATTGTTGAATCTTCCAATGAATGGTGTGCCTCTTCGAAGCCCAACTCATGACACACATTGAATCACCTTCTCTCACCAAACGGAAAAGACCCAAATTGCATACCTCCCACACTCCAATCTGCAAGACGAGGAACTTCCACATACTTTTAAACCTCCTCACCTTGAAGACCTCCCAAGTATACCACTGGAGTCGTAAATCAAACCTACAATGCTTACAACTCTTGGATACCATGAGTGTTGGCATCAGAGTTAACTTCCACCAACATTCTGGAGAAGGAGACCATTGAGGGAAGTATCTCTAAGGGGTACTAACATCATCATTCACCTCAATCCAACATCTACCAAGCCATTCACAGACATGCCCCCAAAAACTTGCGAAACCATAGCCCAAGAGATAATTGTCCTTCTAATGAAGTTGATAAGAGCATCAACTAACATCACCTTGCTATCAGATATGGCATATATCTTGTCGTAAAAGTTAAATAGTAGAACTCAATAAGCCAACCCTGGATTTAAGGATCAACGCTAAGATGATGATGATGTTATTTAAATTCTATATATCTTGAAAGGTACTTGTCGAACATTTTCTTAATTATTTTATTTCCTGCCAATATGTTAATCACCTGGGAAAAACCCAACATTTTTTGAAACTATCCAACTAACTACAGGCCACTGATCCTTTTTATTTATTTATTTATATATACAGATAGTCAGCATCACCAACCTTAGCACCCCATCAATCTTTTTCAAGATATGTAAATAAGAGTGTACTTGCAAAGACATAAGACCTACCTATGGAAGCAAACCTCCGCATTCTGTTGTAAAGCTCTCGAGCTAGTCTCTGCTGTGTTCACCTTCACCTTCAATGAATTGGCATACTTTTGTAGATATTGAAGCCTCGGTAGTCCAACGATGTGAACTCTTTCACAAGCCATTAAGGCACCAGGCTTAGAACCTGGAGAGTTCTCCACCCGCAGCCCAGAAGATAACCGCAATGTAGTTGGATGAGCAACTGCACATACAAAAAAATGCAACTTGTATAATAAATATAACAGTAGTAGAATCATGAGTTTACATTTCCAACAATATAAGGTCAGCATCCTTTTATGTGTGCGCGCGCATGCCTGTGGAATGGTGAACAGTATAAGTTCTGTATCTTGGTCCTTTTAAAGATGTACCTTTAAGCTTTTTCCTACCATTGGTCTCCAACCAACTTGGCAGAGTAAACAACAAGTTGGTTCACACCCATGTCAGCATTCCACTAAATTATGACAATTTCCATCATAGGCATGCACTTGACAAAATGTTAAATCATCCAAAGACATTCATGAAGGAAACCCTTGTCTTCTTTTTTCTTTCTTTCTTTTTTTCAAAAATGTGATACAGTAACTACGCATTTGCGCCGCACAGAAGCCTGCAAATCCGACTAAACGTAGTGTGCACTTGGCAGCCTAGTTTCCAAAGTACTAGATATGATATGGAAAGGGGTTAGAGAGCAATAGCAAATAACACTTGTACATGGACACTATACAATATTCCAAACCATTACCAAATTTAAAACATGAATACAGAAGCAGTTTTCACTTTCCAGTAAAATCTGCATGTTTCTTGCAAATATTTTTTTGTTCTTGATGGGATTTAAATTTAGCCATCAAATCATCATTCACACTATTGTGGCATTCCCAAGCTGTTTTTGTTTTACAGGAAACATGTTTCTGGCATAGTACTAATCTCAATCCAAAACGAGTTCCCTCAAATAATTCACAGTTCAATTAGCACTGTAGTTTAATATCCTCATGAGGAATTATGTGAGTGAAACAATCTGGACTGCTGAATCTGTAGATGGGAAAATGCCGCCAAGTCTTGGAGATCGTAACCATCAAACGGTTGGCATTTTCCAAGCTGATGCGGTATTTGTTCTCAACCGTCTGTTGATAAGCCACAATTTGGACAGCATGGATCTTCCAAACTCGAAACTTTCAGACATCTCCATATGGAACAACGGCTACAGCAAGAACAACCAAATGGAACAACCGCCAGGATGCTAGCTAAATCAGGAAACTATACAAACCCTAACACATCAAAACCTTAGAAAGACCTAGTTTCCTCCATTTGTGTTTATGAGTTCTTTGATGATTTTCAACAAGTGCTTTGAGAAACAGAGAGAGAGTGAGAGAGAGAGAGAGAGAGAAAGAGATTACCTGAAGACGTCTCATATCCAGAGGCGTTTGGGAGAGAAATCGAAATCGAGATCGAGAAGAAGAAAATCCACGCAAGAAAACGAGTGGGATCGGGAAATCGCTCTGCAGCAATCTTCGTGCCCATCGTTTTGGAAGAGAAGAGAAGAGAAGAGAAGAGGGTGGTGTAGAATGAAAATTCTAAAATAATGAGGGGGTACTTTTGCGATTTCAATCAAGAAGGCCGTAGAAGACGTGTTCACGACAACGCGTTGGGTGGTAAGAAAAGGCCAAAGGAACGGAAAACGGGGGAAAGGTAGGGGTGTTTTGGGGATTTTCCGTAACAGAGGGAAAATGGTATGCTGCGTTTCTGGGCTTATGTCTTATGATGAAGTTAAGGTGGTAGAAGGACATTTTAAAGTGCTGATAGTACGAAATTGCCCTCTATCGCTTATTGGCGTCCGTTCCACGCGACGGAGGTCGTAGGTTTAGCGTGCGACCCGCGTACATGGGACGGGTGCGGGGACGTAGCTTTGAATTTGGTGAGCTAATTTCAACAAGATCCGAGTATTCTTTAACCCGTTTGCATATCTAAACTGAAATATTGTTTATAGAAGGTATGTGATCTCCACATCCACCATCCGATAGATGACACTTTAAATATATATAAATTTAATTTTTTAATTATTTATTTTAATCATGTGTTCTATATGTAAAGTTCAACTACAATTAAAAAAAATTCGTTTGATAGCTAACTAATGCTCAGCACGTATATGGCCAATATTGTAATTTAAATATTCATGCATTAAAAAGTTTATAAATTTTAGAAGAAAAAAACTGAACAATATGAAAGTTATGAGAGTACTTTATTATGCTATTCAAGAGCGAAGGATAGAGAGAGGAGAATTTGAGTAAAAAGGGATATGCAGAACTTGTATTTTTATTATTATTATTATTATTATTTTTTTTTTTTGCTATCGAAAGGTTTTCAAATCTTTGGGCTAGACTAATCCCTCCGGCAAACTCCGATCTAGCCCCAGTATCGTAGTGTAGTTTTGAACCTACAATCTCCGGGTGCAATCCGTGGTCATAGGCCAACTGAGCTTTCCCTTAAGATTAGAACTTGATTGAAATAGAGCTTTTGCAATAAAATAAAAGTGGTGTGATAAAGTAGGAAGTTGCATGAGTGGAGAGAGAAGTTTTGAAAACTGTGAAGAACTTGCAATCAAAATTATAACAATCGGTCAAAATCGAATCCAAAACTTTCTATCTTAATATATTATAACTAGCGAAATTACCCGTGCTTAGCACGGATATGGCAAACATTGCAATTTGAATATTCATGTATAAAAAATTCATAAATTTTTTAGAAAGAAAGCAAAAGAAGAAAATTATAAGTATGTATTTATATAATTGAAGAATTTGTATCATAGAATGAAAAAATGAGAATTAGAATATAAGGAGAATGATAGAATTTGGATTAAAACAAAGTCTATGAGAAATAAAATTAAATAAAAGTGGAGAGCAGTTATGAGTGGTTATTGATTGGTTATGATAAAGAGAAAAATAATGTAGTTGATGTAACTTCCGGTCAAAATCATAACCGTCGGTCAAAATTGGATCCAAAACCTCCTAGCTTAATATATTATAATGAGAAATAAAATTAAATAAAAGTGGAGAGCAGTTATGAGTGGTTATTGATTGGTTATGATAAAGAGAAAAATAATGTAGTTGATATAACTTCCGGTCAAAACCATAACCGTCGGTCAAAATTGGATCCAAAACCTCCTAGCTTAATATATTATAATGTGAATGACATGATTATCTTAGAAAGGTGAGAAAACTGGTAAGGGGACCGACTAACGGGTTAATGCGAAATAGGGAGTATTTTAATAAGTTCGATTTCTATGTCATGGCCCATTTGCGAATTGACATGTGATGCATGGAAAAGATGGTTTTAATAATCATGTTTATATTATAGTAATGGAAAACAAGATCACATTGTTGCCATGTTTTTCCATTACTAGCCATGCGGAAGTGTTCCTCAATATACTTCGGAGTGAACACCACGGGCAGATGCAAGGAAAATTACCACTTGCATACCATATGAAGTAAGAGAAAAGACAAGGGCCGGAACCAAGGGGATGAAAAAATTAATAAAAAAGAGCCCTTTATGTTAATAAGATTCTCCTCCAATAATTTTATTTTTTCATAGTGGCCCCTCGGAAGCACATTTTCTAGGCCCGTTTGACACTTTACTAATACAATACAAGTCAAGTAAAGTCTCCATTTTTCAGACAAGATGTCACATCAAATGCACTTTATTCAAAACTCCACACATATTTTTCATACAACAAGTAAAAAACCAACTACTTTTATCCACTAAAATACAAAAAAAAAAAAAAAAACTCTACTTTTCCATACAAAAAGTCAAAAGATTCCATAACAAACAACTAAAAATAAAATACCATCATAACCCACTTATATTTTATTATTTCTTCAAAGTCAACTTTACTTGACTTAACTATATTAGTAGAGTTACCAAACAGGCCCTAGAAGATACACAAGCAGTGGTTGTATTAGTTGGGCTGTCCAAATCTAACGAATTTTGGGGTGTTGTTTGTTGCCGAGAAGAGTATGAATACGTTTTGGTGGGTCCATCCTATCAATATCTGCAATGGATGGAAAGCTAGTACAAATTAAAATGGTGATAAACAAAAGGTGATTATAATTTTTGTCTATCCATTTTACAAACATCCCAAAGCCCCCTTTAACAGGGCGGACCGAGGTACAATTATATCTGCGTGCTTAAAAAAGAACTCAATAAAAGTCGTGAGTCTACCCTAAAACTTCATATGAAAATACTCTATTTGCCCCCCAAACCAAACTACTTTTAAATATCTGCATCCCTCAAACAAAAATTATGGGTCTGCCATGTCTATTAATGTAGTAAGTAGTAAAGCAAACGCCCTAAATAAATTTTGGAAAACAGCAAACTTTGCATCACATGCTTCTGGAAAAAGTATGGACATACTATGGAGGTGGGATTCAGAAATTTCTCTAACCTTATTGTTGTGAATCCATCTATTAGACTAACATTTGAAATCCGAGCCCCTCGATGTCACCATCCCCCATTATAGGATCTCTTTTCCAGTTTTTCCTTCAAATCCTTTAATTAGAGTTATCCATTATCAAATTAATCACATATAAGATGCACTCACATGTTTTACATTTGATTCCAACTTCAATTGAAGTTTAAGTATATAATAGTGTCCCATTGATTTAGTGTGGCTTTGATTATAAATGTCAGCCACAAGGATGGACTTTAGGGTAGACTCGCAACAGCATATGAAGTGGTTCAAAATCAAACTCATAAATTATTTTGCTGCTTTTTGAAATACGACAGTCGGCAAAGTTTTTATGCCCCACACACCTTTCAAATCAGAAAGTCTTTCAGGTCTAACTATTTTGAAGTATCAGCTCTATTAAGTTTACAAAAACTCTTCAATTTAAGATCACCGGCATGATGAACTCCAGTCCAGAGAAGAATAATAAAGGTTGTAGATGTAGCGGAAGCACAGACCTATAAGAGATGGCTACTACAAACGCGGTAAGGACAGCGTCGGCTTGAATTAAGCACTGGTGTGGAGACCGCCAGAAGAAGCCTAAACAGGACCATAAGGACCTGTTTGGATGTATGGTGAATTGAAGTATGGCAGGTGAAGCATCAAATTAAGAGATAATAAAATATAAGATGTTATGATGGTGTTTTGTTTTTAGTTGTTTGGTATGGAATCTTTTTGACTTTTTGTATAGAAAAGTTGAGCTTTTTTGTCCTTTAGTGGAAAAAAGATGTTGTTTTTTTTACTTTTTTTGAAAAAGATGGAGGGAATTTTAAAATTATGTACTTTTGATATGACTCATTGTCTTTTCTTAGAAGCTTTACCTCACCCCACCTCACTTCACCACACATCCAAATACGCCCTAATGCACCCAAACAAGACCAAAAGAAACATCGGAAGCGTAAAGTGCTTCGGAGCAAACCAAAGAGAGTGACAAAGTTAGGGTGTTTATCGTATTTCGCTTGAGACAAGTTTTAGCAATGTGTCCAAGTTCATAACATTTATAGTAGTTGGCTTTGGCTAAGTCTCTGGGCTTGTTATGCTTCTAATGCTTCTTTTGGCTTATTTGGGTGCATTTCTGGTCATGTTTAGGCTATTTCTGACGGTCTCCACACCAATGTCTGATTCAAGGTGACATTGTCCTTATCGCGTTTATAATAGCTAGCTCTCATAGATCAGTGCTCATAGATCCGTGCTTCCACTGATCTATGAGAGTTGGCTATTACAAACATGATAAGTACAGCGTCAGCTTGAATCAGGCACTGGTGTGGATATCTGTGACTGTCAGTCACGTATGATTCACTCTTTAAGATCCAAGAGCAAGAATGGACACCTTGGATGATGATTCACTCTTTAAGATCCAAAGGCAAGAATGGACACCCTAAATGTAGAAGATGATCTTGCCCACCCTATATGTGAAGATGATGATGGAGAATTATAGCTAGATATAGTAGAATGAAGATGAATTGTTGAATTGTTGAAAGTAGTACCAATTGATATCTCTCATGTCTATATATAGCCTTTTGGCTCATGATAAGATCTCTATTCAAATTCGAATTGAGATATGATTATGACAAAGTATTAGATCAATCTCTCTCAATATAAATTTGAATGTAGATATGATAGAGAATTGGATAAAACTCAGAGTATTTTTATCCATATCACTATGAGACTCTTTGTGAGGGGTGTTTCTTTGTGAATGGGGTCCACCCACATGTAAACTCAAGTGGACCCATCACAAATGCCAACAAATAATTCATCTTCATATTAGATCACATTAGCACTGCTCAAATGAGGGCATTGCCATCATTCAAAAAGTATCGACCCCACCATCTTAATAGCTGAAATTACTTACGACTTTTTTTCTCAAGAAGTCCTAAAGTCATGTGAAAAGCCAGTGACTTGAACAAATTCCTTTCCCCATTTTTCCTTCTTTCTTTACATTTTCTAGTTAAAAAACGTGGTTACTTTTGGACAGACAAGTTTAGTGCCCCGTACACCTTTAAATACCAGTTTTAGTAGCCATCCATACGATCCTGACAATGCTCCGTATAAGTATTAAACACTTTAATTATGCACACGTTAGCATGCAGTAGTGTTGGTGGCCAAACTCATCAAATTAGCACAGAGAAAATGAACGACTGACCACTTAAGATAAAGATTGAGAATAGTTTACTTTCATAATCTGGTTCGCGTGATGCCAGCAGCATCAAGAAAATGCTGAATCTTCCATCCATCCACACCACCTCAGCTAAAGATTTACAAGAAACCACAAAATTCTTTTTAAATAAAAAAAATTCAGGTAATGTGTCTTGATCATTCTATTTTTTAATTTCTCATTGTACCATTGGCTACAATAATGGCCATAATATAGTTTCACCTTATGGTAGTTGGTCTTGAAAGTCAGCATTACTGTGAAGCGCATATATATATATATATATATATATATATATATATATATATATATAGGGGGCTGCTCCCCTACAATGCAGCCCTCCTTATTCTCAGCTGCAAATGTGCTTAAAGTCAGCATTACTGTGAAGCGCATATATATATATATATATATATATATATATATATATATATATATATAGGGGGCTGCTCCCCTACAATGCAGCCCTCCTTATTCTCAGCTGCAAATGTGCTTAAGCACATTTGCAGCTGAGAATAAGGAGGGCTGCTTAAGCACATTTGCAGCTGAGAATAAGGAGGGCTGCAGTGTAGGGGAGCAGCCCTCATACATATATATGCTGTGTATAAATTATAGAGGAATTTACGAGAAAAGTTCCCATAGGACCCTACGTCTTACCAGGTCCCGTATCATGTTGTACATGGAAGGGGTCTTCATGTGGCCCTTTAAATTTCTTTTGTCATTTAGCGATATTCTGTCCGTATAATTTTATTCAACATGTAACTCAGTTGGCCTAGGACCACAGTTTGCACCCAGAGGTTGCTATTGAGGAGTTTACCATGCTTTTCTTTGAATCTGGAGGGATTAGTCCAGCCAAAAGGGTCTTCCGATAGCAAAAAAATAAAATGTAACTGTCTTATTTGCTGAACATTACAAAATGGTCGATATCGACCATATCGCGAAATAATAAGAAAAAAGACGAATTTGCAGGTTCACCTGCAAATCCTCTGTCTTCTCATCCTCTCACTCCCATTGGGTTTGCAGGTCTTAGCCCCATCCCCTCCCTCCCCCACTACCTGCAAGCACAACCTTCTTTCTCATCTCCAACTACAACATCCCCCTCTTCTCCCTCCTCTCTTCCCTCCATGACGGTCCCTCCCTTTTCCTTTGACGAAGATGACCCTATGCTCGCCGCCCTCCATTCCTTCGTATCCTCCCTGTCCCTGCCTCTCCTGGCCCCATCCACCACTCTGGAGCAACACCAGCAACCAAGAGAGAAAAACCAATTTTTATTTGGGTTTTGCAAATCAAGAGCAACCACCGCAGAATGGTCGATATCGACCATATGGTTAAATGACAAAAAAAAAAAATTAAAAAGGCCACATGAGGACCCCTCCCATGTCCAACATGATACAGGGACCTAGTAAGACGTATGGGGTCCTATGGGGACTTTTCCCATAAATTCCTCTAAATTATAAAAAAAAACTATTATTATCTAACGGTATTTTTCCTTTTCACCTAATCCTACATGGCACATAGGGTAAGATATTTCAATAACATTCATTCTCTAGAAACTTTCATAAAACAAAAGTGACCAAAACTAATTCGATGAAAATGATTTGACCATTGGACCACTGTTACATAAAACATCTTTTTCCCAGCATAATGAGGCTCAAACCGAGGTTTTAAACAGTAGCTTAGATGATCAGGTGGGCTTGGCAAGTTGATTTCAAGGTCTTTATCACTTCATATGCACACATACATAAGGTTTTGACTTTTGATCTCTACAATTCCTGCCTTTAATTATGGAGGGTGTGGATAAAAAAAATATTGCATGGCCTTTATACGTTACTTTTCGTGTAAAAAGGATGAAAAACTGCTAAGACTTTTGATGATATAACCAAAGACATGAGTTGTTGGCTTAAGTAACCTTACTAAATTCAAGAGAGTTACGTAGTTCAATGAAAAAATGAAGTTGATTTACGTAGTTCAATGAAAAAATGAAGTTGATTTACAAAGACCGAAAATTGATGAATGAAATAATAAATACCGACCTAAATAATCATTTAGAAGAGTTTTATCCAAATCCGTGAGGGGGAGGATATTAGAGTCCATGATGGGGCTTTTTGTTAATTTAAAGATGGAGCAATAACGTGGGAATGTTGGTTACACCTTCCTCATCCACTCAATGCGTTTAAAACTCATTTATTTTTCTTTCCTTTTCAGCTTTCACTAATCCCTCGTTTTTCAATTTGGTGGTTGAGAACTCCATTTGTAACAATAGCTGCCCTCTCCAACGTTTCACCAACCTTTTTCTGGACCAGTTATTTTGTTTGTTTCCATTTCAACTTTTTACACCTAAATACGAAATGTAAATAGAAGTTAGGCAGGACCATAGGATAAATAAGCTCCTGTAATATATTTTTTTTGAGGAAATGAAAAAAAAAAAAGAAAGAAGAAATACGTTCCCAAAAACATTTTCAGCGGTTTTTGGATTCCATAATAAATTTGTTTATAATTATTATTATGGTGTAGGTATCCTAAGGTATCTGATCCAACACGACTAATCTCTTATGTAAGGCCGCTAAACTTCGAATACAAAACATGGGAAGCAAACTCTTCTTGAAAGATTATGAGGCACGTGCATATCTGGAAGTGTGCCAAAAATAGGTCACATCTTTGATATCAGGTGAAGACCGTGCCATCTTATGGTCATCTATTGTCGGTCATTAGATGGTCCCATCATTTGACAGCCTACAGCATCTCCAGCAGCTCCTTCAAATCCAAGGTGGACATGCCACCTTGAACATTTGCCATGGAGTGGAGTTTTAACAGCCATGCCAAAAATGACATGGCATTTGACATGTTAGGGCTAAATGTCAAATTTGAAATATAGGAAGGGGAGATGCCAAATCTTTTCTTGGATTATTGTATTAAAAAATGGACCATTGAATATGAGTTGGGTGGTCACTTTTTGGAGGGTAAGAACATCTCAAATAGATATGCCAAATTGGATATGGAAAATCTCATTTTGATGGCTTATGTGGGATTGAGCGTGCATTGACTAAATAGGAATGTAAAAGCTCAAACTTACCTAGGAGTGTAGATCCTTCTAGAAATTCAAGAGGCTCTAAATAGGAAAATAAACGCTCAAACTAAATTTCCCTTTCTTGATTGGGGTACATCAACTTTCACTTTACAAGAGATAGGTCCATTGTAAGAGGTGAAAAAAAAAAACATTAATAAAACATTATAAATAATTTATTTTATTTTCTATTTGAGATTTAAGTGAGATTTAGGGCTCACTTGTCTGATTGGTATTGGTTTTTTTTATTTAAATTTTACTAAAAGTAAGTTTCAACAAGGCCAGCGAAAGATATAAGGTGTAATTGATATGGATAAAAATCTCGTTGTCTTAAAAATTGATCTACTAGAATAACAACTATGTAATCATTTTTTAAGGACGCGGCTTTTTTCCCCAAAGGTATGACTGTTGGATGGCTAAATACAAATTATCAACTTTATTCCTTTTCTCAGTCCATTTTTAATGGGAGAGGATTGCTTAGAGTTCTCTAGGAATTCTATTTTTAGTATACAACTGGAAGCTGTTAGAATTGGATTGAAATTGGATTTTATTTTATTTTTTTCTATGGAATGGTTCCCAATCCTTTGGGCTTAACTAATCCCTCTAGGTCCAGAGGGAAGCTGGGTAAATTCCCATGTAGTCCCAGTATGGTAGTGCAGTGTAGCCCTAGTGTGGTAGTGCAATTTCGAACCTACAACTTTTGAGTGTAAATCGTGGTCATACGCGAACTGAGCTACTCCCCTGCGGTTTGAATTGGAATTGAAATTGAAAGTACCATTTCCACCTCTGCATATGTAAATTTGTCAAGTATCATCTAAATCCTGTTAGTATTAATATTAGTTTTTTCTTGGGCTTAACATTATGGCTATTGAAGGAGGATTCAAGAGACAAAAATACCCAAGATTTCAACATGTGTGGTTGACACAAAATCAAAGCCATAGAGGTACAGACTGGTTTTCTTTTCTGAGTCATATATGTGCAAAACCAGCCTTCACCATGTGGATGATGCTTGCACGCTTGGTAAATTCTCCTATAAGGCACTTCTTTTTATAAATAAAGTAGGAGTTAGATATGGAAACAATTGGTCAATTACTCAATTGATTCTAAATTAATTGTCTTTTAAGTCTTTGTTTCTAAAGTCCTTTATGTTTAGCGGGGGACAGGGAGATCATGTGGCACATGGGGCAATCATCCCATCAACGCGGGATTGACCATGTGGTCCACCCATTGAATGGCTGATTCATTCATTTGATTAATTGACTAAGGACTTGGGGTCAAGATTTTAAGGCTCTCTTTTGACTTCTTCAAACAAAAAACAGTGAGGATAGGAAAAGCTAGATTGATGAGCTAAGTGGGCCATACCACATGCAGGCGGATTTTTTTTTTAGTTATCTATCAATAAACCCGATTATTCGGACTTTCGTGCCTATAAATCTCAAGTGATGCTACTTGTGGACACTTCATCAGTTTCGGTTCCACCTGATATATATTATCATCTGTAATGTGTTGGCATTTAGCAAAGGAATCGGGATTATCTGAGGATTTCGTCTGAGGTGACATGACGGACCATGGTAAGTTCACTCAGAGTCACCATGTGATAAAAATCCGGCCTCTTAGCCAAGTCTCACTCAGCTCAAATGACAGTTGGGTCTACGGCTCAATTGATCATGGTTAAAACATATCATAATTTTAAAATAAAATACTATAATCACATTTACGGTCATCAATCTCATAGCTCTGACAGATTTTACTTTATTTTTCTGGGGCTGAGAAAGACTCGCGCGCATATTCTTTGATTTGGATGAAATTTAATATATACTTTTGTACTAAATGCACTAAAGTGGCATCGTGCTGATATAGTGTTAATCGCGTTTCCATCATGTATTCCAACATTAGGGTGAGACCCATTTCTATAAAATTAAATTCCGAGAATATATTAGATGAGGAGATGAGATTCATTTTGAACAATCAGAATTATCTATATGTGAGCCCCAAGACGAAATTCCCATTATGGAGATCCGGACTCAATCTTTTACTATCGGGGTTTACGTACCAAAATCCCCATAAAAATATGGAAATGAAAAGCAGGTTCCAACACTAGAGAATCGGGTTTGAGAGTAACGGTTGGTAGGATGAATGTCACGCTCAATCAATGAATGTTATTAATTAGAAGAAGATTGAAGTAAAAGAAATGGTGGCGATTTTTATACCACCGAACTTTTCTCTGTGGTTACACCCATTTCCTCCGATTGACTAATTCAAGGTTCACACTCTTTTCCCCAGAAAGTCATTAATTCATGAAACATCATGACAGCCATTTAGATGGTTATGATCCGAGCAAACTATACTACTCAATGAGAATAATTACGAACTTCGCAGTGAAATCTATACACACAAACCTCTAATTGGAGGTGGAAAAATGGGGAAAAAATTGGAGCTTGAAAATGTTGGATTTGAACCTACTCTTGTAATCAAATACAGATCTAAATATTACTACTGTATAGTGATAGTCACCGTTGGATTGAACCAAAATAAGATGTAACTAGTTCTTGTTTGATTTAATCACACCTTGTGAAATAATATAATTGAATGGGGAATGTCACTTCTAGGCCTATAACGTTCCCATCCATTGTTATCACAAGGCATAGATTGAAATCCAAGTCCAAGAGTTTGTATAAGTGGGCCACGAATATACAGGTTGGACACAAGATTTTCTTACGAAAGATATGTGTAGGTGTTATAAGCATTTCAGGCTTAAAAGCGATCTTTGAAAGGTTTGGTAGCATAATTCCTTTTCTTCAGAAAATGGCATTCGTCTACCTAGTATGGTGAATGGCAGTGGCTGACCCATGATTTTCATTTGAGGGGTACGGGCCCAAACATGCAATTGGTTTTTTGGAACAAATCCTGGAATTTTTTGTGTGTTTTGGGGGCAGGTGTGGGATTTTTATATAGATTTTTAAAGCAGAGTTAGAATTTTCATTATAGTTTTATAAGTGGACCGAGGTCCAATGGGTGTGTTCGCCTCCAATGGATGTATGTGGGTCCGTCCCTGGTGTATGGTATTTTACAATAGGATCAGGTTATATAAGGTGGGATATATATCTCATGTTGATAGATTTAGAGGTAGATCATGGGAGGGCCGAATATTAGTGTGATTATATGATCCTAACATTTAATTTCAAGGCCTCAATGTTATTCTACATATCATGCGGATTCATTGTGATAAAATCTTATAGTAAGTAATGACTAGATTAGTGTTAAAGTCTGAGGGCAAGCCTCACAGAACTCAAAAAGGCTAACACACTAAATTCATCAAAAAAAGGTTCAAATATAATCTTCCTCAGTATGGTTATATATTCACTAAGTCTGACCACACCTTCAGATTGATCATGCAACATTCCCACTATGAATAAATCAGATTGTGAAAATATCTTGCTTGAACTGAAGATTTTCATATATTTAAGAATAGCAGGAAAGTCATATTCAACACAGGCCCAATTTATATATTTATCCAACTGTACTCAGCTTGTTCTCTAAGCCTGGCTTTTTGGTAAAACTGTCCCCAACTCAGCGCGCAGTGTGGCGGCCAATGGCCAATGGTTTTCATTTTCTCAATCACAGGGAAATAAAAACCGAAAAAGTCTACTTGTCCCGGGTGTCATGTCCCGGGACAAGCCCGACTCCATGGGGGAGGGGTATTTTGGTCATTTGAAAATGACCAAAATACCCCTCCCCCATGGAGTCGGGCTTGTCCCGGGACATGACACCCGGGACAAGTAGCATAGCTCAATAAAAACCTGTGAAGAGTCGCATTTTCCATGGTTTCATGGGCGTTTACGTCAATTCCTGAAATTTTCAACCATACTATCATCATATAGGCACAAGGAGGAGAGAAACAGAGTGCAGCCTCCTCAAAAGCTCGCTCTCTCTCTCTCTCTGTCATTTCTCGCTCTCTCTGTCATTTCTCTGAACGGCGAAAGCGTGACTTCTTTTTCCCCGTATTGTGTTTTCTTTCCAGTCTTATCTGGCTTCCTTTCCCGAGAATCTTCCGCATCTCCACTTTCACTAGGATAGCACCTGCGTCCTGCTCTGCATCTATTGATGTCTACAGTCAAATACCAGACAGGCACCTTTTTCTAGCGCTACAAACAGAGAGATAGAAAGAAAGAGAGGGAAAAGAGAGGTGTTTTGTGTGTGTGTGTGTGTGAGAGAGAGAGAAAGATAACAGGGAATGGCAGCGCCAAAGCAAGACGAATTCCATCCTCATCCGGTGAAGGAACAGCTGCCAGGAGTAGAGTTCTGCATCACCAGCCCTCCTCCATGGCGTACGTCTCCTCACTTCCATTCCATTCCATGCCCTCCCCCGGCGCACTTTAGCATCCATCTCTCTCTCTCTCTCTCTCCCCTTTTGTTTCCGTTTCTTCCGGTTGAGACTTTAATGGCACTTTACGTTTCCATCTGATTCTAAGCCATTTTCAGCCGTTGATAAAACCTTCATCGTTGTCTTCTTCTTCTTCTTTTATCGTTTTTCTTCATTCTTCTCAGCTTTAATAGATACATGTCTTTCACTACCGTCTTCTTCTTCTTTCTTCTGCTATTTTTGCTGCGTTTTCATCAAATGAAATCTCAAAGCGTCTTTTGCTGTGTTTTTATCGGGAATTGAATACAAGTTTTGCTGCATTTAGCTTTCGCTTGGATGTTTTGAACGATTTTATGTTATTGAGCAGATCTCTTGAGCATTTCCTGTTTCCATCAGTGATTTTTTTTCTTCTTCTTCTTTTGTGTTCATTTCATCCTATTCTGATATTGAATTGAAGTTCCCTGCCATTCAGTTTCTGTAGTACTCTATTTTGTAGAAAACTTTTGAATTGATTTATTCTTTTGAATCGATGATTCGATTTTATATGTTTGTGTTTCAAGAATTGATTTCTAGATTTCCTGTGTATATCTTTGAGTTGGGTTATTGTTGGTGTTGAATGTGAGCTGAAATTTGTTATTTTATTTAGACTCTCAACAGTTTTTCAACATAGTCATATGGGTGGTTTACCCAACCCAAAACCAGATGCTGAATATTTTATTATTCCATGAACATTACAGGCTCGTCCTTCATGTTGAAATGCATACAATATGGAATCTTTTTTTTATGCCTTTGGCGTTTGGAGGATGGCCTCTGTGACATCACTATCTTGAAATATTGCACAGTATAAACAATGTTAAACAATGTTAGCCCTGCCCCACAAAAAAATTTAGATGTGTCAAGATGATCTCATCAGTTCTTACAATTATATATTTTCTCAATTAGAGGAATGATTGCTGATTTTGGTTTCTATTTAATGTCTGTAGTGTATGGAAGGAATGATTCCTTTTCTCCCCTGTTTTTAATCAATTCTATAATTCTATGGCCTGTATGTCATGGATTTTGGCATTATTTCAATAAGTAGAAGTGCTTTTTGTCTTTTGGGAATTTTTATTCATTGAAGGAATACTGACTTTTCCTATGTATTTGATTATAATTACATTGCAGCGGAAGCCGTCCTTTTGGGTTTCCAACACTATATTGTGATGCTTGGAACTACTGTTCTAATTCCCTCCATCCTTGTTCCTCAAATGGGAGGCGGCAATGTAAGGATTTGTACCTTGACAGTTTAACTTTGATTTGGAGTTTGGACTATTTTTCGATGGAAGGTGGAATATTGTAAGGGTTTTGTCATCCACAGAATATTACAGTGTTATGACCAGAGCCCATAGCATGGTGGAAGGTGTTCAATGTCGCAACCATAATAACACTAGATAATAACACCTTGACAGTTTCCTTTGATTTGGACCATCTTTCGATGTCACATTCTGAGAATATGAGAAACAAAAATGCAGTGTTATTATGTCCAAGGTATATATATATATATATATATATAATTTAATTTGAGGCACCTAGTGGAAACAATTTCGGTGATGCTGCTGCATCTTTTTCATTACTGAGGATGCATGCGATAACTAAAATATCAAAATACTGTAATGTTAGTGTCTTTTACTGCATATTCGAATGTAGTTTTAGATTTATGCAAACTCCAAACTGTTATCTACGGTTATTAGTAGTAACTAGTGAATGAATTAAAATGATGTTTCCCCATTTGTAGGACGAGAAAGCTAAAGTAATTCAAACCTTACTCTTTGTCTCTGGACTGAACACCTGGCTTCAGTCCTACTTTGGTACACGGCTTCCTACAGTTATTGGAGGGTCATTTACATTCATCGTCCCAACAGTTTCTATAATCCTTTCAAGCAAATACAACAATGTTGCAGACCCCCATCAGGTAATCTTCGCTGGATTGTATCGTTTCCCTTTTTAAGTTTTTGTTCAGTTGTTTAGGAGTCCTAAAAGCATTACTTAATTACCTTTGGCCATGTGATATTAGAGGTTCCTACAAACCATGAGAGGAATACAGGGGGCTCTAATTGCTGCTTCAAGTATCCAGATAATTATTGGATTTAGCGGATTTTGGAGAATTGTGGTAAGGTGGGTTTCCAATTGGATCAAGCAGGTTATGCTTATGAAGTAAATCAAGCCATGTAACTTGTTGAAATTTTAGAGCAGAATTTTAAAGTTTTGTTTTTTTGTTTTCTGGTTAGGTTTATGAGCCCACTTGCCGCTGTTCCCATTATAACTCTAGCTGGACTTGGACTTTATCAGCATGGGTTCCCAGGGGTGAGAATTCAAAATATAATTTTTTTTTTGTTGTTTGGTTAGACTGATTTTAAATATGGGGCATGATCTATATGTCAAATATTTTTTTTTTTAATTCACTTCTGTGCTGTTTTTTGAACTTTAGTTTTCAGTATTATCATGTCCCTCAAATAATTTTATTGGTGCATTGAGATGATTTTAGGACTTGATGAATTAGTTGATTTATTCAGTGGTGGTTGTTTCTGATGGTGTCCATAGTTGGCAAAATGCATTGAAATTGGACTTCCTCAACTTCTTCTATTGATACTCTTTTCTCAGGTAAGTGGTATGTTTGGACTTTGTTTTACCACTGTTAACCCTTATTCCATGGATTAAAATAGTATCAGATGCATAGCTAGAACTTTGGATGGGTGGCATGATAAACGTGCCATCCCAATGTGTTTCCATATTTTAGTATGCCATATCTGTCCTAAGAACTTAATAATATTTATGTTCATTTCTATTTCTCACGTCTTTTTTGCATCTTTTCCAAATCCGTATCTAGTTCATAAGAATGCCGTGACAAGGCAGTAATGATTCAAAAACGTCCTAAAAAAAGAAGTTTCTGTACTGTATCACTTGACACATTCAATACTGTAGTGACCATGACATGTTACATTCCAGCACTGAAAGTTTAATCGTTGCTCCAATGCATTCTTGTTGTTGCTCCTGGAATTAGGTAATCATTTTTTTAATGTTTCTCCTTTCTTTCCCCTTCTCCTAAACAATATCTGCATGCTGAATTATGAGAATGGCTGGGATTTGGAGGTCACTTTTGGGAATTATGGTTGACTGAAAATTAACTCATTTGGAAGGTCAACACTATACCTTTATGTGCCCAAAAATTTAATGGTTGTATAGGTGCTGGATTTCGGTGATTAAATCCAATGGTGAATTCCTTCCGTCACTCCAATTGGAATCAAATTGGAAATATTTTGATTCAAGGGGGATAGGTATTATTGAAGGACTGGATTCATCATAGGTAGGCCCACAAAATTATCCTAACTAGATCCTAATTGAGAGGGTCTTACAACTACAACACCATTTGTCATGTATATAACAGTGCTATCTTAGTGGGATCATAGTAATATTGCATTTTATTGAAAAATACATGAATATTTGCATTTCTATGGAAAATGATATAAAATGGAGTCAAACAAAATAACTTGGAAAAGGCCCATCCATGATCAAAATTTGACATTTTAAATATTTTTCCAAATATACTTTCCAGAAAACTACATCATAATTGTTAATTGTTCTTTGACTTATCTTATCGCTTTTACAGTCTTGTATTTAGAAAATCAAATTCACTTCCTAAACCCTGGTATTCAATGGCGGAACCAGGAAATTTTCAAAAAATTACACCCCACCCCTTGCGGGTATATACAAGAAAGTTCATTTTTAATCACCAAGGTGATATGACAGAGAGAAGAAAGAAACAAAGATCCTAGTAATTTCTCTTATTAGTGCATGCTTATATCACATTTCTCTACTGCTTTCTCAATGTAAGAGGTGTTTCTTCTAGAATGCATTGTTGCAAAAAATTGTCAAGGTCTGTTTTAGAAGTCAAGAAATTTATCCAATTTTTTGATCTTTGTGTAAACCATGTTGAGTAATTTTCAATTTTCTAGTCTATTGTGAGTTGTGACTATAGTTCTCCCCACCTTTTTATCAAAGCTGAGCTGTTCCTAGTTCCTCTGCCATCATTTTTTTCAGCATAATCTTGTTACTTTGTCATGAATTCACCGCTCACCCTTCCTTTCCTTATGATGATAATTGTGGCTAATCTACGCCTTTGCAGTATGGTCCACAATTGTTAGAAGGGAGGAGAGCACTTTTTGATCGGTCATCTGTGATTGTTTCAATTGCACTTGTATGGGTTTATGCATATATTTTGACTATAGGTGGAGCATATAAGAATAGGCCTCCATTGACTCAATTCCATTGTCGCACTGATCGGGCTGGGCTCATAGGTGCTTCTCCGTGGTAAGCACATCCACTTTTTGGCTCAACCAGATATTTGTTGAATGCTTAATCTTGATATTGCATCCACGTTGTCGCAGTCTTTCTCTTTGGTTTCTTGCAAATGGAATCTCCACCTGAAGACTACTTCATCAAATTACTTGGATGTTATTTTGATAAAATAAATTGAATTTGGATACTCCTGAAATATAGTCCTTTCATATAATCTATAGAGAAAATCATGAACTACATGGATTCAGAATAAATTTTACTGAGATTTTCTATTCTAAAGCAATGCACAAACAGTTCCTGTTGGGTGAAATGTTGTTTCACCATGCTATGTGAAACTGTAATCGGCAAACAATTGAAAAAAGAAAAAAAAAAGGTTCTTTTGGTGCTTGGTGAACAATAAATTTTTTTTACTTGTAAAAAGTTTAGCTAAATTCTATTTGTTATCTCTACACAAAAAAGAAGAAAAAAAGGAAAAGAAAAAAAAAAGAAATATTCATCTGTGAAGAAAATTACTGTGGGGCCCACCTTCGATTAGCCCCCACCCTAGTTTGAATATATAAGTGACTATAAAACCATTAAACTTTAGGGTACTTAAATAGATGATTATTGTCATCATATTATTCTGATTCTTTTAGGTACATGTGTTCTACATTAACAGCTTCCAATCCTACCTAAATCTTGTGATTGGCCTGCATTAAGGTGGGCCAGAAAAGGATTCACAACTTTGAGATTTGCAGAGGTTCCTGACCAAATTTTCATTGTCTTTCTCACTTCATTTCATAATGTGAACAGGATAAGGGTTCCATATCCATTTCAATGGGGTGGTCCCACCTTTGATGCTGGAGAATCTTTTGCTATGATGGCTGCTTCATTTGCTGCTCTCATCGAGGTTTGTTGTGAATTTTTACCTCTATCTTTTCACTGGCTCTTGCTAATTTAATATGATGATTCTGAATATTGTTCTATTTCTTAGTTGCCTGCAATGGTGTTTTCTAGAAGAGAAACAGCTTAACTTTGCAACCTGAATCTTACTTGTCAACAATCTAATTTATATCTGTTATGGTCTATCTGTTTTCTGAATAACTTTCATTCTCTATTGGAGACTGCATTTCTACTTCCAACATTAAAGAGTCAGCAATAATTGTAGTACTGTCAGAGCGTAGCGTTTTCTGAATATTGTTTTATTTTCTCATGATTTTTTATACTCTTATTGGCAATTGTATGGCACCAAAATTGGTCTTCCGGAATGTATTACCGTAAAAATTTGGTTGTTTTCTTTTCTGAAATATTGACATCTGTATTGTCTTGCTCAACGAATGTTACATTACATATGCAATTAAATGTAAAACAGATTGATTTTAAAAGCTAGCAAAAAGTAAGATCACTTCAATTCCAAAAAATATATGGGCCTTTCTGAAAATGTAGGGCTCTGCTGCATTTTCATAGCACCAAGGTTTTGGTCCTCTGTTTTGATCTGAGGTACATCATAACTGTTTGGGTGTCCTGTGAAGTTAGTGTAAAATATATATGGGCCTTTCTGAAAGAGTAGGGCTCTGCTGCATTATAATATCGCCAAGGTTTTGGTCTTCTGTTTAGATGCGAGGTACATCATAATTGTTTGGGTGTCCTGAGAAGTTGGTACAAGGCCTGAAACTGCTGCATTTTCTTGATTGGGGCTTGTTTTTGTTGGTCCTTGGGCTTTCCTAGATAGATATATGCATGCCTAAAGGCCTGACATATTTAACAGAAAGGGATATTGTTTTCGCAAATGGAGTGGGCCAGGCCTATCTTTTAGGCTTATGGGTGGTTCTAGTTTGAAATGTTAAGCTCCATGACTAAACAGGGTGGACGTGGACAACTTCATCCGGGTCTGACCTGCCACTTGATGAGCCTTATGTAAGTGGGATCGATTTCTAGCCCAAATTGAGAGGTGACACAAAAAGCCCTTCTAATGTGGTTTCCATGTCCCTCTTTGTAAAATCAATTAACATCTTTTTTTACGAAGAATAAAATGTCACTAGTGATGAGAGAAAGGAAATACTAGAGGAAAGGAATTAGCCAATGAATTGGCTGCCGTTCAAATTCAATGTGCTTACCCACTCCTTATAGATTTGTGTCCCACTGTATTTGGTAAGTATCTTACAACTATCATGTCCTTGATTGGGGTGATTTCCCTTAAATTGGGATCTCATCCTAATCTTACAGATACGCTATATTTTAATATCTCAGTCTTACAGAAATAATGGTCCCCCACTGCAGTTATGGTGGTCCTGGTCCCATATTAGTAACCACTAACGAGCAATTTGTGGACAATATCACTGATAGAACTTTCAAATAGTGCAAATTTCTTTCTTCCTTCCTTCCATCCTTTTTTTAAATGGTGAGTTAGTGAAAATTTCCTATACCTTCTTAGTTTTCTTCAGGGTTAATTAAATGTTTCAGTCTTCACATAAGCTAGAAGTCTTTGCCAATTGGCATCTATGGAATCATGATAAACCATAGGCTATCTTGCTTGCAGAAAAAAGAAAAGAATGGTCTGTAGTAGCTGATTGTTTTATTTTTCTTGATTGGCAGTCTACAGGTATAATGTATGCAGTGTCAAGGTATGCAAGTGCCACACCTGTGCCGCCATCTGTTTTAAGTCGTGGTGTTGGCTGGCAGGTATCAAGGGAAAGCTTTTGATATGACCTCATTTAGGGGTGTAACGGTTTGGTTAACCATATGTTTTGGGAAAACCGTTAACCGAACCGTATTTTACGGTTTTCAGTTTTTAAACACCGTAATCGTAACCGTACCCTAAAAAACTGTTAAAAAACCGAACCGCGGTTAACCGTATTAGACGGTTTTGTTACGGTTAATTGTCACTTAAAAGTTAAAAGTGGTTATTTAAGTTATAAAATTACACAATACGCCCTTTCTTCATTTTTTTTTTCCTTTTAAATTGGGGTGTAACGGTTCGGTTAACCGTGTGTTTTGGGAAAACGGTTAACCCAATTGTACTTTATGGTTTGGTTCAGTTAATAACCGTGAGTCGAGACTGAAAACCAAAATCGAACCGTGAAGCACGGTTTTCCGATTTTAATGACCGTAACTGAAACTGTGAAACACGATTATTAACACCCCTAGACCTCAACATGACATGTCTCTTTTAGAAGACCCCTCAACCTAAGGAATCCAGCGCGTTGAGGCCTGGTGTCTGTACAAGTGGGGTACCAATTTTGAAGTTTAGATCATTGATCTGATGGCCCCATCATGGATGGATCATATCCCCATGGTAGCTCAGACTGGAACTTCCCAGACAGGATCCAATATTTGGCCATCTTGCATTTGCTCTTAACCATTGTACACATCTTTCTTGACTGAGCTGCCAGGCATGTGTTACTGTTAGTAATGCCCCCATGGGATATATATTTTGGGTGGGTCTAGCCATGGTATGTCAAATCAAATCAACAGTCTGGGTTATAGACCCATCCACACTGCTATAACATGACCCCAAGGATACTGTAGATGTCCTTGGGTTGAGTTGCATGCATATAAATTTGTACTCTCTCTGAACTTTCAATTAAATATTTGACTTTCAGGGTATAGCAATTTTGCTGGATGGGATGTTCGGTACAGTAAATGGCTCTACTGCATCAGCGTAATGAACAAAAATTCTTGGGAAGGGAAGTGAATATAAATTTTTTTCTGCGATATGCCTGATTCTTTTAACATATTGTTTCTACAGTGAAAATGCTGGTCTCTTGGCATTGACACGAGTTGGAAGTCGAAGAGTTGTTCAAATATCAGCAGGCTTTATGCTTTTCTTTTCTGTATTGGGTATGTTATTCCTGTTTGCCTATTTAGAACTGAACAAGGTTTTCAGGTGGATCTGATAGTATTGTTTTTTACAACCAGGGAAATTTGGAGCAGTTTTTGCTTCTATTCCATTGCCCATTTTTGCGGCTCTGTACTGTATCTTCTTCGGCTATGTTGGTACGTATCTCATGTCTTGCAATGTTCATCGATTCCATGTAACGAATATCACTCTTTCTTTTCTTTGCCATGTTGAGGCCTTTTCTTGTGTTGTTTAGTGGGGATGCTGGTGTGGATACTGAATTTCTCTCTTTTGTTAAGAGGCAACAATAAACAGTTTTTATTAAATTAAAAAAAAAAAAAAAAACTAGTTCAGAAACATTTGGGCAATACGCTATCACCTGCATCAGTGGTATAGAATTCTCCACAATTATACATATATCATGGTTTGATTGCTTTGCATTTTCTCAATACTTCATGTGACAGATATCACCATTACTTTTCTTTTCCATGTTTGAGACCTTTTCATGTGTCATTTACCGGATGCCTGTGTGGATACATGTTTTTTGTTAAGAGGCAACAAAAACAGTGTTATTTATATTTAAAAAAAACTATAGCAGAAACATTTAGATAATATATGATCAGGTGTAAACAGGAAATTATACATCTATGTTACATTGGTATAGAAGTCCCCGCAATTAGCTGTCTTAGAAACCCCAGATTTTGCCAGCAAATCAGCTTCCTTCCTCACTCCATTCTCTATGGATTTGAGCAAATGACATTCAGTTGGTTATCATTCTGATCTCCTTGCTCTTGGAAAACAATTTCCATAGAGGTTGAGATGATCCTTTGCCCACCTTATTGTATTGAGAGTCAATCTCAACTGATATCAGATTTGAATATACACTTTTAAAAGTTTGATCTCTTAATTGCCACAATTTCTGCTCTTTTAATATCCAACGCCAATTAGGTCTGAGAACGCCAAATGCAGCACCCCTTTGAGATCCTTTATAGTTCAACCAGCCCCAGAAGGCTGGGTTTTCCACTGGTCTCCTATTTATATTAAGTCGCCCCTGGCTAGGAAAGAAGAAATCCCAATTAAATTTTCTCACATTTGGAATAGGGCTATTCAGATCTCAGAACACTTTATATACTCCCTTTCTAGGCCCAAGCCAATTCCCTTTGAAAAATTCACTTTATTTCATCTCCATTTAACTCAAAATGGAGTCGTCATCAATCATCATCATCAAAGCCTTGTCCTAACTATGTCGGGGTCAGCTACATTAACTCTATATAGAGAATGTTCCTTAAAAAATCTTTTGTTTCTCTCTTTCGAGTTTCAAGTTCCTTGAGCAGTTGCTAAAATGAAAGATCCCAGGCAATGCTGAATTTCTTTTAGCTGTATATGTGGCTATGATGCTTAGATATGGTAAGGATATACCTTGGTAATGGCAAAGACAGGGATTTTGCACAAAAAAATGAAGTGTTAGATATGGCAAGGACATTGCCTATTTTGAATTATCTGTGTGTGTGGTGGGGTGCAGGGTTGGTTGTCTACATTGTGGATTAAGGTTAACAAGACTGAAATCAGTACAACAGCCCTCATGTATGTTGATCCCTGGACCTGTATTTTAACGGGAAAGTGCCTTATCCATTGTGCTAGAAGCATGGTTGGCCTTCAGAATCATTTATGCATCATCACTATGTCAGATGTTCTCATGTATGCTGATATGCATTTATGTATTTTTTTTAAGTTCATATGCTTCTATGTTCGGGACTCTGGGTACATTACATAGAGTCAAGAATTTGTTGTTTCTATTATATCCTACTAATGAGGAGAAATGTTGCTCTGGTTCCTTCCTGACTCATAATTTTAGCTTGATAAATATTGTAACCTCTTCTTCTCTTTGTTCTTTTCAAAAAGATCCTACTGTGACCACATTATTCCTGGTCTGACATTGGTGCTTTCCTATCATCTGTTTGTTTGAATTTCTATTGATTTTTGTTATAGGTTCTTTGTTGAATGTTCTTGTGGTTGTGTATACTGATCTTCATGTGGCTTGTGATTATGGTGTGTGTAGCTTCGGCCGGGCTTGGATTCCTTCAGTTCTGCAACCTCAACAGTTTCAGGACTAAGTTTATTTTAGGTTTCGCTTTCTTCATGGGTTTATCAGTCCCACAATACTTCAATGAATTTACATCAGTGGCTGGATATGGTCCTGTTCACACTGGTGCTAGATGGGTATGTGGATAATTGGATTAATTGTATCTTTTCTTTCTATAATTCCTCTGCTGAGTTGTGGGGCTTGAGGGTTGGGGACGGGGTCATTGATTGGTCTAGGTTGTGGATAGGTATTAGGCATAGAAACATCCTAAAGACATTGACCTATGATCAATTTGTTACAGGAGATTTTTGGGGCCTCGCCTTGACCATTTGGGCCTACCAGATAAACATTCTAAATTACAGGATCATAGTCCTAACTTCTGCAGAATTTTGCTAGTCAAAGACCATAAATTTGTCAAGGGAAAAAGACCAAACGACACTTTAATTCATCTACCTGTTGTGATCCACCCACATTTTGCTGTCGGTGGAAAGTGATGAGGCCCTCCCTGAAATGAGGGGACTTCTCTTGCTAAAGCATGTGTTCTCAATGGTACAGGCAATGGGACTGGTGGACTGGTCCAGTCTACTTGAACGTATCACAATTTTGTTTTGTTCTGTTATAATATGATAGTTTCTTTTCTTCAGTTTGTTCCTACACACTTAAATCATTGTTGCTCTTGTTGGTTTGCAGTTCAATGACATTGTCAATGTGATATTTTCTTCACCGGCAACAGTTGCTGCCATCGTCGCTTACTTCTTGGATGCCACCCTCCTTCGCCGTGATAGTGCGACCCGGCGAGACAGAGGCTGGCATTGGTGGGAGAGGTTCAGATCATTTAAATCAGATCCAAGGAGTGAGGAGTTTTACTCACTCCCTTACAACCTCAACAAGTATTTCCCTTCAGTCTAATTGGGAACCTGTCTGAACATCTTTCAATATACTGATCAGCTCACTGGTACCTGCCTCACCTGATCATATTAATGGAGAAAGAGTTCCATTTGAAGCTCCTGTTTTCAGCACAACAGATTCTGAAGTAGTGATGTGAGTTTTACAAAGTCTGAGTTTAGGAACTGATTCCATGTGGGTGGGGCCAGTTTTTATGGATAATTAAACTTGGATTATTTGCCATTTATAAGATACTTATTTTGGGAACACCTGTAATTAATCTGTTCACATTGTTATTGAAATTTATGCCATTATCAGTTTAGTTAAGCTTTGTGAGACTTCTGCGGATGGTGCTTGTCTAATAAAATGGCTCAATGACATCAAACTTGATCAATTTTTTTGATTCTTGGAAAAAAGCCCCTGCTTGGCTTCCTGACCAAATGATTCCATGATTGGCGTGTTTCAAGCCTTTGCCATAGGCATAAATGCAGGTCTTGTTAATCCCAAGGGGTGGCTTAGTTGGCCTAAGACCACAGTTTGCACCCGGAGATTGTAGATTGCTCAAATTAACTCATACTTGCTTCCTGTTTGATAAGCCGATTTCTGGAAATGTGACATGAAATTATTGGTAGATGGGCACCAGACTTAAAGAGTATCAATCCTAAAAAAAAACCAGACCAGGGTGAAATTGAAAAAACGAACTTTAAACGGGGCAGTATCGGACCTATCTGGGCCTTGACTTGGACTTGGACTCTTCGATTATATATGGACTCAAGCATGAGTTGGGTCACAAGACTGACTTGAATGAAGAGATTTACAGTGTACATTTTGACAAATTTTCTTTGGTATCATAAAAGAACAGCCAAGGGCTATTTAAGAGTACATTTAATAACATAATCACACCAAATAACATAATCGCACATTTCAACGTAGCGCTATGTTGTTCCTTTAGAGATTTGAACTCGCAACCGTTTGACTTTGATACCAATTGAAATTTCCTTCCATAACTAATAATTTATTTATCTCTACTAAGGATTGGTCAGAGATTATTCCTTGATGAATCTCCTGGCGATTTTACTCAGTACATTTATTTCTTTGGAAGTCTTTATGACGTTAAACTCGTGGGCTGGTGGTGACCTAGCGATGAAGCCCACCAGAGTCCTATCCTTTATTATGCTTCCACTATTATCACCGCCACTGTTTCCTCTCTCAATAAAATCAAGTATCTTTTCTCATCTATCCAGGTATCAAGCTTTACGATCTCGCCATCTTTATCAAATTGTGCACGATCAAAAGCTTGTAGAAGAGATCACAACAGAACTAATCCAGAGTAGACCCTCACATACTAAAGGAGTGGAATGTGACAGTGATTGATCCATAGAAAGACAATGATCACCAGGACATCATCAATCACTTCTCTGTGAAATCTACAATTTTATTTCTCAAAAACTACAGGGTTCATAATTTTTGTTAACAATCGCTCATGTGATTGCGAAAGGGTATTAAGGATTGGTTAGCGAGAAATTCTAAACACACCCACCCCACTTGCTAAGTTAACTCATATTCTGAACTCACCTACAGAAAAAATATAAACTCTCCTTTTTTGTTGAGCCCACCCACGAAAAATTACCGTTGTGTCCCCTCTTCTTTTCCTTCTCCTTCTTCCTCATTTCCGTCCGCTCATTGAGAAAATTATTCGACATTTCTGTTTGACCGAGCATCTCCTCCGAGCTTTGTTGTCAGCTCGTCTTCTTCTCTTCTTCGGCATATAAATCGAAGTTTGTCATCTCCCCATACCTCTTCATCTTCAACTTCTTCTATTTTGTTTTCCTCTTTGTTAAATTTTTTTCCAACTAAATAAACGTGTAATCTATGCAAATGGAATGGAGTGCGGGTTGCAATTGGAAGGGAAATATAATTGAATGGAAGGGATGGGAGAGATGAGAAGGCTGTAAGGACCCAATCCCTAGGTTTTTATTGTGATTATTGTTATTATTATTATTGTTGTTTTTGCTATTTAATTTTAATCATAGAATGGATCTTGCTTGGACCCCACCCATTCATTGAATTAAATTGGTTATTGGTGTGATTTCATCATATTTTGAGTGGGACCCAATATTGATAATGGAGATTAAAATCTCATTATACTTGGTTTCATTAGGGAATTAGATCCAGTCAAATTAGAATCCCACGTTGTGGGCATTGTTAGTTAGAGCACTCTCTCCACTTTCACGATCTTTCCTCCTACTAGAACTCTATCTCTTCCTTTATTAGAGGGATCCTACTTGTAGAGCCCATTTTTTTTCACAGCACCTTTCAATATCTCTTTCTCTCATACGAATCTCCTCTCCCATCTCAAGCTCTTTCTATTCCAAGTACTTCCTTTTAACTTTCTGGTTCATTTATTTCATTTACTATGTATGCTTATTTTATTTCAGTATTACTTCACTCCATTTATCTTCATGGTAGGCTTTTATGTTCTTGTTGCTTCTTTCATGTTAAAACTTCCTTAGCATGTTGGATCACACCAATGAGACTCATCCACAACCTTGGGTTCGTCTTGCATCTAGGCCACACCTCCACCTTACATTGAGTGCATTGAAAGCCCCTGTATTCATGAACTCATCAACTATCATCATGGCCTTCATCAACAATTCATACCTCTGCAACAATACCTTTGTCACCCATAGAGCCATGTGATGATCAGATTTCATCTCAACTTAGTGCATGACCCCAACATTAGCAACCAAGGTACCCAACTTATGCCCACCATCAACTGTAACCTCATCATCACTCTGTGCCACCATTGTTCATACAAACTGGTTCACTTTATCATCCGTGCCCACTTCACAAATTGTACTCAATGAAACTCCACCCCTTCAGCCTATCTTTCTTTTCTTCCTTTCTTCATCTTCATTCTTCCCCTGCTTCTTTCTCTATGTTTCCCTGTTTCATTCCCATTACCATAATTCCTAACAAAGACTGTTATAACTCTTCTTCTTCCTTTTTCTGTTTCTTTTTCCTCTTCTTGCTCCTGCAGCAAACAAAATCCATCTACGCATCTTTTTCTTCATCAACCCCCTGTCTTCTTGATCTTCTGTCATCATCACTACCAACTTACAATGTGGAGACTTAATCCACATCATCCCAAAACCACCCTTCGAATGAGCAACCACCATAGATTGAGCAACTCTGCCACCACTGTTGCAAAGTTGGAAACCACCTCATCACCCTCTCACCCTCTCATGGCAAACTTCCATATCTCATTATATTCATCATCCCTGTACTCTATTCACTTTATGTGTAACATGCTTATCCACTTTCTCCTATATCAATCTCTGTGCTCAATTCTATTTAAGGTTGTACCTCCTTTCCATCTCTCTCGGGCTCACTCTTTCATTATTATAAGGTTATTGATTCAAGCCCAACCCAATTAAACTTATGTGGCCCCACTGCCTAGGTCTAACGTACTTAACCTATATGCATGTGTGATGCCCACCATCTTACCGCTCATCTTTTCCTCATTCTTTCTTTCTTCTAAATGAACATTAGTGGCCATAGTGTAATAAACCTAGGCCATCTCAACCTTTGATCTCACCTATGATCCCGATTACATATTGCTATATCCTCATAAATTAGTCCAGCTCAATTGAGATATGAGGCCCATTATACTTGGACCATTGACATGCATGATGGAATTCAACTTAAATTGTGAGGTCTACTTGCATTATCTAAATGAGTTGGGCCCAATTTTATAATGTCTCTACCCATATTTCAATTCATTTGTACCTTGGTTCACTCAACCTGTGGTCCTGGTCCAAAGGAGATATTGTCAAATTTAGTATTACTTCGGCCCATTATCCTTGGTTCACCCATAATAAGTAGGCCCAAGTTCTTGATCCAATACTTTGGGCACACTCACTATCCTAACACACAACCCATTGTTCCAAGCCCAATCCTTTTGGCTCGTAAGCATGCATAAACCCGATACATGGTCCACTTGCACTACTTAGTAATCTGAACCCAAAGCCAATCTGTATTGGTTCATCACACATGACCCATACTCAAGCCTGACCCAAGTCAAACAATTGGTGCATGAATCTAGTCTTCAAACCCATTGCTAATTCAATTGTAACCCGCCATTAACAGGGACCAAACCGAGTCACCAATGCATTCAAGTCAAGCCAGGTTAAATCCATCACCTACGGCTAATCGAGGCAAGTAATCTTACTATGGTCCTCTACTAGTTAGAGTTTTCTAACCCTTGCTTTCCAATATGTTAAACTAATATGCAATCCTTCTATTTCATGCGGGGCCCGGTCTTGGCATCTTAGCTTATTTATGGCCATTGATTTTATTGATATAATTGTACCTTTATGAACTAATTCCTATACTCATCAATGATCAAAATTGTAATTATCAAACTTGTTCCATGTTCATTTGATGCTACAATGAGATATAGAAATTTTGATATAAATCTTTGCTAGAAATATTTATATCATGGTTGGACTTCAAAACTATGACACAATTCCGATTATGCTGGAAAAATGCTCCAAATTATAATTTGCTTAGAAACCTGAATCATGAGTTTTATGGTTCACCCTTGAATGTAAATCTTGATCTTTAAGGCATCATCCAACGTATTAATGGGCAATGCAGTGTGGTGTCACCCAAATGCGGACTTAACCCACTTTATGGGTATGACATTGGGGCCTGGGAACCCCTTTGTGCGTGATAACTAGACTGCAGCTAGTCCGTTAATGGCTTCGGGCCCTTATATGTGTGATATTATGGCTTCGGGCTCTTATGTTTTACTATGGCTTCAGGCCTTTATATTTGTGATCATATTGTACCTAGTCAACGATTTGACAAGTACTTTTGTGAATTGTGACCGAGGATATGCTTTTCTTAGATTAAATCATGTGATCTATAATTACTGCCAATATTCATGAATCCTTGCAAAATTATTCACGCACTTTTGTTTAGATTATCTTGTTAATATTTCCTAGTATTTCAATATTATTGGAATACCCTTGAATTAACCGTATTTATTCATCATACACAAATTGCCATTGTTTGATTGAATAATCGTTTGCTATAGTTCTATAGTTTGTTTACTTGTGGAGCTTTTTGCTCATATGTGTATTATCCTCATTTCTTTTCAGATGTTGAGGTTGCCCCCGATAATGAAGAATCTTAGCTTGATGGGACGTGTGAAGCTTGAGAAGCGAATCACTATTTAGCATTTTAGATTTCATTTTCATTGTAGAGACTTAGATGGACCATGTTATATTTCTTTGGATATTTTGAGATTATTGGGCTTTGATATTATTGCTTAATTTAGATAATAGTGGTTTGTTCATTGATGCTTTAATTTAAATTGGTTGATTTAGATTTTCCACATTATGCTTATTATGACGATTGATCCCTCATGTTCAATATGGGACTGTCGCATTCTGAAAATCTGAGGGTCCCAAGGATCTCAGAATTCGGGGCGTGACAGATGGAAAAATTACCATGTTTGAGCCCACCCACGAAAAATTACCATTGTGTTCCCTCTTCTTTTCCTTATCCTTCTTCCTCATTTCCGTCCGCTCATTGAGAAAATATTCGTCATTTCCGTTTGACTGAGCATCTCCTTTGAGCTTTTTCGTCAGCTCATCTTCTTCTCTTCTTCGGCATATAAATCGAAGTTCGTCATCTCCCCATACCTCTTCATCTTCAAACCTCTTCATCTTCAACTTCTTCTATTTTGTTTTCCTCTTTGTTAATTTTTTTTTCCAACTAAATGAACATGTAATCTATGCAAATGGAATGGAGTGCAGGTTGCAATAGGGGTGTTCACCGGGTCGGAAAACCCGGTCCGACCCGGTGACCCGGTCCGACCCGGAGGTTATCGGGCTAACCCAATAACCTTTTTATCGGGCCGGGCCAAACCCGACCCGGACCTCTATTAACAGGTCTGGGTTTCGGGTCTTTGTTTCATTGTTTATCGGATAACAAATAAATAAATTTTTTTTTTTAACTTCAATTTATCACATGGTTATTTTTGCATCCTTTTGTGAGTGTACACCCCCCGCTGCTGCCTATATCATGGATAATATGTGAAGAAAGTTGGATTAACTGTTTGAGTATATTTTACAAGACAAAAATTTAATAAAAAACCAAATACAAAAAAAATATTTTATTTATTGATTTTCTGCCAACCGGGTTATCGGGTTACCCGGAACCCGAACCCGGTAACCCGGTAACCCGGTGACCCGGTAACCCGGTAACCCGGTATTCATTAACAGGGTTACCGGACCGGGTCCAAGGTTCTTAAAAAATACCGGGTCGGGTCAGACCCGGTCCGATAACCCGGAACCCGGCCCGATATTCACCCCTAGGTTGCAATTGGAAGGGAAATATAATTGAATGGAAGGGATGGGAGAGATGAGAAAGCTTACAGATTGCCAAAAAAAAAAAAAAAACATGATTTGTGTTATGCACGGATATGTATCCATGCATTTATTTTTTGCTCGGAAGTCAATGGTACAGTCGGAATTTTACATATGGATATTTTGGTAGTAATTTTTTTTTCTAAATGTGGGTGCTCTTAGCAAATGACATGGGTGCGTTTAGAATTTCTCTTAGTTAGGATATTTTTAGAAATACGGAGTAGTTTAGCATAGTTATTACATTGTATGACTTTAGATCGTTACTCGATGAATCTCGCTGTGGTTTTATTCAATGCATTTATTTCTTTGAAATTTTTTAACGAATGAATGAATTTGCCAGCAAAAGTTCATTACTCCTTGCACTACTAATTAATGCTATTCTCATCCCTTTCTCTATTAATGTTCATCCCAAGGTGATAACTGATAAACACATTCAAATGCAAATTTGAACTAGCCATGGCGACATTGGGACTGATTTTTTGTGCTCTTCTGCTGCTCTTCACATCTTCAGGTGTGTCTGGGCTCTCTCTGATATGAGCATTACAGTTCCAAATATGCTAACATGGGCTTTATAATTGCCTATTTTGTTTAGCACCAACCTGTTTTTTCTGACCAACTTTCTTTTGCTGTTCTACGTGCCACAAACAATAAAAGCAGTATCAGGAGCACACATGAACGGGGTAGGCTCTTTTTCTTTGAGCAATGCTAGGGACAGACGGCCCGGGACAAGCGGCGGACAGACGTTAGAGGGATGCAGGCTTCTCAAGACACACGCACGCTTCTCAAGGCACCAAAACCACAGTGACTGTCCGCCGCTTGTCCCGGGGCGTCTGTCCTTGGGATTTCTCTTTTCTTTTTGTACAAGTATTATTCATCGGGACATGGTCTAAATTTTTAAGGGTGTGTTTGGTTGGCCTTCTTAAAAATGTATTTTTGGATCTGAGACCTGCTGATCCGTCATGCCTGGCCTTAACGGCTCAGTATCCGGGCCTGAACCAACCAAAGACCAGCAGTCATGCCCGGGCTAAAAGATTAAAAAGTTGTCCAATTCAACAGTTATAAAAGATGATCAGGGCTTGGACTATGTCTCTGTTTTTCCCTTTTTATAGTTTATTTATTTTATTTTATTTGAGGCCTCCAAATCCAAATCGAAATAGCCATGCTGCACATGTCAATTATGAGATCCATACTGAACATTCTGGGCCTAAAGCAAATGGATTATACCCGATTGGAAGTTAGGGGTCCAGTGGATGATGGAAGGGCTTTTGGTAAAGTTGAAAGGTCTTGTGTTCGATCTAGTTTTTTGTTCTTGAATAACTGAAACTGAGATTCAGATTGATATAATTAATAACGAATAAGAAGTTTGTATGATTGTTGTTGATGATAGGCAGAGTCTGCATCAGGGAAGTATTGTGTAGCGAATCCAACAGCAGATGAGAAGGTATTGCTGGGAAGAATACAGTACTATTGTTCCTCCCCACTAATAGACTGCAAAGCCATCCAACCAGGGGAAGCCTGTTTTGAACCAAACAACACCTTCTTCCATGCATCTGTGGTCTTCAATATCTACTACAAGTTTAGCCATTGCGCTGAAGATCAGTGCCACCATGGTGATGGCTCTGGGATGGTCATAACCACAGACCCTTGTAAGTAATACAGTGAATGTATTATCAAATGAAACGTATTCTTCTGTATATGCATCCATTTCTTTATCACTTATTATTTACTTAATTTTTCGCAGCAACTCCAGAGTGTCATTTTGTTTGAAGGCCTGAAGGTTGAAGTGTGAGCATGGACACCTCCCAATTATAACATCAATCATGAACAATAAAATTTCCAGAATTCCAAATTAGTGTCCTCTCTTTGCTGTTGATGAGGTGATCTCATGTAGCCTTATTACATGGTTGTTTCTAGAAAATCATTTATTTTGGGATTCAAGAATATTGATGAAGTTGTTCCTAGTGACTTCATTTCTCATTTTCATTTATTTTGATAAGGCACACTAGTGGTAAGGAAGACTTTCAAGGGAGCACTAAAAAGGCTAGTAGTATAAGATGAGTATAAATCACAAATGGAATGTATTCATTCATTGTGCAGCAGTATAAGCTTTTTGAAGCCCATTCTGCATAGTTATGGGGCTTTACAATATTTAGACCTGGGTCAGCCTATGGGACTGAGAGTCGGGCCTCAGTTTAGCTCATTTGCCGACTGCCTGGGCCTTCATGCATATAAGGGCCTATTCAAGAATGTTTTAGCTATCGGGTCATTATCACGCCCCATGCCCATGCCACATACCGCGTGGGTATCTAACCGAAAGTCTAACTCATAAAAATTTCAATTCTTCTTCAATGAAATTAGGGAGATTTCAACTCGCATTAATGTCTCATTCCATCATGAGATTAAATCCGCCAACTCAATGGCAGATGTGCTACCAAAGCAAGGGGTGGATAGATTAATTCCTTGGGTGGGTGTCATCTTGTAATTGGAGTTGTGGCTGATGCTTCTCTCTTGCACCTTCCAACTCCTCTTTTTTAAAGTTTTGATGCATTCTTTTCTTCCTTCTTTTAATGAAATCTTTGTTTCCATTTTCAAATTTTTTTTTTTTTATGAATGTAAATAAGCAGGATGGCTGGATCAGGGCTGTAATAGTGGGGTGTCTTCCAGGGCACATTGCGGGTTCCAATGCCTTCACCCACTTTCTTTTTCACGCTTTTGTGGGCGCCAAGTTTGTAATTCAAGCCCTTCATCTAAATCTCTATAGAATTTAAAGTTTATAAGATAAAGTACAAAAAAATATTTATACTTATAGGTCTAATTTTCTGCACTTCTACAAGCCCCTAATTTATGAATTGAATTGTTCAATTTATGAATTGATAATGTTATACTAGCCAACAGTAGTTGGGGGTTGAGTAAATGAATAAAGATTGAATTTAAGCAAATGATGCATTCATCATTGTAATTATAGCAAGTGATCATTCTCAGCAACAGTAATTAGCAGAAATTTCCACCACCATGAAAGAAGTGACAACATTCTGGTGGGACAGCCCCCGCAGAATCACAGGCACACCTTCCAAACTCCACCGTGAGTGGTGTTAAATCTACAGAACCCGTCCCTGTAGTGTAATGTGATGAGGCCATTCAGCATTAGGATTCTATTGTGTAATCAATGATATTAGAAAAGCAAATTTCAGTATAATCTTATTTATGTGGAGCCACATTAGGTATTACAAGAAAAAAATAATTAAAATAAAAAAATTAAGTAACGACATCGTTTAAGCATGATTCTAAACACGTGAGATCTGCATTTTATTTATCTATTCCTTTTTTTTGTGTGAAATGATGAAAGGAGGAGAGAGAACCCAATTATAAGGCTTGTTTCTTTACTGGAATTCATGATTAGAACTTAGGAGGTTGGGGTTTTTTTGACATGATGTGACATCTTGTTACCTAGCATTTGAATGATGTGTTTCTTTTATTGGAGTTTTAAATTCCAACCACCAAAAATACATTTTGGAATTATTGGAATTCCACTCTTTATACCATCTATTGGAATTTCAAATCCTCCATAAAAAAAAAAGGGATTTGAAATTCCACCTACGGAGACAACTCTAATAAACTGAAATTCTTGGAATTCTAATGAAGAAACTGGCCCAAAACACTATATCAACTTTCTAACTAGCTGAACAACATTACCTTTCTTCACTTTTTAACACTTTTATGAATACGTTTATTTAAAAGAAATTCTAGGAATCAATTCCATGGTAACAAATGGGCCCTCCATGCCTTTACTAACACATGAATAGGGTGCTCATGGGCTGGGTTAGCCCATGTCTTGGCCTCCTCTGGGTTTGGATGAACTCTCATGACCTACCTTGGCCCAACCAGGAACACCCCAAAATCTTACAAACCATGGGCTGGGGATGGGTAACGTGGATTTGAAGAAAATATTGGTGGCTAAATTAAATAGAGCTGGCTAGCTCATTGTCTACACCTGAGGATGTGGTGCACCATTACTTTGTGGGCCACCTACTTGATCGGTTTTGATCTTAAACTAGTTGGCTTAGATTAGAGTGTGGAGCAGGGAGGCCTCTAACTGGGTGGATATATTAGTCATCAGTGTGGTCGAAAGTCAAATGCTTTCATAAGTGCCTCACATGTGCTGCTGTGAATGTGGACGATCCTCCGTTACCCACTTGTGGGGCCTTCTGTCTCCATGTAGTCAAAATTATTGGCCGATTGAGTCAAGAGTAGCTTCTGGTTTAATGATCGGAATTTATTGGGATATGCCCATATGATTGTTGGCCAGTATAATAAAGATAAGTGCTGCATGAAGTCGGTTTTCGAATACCAAGAAAAATATATGTATGATCTGAGAGGAGATATGCTCTTTAAAATTCTTCAATTTGGCATCCAAACACTATCTTGAAAATGACATGAAAGTTACAGTAGTTTGCGGTTTGAATTAAAGATTCCGGTAAGATCCTTCCTGCTTTAACACGCTTTTTAAGTAGTTTGTGAAAATGGATCCCCTCTTTGGATCAATCGGGGTTGCACGTGGGGGAGAAGATGTCAAATCAATTACATCCCATTTCCTTCAATAAATTAAAAAAAAAAAAAATCATTTCCCCAAGCGGCACCCCCTTTTTGGTCCAAATAGGGGACCCGGATCCATAATTTGCATGCATGGAATCGATTATAGAGGTATTCAGGGTCAAAACGGGCTAAAAAAAGGAATGCTAAATAGGTGAGGTATGGAGGTGGGGATGTCAACTGCAAGAGTTTGGAGTGACTTCGGGTAAACCCAAACGAAATCCACTATGTGCTAAATCCGCCCCGTTTGGGCATGGTTAGGTCAAATTTAAAGCTAAGAATCTCAGAATTTATAAAAGAATAAGAAAAAGTGTGGTACAATTCGAAAACACAATACCACTTGCACCATATTTATTTTTAGTAATAATCATTTATTATATATAGGGCAGGGTGGATTTCATCAATAAAATCCAAATCCGTTCCGTTCCAAGAAAACCGCTATTAACCCCACCATTAACAGGAGTGGGTCTGGGCGAGTTCTCATTTAAACCCGAGCCATTGCCATCCCTAATTATTCAATTCATAAGATTTTTAGGAATTTGGCAACACAAAACAAATGGATCCTGGGAAATATTTATGATGTGGCCGTTACGGTGGGGGCATGACTCAATCCTCGAAACTGCTTTGAGACCCATCTAACCTGAATTGAACTCGGCCTGCTCCCTTATTGGGCTGGTCACATGTAAGAAAATCTTGGCCCAGAGTTAAATGGGTCGACCACAGCCACACTTGTTGACTTGTCTAGACCGTCTAGCCTGCAGAACCGCGATATATACTATAGCTTTCGTCTTGATGTGGTCTTGTCTTTTTGCGTGGATCCAAAAAAGTGGGTTAAATTGGCTTGACCCATGCCGATAAATTTGTATGGTAGAGACTCTCCATCTTGAACCAACCTTTTTAGACTGAATCTAATCCATTTCCACACCTAAAACCCCATCACACTAGCTAGGTTGTAATCAGGGTCTCTGGCTAAGGATGGCAGCAGGTGAATTTTGGGTTGGTTGTGACCAATACCAAGATGCAAATGTGTCGTTATAGGCTGTTGTTTAGGTCAGTGAGACATCTGGAGATGCCCACCTGGGTCCCTTTGTGATCAATCTGTTTTGCCTCGAATTTCATGGGTTCTACACCAATCTAAATAGGACTATCAGTGAATTGAAAGGAAAAAAAAAAAAAATAATAAAAAGATTATATACACACACGTGTGGGTGTGCAAACACTAATTGTAGAATTATTTTGACCACAATAACCAGGATTTTAGCTAGTTTGGCACTTCACTAGCGTGGTAAAAGTCAAGTAAAGCCGCTATTTTTCAGATAAGATGTCACATAAAAAAACACTTGAATTCAAAACACCTTCCATTTTTTTTCAAACAAGTCAAAAAGCAACCACATTTATCCATTAAAATACAAAAAACCTCCACTTTCACAAATAAAAAGTCAAAAAAATTTCATAAGAAACAATTAAAAACAAAACATCATCGTAACCTAGTTATATTTTATTCTTTATTCAAAATTAATTTTACCGCAACTTGAATCTATTAATAGAGTTGTCCAACTGCCCTAATATATTGATATTGTTGGCTTAGATGATCGACTTAACCATGTCCTTAGACGATCCAGATCCAATGAAATAATGGCGTTGTGGGGTGTGTCAACAACACGTGCTACAGGACACCTTGGAGCTGGTGGAGGGTGACGTCCTTGTTTGGTCGCACTCCTCAATGAGAGCCCATTCATAAGGTCAAACAGTCAAACATTGCTTTAATGCTAATGCTGTAACAACTAACAATGGAGCAATTCATCTGGCCCAAGTACCCTCTCATAATTAAATGAAGACAAAAAACAAAAGAAAACTACTTTGGATTCTAATTACTGTTAGCGTTAGGTTATGATCCTCAATTCCCTCTTTAAAGAGGCACAGCTACAGAATCAATCGTTGAAATATCAGAGAGAAAGAAAGCCAAAGGTCCCACCAAACCACCCTTTTCTCCAAAGCAGTTTCAATTTACAGGTGGCTGTCATTTACGTGTGTCTCTACTCTCTACCTTCCCCACCCTCTTTTCGTTACTAACGTTTCTACTTATTATATTTTTACTTTCTCTTGGATCTGATGAAGTTTTAGTGGGTCGGAAAGCATGTGATTAGTTCCCCCCGATATAATGTTTTTGTGCCGTTTCCACTATGAACAAGATGCTTTATAAAGACCATTCATTGCACATTAATATATGTATGTGGATTGTGGAATGACCCTGTTTCTTCCTTCTTCATCTTCTTCTGTTGTTGTGTTTGGCAGAAAATCTTGATAAAGATATGGGTAACTGCCAAGCAGCAGAAGCGGCAACGGTGGTGATTCAACACCCAAACGGAAAGGTGGAAAGGATCTACTGGTCTTTGAGTGCGAACGAGGTGATGACTTCGAATCCTGGCCACTATGTTGCTGTTGTCATAACGTCTGTGTCGGCGAAATCTGCGAACGCTACGCCTGTGAAGCAGTTGAAACTTGTTCGACCAGATGACACGTTACATATCGGACATGTGTATCGCCTCATCAGCTTTGAAGGTCTCTCTTGTATTTCTCTTTCTGATCTTGTCTGTATATGGTGAAGTTGTTGTTTATTTGTTTTTATATTTTTGCTTTCGGCAGAAGTATTGAAGGAGTTCGGTGGGAAGAAGTATACGAGGTTGAGTAGATGGATTTCGATGAAGCCGGGGCAGGCCGGAGATGGTGGTGAGGAGAATACGGGTGTTGGTGATGAATCTAATGGTCCTGATTGTGCGGATAAAGATGGGTCAAAAGTGTCTGAGGCAGGAAACGTAAGTCTCTCTCCGATGAAAGTAAAACCATTGATTTTTGTAGTTTATTAGAGGATGTTCTCTCTTTTTTTTGGTAATACAATGTCCGGATATCCTGATCTCCGGATTCGGGGATTCTCCGATGTCCTCTTCCAAATCCATGGGTAGGACCCACTTATAAATACAAAAGGGGTTTTTCTTGGCGATTTCTCCGAACTTATTTCATTTCTACAAACTTTATTAGATTATTACAAAAGGTGATCCAAATACAAAGAAAAAATGTGTAGTTTTATGGGATATGGCATGATCAATTAAAGTTTTATGATATGACAACAATGGAGTAGTATCATTTTTGGAAAAATATTTCTATTTTGGTCACTAGATGCAGAGATCAATGGCTAAACAAAAAGATAGTTCAAATTAGTATTCCGCCTTGTGTTTGGCCCACGTTATTCTTGTGTAATATACACAGAGTTAAGTTAGAGGTTTGACTCGTGGTCAATCCCGTGGTGGACCCAATAGTTCATACATGTAAATTCATTTTGGGAGATTAAATTTGAGCGCTTGGATTTCATGATTAGGGCCTACTGATGGATTTGGGCATCAGGGTAACCCTGATTCCTGTGATGAAAAGGTCCAAACTGTACAGTTGGTGGGCTTTCACGTCTTTTTCGTCCTTCCGCTCTTTTTTTTTTTTTTTTTTTGCCTGCTCCAAATTTAAAGCATACATTAGCATGCATCCATCATCTTTACACTCGCAACATTATGGCTTATTTTTTTTCATGCCAACATTAAGAACTAACTAGTATTGAGCTAACGATTTCGAGCCAAGTATCTTCCTTATCACGATCAGTTGATCATGCTCGGAGAAGATAAAAAGTAATTATTTTGACCAATTTGGAATTTATGTGAACCAAACCAATAGAATTTTAGGGATGAACGAGAGAATTTATCATCAAGGAATCCCCATATTGCTGGGTAAGCCTGATGAGAAAACACTCCAATTATAGTTGACCCACAGTCCAATTAATCATATACATCTTTAATTTTGATAGTGTGAGTTGCTAGGTATTAAACGTGATTAGTTTGAAGGTGGGCCCCATTCCAATTGGACTGGAATTTGATTTTACTACCGCCTCAGTTTGTGCTGCTTGAATTTTAAAGATGGGCCATGGTTCATCCATGTACGTCAAAATGGATCGACGATTAGGACCAACGAAAATGATGGATGTATTGCATTGAATTTTCAGGTGGCTGAGGAGGTTTCCAAAGCAGGTGGAAGAAGTCTTGGCGTAGGCAGGTATCACAGGCAATGGAGGCCTGCCTTACATAGCATAGCAGAGGTAGGGAGTTCATAAGATCTTTTGCTGTGTCCACAAGAAAGCTCTTCTTTTTCCTCTCTCTATATATGTAGACATGTAAGTACCTATCTATCTTCCATTTGTATTTGCTGTACTTTAGATAGACTCCAGAGACGTACCATCCAGCCTCTCTATAGTCTATTACGATGGAAATAGGTTTACGGACTGGCTGGCTGTATTTGGAAGGTTTCAGTTTCTACGAGCGTTCAACTTTTAGTACAGGCTTATTTCTTGTCTTGTGTAAGGAAAGATGCATTGCCCACGCCATTTCCTTCCGCGTGCCATATGATGTTTGCGTGTATAGTCGTTTCTGAAGATTAGTCATTTTCACAACTCCTTTGATGGTCATGGGATGGAGTGGCTCTGCTCTGTGTCATTTCTTTTTTCGCGTCGTCCCCTGACATTGGACAGGCATTGACCTTTGGCTAATTTATGTGGATAATTTGAACGATTCAGCATCTGCTTTCCAGTCCCCAGAGGACATGTTGCTGGGTCTTTGAGATTGACCTTAGGATAATTTATCTGGATAATATGAACGATTCAAATCCTCTTCAGCCGGCTTTCTCTTCCAGAAATTGCAGCTAAAAACAAAAGAAATTTTAAAGAGAGAGGGGCCTCGGTTCCGAAGAATTGTGAGAATTCTTGTTGGGTCGAATTTTGAAAATTTCCAATGCCGACTCTAATGTAGAATTCCAAATGATCAACCCTCACCAGCATTTGAAATGCTTTGAATTTTTGCATCAAACAGGGTATTTGAAATGCCTAAGGGACAAGATGTTACACTATATTATAAATTTCTAACAAGCCCAATTTTGAATTTTTGCATCAAACATGGTATTTGCAATGTCTAGAGGACAAGATGTTATATTATATAATAGATTTCCAACGGCCCAATTCCTTCTTAGAAATGCTTATAACCAAATAGGCACTAAGTTATAGCACAAAACAAGGGGCGTAAATTGGGCCGGTTCACCCAAGTCCAATATGAACTAGCACGAAAGTCAACGGTGTAGGGCCCGGCACTGCCTGTTGACCGCGTTCCCCAATCCGACATAGTTAATGCCATGGGCTGTGTTGGGCCGAGATACCCAGGGTGCGGCCCATCCTAGCCCGCCCCAAAATTTATATAAAATAAATGGAAAACAAAATCTCAAATAATTAAAGTTTTCATTTTCATTTGTAAATTAGCAACAATATTTGTGTATTTATTTTACTAGTTTCAAGTTTATTTCAAGTTGAGAACCCAAAAAAACCTAAATATCTATAAACTTTATTTCAGTTTATATAAAGAAATTTAGGATGGGTCGTGGCTGAGCTGGGCACGGCCCAACCCAGGCACAGCTAGGGTGCCCGTCAGCGGGCCGTGCCATGCCGCTATGGTCCGTTTTACACCCCTAAAACATAACTATACAATGTAATGATAATCATAACAAGTAGAGATATGAAACATAGTTGTATATATAAAAAAAGATAGTGTTCTGACCCTACTTAATTTTAAATTTACAGGAACATTTTAAATAAAAATAGTTAATAGTAAATAACATTAGTTTATATATATATATAAATCAAATTATTGATTAACAGAGACGAGTACTAGTAAAGGGAAAAAAAACAGAGAAAATTGGTAAAGATGTATCATTGAACAAAGAGAAACCAAGAGAAAAAACGCTTAGTTGCAACATTATCATAATCATGCATATATATATATATATATTTTTTTTTTTTTGCTATCGGATCGTTCCCAACGTTTTGGGTTGAATTAATCCCTACGGGCTTAGAGGGAAGCCGGGCAAACACCTCTATGGCTCCAAGATGGTAGCACTAGTGAACTCAACATTTGATTCTTGAAGAAAGGGGAACCAGGGGTCGATACTAAAACCTCTAATTCTTGAAGAGGGAGGAACTGTGGTCCTGATCACTAGACCAGTTGAATCATGCATATTGAAGCAACTATAAAGTGAGGCCCACCTAACTTTTTTTAATTTATAGAAATTTGCCCAAATTCTCAAAAAACAAGCATTGAAAAATAAGCAATATATTTTCACATAGCAGAATAAACACTAAAATGGAGTGCAAGATTTTCAATCTCAATTGTTCATAAAGCCGACCTCTTAATGTATGACACTAACATGAAAAGTCCACGGCCGATGATATAGCATCCGTGAAGAGTGCAGCAACTGGGTTAGCATGCAGGCGGACTAGGCCATAAACATGTTGACCTAGCTCGATTCAGAATGTGTGACCGAAATGAGCCTCAAGGTCTTCGTTAAAATTTGTATCCAGCGTGCGTGTGGTGGGAAAACAGTTGACCTGCTAGGCTGCTACATTGTCTAAGTCTGAGTTGTGATTAGCAGATGATAATGTACATCCATGGGGGATAGAGAAGTCCATTTCCACGAAAAACTGATCCCCCTCCCCCCTCTAATTTTCACTGGATAATAATTTTCGCTAAATAATTATTTTTACTAAAGAAATTCGCAGTTGTACCAAACAACATTGGCACCAATTTATCGAGGAGAAACTTTTTGCACCAAATATGAATTTCTTAACTTTCCTCAAAAAACCTTTTCTGAGGTATTTAAAAATTATAGAATTTGTTGATGTGTTAATTTCATCTTTCCATGGAAGTCGCCTCTACACAAACGTGCCCGTAGTGCAAAATGCCGATTTGATCTATAAGAAGACTTCTAGATGTAACCATTTGAAAGGAAAAAAAATAAAAAGATGAAGGGAAAAAAAAAAAAAAAAGGCTGTTCAATTTCATGTCCCCCACTGGTTGAGTTTTCTCTTCTTAACCCCAAATCTCTGTCTGCAGTCTCTAATTTCTCACCTGTAAAGAGGGTGGCATCAGTGTAGTCATGGATGAAGGTGCAGGTATTTTACACAAGAATAGATTAAATGGGGGCCAGGGTGACCCAGAGGAACAAAAACGGAAAAAGAAAAAGAAGGGCCATCTTGTTGTTAATGGGGTTTTGACGTTTTGTCTTCCTAAGGCTGCTTGCCTTGGACCCAGGCCCGGGGTTTGCAAAAACGCCAGAAGTCTTTTATTAGGGCCTGATACATTGTGTGTCAATAGGACCCATCTGCAGTACCCAGGGTTCACAGGCAAAATCAAAGAGGGCTCCACATTTATCAGTACAGCTGGGCTAGGGTCCTCCACCAGATTCTAGCTCGGCTTCAAATGTGTTGCACCATTCTTACCAAGAAAGCTCGCCATGTGACGACAAAGCAGGTACAAGAAAATTACCATGCCTCTTTACCATCCGTAGGGGCTTGGTGCATCAATAATTAGGGCTGTCAAAGGGCCGGCCCTGGCAGGGACCTTACCCTACCCTCATATATGCGGGCCGGGTTTAGGTCTAGTCAAAGCCCTTGCAGCCCATAGCGGGCCTACATTATCAAAGCCCTTATCTTACCCTCAAGGGTCAGGGCGGGGCTAGGGTCGGGCCAGGGCTAAAAAAAAAGATCATTTTTTTAATATTATAATATATAATTATTATTTTTACACCATAATGCGAACCTACCTTTATTCGAGGGGCAATGTAAAAGTCAATCTTTTTGTAACACTTCTAAAAGAATGCACAAAACAAGTTACTTCATCATTTTATAAAGATATTAGTTAGAATTAAATGAAATAAGGTAATGTGATAGTATTGTGACATGAAACTAAGAAATACACTTTTAACTATCTAAACACACTAGCAGTAACTACATAGTTTAAATAATGTGCTCGGTTTTGTTTGTTTTCAGGCTATTCTTAAGATTGTCGCAATTGAAGTTTTGCTAATTGTTGCTTTTTTTACTAGTTCATGTTCTATATATTTTTATAAAGCAATAATATGAACCATGAGAACATGTTTGGTAAGTTGTGTCTGATTCAATTAGATTTACTTCAAATAGGCATTAGACTTATTCCAAATAAATTATTTGTATATGTGGTTCAAATAAACATTTGACCACTCTTGAGTTAGCATCAATCCTAACTTGTAATTCTTCGAAAAATCACCCCTGGATTTTTATAACAAAACAACTAAACTTTGAATACCGAAGATGAATGACACATGATTTGATTCATGAGTCATAAACTTTTAACTCTGGATGTGGGGTCCACATGAATGAAACAACAATAGTCATAAAAGTAAGTGTATAGAAAGAAATTGGCGTCAATCAATAGTTAGTGGTTGAAACTCAACCTCACTTAATGATAGTGTTAATGATCATGTATCTAAACTCTCAACCTTCAATAGTTTACATTAGTGAAAATTAATGTGATGAATGACAACTTGAATTCCCTTTTCATTGAAGAATATGTCCGTGTTGGCCAAACATAGAATCAAATATATCATTCAAATGATAACATAGAATTAAATATAGGTGGCAATATTGTGATCTATGGGGATATCCATTAAAACTCTTTCTAAGCTTTGGTTATTATTGTTTAACAAAATATTAAGTCTCTATCATTAATTGCTAATTAGAGGAGTTCTTTATATATATGTATTTTAAAATCTCTCTCTCTCTATATATATTCTATATTATACATATTATTTATTTTATATATTAATAGACAAAGGGCCGGGCCGGGCCTCCTCAGGTTGGCTAAGTCAAGCCCTAGCTCGGCTCTCAAGGTTATGAGCTTTTCAAAATTGGGCCCTACCCTATCTTCGGGCATTAGGACAAAAAGAAAAACCCTAGCTTTGAGGGCTTTTGCGGGCCAGACCAGGCCAGCCCCCTTGTCAAAGGGCCAGATTGACAGCCCTATGCATCATAAAGGGGAAGACATGGAGCTGCCAATACCATGCCTCTTCTTTCTTCAAATGGAGACAACTGATCGACAAGGGCAACAACCAACCAGCCAACAACCCCCATCTTTGTTGATGTGGTTTAGTCAAACAGATATGCGATTTCGTCAAACAACTAGCTTAGCTCCACTGTATTGCAGCTTCATAGAGTTGTCACATGAAGTCATTTTTGTCATAATATAGAAGAAAAGGTTTCGATGAAAAGGTAGCATTTTGATGGGATTTCTAATGACTTACATGTATTTGGCGTACATTTTGGAGTTTCGAAAAATGGTGTTTTCTGGAAGGAAAAAATAAGATGAGGGCTATTTGTGTTTTAAAATTTAGATCCCTTTAATAGTTATGGGTTCTAATTTTCACTGAATCAACCTCAAATGCATCCTATCTGATCATCAATTCTCCTTTTAGGGGTTGTTTGCATTTAATCATGGGATACATAAATTGGTGTTATCTATATAGGTGTTACATTTGTGAAGCTTATTACAGTGTTTGTCAAAATCATTATTTTCACATGAGTAAATAGTACATCCTAGGGTTTTGATGTGTTCCAATTTTTTTGACAAATTTCACAAAATCTATTAAGATTTGAGATATACAACTAAAATAACTTCATTACACAATATCAACAAACTTGATCATACACGACTGCGACGAAAGTGCATCAATTACATACGAAAAAATTGAAAACAAAAACCATTTTGTGGGGATGGCAATGGGTTGGTGTGTTATGTCTTTTTAGCATTTATACAATGGATATACACAACCCTTCTATTTAACAGGCCTTGAGTTAAGCACATAAGTGTTATTATAAATGTTATTTGCCTGAATGAAAAAATAATAAATGGTTGACTGAAAATACTCGTAAAATCAATGTAAATAAAAAGGATAAGGCTTTGCAATGATGATGAGTTTTTAAGGAATGTCCATCCGATGGTTATAGATTCGAAACTGTACTACCACACTGGGGCTATAGGAGAGTTTATCCGGCTTCTCTTTGGGCCCAGAGGGATTAGTCTAGCCCAAAGGGTTGAGAACCCTCTCAAAGCAAAAAGAAAAAAGAAGAAAAAACAAAGTCCAAAACCCTACAAAAATCTGGATAGCTACAACAGTTAAAGTCATCTTCCTTAACTCTCCTAAGGTCAAATAGAGCAAATATTAAGAGGAGGAAACTTATCTAAAGAAAATATTTAATAAGAAAAATAATATTCGACTTTATCATTAATTTCTCAATTCCTAATATTGGAAGCTCTTCCTATTAACATTTTGGCACTTGCAATGCTCCCAAGCCAGGTGAATGGGACACATATATAGTGTTGAGTACCTGAACCCATACTGTGTGTACCGTCCTTAGTCCTTACCGTTCCAGATGCTGAAAATAAGGGACTCCCCACTGCATGTACACAATAATTCAAATACATTTAATTCAATGTACTAGTGTCCCCTCTCCTATTCTTTACTCATAACTTCCAAAATTTCTCAAGAACACATTGATCGGACCAGGGAATGGACATTTTTTCTTCATACAATTACATGCTCACCCTTTTGGTCCGAATCAGACAGACATCTTCTTCCTATTTCTATCTGGTTTGGTGCATGTGAGGACAAAGATATCAATATTTCATTATCCCTACCACGGAGGATTCTTTTCCAATTTCCAAGATATGAACCGTCCAACAAGGGACCTCAATATTTAACATTGGATGCCATCCACGTATGCAATCATTTCTCTCCAACCCATGTGTGCCGATAGAAATTGACCCTAGATAATAATGGCAATGGTCTTCTCTGATCACAAATATTGTTCAGTATGTTGATATCATCAAATTTAGGACTTCTTAAAAATGTTACTATTGGAATATATATATATATATATATATATGTGGATAATATTCAACTGCATCTATCCCTCACCATTTTTTATGAGGGACACCCTTTTGGAAAGGTTTCAAGTACAAGAGGGGTACTTTGTACCTCCCTTTTGTACTTGAAACACCCTCAAAAGGGTGCCCTTCACCAAAAATGGTGAGGGATAGATGTATATGAATATTTTCCATATATATATGTATGAATACATTTATTTGACGTGGTAAGAAATATGAATATAATTTTAAAAAAATACATGTTACAACTCTTTTGGAGCATTTTGTTACTAGTTTATTCTACTTTTATAGCATTCCTCTTGTAATAATTTCAAATTTAAGAGGGGTTAATTAATCATCAAGAATTATGATGTCATGATAAAATTGTAAAATATGACGATATGTTTTTTTTTTTTCAAATGCTTAAACAATTTAGTCTTATTTGGTTGAGAAAGATTTATAACAAAAAGAACGTTCTCCTATGAGGGCCACTTGAATACTACCTTCGATCAATGTAACCCCTTTTTAACTCTTGTCATCTCATGATATAAGGTCAAGATCAATTTTACACTCATTGATCCTTCACTCACTATTTTATTGATTATCGAAAAATTCCTTGAATAAGATGCCATTAAACTTTATGGCTGTTAGTTTTGTGGTGTCAATCTTATTGATTCCAGATTCCCCCTTTTCCATAAGAAGGTCTTTCCACCTGCTCTCCTCAAGCCAACAGCAGTAATATGTTATATATATGTAGTTTGTTTGACTGTTTGGTAGAAAATTCAAGTTATTGATTTTTTTTTTTTTTTTTGCTAACGGAGGGTTCCCAATCCTTTAGGGCTGGACTATTACCTTCGGGCTTAGAGAAAAGCCTGGTAAAACCCTTGTGGCCCCTAAGTTTTAGCACAAATGGACTCAACCTTCGATTTCTAAAGAGGAGGGTACCAGTGATCGATACCAGGACCTTTAGCTCCGGAAAAAAGAGGAACCGTGGTTCGGACCACTCGGCCAACCCATTGATTATACTATAAAATGGCTCTTTTCCTACCCTGCCAAATTTCAGTTTTGCATAACATCCGTCGATAAAAATTATTATCCAAAGCTGCGTCATTTTGAGAGAGGCGAAATCAACCAATAGATTTGATTTCGTATCGGAACTTGAAAAATGTAAAGGTTCCCTGAGCCCTCCTAGATACATCACTTTACAAAGGACAAAAGACATTTGAGAGAGAAATGAAGGGAAGGAAGGGGTTTTGGGAAACGAAGATATCTCTCTCTGCAGCGTCCAGCCATGCGTCGCCCGCGCTCTACGACATGGACCACATGGTCCATTTAATATGAGAGAACACGGGGAACGATTTGACCTGTCCGAGATCTCTCTGCAACGCGACGACTGCAGCATGTGGCCCACTCACGATGTAATCAAATATTCAGGACATGTTTGTAAGCTAATGCCATGCCAAAAAAAAAAAAATCAAATGATTCTACACTTTAGCCTCCAGGACCTCAATTTACTAATTAGGACTAAGGACCTGTTTGTTAGCAGGAATAGTTAAACTCAGGATTTGCAAGGTAACGATAGATTCTAAAAAAATGATAAAAGAAGTGAATATTTAGGTGAAATTGTGAGAGAATGCTAATGCAGATGTTTACGGGTTCTGGTTTGTGGATGGCCACCAACAAGATGGAGACGTCCCTATGTAGGAGAACATTTCATTGTTGTTTAATTTATAAATAAAACCATTGGCCTTCACCATTATATATATATATATATATATATATCAAAATTTATATAAAACTTATAAAAAGTTATGATCAATTGTAAGAATTATTACTTATCTCCACCTATGATCAATTTAGTCCTCCAATGTGATGTAATACTAATAAAAAGTTAGTTCAACAATAAACATGATCAAAACATTTTTTAATAAAATAAACTACTCAGCTGAATAGGCTTAGAGTTAAATTACTGAATTAATCCATTGTCAATGAGTCTTTTGAGCCATTACATGTTTTTTTCTGCTATCTGAGAGTTCCCAACTCTTTAGGCTGAATTAATCCATCCGGGCTTAGAGGAAAGCCGGGTAAACTCCCCTGTAGCCCAATGTGATAGTGTATTTTCAAACCCACAACCTTCATATATAAATCGTGGTCAAATCGTGATCCTAAGCCAATTGAGCGATACAAAGCTTATGCTCATGGCTGACATCGTAAAAGTTATGCTCATGGCTGACATCGTAAAAGTTATGGGAAATAATAATTTGGGTTCAATCAACAAGAAGTAGGATCTAATATCTGATTAATCACGTGTTACAAGTTGTCAATCGAAGGTGGGCCCCACTCGCTAAACTGTAAAAACATGTCAAAGCTCTACTCCCAAGTTTCTTTTGTCCGCCAGCATTCAATCGTGCCTCGTTCTTTACCACTTTTCATGCAGAATGACCCTGGGAATGACAGACCCACAGGCACACAACATTTCATTTCAGGGCTCTATATTATGATAAGTAGATGTTGATTTGGTCACAGACCTAAATACGATCTTAATCTTTCATCCCCAACCCACCAAAAAAAATTACAAAACAGAGGGGGGATTTGCACAAAACTGTTTTTAGATGAGCTTTCGGCGCTTGTTGCAGGGCTCGGCTCTGCTGCTTGCCCTGTTATTATCAGAACCCGAATTTTGAGAGTCCCAACTGCCACATGCACCTACATCGAGCACGCCGATTGGGCTCGTTGGTGCGGCTTCTGGTTCATCATTCTGACAAGTGTCAATTGCTAACCTTTTCATTAGTTGCTGACAGCGGCTCACCATTTCCATTGCGTCCTACACCCAAATCCCAATAAAATCAATCTTCTTTCAAAAAAAAAAAAAAAAGTTCCCATTTTTTTCAGTTCAGTTCACCAAAAGAAGAGACTGTAACGGTGACCATCTACCTTACTCAGCAACTCTGAAAAAAATCCGGCATTTTCATCGTATCCGGCCGATATATCGGATATTTCTTGAGCCGCATAAAGCACAGCGGCAGCTGCTACAGTCGAAGGGCGATAATCCAAGAAATCAACAACTGCCAAGAAAGAAAGTGAAGAAAACGGGGAAACTGAAACACCGCATCATTTAGAAATAGGCCTAGCTAATTAAACACGTAGTGTGGATATGGGTATGGGAAAGTTTATAGATTTGGTACCTGGGAGAGTGTTGAGAATGATGTAAGAAGCACGAGAGAAGAGGCGATTCAAATCGGAATTCCCCAGTTTTCGAGCGAAACAATCAAGAAAATCGAATGGGGTTATGGCGCGCAAACGCCATTTGAGCTTGGCCATCACACAGAGCTCCATGCGTTGAATCGTATGAGGGTCAAACACGAACCTCGGCTCAAATAACTGAAAATCCAGAAGAAGCAGATGAACATCCGTTTCCTCCATTTTAACGGCAAGAGACAAGCACGCAATGGAGAGAAGATGAATAACCCAATCTCCACTCTGCCAAGAAAAAAAGCCAGAGAAAAACAGAGTCTCTGTCACATGACCAAATAGAGGTGAAGGCATGTTAGATATCTACTAGAATCATACCGGAAGGGAATAAGAAGATAGAAAACGGTCGAGATAGTTGACAGAGACACACGCCGTGACGGGGCGAAATCTGTAGTGCTGATGGACCTGCACAATGCAAAATCTTAGTATCATTTCAAGAAATTCAGATACAGTATCAATGGACCTCATCCTTTTTATTATTAAAGATATTTTTGCCTTTAAAATCCATTCAACTGCATTTCCACGGGCAGTGATGTCGATTAATGAATGATCTGGGGCAGGCATGTGATGTTTCTCGGATTTGATGGAAGTGGACATCCAGCCATAATCGTCCTCTGATGATGAATCAGTGGTTTTGGGAGATGTGGGTAGATCCACATCGCAGCCGGAATCATCCTCTGCAACTTCGGAGCAGTAGAGATTACTGTTGGAGAAGTCGAACATTGCAGGAAGTTAATGGTAATGTAGGTCAGTAGTTTAAGGTTGGAGAGCAAGACATTATTCTGTTCGTCGTCTGGATCTTCTTCTTCGTTCTGTTTTGAGACTTCCGGTCCAATTGGAAAGGAAGAGGAGATAAGACTCAGAAGGTTGTGATGAGACTCATGAGAGCATAGACTACAGATGGAGAAGGCATCTCTTTCCGTCATTATTTATACATCACGGGCTGCTGCGCGCTCTTCGCGGGTCGTAAGGTTTTTTTGGTAGGTTTGCGGCCCATAGGTGTCGATATTTCGTGCTATGTTCAACCACACTTAAAAAGTTTGTATGGTTAGAAAGTTCTGTTTTAATGGTTAGAAAGTTCTGTTTTAATTTAGAGGTCCTGTCTAATGTATAGGATTAGTGGGTAGTTCTATATATCAGTAAGTTTATCAATGATCAACCAAAAGGATGTCTGCGGATTCCCATGTTATCAAAAAGAAAAGAAATGAAAAAAATGAATGAAGGAGAAAAACTGGCACCTCATGCAGCACCATTGCTGTGGTTCCATGGAGGGGTCAATATTTAGAATATGAATCGACATAAATCATTGTTTCCGCTCCCACTGAAAATATGTGATTAGATTAATCTAAAGGTGTTGATATCACCTACTCGAGTTACATTTGATTTCTATTACAGTATAATGGAAGAATGAATGAGCTACTTGTTTATTTATAGGTGGTTTTTGCCAAAGAGTACCATAAAAAAAAAAAAATGCCCTGGGTACTATTTTTGGAGGATTGAAAATTTCTAATATAAATCCGACTAGATAAAGATAAATGGGATATGATCGTCTGCTACCATAAAAGTTACAACATTGGTAACTGGTATTTGATTTTTAATGGAAAATTTTCAAATAAGGCCTTACGTTTTGGCCTTATTTAAAAAAAGGACACAAGTTTCAAAAGTTTTCTATTTAGTCCCTAAATTTTTTTAATAAGTTTTCAATTAAGGACATCCGGCCATTAAAAGGCATTTTAAGGCCTTTTTTTCTTAATTTTTAAAAATACCCAAATTACTCTTTATTTAAAGTCATGACATGGTTCCGGCAGCCAGTACATGCAACCGATCACGCTGGGACACTAGTTGTCCGTGAACACAGTGAGGATGCTGGTGAAGAAATGAGGAGAATATAGAGAAAGTGAAGTAGAGTTTTATTTAAATGAATGATAATTTGAGTATTTTAAGAAGATCAAGAGAAAAGATTTCAGAAGAAATAGCTTTAAATGGACGGATGACCTTAATCGAAAACTTTAGAGAAAACTCAAGGACTAATTTGAAAAGTCTTGAAACTTTTGTCCTTTTTTGAAATAAGATAAAAACTTAAGGCCTTATTTAAAATTCTCCCATTTTTAATGGATGGAGCCCATGTGTATGGGCTACCTTAGGTTTCAGCCCACTTGGCCGGGGTGAAAAAAAAGAGGACGGTTGTTTTTCCCTTGATTTTATATTTTGATTGAGTTACTTTTTTTTTTTGTATCCCAGCTTATGGGGGGCCGGCACCAAGCCCTCTGGAGAGGTGGGGGGCCTCTGGTGAGGGAAGTAGACTGCTTGTGAGTATCACAGCCTCGAGTGAGGAAAGATGTATGTCTGAGTTTGAATCCAGGATACGCAAGGAAACTGACACCTCTTACCACTAGGGTAAGAGGCTATTGTTAGGAATTTTTTGCATAAATTAGCTGAAATTTTTTTTTTTTAACTACCCATAGAGTGTTGAACTGATAATTTTGGATGGTCCAATAATGTGCCGTTCATAAAAGGACAGATTAAAACACCAAAAAAAAGAAGAAAAGAAACTGTTTTACATTTTCTTGCACTAGAATGGAACCTGAAGGGAAATTATGGTCTCGCCAGTCGCCTCCTATTTTTTTTTCCAAGCACCGTTCATGGGGACAATTATCTGATTCTTTCATTTGCTGGGTTCCACAATTTTTTTTTTGTTTTTCTGTGTGTCATTTTTTTTTTTTTTTGCGCTCAAATGATCCTTTAATAAGGACATATTTTTTTTTACATTTCCCTTAGTGCGTTTGACTTTCCACAGTGAGTAAGAAGAAGATAAGAATGATTAGAATGATAGAATGAGCTAAAGGCATTTTACATTTCAAAGTTCATCAAATGTATGGTTGAGATTCGCGCTGCAGGTTTATTGATGGTCCTACTTAATTACTACTATTTTACTGCTAAGAAGGTTTGGTTTCTCTTAACAATCGTGGTTGGTCGACTTCCTTGATTCTCCAATTTGCAAGTCCTCAATTTGGACTGTTTATCTGCCATCAAGTGGGGCCATTTTCTTGTCAGTGGCCCACTGGTGGTCGAGATGTACATCCCCAGCTGTGGACGAAATCAAATCCATCCGAGGCCACTAATAAACAAAAGTTACGAACTACGCGGCAGAGGTTCTTTCAGCTAAAGCATTAGTCCTTTGACATAACAGAGATATATATTTTATTCATTTTATTTTTTTAGCTGCCATTTTCTCCCCACTCTCTTCCTTAAAGTATTTCCTTTCTATTCATTCCGCTTTGTACCACTTGGATAGGATTTTACACTCTTTGAACTATTACTTATCCCAAAATTAATTGGTGATCGGAAACAATACAATAACGATTTTATGGTATATGCGAGAGCTCGACTACAATTACGACCGTTCAAAACGAACGGTGGACGTGGAGCTCAACTCATTCTCTTTCCAACAGAAACTTTTTCTATCAACAAGCCAAACCATCTGCCATGGTGCTTCAATGCTCTACTTTTCCTTTGGTGGTGAATTGGGCGCCTGAAGGTGTGGTCCTTTCCATTGCCGATCCGCGTGCAAGCCTCCTGCATAGAGTATTTATCTCGCAAATCTTGACATGTCACTTGTGAGGGCCAGCATCCATTTATGTTGACTTTTTTTTTTTTTGGGCAGAGTTTTAGAAAATCTGTAAAAAAGGCTTTATTGAGTGAAGTGGAAATGGTCAAAGGTAGAGATCTTGATTGAACCATCAATTTTATATCATTCAATTTGAAAAGTCAATTGGTGAGTAAATATTGCCCACCTTAATTGATCTTGACCTTTAATTTTATTCTTGTAGCCCTTTGAAATTGTAGAAATTTAACTCCAAGTGAAAAGGGCCTAGCCTAACTGTGTCACTATGTTAATAAAACTCATCTTGAATATGAAAGTTTGTAAGCAATCCCACAGTAGACATTGAGCATAGTGGTATACGTAGAAGTGATAATGGGTGAGCATCACAATAGTTTTCTGTGGGAGAGTTGGCTTAGTGGTCACGAGTAATACCATCAACTTGAAGATTCAGAAATCGTTGTTTGGATATCTATGTGATACCGAAGTACCAACACTACTCAACTATGAGAGTATTGACCTCATAATTGCTGAATTATTAGTAATTAACAGTTTTTGCCGTTAAAAATATCAGTCTAGTAAGATCATGCAATGCTGATTTGAAAGACATAATCACTGAATTGAAAAAAAAAATTTAGATACCACTGGCCATTAAATAAGAGAAATCACCATTTTTTTTGAACCATCAGATTGTCTTCATTTTATTACCACTGTGTAGATCTGCTCGCAAGAATTTCGCGGAACCAAATCAGTCGTCGATCAAATCCGAATGCTTAAGATATCGGAGTGCAAAGTTTGAACCACTAAAAATAACTTTGCCTGCGTCGTTGCTGACGTCGTACTGCGTCAGCACCGTAGCCGTACAGTTCTGCTTGTACGGCTTCTCCTCCCTTATTTGCTGCACGTGCTTCTCTTTCCTAGAAGAAAAGAAAGCGTATGGAGAAATGCGCGAAACCCGAGGCCCAACGGAGATTTTTTTTTTCTGGGCTTCTCTTTTCTTGATAACGCATGGAGCGCGAGGCCACACAATGTTGTCTTTTGCAAAGGCTATGAAAACGTCTTCTTCTAAAGATGAGATGGACGATGAGATGAAAGGAAACGAATTGAAAAAAAATGTGTTGGCCTCTTTCCAATGATGCGCGCAGTACGAGGGAGATGAAAACAAGAACAAGAACAAAAACAGCCACGTAAGACAAGAACAGTGCTTCTCTTGATGGTGTGCGCAACCCGAGACGACTCAAAGGAAGTCTTCTTCTTCCTCCCCTGGGTTTGGGGGAGAAAAACGCAGGAGACTTGGGTCCGATGGAAGCCTTATATCTTATATCTGCACCGATACCAGGCTCGATAGCAATTGATGGTTTCGGATGCGGAGGCTTAGACACGCGGCAAGAGATTTATGTGCGTTCCAGAGTGATTGAGAAGCTCTGCGGATGTCTTTATCTCTTGTCTTTTCTATAGGATGAATTTATTACCAACGATTAATTACCAACCCTATGGCTCACTTATTTTACATAGACAAATCCAAAGAGTAACACTTTCTAGAAACTTTTTCGATAAGAAATCTACATCCACTAATTCTATTGGGAGTCTTATTAGTGGGATCAGTCTTATTTTAAGTGAGATTGTATTCTCTGTTGGCATCTGTCCCGCTTGATCTGATGTGGAACCTGTGGCATACGTGCCACACGATTTTCTATAATATTTAAGATCCAAAAGGTGAGCACTAAAATGAGAAATTCTTGTGGACTCGTGACGCAACACGACAGCGGTTGAGTAAAGAGTGCTTGGAAAGGTGTAAACGATCTCCCTCAGTCAACTGAGGCTAGTCTTTCCAATATTATCCTACTTCCAAAACTATGGTACAAAGGGTTACATTATACTGTGATAAGGGGACTCCTTTTTTCCTAGTTGGGCCATGCAGAAACGTGGCTGGCATGAAGCTAGCAGAAAGCAGCGGCAAGCAATTTCGTGCAAGCTGTCAAAATTTATAGCTATTTACAGGCAAATGCATAAAAAGCCAGGTTAACCCGTGAGCATGTGTACTGCAATTCCCCTGTCTAACTCTAACAATGCAAACTCACTCTACCTTTGATTGAAGTAGGTGTAATTCATTGATTGAGAACTTACTCTACCTATTTTCTAACGAGGAAAACGGTTGCTAGTACTTGCAGGGTCTAGATCACTGCAACTGTTACAACAAGGCTGCCAATGGATATCAAACTTCAAAGTACACCATTGCCAGACGAACAACCCAAAAGAGTTGGATATGGAGCCATGTTTTGCATCCTTTGATAGTCAAATTCTTCTTCTGATTCATGGATCTGGACTCGCTGAGTTCCATTTCTACAGACCAGTTTATCATATGGTGTGGGTCAGGGTCCCCCAACACCAAATTGGCAAAAATATCTTAATCTACCCCAAATCTGGGGGACAGAGGGAGATATAAAAAGTAGTTTGTTTCTTGGAAGAGAAAGGGAATGAATGTAAATGCGAATGTTGTTATCAGACTCCAGCTCTTGTTTCCATCCAAAACCATGAAAGAAGGAAGAATAAATCCTGTCTGTCCCATCTTCCGTTTGCTTTTGTCTCTCCTCCATTACAACGCACTCATAATATGGTCCCCTGCTCAAGGATGGGATAGTTCTGGTAAGTGCCTTTCTGGATCCCAGATTCTCATATCTCAATGCCTGTTTGTTGGATTTACCACATGTAAATCTGATCATCCCTAGTTTCGTGGTGGGCCTGCTGCGAAAGAATATCTTCATTTGATCTGTCCAGTCTCACCATCGGGTGTGAGGTTTCTTCAAACTGTGAGTTCGGATCAAAACACACCGTTTCATTTAAGAAGCGCATGTTATAATAACCTTTGTAACAATTCGGCATGCAGGGGGTTTTCACATTTTTGTTTTCTAACATCATGTTTTGTGCCCTAGCATTTTTTTTATTATTATTTCTAAGGGCATGTTTCTTTCTTGTAAATGAATACATAGGATTGTACTTTTATAACAGGTTAAAAAGGTGACTATCCAATGATGACTAACTCTATTTTATTAAAAATAAATGAATGCAAAATGGAAAATGAATATCCAAGTATGGCTCAAATAATTCAATATATAAGAAAGTCTCGGCACACTTATGTATGTATTTTTCCATGAAAAAGAGTGTGGAAAATGGAAAAGATTTTTCCCATTTTAATAAAAATCATATTTGGTGCGGCTACTTCTATATGAGGAAAAGCACAAAAACCTGCTAAATTCTCGGTATTTATGAGAAAAGCCTTTCTTATATGGGTTGGAAATTTGTTTTTTCAAAAATAAGGAAAAACTCCCCAAAACTAGAATTTCAAGGCCGATCACAAACATGCCATTAAAGTCCCATATACATTTTCACATTATAAGCTTCATCTCTCACTTTTTTAATAATCTTAAAGTAGAATTCATTTCACAAAGGTTCTCAAATATTTAATTTCTATATATTTTATTCAAACAAATATACCTTAAACGCCTTTGATCTTACCCTAATTTTTTCAGTGCAGTTGTCAGATTTCTACCACTGTTTATTAGATCAGTTCCTAGTTCTTTGCAGTTTCCTTGATGGGGTTCAATACTTCAATTCCTATCATCCCACTGGGCATCAATTTAACACGCATTTATTAAGCATAACTCTTCCATTCAGTTTAGAGTAGGCTAAATTTTAGACTATAAAGTCAAGTTCTGTTCGAAGAATTTTGAGTGACATAACCCTTCTGTCTAGAGTCAGGACAATCAATCACATGGGTAAAAAGGCAAACGACAATGGCCATCATCAAGTGGAAATTAAATGCCACACGATGACAATGCATAACAACTTCACAAGTGACAACTTCACAACTGATGGAAGGGACAAACAACGTGCTTGAACAATATTTGCTCAGCAATAGAAAGGGCAATGGATCATTAATCCATTCTTGCTCAGAACTAATTAACCTCGTATCTCAACCTAATATTGTGCGTCCACAATGCAATTTGGAAATATCAGCTGCGAAGGATGATGTATTTGATGACCAAAGTTCTTATTATTTACATATGCCAAATTGGAGAAGTAAAATTTCATTTGATGGCTTATGCGGCAATTTGACATTTTGAAATTTGATATCTCCTAAAGTGATAAGTCTCTATATGCCGAATATAATATTTTATTATTAAACCTAATGTTCCAAAAAGTTATATTAAACATAACTTCTCTCTAATGGTCCATTTTGAAATATAAGATTTTGACATCTCCCTTTTCCTATATGACAATTTTAACGTTTCACTCCAACATGCAAATTACCGTATCATTTTTGACATGGCTTTTGGAATATTAGTTCATGCATGTAACTCTAAGATGGCATGTCGAGCTTAGATTTGAAGGAGGTGCCCTAAACATCTATAAGCACCAAACTGGTCATTGAAGGAACCGGGCAACCATGTAGTACCCAAGCGAGTTGGCATGGACATGTAAATAGATAATGGATCTAAGGAATTCATGGCAGTCAGTCAGGACTGTCATGTTCTAGCAATGGGAAGCCATTGTCTCAGGTACCAATTACCGTGTAATGTCATTCAACCCAGTCCTGATATGACCGATCGAGCTCACCCAACACATCATAGTGACAACTCCCATCTTTGCCATTCTATTCGCCCCCTTGTCTGTTACACTCTTTTATTACAATTAGTGGTTGCTCATTTGGTATGGAAGCCTTCTGTCACCTGGCTACCCACGATCAATTCCATGTTGTGTGTGCCTTATCTTTTAACTTAGTGAACTCTCTTATTATTCCTTAAAAATATATAATTTCATCATCAATTTATAATTAATTAAGAATTTAATCATCAAATTATAGACCATTTTAGTAAAAAATCGTGATTTTACGTTTATGAGCATCAAAGTCTAAATTCCAATCATGATTTTACGTTTATGAGCATCAAAGTCTAAAACCAATTGCATTTTCAACTAAAATCATGAATTTCTCTATTTTTGGCATTGGAAGTCATAAATTTCTCATAACTTTTTATTCACAAATAAAATGATGAATTTTATTTGCACCATTGATTTAATTGATGATTTAATCAAATGGTGACATTTAATGCATCTGTTTAGTGTAAATTGGGCCCGCATCTTGCATAATTCCTTCCCTATATGAATAGATTATTCTTTGAAATTTATTTTTATTTTTGTAGGGAATTTTAAAAATTGGGACCGGCGGAAGAGATAAATCAAATAAAGAACTAAAGAGGGAAAACCAAGATTGAAGCTACACATGGGCCCACCTCTATTGCAAGTTGGGAATAAAATTAAGAAGTTCAAATATTTTGGAAATCAAACCAAGGCTCCATTGCAAGTTGGGAATAAAATTAAGAAGTTTAAATATTTTGGAAATCTTCAAACCAAGGTAGGGATCATGCAAGGAGATTTACAAGACTCTTGTTAGCCAAAGTAATTCAAGATAAAAAACTAACTCCAAAAGAGTGCAAGATTTTACCACTAAGATCTCCTAAAAGATAGGCTTCCAAGATTTGAAATCTTGCAAACCAAGATTTTGCCAAAGCTTCACACGTCGAAGTTCTTCAAAGCTTCACACGTCCAAAAAAAAAGGGAGCTCCCCATATGGTTTCAAATTTTGAATTAAATTTAAAGTGGACCCAAGAAAGGAAATTGCATGAGATATAAAGAATCCTATCTTTAGTAGGATGGTGAGCCAAGAAATTCAAGAAGTTAGAAAATCCCTTGAAACTCACCCAAAAACCATCCTAATCCTAATCCAACTTGGACCCCACACTACTAATCCTTACTCAAACCAAAATCTTGCCATCAAGTTATCAAAAAATTATAAAAAGATCAAAAAAATGGGTTGCACGTGAATTCCATCCCCCATCTTACCTTGGACGAACAGCAACAACCCATCTCCCTATTTCCATTAATTTTTCTTAATCCCTCCCTTCTTCCATTGCTACTTCATCTAAGGCCTTCCCTAAGGCAAACCACCACTTGGATTTCCACGTCGCTGCTGTTGCTCCGTCGCTCTATCATCAACTAACCACCTGCTTCTCCATTGGTGAGGGATTGAAGACTTGAATATAGGATTATGCGCAAGTCTTATTTTCTTGATGTGTTCGATTTAGGGTAAGGAAAGATTTATTTTTCATTTTTAATTAATGTTAGGAAATTACTAGTTTATTGGTTCAATTTAATTTAAAAGACGCAATTAGTGAGGTCAAGATGTCCCGCCTTGGATCGGCATCGCGTGTTTGTGGGTAGTGACAGTACGCACTTAGTGCAGTGTTTCTGCAGTCTTTTATTAATTTTGCCACTATAACATTGTGATTTCCCATAATAAGAATATTTAGAATTATTTTTATCCTTATTTCTGAATGTTATTATTAATAAATTTTTTTAATGCATGATTTATTTACTTTTATGCAATTGGTGATTTGATGTCTTTTATGTTTTTGCAGTCTTTAGACTAGGATTTTTAGATTAGGAATTTTTTTTGGGATTGTAATTTTTAATTTGGATTTGTAATAAAATTTCAATTTTTGTTTCGTAGAGATTTATTTGTATAGATTTTTGATAGGTTAGATTAGTTTTTCAATAGGACACGTTTTATGCGATTAATTACTCCATGTGGATTGACCTTGGACTTCATTGAGTTATTACTACAATCGCAGCCTTGCACTTGGGGCTGACGAACACTCTCCTTCCCAATTCTGTGGGCTTTTCTCCCTACTTTGTGGGCTCTCTTTTCCAAATGTGTGAGCTATCTTGGATCCCAGTGCTCCTAATTGGAGTACCCATTAAAAAAACACAACTGTGAGACCACAGCCAGTAAGACCTTTCTCATTTGGAGAACCTTGCTCTGTGCTTGGTTCAATACAAGCTATGGAAAGTATTTTACTACTCTGTGTTATGGCTTGTCCAATGGCCCCAATCAGTGCGAGTCCATTTGGTTCTGGGCTAGCCAACTTTCTAAGTCAAGTTACATGGTTGACTCGTGGTCATGTCATATCAGCAGTGGAAAGGCTAAAGTTGAATAAATTTGCGAACAAGTTATAGACCACTTACATAACACCTATTTTTTTGGCATACAATTAGTTAAATATCATTAAATTCAGTAGTTGACATCACGGATGGTCAATTTATTTGCAATGTTAATCACTTGATTGAGAATTTCAAGATTTAACCGAAAAAATTGAAAGAAAAAAAAAAAAAAAAGCTTAGTTGGTTAGCATCTGATGTACAGATAAGAGTTGGTAGGTATTAATAGATTGTAGGATCCATACGTGCATAAGTAATTATTATGATCATGGAGGTCTTTGGTAACTTATTAGCACTTTTCTTGTTTGCCTACCCTTTTTAGTTTTCTCTATATTCAAGTGTGTGTATGATAAATTCTCAAAAACTTCCCATTTAAAAAAGAAGTGTTTTTGCCTCTTCTATCTTATGCAATAAAATAATGCAACCTCCCATGTGCATAGCAAAAGAATACGAGCCCTTCTACAATACCCTTAGTTTTAAGGAGAAGTAATTGAGTAGATTAGATTGTTTAAGGACTATAGACTGATTACCCAAAAAAGGAGAGGAGGTTAACTAGTTATAAGGAGGAGGTAATGGAACTTTATGTGAAGCGGGACCTACTGTTTGGTAATTTATAAAGTTAGCACTGGACCCACATTTGGTAGGCCATGGACAGAATTCTTTTCTTAAGATTGCCTATTTTTCAATCATAACTGCCTATTTTTTTCCCCTTTTCCCCTCTATCTAGCATATATCTCATTTGGTGATATGGACAATTACCGTACGGACTGTTATAAAGTTGACAATAGTCCCAGAACAGCCCAAAGATGTATATTTATCCTAGGGATGTAGGATATCCCACAATTACTTCTGTGTGACCACCAAACCACCATCCAAACCGTTGAATAGCTGTATGAGTGTAAGAACTAATATCATACTAAATTTGAACCGTTGATCTATCACGATTATCAAGAAACTTGCAAAAAAAAAAAAAAAAAAAAAACAAAACATAGCTATATCCCTCGAGTTTTTACTTATATGAATGGATTGGACAACTGGATCGAGTGTAAAAAAATAATTCTTTAATATAAAGTCATTAAATTTGTAGGCCATGTATAGGGATCAGAGGCATGGGATTGATGAAAGGATGCAAATTAATGTTCCCATATAATAGGTGAGAACTAGTTCTCACCTATTATATAAGAACTTTTTTTGCGGGGCCTAACTAACAGCACATCCAAACCTCACAACCAATTAGGAACCCTTGATAGTCACTAATCCCAAGGTTTGGCATATATCCAAATGGACTGAACTGTTAGATTGAGGGTTGAATATTTTTTTGAATATGAAGCCATTAAATTTTTGGGCCACGGATGAAATGGTCAAGGGCATGGATTTGGGGTCAAACTTGATACTTAGGGTGGTCTCACATAGATCTTTCCACCCCCTAGTCCCATCCCCAGATGGGGCCTATAATTGGACGCCACAAAAAAGTTCTCACATAATATGTGAGAATAGTTCCCACCTGAATACTACGCTATATGTATATGTATATGTATATGTATATATATGAGTGTTACATAGCGCTCGAGCATTTTTTTATAAGAAAATGCCCTTTCTAGTTGGGCCCATTGGGATGCTTAATGATCATAAAATGATTATAGAAGTCCATTGGATGAAAAGATCCATATGGGGCCTATCTATATACAAAACATTGAGTTTATAAAATCATCGCGACCTTTTGATCCATGGCTCTAAGATTTAATGGTTTAGAGGCATCATTTTATCATGATTTCAATCCAATGATGAAGACAAGTCAGATGAGTGTCAAACTTAGACTTGTGACTATTCATGATGGTAGTGTGTGTGAAAAGATTAGATTAACATGGGCAACAAAAAATAAGAGGGGTAGAAAAATGGGCCTTTTTAAAAGGGCTTTATGCCCCTTTTGATTTGCCCAATTAAATGATGCCATGTCATAGTATAGTTGTAGAATATTGGAGAGAGAAACCAAGAGAATAGGAAACCATGTTAGGTAAAGACCTCTTTTGAATACACCTATTATTTAGGAGATTCCAGAAAATATAGGAAAGCATTAGGAAGAGAAAGTCAAGAGATTTTTTTTATCCCCGTTGGACCCACCACGAGACAACGGAAATATCAATCAATCCTAATCAGATTTCACTCCAACTTGGCCCACTATGAAGTTATAAAAATATCAAGTTTCTTTTATATATATATATATATATATATATGGAAGTGCTCCTATGAGAGACACTTTCACCAACTTGGTGAGAGATGGGTGGGGGCCCTCACATTTAAGTTGGGAATCATTGCATTTCAGTTGGTGAGAGTATGTCTCATAGGAGCACTTCCTATATATATATATATATATATATATATGAGGGATATTCATATGCATTCATCCCTCACTATTTTTGGTGAGGGACACCCCTTTTGGGGGTGTTTTAAGTACAAGAGGGAGGTACAAAGTACCCCTCTTGTACTTCTCTTGTACTTGAAACATACCCAAAATGGGTGTCCCTCACCAAAAATGGTGAGGGATGGATGCATATGAAGACCCCCCTATATATATATATATATATATATGGAGGTCTTCCTATGCATCCATCCCTCACCATTTTTAGTGAGGGACACCCCTTTTGGGGAAGTTTGAAGTACAAAAGTGTACTTTATGTAAGGTACAAAAACACTTTTGTACTTCAAACCTTCCCCAAAAGGGGTGTCCCTCACCAAAAATGGTGAGGGATGGATGCATATGAATATCTCCCATATATATATATATATATATATGTCAGTTCACTCTAAGAGAGCAGGGCACAGCCCTTCAAAGGCCCTTCAAATGAGGGCTATTGTTTCTCAGGACAAGCTCTAGGGCCGGGCTTTGATAGTACTAGGCCCAATCCAGACCTGGCCCGATAAGAATGGCTCTGGTTGAGTTCAAATGGTTCCAACTCTGCTGTTAATCAGGCTGGTCCTTGGTCAAGTCATCACTTCATCTGATTGGGCTTGGCTGGAGAATTATATATATATATATATTTATATATATATATATAGGAGTATTTATATGCATCCATCCCTCACCATTTTTGGCGAGGGACACCCCAAAAGGGGAATTTCCAAGTACAAAAGTAAGGAAGTACTTGATGCATATGAACATTTTCCATATATATATATATATATATATATATATATATATATATATATATCTGTGTGTGTGTGTGTTTTAACAATATGTCCCTTTGAAATATAAAAAAGTTATTTTGCTGCTTAGGGTTGGAGATAAGAAGCTTGTCCACTCATGCTTATAGGCAGCATAGTTGCCGCTTTGGCCCAAGTGATGGTTAATCCATTTCCTCTTGTACTTATAATGATAAAAGTCAAGCGGGCTTCACTGCCTGCTGGGGCTGTCAATCGGACCTTCCTATCAGACCACCAGGTTTCACCCTAAAATGCCAAAATGAGAGCCACTAGTTTTCTTCTAACGCCCAAGGGCAAGGTGCCTGGTTCTTATAACTTTATTTATTTTTATTATTTTTTTTTTTGTTTTCAGGCCTTGGGCTTGGCCCAAGCATATGAGAATTGGATAAGGGCTTAGATAGTGGAGGTCCTGTGAACTCTTTTGCCCACACTGAGCTTGGCCTGTATATGTGGAGGGTAGGGCGTTAATAACCTGGGGCTGGTCTGTCACTTTGACAGCCCTAATCTCATGTGAACACTAAAACTAGCTACACCGGTCTGTTGGGGCTTTACCGTCATTGTTGATATCGACCAATCTAATACTCTATTGGGTCATAATTTGTGATACCAAACTCCTGGGCTTTCATAGAAAGCATTTAGACCTTTGTTTTGAACTAAGCAGGCTTGACATTTGAACTGGCCCGTTCAGGCTTTTAGTTTCTCCATGGACAAAACTTAGAATGACGACTCACAGCTTAGCTGACCCAAGGGCAATAACGCCTAGGAAGAGATGGGAGCTTACAGAGAGCATTGGAGTTAGTTGCAGACCCAGATAATACTAACATTCATTCTCATATTGGAAGAACTCATGACTCGGACTTGTCCAGCTCTAAAATATTGACGCGGATAGAGTCAATTCAAAAACTCGGAAGACTCATATATGTTTTTTTCAAAAATATTTTAAATATAGATCAATTACTTATGAAATTTAGATATACATATATTTACATGTGTTAATAAAAATAAATTCAAATTGTTAAGTTTATTACATTTCAATCAATCAGTTTTAAATTTCTTACTCCAAACCTCAAGCATAATTACTTATATTTGACTTGGCCAAATTTACCCTATATTTGACTTCTTTGTTCTTCAAAATTAGTTAACTTGGTAGAGTCAAGAGTCAACTCACCAGAGTTTTCAAACCGTGATTCTTTCATTCATGTGGGTGAGAAGTATGAAGCAAAAATTTCCACTCGCAGGCCCAGCCAATTAAGTGGGCTGGCACTCAATGCTCTGTACATCTCCAGATAAGTAATATTTGTACTTCCAAAGTCCAAATGGGTTGGACTGCGTCAAAAGTAGTTCATTGGTAGGCCATTTAGTTATTCGACTAGCATTTATTCTGGGGTCCAGCTAAAAGGGCCAGACACAACCCTTCTGCAACTAGTAATGGATAATGCCCGTTTTACATATCTCTGGCTGCATGGGTTGGCCATGATTGGGCCAACCCAATCCTTTTTGCGGTTGGGTTCGCCATCATCTTAAGAGATTGCTCAAATGGGCCTAGACTGAGCCTGCAGTTCATGTGGTTATACCATTAAGTACTAGTCGATATCACAATACTCAATATAACCTAGCAAAAAATGCCCGTGCTTAGTTGGGAAAATATAATTATAATCTTAGATATTCTATCTAAATATTAAAACTTTATAGAAATTCTGAATAAGGATATTTCTTGGTTTAAATTATATTGTGATGTTCAAATTGCAATAAAATTAATCCCCATTGTATATTCTCACAACTCCCAATTGAAAGAAAACACAAAACTCTGAAATATCCAAGAACGAAAATGCCTATTTTCAATAAAAGAAAAAATTTCATACAATAAATCTTCTAATGCTCAACTTTCAGATCCAAAAAATCTAAGGCACCAAATTCTGAGGAACCCCTGCATTATCAAATTCCTGCAAGTTGAATTGACTTTAAAACTGTCCAAACCCTCGCCTGATCAAGTCATTTTTCAAAATCTGATGCAACCAAAAATCATGATTTAAAGTATCACTCTCCAACCATTCAAAAACTGAGCCTTTTAGAAATTGTTGAAATATCATGTCTTCACCCTGGTATAAAAAGATCATGTATGAATTAGGTCTCTCCTTCCTCACATGTGCGAGTCTTTTTTAACCCATGTCTGCTCTCCTCACATGTGCAAGTGTTCCCTCCCTTATGCTAGTACTCTTACCCCGTGTGAAGGTGCTCTCATGGGCCCCGGCTGGCTTAGCTGTGGTACCAATAAAAAAATCCCCTTGCGCTCACTTTCCCTAATTAATTGATGCTAGTACACCTAAACCTATATTATCCGTTTTGGATTGAAGCTGTTAAAAAATGCATTATTAGAGAGTGTTTTAACTAATATCCTTGAAGTGAAGGGTAAAGTCAAAGTAACAGGGCTGAAGCTTTTTCCTTTTTGGTTTCAACTCTTGTACAGTTGGGAGTTCGGACCTTTTCCATTCCTGGCTGCTTATGTTATAGGCATGTAAAGAGACGATCAGGAAAGTACTATTAATACCAGTGATAGCCATATGGTCCTCAATCCTCACGCTCTGGGTTCAATTATTTCAGTTCATTTGATCACATGTATGAAAGTTTTAGGGTTCGCGATCTTTAGATTGGTCTACTCAACAAATCAGTCCAAAAGTATGCAAAAAATAATCAATAATGCAATGGAAATAAAATCACAAGCAACACACCACAAGGAAACCAGATTTTTACGTGGAAAACCTTAACCAGGTGAAAAACCATGGATTCAAAGTGGATCAATAACCAAGCATTATGAATCTCGCAATTATAAGAAACTCAGATTTCTTCCCCAGATATCCCCTACCTAAGGACTGAAGTTACCTTTTGTCGCTTCACGCTTCAACGACTTCACACCGCTGATTGCAACAGACTTAATCATGCGCTTGACTTCTCAAATCTTCTACAAAGGATGCAGAAGAAATTGACTCTAGAGAACTTGTCAGCACAATTCCTTAATAAATCTCTAGAGAAGAATTATCTCCATAATAATTTCTAAATCAGAACTTTGAAAGGTGAGGTGTAGCTTTAGAATAGCCATTGAGTCCTATAAATAGCTTAAAGGACGTGCTTAAGGTTGCCTAACTTGATTATGATTAAAAAAAATAGTTTGGGCACAATTAGAACATGTTTCTAATTTTTCGTAGGACTCTGTCATATGTCCGGTTGAGCGGACCTTCCATCCGCTCGTGCGGATGAGGTTCTGTTTTAGCATATGGCTATTCTGACTTTATCCGCTTGAGCGGATGATGTGGTCGCTCGAGCGGACCCCATTCTGGTTGATCCAGAAATTCAATACTCTATTTCTTCCCGCTTTTGTCTTCTAATTCTTTCAAATTAGCTTCTTACCGTCTTTCTAATCTTTTATTTTCAAATCCATTTTTCTAAATAAAGAATACAACTCAAAAGATCTAGAGTTTTGTCCAACCCATGAATTAGCCAACATTCAAAATCCTAACAAGGTACACGCCACCGTGCACGTTCACTTTAGGTCAAGGGGCGTAGGACGATTTCAAGAAAACCAACTGTCCAAATTGCTGGGAACATGTGCTTCTAGCGGTGTGAAGACCCTTATCCCTATATAACAAGGTATTACATTCATTGCACGGCGTTTCTGTTTCCAGCCACTCTTTTGTGCCAATACGTTGCTGCATTTACCCTTCGTCTATGATATTTTGATAATGTATTATATCATATTGTATTTATAAATACCTCAAATTTTATGTATAAATTCCATGTTCATGGTGTGCACTATCAATGTCATGCCTTGGCATCACAGCCCTTCATATTTTCTAAATGCCTACCTACCTGATCCTCCAAGGGAGTGATGCACACCATGCATAGTTTTCTACAACAAGCAATACATGTAACTCTCATGATTGGGCAATTTCAACCAAGTGGCCCATTAGTAAAGGAAACCATTTTAATCATTCAATACTTTGATGACGGCCAGCAATATATAGTTTCAATGAGGGAATATTTTTTTCTTTACAAGTTAATTGTTAGTGGGGTCGCTACTAAAAGTAGGCCGCTAAAAATGTATTTTCTTACTGCAATCACATCTCATAATTGGAGAGCATTCATTTTGGACGGCTTTGACTTTCATTAGCTGTACATGTGGCCTGGGTGGAGTTCCATTTACTTCCAAGTGAGACCCAAGCAGTCGGCAATGTAGAGATCTTTCATATTGAAATCGGAAGATCATTAATAGGAAGATCTGAAGATGACATCTGCCAATCACTAATACATAATTCGAGAAAAATTTAAAGTGAACACAGCTAGTTAGTGGCTTTTATGGGCGACTAATTTAGCCAGTTAGGGATATGGTACGTACCGTGTCATCGACAGCAGCAGCTGGGATTAGCTCTCATGAAGATCGGCCAATTGAGTTCCAACTGGAACAACCAGTGGGTTAGACTTGTAATCCTCACGAGATCGGTCAAAGAAAAAAATTGGACAAATTTTGTCGAGCACAATACAAAATCAGTCATTTGGCCGACAGTATCAGGAAGAGGAAAGCACGTGGGGCTCAGGAACGAGCGACGTAAAAGTCGGTGGTGTATAGTACGCTCAAAAGGACACGAATCCACTCCAGCACTGTCGCGCACATCGATGCAGAGGAGGAATGCCGTACGATCCCCTCTCCCCGGTCAGAGCATGATCTCTTCGCTGGTTGTCTCGCCATTGTCTCTTCTTTTCTCTTTCTATTGCACATGCACCGTCCCCTCTCACCAATTGTCTGTTGCAGTGACGCTTTCCAAACTTACAAGATGCTGAGTATCTGTTGTTTCTTCAGTAGGAGTGAGTGACTCAGACTTTATGTGTGGAGGCCTTTGGCCCGTCGATTGGTCATCCACTCATCCACTTCTTTGATCTGATGGGCCCTCTATCATGAAATGGAAAGTTATCAAATTCATTCCTTCGGTGGAAGGATTAGATTTGCTGGTGAAAATCTAGTTAGGCGAAGGGCCTTTTTTACCTTAATTTGGATTACATACTTTCTTGCGACAATTTACTAGTTTAAGTAAAGTAAAGTGAATCCAGATAAAAAATTAAAAGAGGTCATATTAACAGTACATAATTTCAAAATTTCCTCTGAATTCTTCAAAGAGAGTGAAAAAAACAACTTTTTTCTCCACTAAAAAATAAAAAAAACTTCATTTCTCTATACAAAAAGTCATAAAAACTACCTACCAAACAACTAAAAACAAAAAACTATCATAACACCTTATATTTTATTCTTTATTGACTTGATGCTTTACCTCACCTTACTTTAATTCACCATACATCCAAACTGCATCATAAGATCTCTTGATTCTATCATTAGTTAGGAAGAAAAGTTATAACCCTTCTTACTAAGATATTTAACCAGGTTAGAAGAGAAGGCAACAAAATCCCATCGGAGCATCTCTCTCCGTACGGGCCATAAATCCCACCAACTCACTGACAAACCAGCCCATAATAAAACCGAGCCAGCATAAATCTGTTTAAACTAGGCTCAAACCCGGCCCATAACCATTTGGAAGATTGAGTGACTTTATCATTGTTATACTCTTTCCTTTTTTCATTTTCCTTATTTCTCTTTTATTTCACGCATCCAAGTAGGCTCCACAAAAGCGAAAAAAATGCGTACACCACACTCATTAATGGATTTTATAATCAGCGACAGCAAACTTTAATATTCTAATTTACAATCTCAATAGGATAAATATAACTCAATTTACAAAATAACATGAGTGAAGCAAAATATATGTTTCAGTTGAAAACAACATCTTACAGTAATGCAAGAACAGATACTGAGTCATTGACAGCTCGTCATAGATCATTTTGCCTTGTAACGTTGTGCCTTGCGCTTACGTGTGTGGGCCACCTGACGAGTGAAAAAGGTCTGTTTTTCCTATCGACCCATGTGCAAAGTGGGCTCCAACTAACTGCAAGTCGTGGTTCGCACGCCGTACAGATTATCTGCAGCCAAGATACGCTAGTCCAAACTTGGAGATTTTGTTCATCCTTCATCCTATTTGGACCACATCCAGTTATCAGTCTGGATCAACGGCACCAGCGAGTTGATTTTAACAGATCTTGGATGATGACGACGACGACGACGACGATCGAGTGGATATGCTCCAAGTTTAGTTAACATGTCAACTTGAATTGGAACATGTAGACATGAGATGTTCCAAATCTAATGTGGCTCGACCGCGACCCATGAGACCATATGTCCTCTAGATGCAAAGAGCAGTCATAAATCACCCGTGTTGAGAACTAGGATAGAATCCAAATGAAGATACTTGTTCAATCGTGTGGAGGCCATTCATTTCAAGAGATTTGTGGAGGGATTCAAGAGGACAATGGGTGGGTGGGTGAGTGGGTACAGGGAGGTGGGAGTGGGCCACCCTCCACATGGTCATCAGCTATGTGGAGAATAATGACTTTCATAGAATCTGAGAGTCAGCTTTGGCTTCCATCACTGATAAAGGGGAAGGAGATTTGTTTTGTATGCTAGCTGCAGGCACATGGCAAGATGTACCTTTTTTAAGTACTCAATGCTGGCAACGGCATCATGGCCGTGGGATTGAAATAGAAATGTGATATTCCACTAATGCAACACAGGGGATCCACTTTAGAAAGAATTGGTGAAATGGATTTCTTGGGTTAATTTGAGGTGTTCAACACTTGAGAATTCAGTCCTAGACAAAGAAAAAGTCAATCCGGATAGTCAATGCGTGTTCAACACGTATTTTGAACAGTTAATGACTTTGCAACAGGGCCCCCACAAGAAAGACTTAGAGTTGAGACAGGTTAACTTGATGTACTCTCTCTGTCTCTCTTCCATTGGAATTTATTCATTCTCCTGCGCATGGTGAGCAGATCACGTTCAGTGGTGTGTACATCTGGCCTATTATTATATGTATACCCAATTTTACCTCTATGAATGAGTAGGGCCTTAAGTTTGAGTCTCGTTCAAGTAATTTAGAAGCTTTGATTAATGAGTCAAAATTTGGCTTCCACTAGGATTTGGACATCTATAAACCCCCAAAATAATACCTACTTCTGATTGAAAGAAAGTTTTTCATTTTTTCACAATAGCAGGCCATTTACTAGCCTATGAAAGTCCTAACAAAGAATTAAGGGATCTTACAAGGGGCTGAAATAGTTACCTCTCAATGAGATTTGGCACGTTTATTTGAAAGAGGAGAGAAGTAAAGGAAAATAATAAATCAAATCAAGAGTAAAGAAAAGAGGAAGGGTGGAGAGTAAATGTATGGCATGACAAACTCACCCAAAGTCATTGCATGTGGGGCGAGTAATTAGAAGAGGAAACGGTGGAATGAGGAGAAACCTTTGTGTCACATTGTTGGAATTTCTCTACTCTCCTTTTTTGCAATTGAAACAAGACTAAAATAAAATTGTCACATCAGTGGCTTTACTCCACTTCTACTCTTGGGATCCAAATATTATGAAGTTAATATGGTCATTCACATCATATAAGTTTTTAACTCTCTTTTACTCTACTTCAATGCAAATAAACATGTTGTGATATCAAGTAGGCCAAAGCTCTCATATGTCTGTGTGGTATTGGGGCATTCCAGGGAGTCTGGATGAAACTTATTTAAATGTGTGCTAGCTCCACCCTACGGGACCAACGTGGGAAGCATCCATTTCATGGGCTAGAACTAGTGTATAGAGGGCTCGTTGATGATTGGGCAAATATCTTTTTAATTTGATAATTGTAACCCTTTAGTGTTAAACTCTTTCAATTTAATTAGTTTTCTAAGTAAAATCTCTATTTGAGATTGAATCCAACTGTGATTTATGTGGGTGAGTCCAAATTCATTGGAGATATATAGGTGAGTGTTAAAGATTTGAATATATCGGATATTGGTGTCTACTGCACAAACAAATAAACTTTTTTCAATAAGGGTTAATGTTATGAGTTTTTTTGAGCGAATATATGCAAAGGTGAATAAAATATAAAATCGAGTTTTCATTTTCCTTTTTGAGCAAGTAAATGAAAAAATAATTAAGATATAAAAACTGCACTTTCATTTTGTCTCATTTCAAATTTCTAAAAGAATATCTGATTCGTATTTGAGTTTCCTATCATTGAATGAACATAAAAGATGAATCTTAAGAAGAAATTAGAATTAGAATTTGAAATATTCTGAAGTTCTAGAAGATCTTGTTTAGGAAATTTCATTTCTGTAGGATAAAAAGTGATCCTATTTAACAGATCTAAGAGCATTTACCAAAAGGGATTTCACATTAACCTTAGTACACATGCTATGAAGCAAATTTTTTTTTTTTTTTTTACTGTTTTGATGTGTTAGAGTATTTGACAATACTAGAAAAGCTAGATGGAAACCACCTTGCCTTTAACTGGGATGACGTAAAATTCCCCTCTGGAGGTTGAAAAAGTGTTCGAACCAGTTGTTATGAAGCGACAGGGGACTAAGGAGCCTACAAATCTGGACTAATTGGCCTCAATGCGAAACTAGATTTCATCACCCCCCAGTAAGATTTGATTCGACCACAAACCATAGTTTTGATTTTGTTGTCATTGGACCTACAAAATTATCAACTTTACCATTGTGCATTAAGGCCCTTTCAATATTAACTAAAACTAAAGACAATTATTGTCCCCACCATTATTATAATTCAAGGAGAAACCTTTTTCCCATGTACTGGGGTCGGCATATTTGGCTAACGTCATAAAATAAAGTTTCTTTAGATGGAGAGTGAGTTTTGGTGTCAACGAAAGAGCCAAAATATTGGAGGAAAAAGTCTATTGAGGTTCTAGCGAAAACAAGGATGGGACCTTTTTTTTTTTTGGCCCTTTTCCTTGTGAGAGAGTGTGTGTCGTGGATAAGTGAGATCGGCAAATATAGTTGACCAGGAAATTAATGCCTCCACATGGTGTCACCAGTGGTACCTCCATGTCCTTTCCAAAGGACTGTTTCTCATGTGAGTCTGGATTCTTCATCTATTGCACGGAATCAAGTAACACTCCCTGGACCCATACAGAGATCTCTCGGACCACTCAAGGTGAATGCTGTCCCCTCCATTCATGTATCCTCTTAGTTAATTATGGGAACCTCCATCAGTCACATTTCTATCATTAAACTGGAGAATATATTATTGGAGAGATTGACATTGTCCGCTTCTTTATTAGAATTTCAAGTATTCATGAATAGAAGAATATTAAATTCTCCAAAAATTATATCTTTATATAGAATTCCAAATTTCTTTCTTTATGGAGAATTTGAAATTCCAACAAATGTTATAGAGAGTGAAATCAAAAAACTCCAAAAGGTAAAAAAATGAATGATCCAAATGATATCTATATGACTCCATGATAGAGTTTTAGAAGAGTGGTGTAAGGTTGACATGTACCTCTCATGATTGTCCTTCCCAAAAGATAGGCCTCTTTCCATTGCGAGGAGTATGTTAGCATTATTGGTAACCATTGAGAGTGGAAGTCGCCCTCAAATTCAATAATCTAGTTGATGTACATGTGGCAACTTTCGATTAGGATTTGGATCCAATAATCATGGGGCATCCACGTGCATGTCTAAGCATATCCAACCCAACTTTTAAAAAGAGTCCGGATCTGACAAAAGAAAACCCTATGGTAACTGTGAGTGCGGTCTGCCACATCACAGATGGCACTATTATGCATCGGGCAAGGGCTGCCTGCGATAATATGGCGAATCCTGAGTGGTCTTCTCATGGTCACCATATGTAAAGCCACTCAGAGGATCCCGATTCTTTTAAAAAATCTTTTTACAAAATGAATCCATATGTGTTACACTTGATCATTTCAATGGCAAGCAATCAATCTAAGGCCAGATGACCCACTGTAACAGTGTATCTACTGGTTTTGATGAAGCTAAATAAACAGTTGCCACATGTACGGTGGAGATGGGCAAAAGAAAGATGACATCCATGGTGATGAATGAATGCAAGAGCATGGTGGGGATGAGCAGCTGTTGATTGTTGAGACAAAATGGCAAAAGACAACAAGGTCGAGGAAGAGAGAAAAAAGCACAAGTGAAGAAACACCTCCCATTCCTCTTTTACTTTCTATTCACGGGATTTGAAATAATGGACGTGTGCCCCGTTTTGCTAATATCGTACACAGTGCCTTGCTGTAATGCATGTGCAGGAGTTGTGGCTCTATCTCCTTTCCCCCTCAGTACCATCATCCTCTTCTTCTCTCTCACGAATTATTATTATTGGTTCATACCTCTTTATCTCTCTTTCTCCCCCCATGACTATTGAGACCCATTTCTCATGTGGTCCAGGCAGTTGAAAAAAAAAAAAAAAAAACGTATTTGTCCATCGCAATTGATTTTTGTTGTTCTTTGTGAGGTCTGGACGGTCTGGATCACCAAATCATGGGCCCCACATGCAAGACACAGGGTTTAAGGATAAGGTGCAGACTCTGGGGTGCAAGATCTTATAATCCCACCACACCGGCTATCACCCACCAAAGTCTTCCACACCACCAGCATTCCATGTGGCTTTGATATATAAATATTTTGCAAGTCATCACGTGGCATACTTTTGAAGCAATCAAGATCCTCCAATTATAGGGCCTTATTAGGGACAAACAAGCTGCTTGGATAATCTTAACGTTTGGGCTTTTGACCTTTGATTTTGGTCCGATGCCCAAATGGCAAGGATGGTTATGATTTATGCAACAAACACAACCCACCAATTATAATTATTATTTTATTATTTGTACCCAGCCAACACATGCATGGCTGAGACCCTTGAGGGGCCGTGGTCATGGTAAAAGAAGCCTACTCTCACGGAAAGAAATCCAAGTTGGGGGAACCCTGACAGCTGGGTCAGAAGCGGTGTACCTGACCTATTGGGCAACCCATCAGTTCTCAGGTCCACCAATTATTGACAGTCTATTATGCTTTACAATTTGTTTGTCCTTTGTTCCATAAAATTGGACATGCAGGGGAGATTAAGTCTGCAAGATACGGAAAAGCTTTTAGATCAATCATCTATATTGAATGAAATATCAATCATCTCATCTAACCCATTAAATGAGGAGTTGGGAGTAAGAAATTATGCCTGCTGTTCATTTGGTTGTCCCATATCACAAGATGAAGCACCAGTTGACCTTTTCTTTCATTTGTCTCGAGTCCTTTGAATACAAGGGCCTAAACCCAACTGGCAAATTTTTTTCATTGCATGGCGAAAACTGGGGAGAAGGAAAACCAGAGTAAAGACAAAAGAAGGGTTGGGATTTGGTGTGGTTTGATTGCTCCCTTTCTTGTCGCTCATTTCTTTCATTTTACAAATTCTGACTCAATAAATGAAGCTCTCGTTTATGTCTCACCTTATTTCATGTCGTATTGAGTGAGTAGTCAGAAGGTAGAAATCCCATTTCGTCTAATCTCATTTCATGTCCAGCTGAAGGGAAACCCCATTAATACCACCATATTTCATATCCGATTGAAGTATAACTCAAAAGGAGGCAGATCACTCATTTGCAATTTCAATCTCAACAACACTGATGAGAATGGATGAAGAAGAGTCATTGCCTTTGGAATGCTGCAGTGGGTCTGAATCTGGTTGGACAATGTACTTGGACCAGTCCTTTGGAAGACCCACCTCTCTTTCTGCAAAGGGAGCTGGCTCACATGGTAGATTTGTAGGAGGAGGAGAAGAGGAGGAGGAGGAGGAGGAGGAGGATTTGTCTATGATTTCTGACGCTTCTTCTGGTCCACCACAGTTCCATGAAGAGGATGACAACTGTTATGACAATGGGTGCTTCTGTTCTGCTTCATCAGCTGCATTGGTAAAGAAGATTAGCAAAAGAAGTAGGGTTGAAGCAAAGGAAAAAACAGAACACTCTTCCTATCTTGATGACACTGCTAGCTCTCATGTCTTCCTCTTTTCCAAGGCAAGTGCATAGAAAAACCAACAAAAAGTAATCGTAATAGGAAGGATTTTGTTCCTGTTTCTACTACTTGTTCTCTCTCCCATCTTTTCATTAATATTGATAGTTGTTCTTTTGGGTTGTTGGTATTTCTACAGAATAGTTCGGAAGTCACCAACAACCAATTATCAATGGAGGATGCCTTCGACTTCTCAGTAGGCTTCTCTGCAACCCATTTCAATGTAACTCTCTTTCTTCCTTTTTTCTGGGCTTTCATTTATTCTCCTTTCTTTTGGAACTGATACTAACATGTTCACTACTCTGCTTTGCAGAAGTACTCTAATATTGTACAAAGTTCATCGATTCCTGTGAAACCAACTTCAGCAAAACCAGTTGAGTTACATTAGGATTTGATAGCTTAAAAGTTGAAAGTTTAAAAATAGGCAATGATTTTTTTTAGTATCTGGTTAGTAATGCTTATCTATTTATTTATTTTTATTGCACAGGTATGCAGGGAAGAACGCAGGAGGAACAAGATTTGCTGATAATTTTTTATTTTTATTTCTTCTAAATCCCTTGTTTTGTATGAGTCTAGATCTCTGAAGGGATCTTGGGCCTTTCTTTTAATCTTGTCTAAGCAATGGGAAACAAAGCAAGAGAAGAAATGAAGTCTTTCTTAATTGTATTGCTGTCATGAATGGCTGTAACAGATGAGACTTTTGGGGCTTTGCACAGTACCATATACCCAAGTACTTCCCACTTATGGATGTAAACAATGCTCTAATTTCCCCTTCACTTTCTCTTACTAAATTACCATACACATAAAAATATGTATAATGACAATGTACTGCTGCACTAGTGCACTTCCTGCCCAAAATCATAACAATGTTGCGTACCAGCTGGTTCACATGTGCAAAGAGGAATTACATGATAGTGTCCTGATCTTCAGGGAATGTACAATTCATGCTCCAAACATGTGGCTTGATGCAGACCCATGATGGTGTGTTGCCTACTGTACATGGAAATGATAAAATATATATATATATATATATATATATTATGGAGCCAGATTGTCTATCCTTTGCTACAAGCATGTTTTTGGCAAAAATGAAATTGTGAAAATAGTGAAATTTTTTAGAAGTAAAAAGGAGTAAAAAAATTTCGTAGAAAATAGATAGTCAACAGACACTGGACAAATGTGGCATTGAAATTAGAAAAGATGAAATGCATAAGTTTTTGGTCATAGACTCATTGGTATGAGGGTTGCAAAATTTGAGTTCATCATGTTCTTGGTATAAGTTTCCTCTAAAGAATTAGCACCTCATAATTACATCAGAAATAAATCCCCAATGGCTCGATGGAATAAGGATGGAGAAGCTGAGGGGTATGAAAATTTTGTATGCAAAATGCCTCTGTTTTTTAAGATTTCTATTAGATTCGCCGACAGAGATGAACTTGTGAGAGCATGCATAACAAGATTTTGAATCTACTTTAAAAGTGGCCTTAAAATTAACATGATATGATATAAAAAGCGAAAGACATGCGATTTTTTATTTTTATTTTTTAAAATACTCTTTACTATACTCTTGTGACCCTTTTTTTGGCTATGTATATTGAGCTAATGGTGAAGTGCGCGGTGATATTTTAACTTAGGGCCCAGGGTGAAACCCAGGTGCCAACGCTCAACTATTAGTGTGTGGGCGACTTTTCTGGCATTAATTATACTTCATCTTCCGGCTTCCAATCTATCGTCCCTTTTTATGTGACTCTTCCCACATTGTGGGCTTACTCTTCCCACTTATGTAGGTTTTCATTGGATTTCGGCCTCCTCAGTTGTATATCCAAAAAGCAGACGAAGAAAAAAAAAAAAGAAAACTATACTTCATTATTATTCGGCTATAATTTTACCCAGTAATTTCAAATCTAATCACACCACACTTGTACTCCAAATACTAATTCTATTGCAAGCCTATTTTCCAAACTAAAATGGTATATTCTATTTTTGTAAAATCTAAAGCATGTTAAAAAAAACTATTAAGTAAAAGATTCGTATTTTTGAAATTTTGAAAAAAAAAGTTTCCCACTACAGAACAGTTTGGGGTTCTGCACGTTTAAACTTTAAAGTCTTCTCTCCATTTGAGCAATTCATTAAACAGGCTCGATACCCATAACAAGTGCCAACATGGTTCAACCTGACCCAGCCCCCTACTCTGTGTAAGCATTAGTCTTGTCCCTTTCTTTCTTTTCGATTTAAATATATCATAACAAGTGAGCATACGCCTCTATACTCCGTCCACACCTTCCCATTATTAGGACAATCTCAGGCAGACCGTATAACCAGACCACATAATCCTTATGTGTAGACAGTTTTCACAAGAATAAAGCTCATTATCCAACCCAAATTGTCATGATGTATGTCATGAATATAAAGAATCTCTAATGTACTATGTATGGGGAATCACTATAAATTTAAACAACCTTTGCAATCTAAACTATCTTTAGTTTGTTATTACATCAAGGAAACTGTCAATATACTTGGATTTATATGTCCGCTGTCAATTTGATCACTATCTAAATATGTAATTAAACTAAGAAAAGAAAGTATTTGAACTATATGTTTTAGATGTGATCAATATAATGACATAAATCTGATCGGTGTAAGTTTTCTTGATCATAAAGCAAGGTGAAAAGGCCCTGATGGTTTTGATTGCAACGATGAACCCTGCTAAAGGTTTTGTGGCAATGGGCTCAGAGAAACTCTTCTATTGGATGGAGGGATCGGTAGTGATTACTTTTTTTAAATTTTACTATTAATCAAAAGAAATTTTAGTAAAAGCAGAAAATATAAGAGCATTTTTTTTTTTCAGATTTTGTGGAAATATAGGGCCCATAAAATTAGAACACTCTACTAAATATGTATGTATGATACATGTAAAACCAAACCCATGCATACGTGGATGAGATCACCTACCATGAGTTACATAATACCCCTATGCCATGAATTGTGTTTATGTTCAGAGGAAAAAATTTTACTTCGTGGCATGGTTCATTCCTTAGACTTATATCCTGAGTGTTTCCCACACACTTTCTGTGAGTCATCATGGAGACCACCTATTGGTAGTTTCAACCGTTCAAAATGAATATCACTCCTTAGTAATGTGGTGCTCAAATTAAATTTTAACAAGGATTGATTCCACCATAAAATTGAGCAAGTGAGTGGTGAATATGATTAATAATGCTAATAAGTTATCAGTGATGCGCCCAATCTAATGGGAAAAACCAACTCAGTTTTGAAGGATTCAGATTCACAATGGGTGGGATACACATTGGAGTACCACAATAAAGAGATCCAGAATCGTCTGTTTTTTTTGGTAGATTTGGGTTCTAGAAAGACCTCTATGTCTATAAAGTTGTAGACAAGTCTTGGTAGTTGACACAAGTTCACAATTTTATATTTTTAGATTTATTGAGGAGGGACTGATAGAATGAGGTGTGATGGGCAGTCAGGACAAAATGCAGAGAGAGAGAGGAGGAAATGCTAAAGTTAATGTGGACTATCCGAAGGGCTTTTACGTCTGAGATCCTGCCTCACAGGTCACATCTTTCAGACCCAAAATAATGTTGGCCAAATCCCATCCTTTCCTTCATCACAAACACCATAATTCATGCATTATTATCATTCATTTGTTTTGTTTGATCTGTTGTCACTTTCCAGATCTTCTGCAACTAGAGTCCAGAGTCCAGAGTCCAGACCCTGGTAGGTTTTGGCATCTTCCCTTGTCCGATGTATGAAGTACTTGGGAATTTGAGATTTTTACTAACAATCTCTCTTCAATTATGCACTCCCTGAAATTATTAATAAAGTCCATCAATGCAAGGAAAGCAGCCATATTGGTACGGTTAAAGTAGTAGTATTGAGGACAGAAAGAGGATCATTTGAACTGATTTTCCTCGATTCTATCGAACCTCTTTTTGCCTATGACTTGGGAGACCAAGAATTAGAGAATAGAGTACTATAGAAGTGTATTTGCCAAATTCTGCCTTTGGCTTTTAAGGTAAAATTTTGTTGACTCAGGAAGGTCGCAATTCAAGATGAAAGGAGTCTATATGAAAAGCTTGGGAATGTGGGGATATGTCTTTTTCACCATTTGCAAACTTGTGACAATTCATTCACAATACAACATATTTCCATCAGGAATTCTCACTGATTGGACAATCTTACCACACGAGTGAATTCCAACTCAATTCATTTCATCCTAGTCCCCAATTTAGATCAACTAATAACTCATCAACCTGAATTGGATTTGGGTTGATCGCAAGTGGGCCCCAATTTTAGCACCCACGCCGTACGAGGCACCACAGTGTTGGGTTGTGGTCCTGTGGAAGAAACATCTTGATCTGGCCCTGCATCATATATTACAAACTAATAAACAGTAGACAAAAGTCCTGCCTAGCTGCACCCCATCAATCATGTTGGATGATAACCTTAAAAGGGGTATGGGAATCAATACCTGTTGATTCCAACCACCCCAATCTCCCTCACTTGATTGAATCCCTTTGAAAATAAAATGGGTGGGGTTGGCTCTCAGTCGTTTTTTTCCTCATTCTTCTACGCATTCTGACTTGGATTTGTTCCCACATGCCATGACATCATGGTTCTTTAAGAAAGGGAAATGGTGGTTTTTACTGTTTTTTATTTTATTATTACATATATATATGCGCTAACGGAAAGTTTCCAATTCTTGGGGCTGTACTAATCCCTCCGGGTCTAAAGGGAAGTCGGTAAAATTTCTTGTAGCCCCAGTATGGTAGTGCAATTTCAAAACTACAACTTCCGATTACAAACCGTAGTCATATGTCAACTGAACTACTCCTTGGATTGTCTTTATTTTTATTTTTTTAAGAAAATGGGATTCACAACCCTTGTTTTTTCTACAGTTACACCCCAACGGATGACATTTTGTGATGAGTGGCGGCCTTAGGAAAAGGAGATCACCATGCATCAAGAAGGAAGAGTGATGGCAGCACTCATAAAGAAAGGGACTGTCCTTTCCATTTTTATCTTCTTTTCTAAGTAGAGGATTATATAATCACTGCATCCTTTTCCAGGGTTTTTTTTTTCCCGAACCCCACCAAGGGGCCTGGGAGGTTGGGACCAAGGTAGCCCACAAATAAGCGTGGAAGAGTGGTATACCTACCACAAATAAGCTAGAAGACATTTCAGTGCCAACCATTGTCCCTTAGCCCACAAATAAGCATGGAAGAGTGGTATACGATCTCTAGGTAGTTAGATGGCATTTTCAGTGCCAAACATTATCCCTTTTAGGGAGTTTGAAGTTGTAATTTTCTATGAGGTAGAATAGGTTACCTAAAGATGCCAATGAAGCATCTATGCAGTTTGGTTACCTTGCACCATCACCCTCGGCTGTAGTCAATAGACCTTTCTGTGACATTTCTTAAGTTTTTAATATATTGTTACCGTTACCGATCAAAAAAAAAAAAAAAGTAAACATTTTCTTCCTTTTCTTTTGCAAGAAGTTAAAAAAAAAAAAAAAGGTGTGATTTTTTTTTTTATAACAATTTCCAGAATCCACAGATCTCAAGCCACGTGCCTCAAAACTCATGTTTTCATTGTTTTTGGAGAGAAAGTGAACGCGTCCACAACACCACTTTTTCAAGAGAAAAATAAATCACTTACTAAGTTCATTTGTATATGGGCGCTTCTAACTGCTCTTGTGTTTGGCAAGGGGGATGCACTCTGCCCTTGTAATTAACAATCCTTACATGACCTTTTAACCCCCCAAAAAAAAAATAATCCTTACATAAAAGTTTGGGATTTTGCTTCTACAGCTGTCCTAAGATCTAACATTCATGGTTCAATTGTTGAAGTTTAACAAATTCCGTCAAAGTTGTTTGTGCAATATTCTAGGACTATGTGATATCATACATACGGCACTATGTGATATCGTAGGATTGTACAATATCGCACATATTGCATTATGAGATATCTTACACTCATAGGATGTTACACCTTTATTGTATGAATAGCTTTGTGATAAATATTTAAACTTCGGCCATTTAAGGACAAATGTCTAACCTAAAAGTTTTAGTCGTACGTACTGTTTAAACAGTCACCATCACCATTGTGTCGGATATAGCAGCCATGATCATAAAATAAATATAAAATATAAAAAAATAGTTTGTGTATAAAATTTTCATATAAAAGGTCTTTCATCTTTGAGTTTAAGATATTTTTAATTTTTAGAGTTATTTATGAAATAGATCTTGAAATAAAAAAAAAAGTAACCGAAATGGATTCAACATAATGTTATGGAAAGTTACATCAGCCAGATTAGGTAATGATGCAGGTCCAGAAAATTTCAGACCTAAACCGTGTTTCTGAAAAATGATTACAGCCCTTAAGGCCCAGGTCACTGGGCCATTGCATTGGAAAATCCCTAATCAAAGCACTTGTTTGATCAGCATTCCGTTTAGTAGTGATTTAGACATATAGTGCACTATTTTGCATTTGCACCGTTGGCAACATTTGACCTTTTAATTGTTCTAACTTCAGACCAGCAGATGGAAGATTTATGAAAAAAAAGAACCAAGTTTTTCTTTAGCATAGTATGGCAACCAAGCTTAGTGGGTCTGGAACCCAGCGTTTGGGGGTGAGGGAGGTAGACCTCGAATAAGGTGAGATAGCCCTTGGGGATGAGGGAATGAGCCATCGGGTGAGGGAGGTAGACCTCGAATAAGGTGAGATACCCCTCGGGTGAGCAAAGACGGGCATGCCCAAAGTTTGGGGGGTTTTCGAGTCTTCGCAAGTTCAACTATAAAAGTTGGAAAGGAAAAAACTCTAGACAAACAGGTAAGAACAGACGTCTCTTACCACTACGGCCAGAGTCCATGCTTTATTTCTTCAAGCATATATTAAAACTTCAGAGCAGCTTCAAATCCTTGGGTCCATGAGGTTCCAAATTATCAGATCGATTAATTCGGATAGTCAAGTGGTTCCTGCAGATGAGGAAATCGAGGTAGCAATAGTCAATCAACTGGCCCCTGAGGCAGACAGATTTTAGAGATGTTATTATTTGGAAAATGTATGTGCAATACAACTTGGCTCGACTTACTTTGCCCAATAAAAAACAAACCCACAAAGAAGTCAAGCCTAAGCCAGTGGATACTTCTCTCGCAATTTGGTTTGGAAGAATTTTGAAGATTTTGGGTCAAGTCAAAAAGGAAAGAAATGATTCTGGACAGCAAACAAGGAGTGTCAATCACCTCAATCCCTGAAAGCAAGGGATAAGACTAAGCAAATGTAATTTGCAAGATCAAACCTAAGAATCTAGTACCAAGATTTTTCATTTTACTTCTTGTTTTTTAGGGTGTCCCGCCAAGCCAAGCAGTTGGAAGGGACCCAAGAGAGCCTGCACTAGTAGAAAGAGAAAATTCACACAAGTAGAAAAAATGGCATACTCAGGAATTGAATCCGGTGCAGTCGGGTGACATGGAAGGTTGCCAACTGCAACTCCTTATTGTCTAGTGTCAAGAATTAAACCCATCTCTCAATATCAAGCAGAGTTTCTGCCAAACAGAGAGGAATGAGATTCAAGATAAAGGAGTAAAAAAAAAAAAAGCACGATTGTGCTAAAGCCTGATCTTCTAATAAACAAAGAACATCGTTTTACATAGTTTCAACAAAATCTCCAAAATGCGGGAAACTGGATTTAGGGTATGGTGTTTAGGGCACTTGAGACTAATAACAAGGGTTACCGGTGAAAGAGTGCTGGGAAAAGAGGAAGAACAGTGATAAGGGTTACTAGTGAAAGAGTGCTAGGAAAAGAAGACCACTCTAGCACTTTTTAGGTGAAGCGATAAGGAAAGACACTAGACAAATCATGATTTTATTTTGGTAACAAAGACGTCATAATGTGTAACAACTCAAAGAAAAACTCTAAAAAAGATGCCAAAGGTGAAAGAAAGAGTAAAGAGGAATTGTAAGGCTGCTTCTAAAAACAGTTAAAATTGAAGAATAAATGTGAATTCTCAAAAACAACCATCATTCATAGCCTAAAGAAAAATGAATTGCATGAAGGTACAAAATAAATACTCAGCCACCACCCCAGTAATTTAAACAATATGAGCTAGCAAAATAAATACTAAGCCACCACCCTAGTAATTTAAACCCTTAAAAAGTATCCCCCAACTTATATCCTTCACTTCTTTAATAATCATATCTAGAGCTAGAGATGTCAAATGGCACGGCCCGCTGCACGGCCCGGCCTGGTCAACGGCACTGCCCACCAGGCACAGCCCGTGCTGGGCCAAGGGTATCGGGCACGGTAGGCACATGGGTTGACCCATCCATTAGGGTCGGCCCGCCAGGCACAACAATCCTGGCCCGCCCAAAATGGATATTTTTTAAATAATCTATTCTACACCCCCCCTCCCCAAAACAGCCATAAAACGGTCATATAGGGGGTATTTTATCTCCTTTTCAATTTTACAAAAAGTCTATAAACCCTCCCATTCTTCTCAGTATAGTATGTAGAGTTTAACCGAACCACTTAAATATCCATGTCATTCTCCGTGCTTGTGTTCTAATTTTTAATTTTAATACCAAAAAGGAGAATGAACTTAATAAAACAATAATAAAAAAGGGACGCTGAGCATGGCACGGTGGACCGTTTGACATGCCTATCTAGAACTCATTTGCGCATGGATTCCTATTTATACCACAATAGACCCTTAGTATTGCCACAAATTAGAACTCTTTTGGCTGACTGCATATTGGTGTGAGAAGGCTTTGTTGCTGACCTCAAGCGCTGCTTATAGTGGAATCATGGTTTAAAAATCGGTCGGTACTCATCATTTTTAAATTTTACAAAGGTAAAATTCCATTTTTTGGCAGTAGACTCATTTAAAAATATAAAGGTAATCGCTGACTTCTATAGAAAGAAGCACAGCATTTAGTCAGAACAGAGAACCTGTAATCAATGGTTTCTGCTAGTTATCTACTTACGCTTGAGCATGCTGGGCAATACAAATGAAGCTGAAAAAAAATGAGATGCTCGAGAGTCAACCTCTAGCTTCAGAAATCAAAAATCAAGATTGGGATATAGTCTATCAGCTTCTAGGGAAAGCACGACTAAATTCATTATTTATTTGACCCAAAAAATGGAATTCACATTAGCTAATGAAACAAAATGAACACCAACAAAATTCACATCTTTCAAACATGTGATGTACTTTGTCCCCAGTTGTTGCACAGCTGGTTAGAAAAATGAGAGTGTACGCGTGCTTGCGCGCCGAGTGCGTGAGTTTTAGTTCCCCTTGTAGCAAACAAAAAAAATATAAATTGCAACGTCAAAGCTATTCGACACACCCGTGCTTGGCACTTTCCAAAGAACAATTCCTTGAGACTATAAATTTAGTGATCACATTAGAAGTACATCAAGCAACAAAAAGAAAGCTACTTAAAATAAGAAAATTAAGCATCTAAATAAAATTATCATTTAATATTTTACACAAACCTCAGGTGACATTCAAGACACCAAAAAAAAGGAAGGGAGATGCCATGGCCAAAACTGGACTCCCTTGTTGTAGATGACCACCAACTAGGTCCCATAAATATGTCTGTGTACTGGAGCATCAAAAGTCTTAACTACTTCCAACCATGGCTTCTCTATGATGAAAAGAGATTCCTCTGATAGATGTCCAACAAATAAAACAGGATCTTTAAAAGCGCTGATATCAAAATTCTTCTTACCATTGAGCTGGGGTTCTTGAGAAGAATCTTTCCACTTCCGCTTCAAATTAGGCTTCCTGGAAGAATCAAATGACTTATTTGATGGTGGATCTACACCGTTTGGCAAGCTCTCATTGTCTTCATCTACCGGCATGCCAAAATCAATCAAGCACATAGCCCTGCAGGTAAAAAAAAAAAAAAACATGTGATATCAAAGGAATATACCCCTTCATCAGAATACCTAAATAAACCATATACAAATTCTGGTGCATCAAAGTCAGGTTTCGGACACAGCAGATAGGACTACTGTGGAGTCCATGTTATTCACCACCTCATTCAGATAGTGGAACGGAAACTAATCAATGAACAAGTATGCTCCCTGGTCCCCCAAAAGAAAAGAGGAGAGAAAAAAATCCATGTGTTATGTTTTGCATTATACATGCATACCCATTGACACTCCAAATGAGAAAGAAAAAGAATTCACAGCAATGGTTGCTATGACTATTGATAATGATGATGAGATATATATATATATTGAATGGTCAGGATTATTGTTCTTATATTTTAATAGCATTTTGTAAGGGACAAAGCTTCAATGATGGTATTTGTACTAAAATTTGTATACTATTTAATGTAGCTCGGTTATACATCTATCTTATTGATAATTTTTTTATACAAATAAATGAAATTTTAAACTAAATTTGCATGGATAGAGTGGCATCTTGGGATTTTTGAATTGGTTACATCAGAGCACCTTGGATCTGTGTCCATGCTATAGAGGTCATTTGCTAAGATAAATTGGACTAGGTATAATTTGTATCCAGAAGGATGCTTAGTGACAAACAAACTGTAATGACCTCCCCATTCTGAAAAAAAAAAATAATGAATGCTTAAATATACTAAACCAGAAATGAAAATGGCATCCTAACAATCCACATACTTGACCAAATGTTCATTCCAATTTCTTACAACTGTGAAGCAATCAAGTTAAGCTGAGTGTACCTGGCACTATAGATAATGACTGAAGTTGAATTGGAGGATGGTGGAAAGGAGAGTCCGATTATCTCGCCAGGAAACTCTTGAAACCTTCTAGGCAGAATGGAAGTATGTTGCTTTGACCATTTGCCCAATTGTTTGGCCTCCACATCAAACACATAGACCTGGTTTGAAGATGTTGTGATGATGAGCACATTGCTGTTTGTGGGAGGGAAACCCCCAGCAGTAACTGAGGCCCCATTCAATCTGGATATAAACCAATGCTGCCTGTAGATCAAAATAAAAAATGTTACAGACACTACAGATTAAGCAAAGATCAATAATTTAAAGAGGTTTGATGTGAGATGGTGAAAACAAATGGTAAATACTTGCAAACATATGCATGCCACTTGCAATGAAGTCCCACATCGAGGAAGTAAGAAACCAGGTACTAAGAACCAGAATTTCTAACCAAATAAAAAGAACATAGAAATTATGTAAGACAACACAATCTACTCGGTAAATAGAAATCAACTTTGATGTCAATAAAATGTAATATCATAGGTCATGAACTTCCAAACCAATGATTTATATTGATTGTTTGAAATGGAATAATGTACAGTGCCTTGAAAACTAATCTGAGCAACAATAAGGCGAAGGGGCCTGGGGTGGTTGAGATTGTTGATATATATTGTTATGACATTTACTAACAGCTCGAGCTTTTGGTGTTACTAGTTATTAACATGGGATCACAGCTACAAGTCACGAGTTTGAAACCCCTGTGAGGCATGTCACTTCCATCTGTTTGTATGATCTGTATGTTCCATTTGTTTGTTGGGTTTTGAATTCGAACAGCTTCCCGTATAAGAGGGGGTGTTGATATAAATTTTTATGCACTTCACTAACAGGTCGAGCTTTTGGTGTTACTGGTTATTAACAGACATCGTGCAAGTCTACCACAAAGTTTCTTTATGGGATAATGGTAGTCGACCATTTATGCCTACATAGTATTATAATTTATATGCGACATTATATATACATTTAGTTCCCAATTGTGAAAAATTCCTTCCATGAAACCCAAAGGCCCTGTTCTGTATTTAGATCTATCCAAAGAATGCCTTCATCTCAGATAGCTCCCACCCTGGAAGTCCCTAACCAGGATTTTTGTGCACCTGACAACCACATCCCAGAAAATTCCGGATAAGTGGAACCTCCTCCTGACCAGGTTGCACTTATAGTTATAACAGACTTATCCCTCAATATAGTAACCCTACTATCTCCACACCTACAAGCCCAGTCCATAGCATTTCCCAGCAAAAGGCTGCATCACCAGGGCACCATACTTGTACACTAGAGCTCAGCCTACCTGTTGCTCTTTAGCCTATCATGACCATGATGGAATGTTTGCCTAACTGTTAGGTACGGTCAAAAGGCACTAAGGATCATGGTACAGGCCAAAGCAAAGAGTGTTCAGCCCAAGGATCAAAATTGCGGTTGCAGTGGGTGTAGTCGCCAGTAGTCAAAACGCTACGTAGCGGGCGATATGTAGTAGCGTAGTGGTGTGAATTTCTTAAGTGGTAAAAAAAAAAAAATTGAAGCTTGTATAACAGTCAATCTCGTGTTTTTTTAGTGATGTGAAATCATATAACAGGCTAGAGACAACTTTAGGAAAGACAATTGAAAAGAAGAAATAGGAAAAACAATGTTTCGAATTAAAACCGATTGATATTATTAGGTTTTAAACCATAGCGCTGCCATTTTCAAAATAGCGTCCGATAATGAGCGGCCGCTATTTTGAACCATGGTTCAGCCTGAACCATGTCTAAGAGCCAAAAGATGAGGAGAATGATGAGAAAAGTGTCATACAAGTGTGCATCTGAAACTACCAGGTCCTGCGGAGCATTCTTCAACAGCAATAAGTTTAATTAATAACAGGATTCAATAGTAAAGTTGATATTTGAATATCAGGGTTACTATTGGATAAATTGATGGACTAAAAAAAGGGATGGACTGGGGGGACACTGGGTTTGTTTTTCAATCCCATAAACACAACCAGATAAACACAAGCCATATACAGCGAGACCCTGCCCCATTGCATCAGATATGCCATGAAAGCCAGGTTTCTCCTCGTGTCTGGCATAATTTTTTGACTTGGCAGGGTCAGTCCTAACTAGGCTGAAAAACTACTGGCAATGAATTTATGGAGCCCAACCGAACACTCAACAAGTATTTCAGGCTAATCAGCCATCAAAGAAAAGCAACCCTGTGGATTCACTCGCTAAGAGAATGGCAATATCTAGATCCTAAATCCAATTACAACTTATATCCCTGTGCATTCATGTGCATAGGGAATAGCAATACCTAGATCCTTAAATCCATTTACAAAACCCACCATATCATAAAAAGAACAGAAAAGGGTGAAAGAGCAAAAATTAGAACTCTCAAAAAACTGATTTCCTATTGATTTCTGCATGAATAAACAAAATTCGATCAAAGACCATGACCAACACAAGATTGAGCCACATACGGACAGTTACTGAAATAATAGAGGTGAGATCAAAGATAAAAACAGTGTGGATAGTCTATGCCATGGGATATCTTTACTAATCTTTTATCAAAGTATCAACCAAAAAATACACATACATTGATTGACACTTCTTTTATATGGGTTTTAACAGAAGACATTGTGACTCAAATCCTAATATTGCTTTTAAATGTCCTCACTATTAAAACTCTCCCTGGTTATAGACAACTAAATAAATCAAAATCAAAATTTCTTGGCAAGGTGGGATGTTCCTCTGTTGGAACATTAGGACACTGGGATGTTGAAACCCATCTTATGTTTGTACAATGTGATAAGGGCATAAACAAGCTCAGCCATGCAGAGCATAGACCAGCTTGAGCTGGTTGGACAATGCAAAACAAGCTTGAGCAATTCAACCTCATGTGTCATAAACTAATGATATACATATACAGGCAAATATTCATGTGCATCAACCTGCACGGTCTTAACATGTGGGGGCCATCTATGCACTGATCCGAATAGACCATCCATTAAAGCACCATTCAGTATGGAACGTTTCACAACCCAACACCAATGAGAAGGACGGCGGAGATGAAATGGCCTGTGCATGAATAAGGGATGCCTGCGGAAGGACTTTGAACAGTTTGGGTATTAGAAGGGTGGGCCACATGTCAAATCAGATGGCTAGCAACATAATACAGTTTGGTCATCCGCAATGTTCATTTCTCATGTCAACATACAGATGTGGATCATGGCATTAGACAATGAGGGCATAAATGCATGTAGGTGTGACTTGAGTAGCTGTAAGTGCATATTAATCATGGGAAAATACTTGTCCGATTATCAGCAGGTTACTTTCAATATTTATCTATTTACTTCAGCATTACTTGAAGTATATAAAATTAAAAAAAAAATTACAATGATTACATCTGAACAAAATATTAAGTAACTGGATACTAAATTAAGAAATTAGAAAAACATAACATCAAGTGACACCCAAGCAGAATGAAACATACCTATATATTTCCAGATTGAAAATATAGATATCACCAAAACAGTTGATAGCAGCTAACCACTGCCCATCTGAACTAGTAAACATTCTTGTTATAGGAGGCTCATTGGGTGAAGAATTTATGTCATCATCTTTTCTGCAAGGTATAAAAGTGTGCAGCAGTTCTGTATTTTTCACATCCACAACCTGCCACGCCAGCAGAAGTGAAATAAACGAAAATGAGTTAACTTTCTACAACATAGTTTCAGACACTATCAAAATGCAAAAAAATGAAGTCCATGACTCCTGCTGGGTTTGAGGGTCCGCTGCTTGCCGTGTCCATTTTGAGCCCAAGTTAGCGGCATGGAAGGATGATCAAGACCATCGATATGATGGATACTTCCAGATATTTTTTGTTTGAAGTGGAGACAAAAATTCCCCATCCATCCTTTTAAAAAAAGTTTTGGGTTCTAAAACAAAACAGTTTAACAGTTCAGGCTCGCTCTCTGCCATGTCCAAGTAGCTCGAACTCAGACTAGTTTTAAAAGCAGCCGAAACCATGACATTTCAGACAAGACATGCCATGTCCAAGTAGCTTGGACTCGGACTAGTTTTAAAACCAACCGAAAACATGACATTTCAGACAAGACATTTGCATAGCAGCATGTATCATGGTTGCATCAATAGTAAATTTTATCCAGTTAACCATCAGTGTTGGGGCCTACAAAATGTACATTCAGGAATCATATGAACGTTGTGCATATACATGTCTTGATCAAGGAAAAGGACCTCAGGCTAGACAAAGCCTAATCCCCATGACATAATTACACAATAATCTCAAGTATCTCCAAGAGCTTTGTAAAATAAAATTTTCTAGTCAACTTGAAAACAGATAGGATTGAAAATCAGTTTTTTTTTTTTTTTTCTCCATCTTTCAAACTATGCCCAAACATGACTCGACTGAAGAGAATGTTGAGTTTCAGACCACCAATCCGACAAAAGTCCAAGCAAAAAACTGTAACCAACACTAAAGGGATTGAAGAGCTTACATATATCTTTCTATCATGCCCAGCAACCATCAAGCGAGAGGAGTCAACACTGAACATCATACAATGGGAATATGGTAACTTATGAGGCAGTTGCCTTTTATGGACCGACCACCCACTGTTCCCAATTCCATGACTCAATTCAAACAGACTGGGTCTTACATGATCAGAGTAGGCAAATAACAACCCACTACTAGATATAGTGCTGCAAATGATCGTTCGAGATGCCTTGGTTTTAACTCTAGCCAGCAATCTTGTAGTTGCAGTCCTTGAAATTCCTGAATCCAAATCCTTCTTTAACTGAACAGGCAAGATATCCAAAGAGCTGGGGTATTGAAAGAGAATCACAGAAGCCCCGTCTATGGCTGAATTACGCACCAGCTGTATGGGCACTCTCTGAGGTGCAGGACAGATATCGTGTGGAGCGAACTTAGTGAATTCCTTGGCAGAATAAGCAAAAAGCTTGGTATCATCACCAGCTGAGATAAGCATGGGGACACCCAAATGTGCCCACTTATGATAACTGAAAGTGGAAGGTTTCTCGCGAGAACGAATCCTAGTTACTTTTTCACTAGGCAATGGATCTGTCAAATATAAAAAATAAATAAAGTTGAAAAAAAAAAGGCAAGAAAAGAGGCAACACATTATATTCAATCGAGAGAATAACCTCTTTTTTGCATCGGTAACCTATTTTTCCTGTTCAACCATCAAGTAAAGTTGAGGTACACCCTTTGGTAACCTAAGCTGCCATGTGATGTACCCCATTATGGTGTGATCAATGCTGCAGTGTCTAAAAATGATCCAATGTATCCAATTGGAGGCCTGTAAATAGACAACTGCAGCAACCGATCCACACTTCACAATTGCTAAAAGCATAGGCAAGGATAGCTGATGGGGCATCTTTTATCCATGATAGGATTGCTCATATGAATTGTTATAAATGTGGGAAAGAGAATTTAAAAGGGTGGGAAGAGCATATGATTCGATCAAACTGTCTATGATTTTTCCAATAGAAGACTTCCAACCAGACGCAAACCATGATTTCAGGAAAGCCAAATAGGTAATCACCTATCCAAAAAAAGTATGTTGGTCTATTTACTGATAAAAAGAATCTACAGTTACATGAACAAACCTTCACTGCTGATAGGTACAGCCACAGCCAAGGATCTGACATCATGGGTGTGAGCTCTCACGTAACCAACATACACCCATTTCTTTATTACTTCTGCAAAAGAATTACCATCGCCAGATTCAAGTGTGTCACTAGAGAGCTTATATAAGATGACCTGCAAATTAATATCAGACACGTCATTAAATACTAATTAAATAGCATGATCATCATTTTTATTTGTTAACAGTACGACCATCAGATTATTAATAATAATGACCACTCCAACAGTATTAGAGAGAGAGAGAGGTGCAGCGGACATGACCACACTGAAACAATCTCTTTGGGTATGCCTTTAAGCTATTTGTGCACAAGCTCACTTGAAAATTTCTCTATATTATAGATGTAAATATATCTCACACACACACACACACACACACACAGAGAGAGAGAGAGAGAGAGAGAGAGAGAGAGAGAGAGAGAGAGAGATATTAGAATTGGAATGGTCTTCTAAAAAGCATAAGCTTATAGAACCAGAGAGAGAGAGTACCCTTCAATAATGGGCTATCCTGAAAAGGAATACTTGAATATTAGTAAGGCCTCTCAAATAGCTATGGGTCCTGCTTCATTCATTAATCAACCGGATCAAAACAGGATGTGAGTATATTTTCTTTGTCGTTGTTAAGCACTCCCCTCAACATGTGCCAACACTGCCTTACCTCTTGCCCTTGCAAATAGCAGAAGCCATTTCTCACCCACCCATTTCTTCCTCAATCCACGTATAGTTCAAGCTTCAATTTCCTAGCACATACATCATCTTTGAGGCCCTTGGAGCTCTTTTCTTTTGAGAATCATATAATTGCAGTTACCTTATCAACTAGTTTACCTCTTAAACTGGTTTGCCCCCCTTCAATACCCTATCATTCCTTTCATTGGCAGGGTTGTAGCCCATGTTGTTTGCCACAAGATCTTTTCTCTCTTTTGGAAAGGGAATGCAAGCAAATAGACCCTGGTGCAAGCCCAAAGGATCTGGATACAGAGCCAGTCAGCCCTAGTCCCAATCCAGACCAAACCAATGTGAGCTCAGATCCAGATCCAGACTCAATTGAGCTGAGCACAAATTTGATCCAGGCCTGGCCAGGCCAAGTTTGGATCTGAAGGCCTGCAGGATAACAGATTGGGCATGCATCCAATTAGGTCGGATTGAGCCAGTTCTGCAATTCTAAATTGAGACAAGTCTCATTATTTAGCATGTTTAACAAATCAAGTTGGAATAGATTAGAATACTTTATTTGGTATTTTGAATCTTAGTTTCTTTTTTAGCATTTGACAACTTGAATTTAGGAGGATTTTAATTGGATTGTCTTTACAGAAGGCTGCAAGGACAATGGTTGACATAGTTTCATTTATTTATTTGATGGTAACATGACCCAAACCTGCAACTTTGCAGTTGCAACAATTAGCGCCTGCCAAGCAGTTGGATCTACTGATATACATCATAAATTTCCAATTACAATCAAATTTCAAACAATAAAACATGAATTGGATTATAGACTCATGAATACCTTTATGCAGTCACACTTGGTTAATGGTATTCAAATATTTGTTTTGTGCCTTTTTACAGAGTAGGACATTTGCTCAACAGTACTTTGTACAGAATTATACCAGAAAGTCAAAGAACATGAGCAGTGTTTGCAGCAAACCTGCTTAATGCCAAAGCAGTGTTAATATTTATTATTAATTCCAAATTATTGACATAATGAAGTAAATACCTGTCCATCTGAACCAGCAGAAAATACCCTATTATGACTGGGAACTGTAGCCAAAGCATTGACATCGCCCTTGTGGTAAGAATGGGCCTGCAAAAGAGTTCCATGACAAGTGTCCCAAAACTGAACGCTACCAGTACTATCACCACTAACAAGGGTTCCAGATCTGTAGTCATTAAAATTTAATGATAGACAACTTCAAATGCTATTAACAGGTGGGAAAACAATCCAAATAAACGAATTCTGAAAAGCACACACTCCTTATTACCTTAAAACAAGTAACGACCAGACACAAAGTTCAGGTCCACTACCCAAACCTCCAAGCCCGACTGTAATCCTATAAACCTCATGGGCTGATTGAGAATCCCAGCACCTTATAAACCTGCAAATGTTCATATTAAATTGACATGTAGATATCGAATGCAATGCAAATACAATATACAAAACAAGGCATGTTGAATGTTGAGGAAACTGCACTCGGCAAAATGGTTACAGGATTCGAGCCCCTTATGGGTTCCTTTGATATGAAATACCACCCCCCGGCCACTGCAGGGAGTAAAAAACAAAATAAAACAAATCCATGGTTGTTTCAATCAAAGAGGAGATGAAAGAGTTTCATTTGATAACTTTTTAGGCGATTTTACAAAAAGATCAAAACTGTCCGTGTGAGACAAATCAAAGGGTTAACGGTAGAAGGTTTGGGAGAAAGAGGAAACTAATCGAAACCTTATGATACAAGATAGACCTGCGGGCTCACCCATGACAGTATAGGACTTTTTATTATTTCCCTAATTATTTGTCATTGGATTTCTAATTTTATTTAATGGGGTTGTAATTAGGATAATTTTCAATTGCTTTAGTTTCCTAGTTTGATTAGGTGTCTTGGCCCCTGAGTTTTGTTTTCTTATTCATATGGCATTGGACTTCTCAGAGTTAATGTTGCTCAGGTGATTTGGAGATCGGCGGTTTGGGTGCAGTTGGGTTTTCCCAAAGTGCATCCTAGAGCTTTATCAAGCATGGTCTTCGCCAATAGATTCACCCAAGGGGAAGGAGTTGTGGAGATTGTCCTTTTTAGCAGTTATTTGGATCTTGTGGAAGGAAATAAATTCAAGATTTTTTAGGGGAGGTCGGTTAACTGCGGATCCTTGTTGGAAAAGATTAAGTTCTCGGTTGCTTCTTGGGTAATCATTAATCAGCATTTCAAAGGTCACTCTTTGGATCAAATTATGCGAAACTGGAAAGAAGTGGCTCTCTCTAATGTGGTGCCTTAGTTCGATGTTGTTTCCTTGTGTTTCCTCTTGTCTTGTTTTGTGTTTGTGGTTTTGCTTCTCTTTTGTAAGCCTGTCAATATAATCCTCTTGTCCTGCTTGCTTTGAATGAAAAGTTACCATTCAAAAAAAAAAAAAAAAAAAGAGCTCGTCGATTTTATCCCTTTTGAGGTGTCCCCGTGTTATCATCTCAGCAAAAATCTTTTATTATGCTTCAGCATTTTTCCACGCAAATCCTAACCCTATGGCCTGCATCACTGATGCAACCTAGGGTTAGGATGCAAGTGCCAGGGCACAATTAGGGTTCCCACAGGAACAATCACTCGAAGAAGAAACAGTCTCCAACGAAAACTCCACACAGGGAATTCTATTAATCACTTCTAATTTCTGAGATTACCAATCTCTACAATGCTGTATATATAATAAAATAAACTTAAGCCCTAAGAAAGCATTCCTAATCAAAACTAGGAAACCAAATAATAATCCTACCCAAATTAGAAACCTAATTCTAATTACACTCTAAAAATAAAACTAATAACAATTAAAAATCAGAATTTCATGGGTCCCACATGTGGCCCATGATTCTTATTGCAATAAAGTAGAATTGCTGCTGCATCATTCTCCCCGGGTTGGAAAAGAGTTCGACCTCGAACTCTGTTCTTCTGCTTGATGTTACTTCTGTAGATAGTGTGCACGTGAAGCGCTTCCTTGGAGAGATGAGAACGGGATCCTTTCTTTGGTGGCGTCGGCTTCAGAGGACGGAGTGTAATTTGCTTTGCACCATGCATGAAAGTGTAGGTGTTGTCGCGCATGCCATTAGTTCCATTCTTGTCATACATCCATGGACGACCTAACAAGATATCACAACTATCCATGGGTATCACATTACACCAAACTGTATCCGTATAATCTGCACCAATGGAAAAGGTAACTGGACATGCATATCGGACTTGTACTTCATCACCCGTCATTAACCATCTAGCAAAGTAAGGACGATGATGCTTCCGAACTTTCAGCTGTAAGCGATCCACAAAAGCCTGGGATATGATATTCTGACAACTGCCTCCATCAATGACGACTGTGCATTCGTGACCATTGACTGTTCCTTTGGAGCGGAAAATATTTTCTCGCAACCATTTCTGCTCAGTAGTCGATGTAGTTTCTTGGATGACCATGAGAGACTCAAGACCCTCCTCGGGCGGAGTATCCACAATTCCCCCTATTTCATTCTCTTGAGCATCATCTTTAGGATCATCTGGAACATCTTGCACATCACTTTCATTCTCAATGAGATGAATACATTTTGGACATTCCGCTGCACGATGCCCCTGTTGTTTACAATTAAAGCATGTGAGTCTATTTTGACCTGCAGGCTTGTTGAAAACTGTCTCCGATGATGTACTCAGTTTAGAACCTGCAATGGAGGAATTCTTCTGTATAATCCATTTAGCTGCATTAAGTTTCTGGGTTTGATGATGTGCAATTCCCTCGGCTTTGATAGCATGCTGAATAATCTCATCAACATTATCAAAATGCTTGAATGCGAGGATATCTTGAATGTCAAGCGTAAGCCCATTAAAGTATCGGTCAACTAATACTTCATCATCTTCATTCAAACCACAACGGGCTTGCATTGTCAGAAACTCCTCAGAATATTCAACAACTGTCTTAGATCCTTGTTTCAAGTATTGAAAACGTGAACGCAGATCTCTGGAGTAATTGACAAGCAGGAATTTCTGCTTCAATAGATTTTTCATCTCGGCCCATGTGTCAACAGGGTCAATTTGCTGATATCTCCTCTTCTTTTGCAACTCGGCCCACCATACTGCAGCATAATTGCGAAATCGAGTTGCCACCAGTGTAATTTTATGACCATCAGCCATTGGTTTATGTGCAAAAATATTTTCAACACACACTAACCAATCCAAAAATTCATCTGGCTTCAATTTCCCATCATATTCTGGAACCACAAGTTTAATACCCAAATCTCGATCAACATTGATGGCATGTGGATCTCGTTGATTCCGAATATGTACTCCGTCATCCCGATGGTTATCTTCACGGCGATTAGTTTCCAAATTTGTTAATCGGGTCTCAATCCTATCAAGAGTTGCTTGCATTTGAACATGCATTTGAGCCACAGTTACGGATAACTGAGTAACAGTTGTGGATAATTGTGCAACGGATTCCCTCAAATCATCATCATTGTGAGAGGAAGACTCCGTGTCAACCTGCCTTTTGGGAGGCATCTTTGGTTAATGCAAATTTAAAATTTGTAACTAACCTGATGTGTAGATCTGCTCTTCACAATCACGCAGGTGAAAACGGATCTGAAATTGGATGGTGGATGAGCCTGAAATCGCAAAAATAATCCCAACCGTTGATCAGATGTGTGGTTGTTTGCACGCTGCTTGAGATTGAAGGTTTTGTACTGCTGTGCTCTTCAAAAATAAGTTGGGCTTCAAGATTAATTGGGTCGGATCCACCTGATCCAAATTTGCAAAAGATGTGCAGGAAAAAAAAGTGGCTGAGCGGATCCAAACTATAGCCCGGCCCAATAGCACTTAAGTGGGCACGTTTTGCTGCCAAAGAAGAAAAGGGTTCCTTTGCCCGTTTCGCAGAGATGGAGCGGTGGCTCTGGCGACGAGTTCCGAAGCTTACGATGATGACGACAGCGACGAGGCGCAGCAGGAAGACTGCAGCGGGAAGGATGGAGTTGGACGGCTGCAGCGGGAGCTCTTGGATTTCAGGTAGGCGTCGTCTCCCTGTTACTCCTTCTCGACTTCTATCTGCTGCTCTCTCTTCTTTCTTTTTTTTCTCTTTGGTTTGGGTTTGCGGAGAAGATGGGTGCTGGGGTGAAGGCGATTGGGAAGGGGGCGGTGGACGGTGCTGGGAGTGTAAGGAGGGCTCACTTAGGGCAGCGCTGGATTAGGCGGTCTGGGCTAGGTTTAGGGATTCCGGTAGAGTGGGGTTGGGGGTTTCTGGGTCACCGATGGGATCAGGGAGGTTACTAGGTTTTAGGTAGGGAGGAGGATGGCTGATGGAATGGTTGCGGCAGGGAAGGCAGGGGGTTCTCTGGGTTGCGATCTGTTTCTGTGAGGTTTTTTTTTTTTTTTTGGATATGGGTGAGAGATGGGGATGACTGCGATGGAAGATGGTGGGTTGTCGGGGATGGGAGCAGGGAATGGACAAAGTGGACGATGGGTAGGGAAGGGATGGGGATAGGGGTAACACGCCGACGATCGAGGGATCGTTCGGCTCTGATACCAATTGATGCAACCTAGGGTTAGGATGCAAGTGCCAGGGCACAATTAGGGTTCCCACAGGAACAATCACTCGAAGAAGAAACAGTCTCCAACGAAAACTCCACACAGGGAATTCTATTAATCACTTCTAATTTCTGAGATTACCAATCTCTACAATGCTGTATATATAATAAAATAAACTTAAGCCCTAAGAAAGCATTCCTAATCAAAACTAGGAAACCAAATAATAATCCTACCCAAATTAGAAACCTAATTCTAATTACACTCTAAAAATAAAACTAATAACAATTAAAAATCAGGATTTCATGGGTCCCACATGTGGCCCATGATTCTTATTGCAATAAAGTAGAATTGCTGCTGCATCAATCACCTTACGTGTAGCCGAAAGAAATGTAATTATATGGAGGGAATCCTTCTAAGCACCTACATGGCTCCTCTCTAGAAAGAGAGATGCTATGATGACAAGCTTCTACATTGGAATCGTTGGTGGAAAAGATTTAAGTTCTTTGCAGCTAATTGGGTCACTGTCCTCCCAACTTGCCTATTACCATGAAGTAAAACCTTTTAGACGATTCCATATTGAATAGATAAGACTTTGGCAATAATGGTAATCGTGGTGGTGGTGGTGGTGGTGGTGGTGAGCCAATGCAGATATTTACATAGGCTTCACATCATACATTGATATGTGGCCCACCACCATTGTATAAATGGCGATGTGCCAGGGGGATCCTGACCATTCATTCGGGTATTGAACCAACATATAAAAAAAAGACTCGAAAATTGCATTCACAAAATGACCCTAACAATCCAACCAATGGACAAAATTACCGTTAAACGTGAACCGTGCCCAATTCCTGTCCCAACTGTCCATTTGTAGGTAATGGTCACATGGTTTAGTACACCCAAAAGGTGGGGCTTAGACCATGGTGCATCCACATTGGGGCTCACCTGTTGAATGGTCCAGGACAGTGGTTATACGAAAGGTGGAATGGAATTGCCTGTGAATTTATTTGGGTACATCATACAATGTATCGATACATGTGATGACATGAATTAATGACAGAAAGATAGAATTTCTAATATCTATACAATGATACATCCCAAGCACAGGATGCTTACACCTGGAGAAAATGGAAGACATGTAAATTGCCAATTCATCACACATACCCATCACTACTTCCAGAGAATATTTGCCTTGCATCAAGACTCCATGCAACGCATAAAACACGCCCTGCATACAAAGCCATCACCAGGGGTTTTCTTTCAATGTGAATAGAAACAATAATATAATCATAATAAAACAGTTTTGAGCAAGCAGAGTACAACAAATGTTACTGGACAGGTCCTACTTCCCAAAAATGGTGGGTGTGCGCCCTGTCGCTAGGCAGATGAGATTAACAATTTTCAGTTTTGGAATGCTAGTTGGGTGTTAAGTTCCCAATGGTGTAAAATCTATGTAAAGCAACTGTGTATACCATGTAAACTTTGGTGGGAGATCCAATGTAAACTGTGTCTAAGTTTACAGTGCAACCCAACAATGGGAGATCTATGGAAACCATGTAATAAGACAAATTGTGAATTTTTTTATAGGTAAAACCCCGGATACAGAACACCACCCACTAGTACTGTTGCATCTACTGGAAAACATGCTTCTTACAAGCTTCTCATATGGGAAATAATTCCAATTTTTCAGTTGTACAACGTACAAACTACTACCATGAAGTTTGTATTGGAATATACTGGAATTGCAACAACTAATACAAAGTCTGGCAATATGAGTGTTCGAATTGTATTTCCCTAGAATGTATTGTTGTGATGTTGTCCACTCCTGATATATTACATTACAGTCTGATACATTAAACGGGGTAACAGATCATGGAATAAAATGTCTCACCGCTAACCCTCGGCAATGACCTCTTATAAGTAAATCCATCTGATTCCGAAGAAACATATATACGTACACACCCATCATCACACCCAACAGCAATGCGCTGAGAGTCACTACGATTTGATACGGCATGAAGCTCAACATCATCATCATCGTCATCGTCGTCATCACTTCCACTAGATTCACTATCATCCCTGCCATTGCTAACACTGCCATTTCCATATCCATTGATCCCAACATCCGAGTCATCCAAAGGTTCAGCTGCAATCTGCCAGATAGAGACCCCAATAGAATCCAGTACAATCTGCAACATCCAACATAAAAAAGAAGCCAAAACAAACCACATAAGAATGCAGGCAATACTTATCTATTAAAAAAAAAAAAAGTAATGGCAATCAGTTTTAATACACATCACGCCCTGTTCAGAAACCACATTAGATCAATACTCAATCCAATGTGTGTCCATGCAGTCAGTTTTAATACGCATGTTTGCCCGCAACAAGCATTTGATTTCTCAAGTTGTTTTATTTTATGCGGAAAATGAAAGCTTAAGACTTTATGCCCCAAGTCTCAGTTTCCAAAGTTTGGTGTGGTGCAACCATTTCAGTGCAAAAATGTGTTTCAGCAGCTTATGTAAGAGCATTAAAAGATTGTTTTCTGCATCTTGGGTACAAATCAGCTTTCAGCAAAAACAAATGCAGAAATTGCGCCTACTTTGGAAAATTAATATTGCAGAGAATGGCATCACTGAACAGAGAAAAATCATTCTATCTCAGAAATCACTCCTAATATTCCATGAGAAACAAAAAAAAAAAAAAAAAACCTTATCGCAAAAACAAGACATGAAACAAAGCAGAAGGAAGGAAGGCAGTAAATTGACTGCGATCTAAGGAGCACAACCAAACGCAAGATAGCATTTGAATACATGCCTTCTGCTTCAAGGCGAAGAGGTCCCACTCTGAAATCGATCCGTCGATGCTGGATGAAAACAGACGGCCGAATGGGGTGGATTTGGATGAAGCGCACCAGACGAGGGAAGAAACCCTAGAATCGGGATTGCCTTGGATAGTCTGCGGACACATGGAATAGCGTGAGTAGCCCGCACAGAGAGAATAAAAGGATACAGAAATAGAGAGAGAGTACCAGCTGGCAGTGCCATCCGACGGAGCCGGGAGAGACGAGCCAGATCTCGAGGGAGCCATCTTCTCGAGCGGCGGCGAGCTGCGACGCGTCGACGCTGGTGGCGAGGGCAACCACAGGGGAAGGCTTCCACTCCACCGACCTGTTCCTGTAAATTTCGAGCATCTCCAATGATGGCAGCTAATAGAGAAGGAGAGAGAGGCAGAGAGAATGGTAGGGTTTAACCGTTTATTAGGAGACTGCAAGATCGTGATGTATAGGGGAAGGGACTGATATCAAACGAGGGGATTGACTGATGGCGGGTGGGGTTTGGGAGGGTTTTGGAGGAGCCGAGAGTATGAGTGTTTTGGAGTTGTTTGTTTGGTCTAGGGCCAAAATGAAATTGGCACCACTGCAAAATTAAGGATTTAAACAGAACGGAGCCCCGACCTGCTCTTGTTGGGCCTGGGGTAAGGGCGAATATGCGGTTTGTTCCTGAACATGACTCGAGTTGGATTCGGGGTGGATTTGGAAATAGAGCCTGTTTAGGAGTTTGTGGGTTGAGATGTAAATAGGAACTCGATTCTCTAATTATCCGGAGGCTCCGATCCATTAAAAACCGAGTTTGGGTCCTTATTTAAACCCCAATAAGTAAATGGGTTTGGGTTCGGTCCACCTTGGTTCGGACCCGTGGACCCGAGATCCGATATATTACTTCAATTTTTTAAAATCTCTCTTAAAAACCATGTTTTTTTTTAATATCATTCTCTACCTAAACCCGGATCCGGATCCAGACTCGTCCCATATATGGTTCTGGTTTCGGTTCCAGAGCCAAGAAACCAGTTTCGAAACTTTTTTGGATCCGGTGGACTTGGACCGGAACCGACCCGTTTGCAACCCTTGTTGTGGGTTTCAAATCCACTCAAGACTCAGGGATTGATCCTTGGGTCTGTGTGTAAGGGTGTTCATGGGCCGAGCTGGGCCAGTCTAAGACATATCCAAGGCTGGCCGAAGCCCGACATTGGCCATAAAAGTTAGGCTTGAGACTGCCCATTTATTCAATTGAGTTGGGCTGAATCGGGCTTTTCATCACTTTTGTGGGCACTAGAGCACTAATGAAATTAAATTACAAGCATTTCTTACACAAGCCGGGCCAGGCCGGAATATGGGTTTTCCATCACTTAATCCAAGCCCGGCCCAATTATTAATCAGGTCCTAATTATATATCCAAGCCCGGTCCAAAACAAGATAAGCCCGGATCAGGATCAGACTGACCTGAACCATGAGCGCACACACTTCTATTCCCCTCAAGTTTAAGGCTCCAAAGCAACTCCTGAAATGGTTAAACTTGGGGAGAATGGATTAGGGGGTTACAAATAATCTAATGGACTCAATTTTTTTTAAAAAGGTAGATCCCAAATGAACCTTTTTTTATCCCCACCTCTCACATGATTGAATTGGCTCGAGAGGGAATGGGATGCATTTTGACCGGTTCAAATTATCTCTATGTGGGCTTAAAGATGGCGATCTCAACGTGTTTGCTACAACAGGGGATAAGCTTTAAACAAGAAATAACTAGAGCTGGAAAATTTCAAACTAACCTATCTCCGATACAAATTTGACCTTCATAACCCGACTTGAATCCCATGTGGGTCGGTCATATGTAAGATACATCCAATCCAACCCACAATTAAAACGGATTAGGTTAGGGTTAACCCACAAAACCATCTTGACCCGCAATCTCTCTTTTAACCAAACCCATTCCCCCTTTGTTTTTTCTTTGCCAGTTGCCCCAATGGCTAGGAAGTAAGAAGATCACTTGCCCACCAAGGGATCAATCAATCCATAGGTGGAGTAGTGGGAGCGGGTAGTGCTATCCTCATGGACAAGCCTGTGTTTCCCAAAATCCATAGTTTTCAAAAATAGAAGGATGGGGCTTCTCATCGAATGGGACAATGAGGCTTTTCATCTAACAGCTTGGAAAACAGGGATGGCGATGAGGCAAATTAGGTACAGGTGGGGGATCCCAAACCTGCCCATTAGGTTGGGGTCTGGTCAAATTTAAAACTTAAACATTTTAAAAATACATAAATGTGTGGTATGAGTCTCCTTATACAAGCTAACTAATGCCCAACACTTCATGCATCACATGAATTTTTTATGGGGTAGGCCCAGTGGTGTGGGATATTCATATAACTATAGAACCCAAATCTGCGGCTTGATACATTGCCATCCCTATTGTAGAATATAGGAATTCTCTATTCCCTCTACCAGAGGCTCTAGAAGATGTAATCTACATTTACATATCCATTTTTTTCATACAAATGCTCAAGACCCTGATGATTGATGCTCCATCTTCATCCTCTTCAAAAACTACTCTAGATTGTCTAGCTGTGGCCACCTCCAAAATTTGCATCGCCGTGGCCACTTGCATGGTGCTCGCTCAGACACCTTCCAAGGTCCTCATCCCATAATATTGCTCAACTCCAAGGGGAACCTGCTCTCAAATCCTCACTTTGCTACCTCTGTTGCCGTGGTCTTTCTCTTTGTGCCATATGTTTTCGATGAAATGCCCCAATCTCTTTACATTTTTTTTTACAAGGGACAATTTGATCTTCTGGTTTGATCATGTGATTTTTAGGGCGAATTTACCATGCATTAGGGCCCGTTTGGTAACTCTACTAATTGAGTCAAGTGAAGTAGAGTTGATTTTAAAGAAAAAATAAAATATAAGTGAGTTATGATGGTATTTTATTTTTAGTTGTTTGTTATGAAATCTTTTTGACTTTTTATATAGAAAAGTGGAGTATTTTTGTCTTTTAGTGTATAAAGGTGGTTGCTTTTTTACTTTTTTTTGGAAAAAGATGGAGGGAATTTTGGTAAAAGGTATTCCTGATGGGATGTTTAAATTGACTTAACTTTACTTGACTTTATAAGTATAACTTTAATTGATCAACCTCATGGTATTTCTCCCTCTTCTTTCCCTTGTTTTCTTCTTCTTGTTCCTCTTTGTAGTTTTGTGGGCTACCAGGTCAGGTCGGGTAGAGGATGAGTTAACCTGTTTAAAAAAAATGCGTTGGATAAGGGTTGGGCTTTGACCTGTAGGACCCTGGTTGGATCTACAGGTCATATAATTTCAATCACTATAAAACTAGCTAGCATCTACTTGAAACACATCCAAATAATTTCAATCACACAAGAATGAATAAATACTTCCCCATTCGATTAGAGATGTGAATGAAGCAAGGTCCAGACCAAATATGCTTAAGCCCATCTAATAATAGAGGATTTGGAGTGTGTGCCTAATTTAGGGTTCGGATCCATTGTTTGGCGAAACTTGGGCCTTGGGAATCATGCCCATGAACTATAGTAATACATAGATTTATTGGACATGCTAGACTTTAAAGAGGCTGGGCCCATCACTAAACTGGGTTCCTCCTAAATTTCACCACTCTAATCGTGATGATGTCACACGTCCATATGCAGAAACGTCTGTACCATAAACTCTCATGGTAAATGTATATGCATATTGTATATAGTAACAAAAGTTGAACTAACCTTGTATTTCTGTTTCAATTAGAACACAGATTCAATGGAGCCCTTTGACTGAGAACAGGCCTTTAATAGACTTGTGACTAAATTGAACTTGGACCTTGGTTGGACTCAAGACCTTTCACAGGACGTGCTTGGGCAGTTGGGCCTCCTATATTTACTATGCACGCTGAAGTTAGACCTAGGTTCCGGTTCCACGTAATACTTAAGAACCCCAAGTTAGCACATGTTTCATGATTGACCTATATTTGTCAGTGGATTGAAAGACAGAACATTGATACTTAGAAGATCTTAAACTTCAAAGTTCAAACTTCAAAGGTCATATAAGTGGACAGGCATAAATTAAGGGTGCCTATTGCCTTCTTTTTGGGGGGTCCTGAAATTCTCTGGTCAGTTCCATAGATATCTGAAAAAGATTGCTTCAAGATGAGGTCCTTCAAGTTCAAAATTCTCCATCCATTTACGCCCCTACCACCATTTAGGGCCTGTTTGGATGCCTACCAAAATTAAGTAATGCATGGGCCACGTTGGGGAATGTTTCATTAATCTAAATGGTTGAGATAATATGGTCCACCCTATGAGATGTGCTGAAAGTATTTTGAGACTGGACGAATTTTAGTTTCTTGATTATTTGCTGGACTGTTGTTTTGACCTTTGATCTGTGGACTGTGGTAATGCTCAAAGCTAGCTGTAGCACTCTTCCATATCTACACTTATGCCAGGAGTGTTCCTTCAGTTCACCCAAACCGGGCATCCTGCCTGAATCTGACTCTTATAATTTTTCCGATTAACTGTTTTTATTTTCAGATTGGGTTGCGTTGACGTCAACTCGATTAATTAACGAATGGGTTGGGTTTCATAAAGTTCAGTTTTGCCTTTGACTGAAAAACCGGTTGATCCAACTATAACCAGCGAGTTCACCCTGATATGGAACTGTGAATTAAGGTCCGGGTTAATTCCAATGGGTTGACTGAGTAGTCAGGATCACGGTTCCTCTGTTTTCCGGAGCTAGAGGTTCTGGTATTGACCTCCGGTTCCCCCTCTTCAGGGCCGAAGGTTGAGTCCACTAGTGCTACTACCTGAGGGCCATATGAGTTTTACTCGGCTTCTCTCTGGGCTCAGGCCCAAAAGGAGGGATTAGTCCGGCTCAAAGGGTTGGAAACCCTCTGTTAGCAAAAGAAAAAAAAAAAAGAATTAAGGTCCTGGTTGAGGCTTTTAACTTCTTAAGTTGAAAAGTTGAATATAATTAATAAGTAGGTTGAATCTAATTGAGTCTGTAATGTTGTGCACGAAGTTAATCACAACCCAAACCCGACACATGGCCTGCACAGTTGCAACCCCCTGATTGTGGCAAAACCGTGTTCCAGGAGAAAGTGCAAGTAGAGGAATTGTAAAGTTTTACAATGGGCAAGAGCAAATGGGAATTAGTGTTCCAGAAGATCTCTGCCTCGGTTCACACTTCACAACAAAAGCAGTTGCCGCCGGCCCACTTGACAACGCGGTTTTCTGCCACACTCGTTTGTTGCTACCCAAAACTGCACAAAAGAAAAGAAAGACTCATTTTTCAAATCCTTCTAAAAAGTAAAGCGTACCCATTAGTCTTCCTCGGCGATTTGTATTGCCGTAGGTTTGGCCCCCACATCTTTTGTTAACCCAAGTCTTCCCTACTCTAATGAGTTAGGTAGAATTATCCATCAATTCTTGATCTTGTTTTTAGAACCACGACCCATCCAACCTTGTGTACTATATTTTCCCATGGTATACCCCACCTAACTTCAATTTGTGTCTCCACAACCAGATGGCCAGATGACTTAGTTGGCAGGATAAATGGGGGACTAGTTAAAAGGTTATAAAAAGATTTTGGGCAGGACCAATCAAGATTTGGATTGGGAGAACATGCCTTTGCAAGATCAATGGTTGAGGGACAAGGGAGAAATTACTTGAAGCACCCAAATCTCACACAGGTGCCCAGGGAACGATTTTCGGATAGACAGATTGCATCACAAATTTATATAGCAAAACAAAGGAAGAAAAAATGAAAAAAATGGTGAGTGACAAGGACAATATCTTACTTCTGGTGGAGTAGCAATGTCAAACATAACTTTTGAAATGCTACATACAACTTCTTGAGGAAGAAGGGGAGGAGAGAAAAGAGAAACTTTTAAAATACTCATTTATTACATTTTACTAAAACTGAATTACGTCAAACCATTAAATAGAACACTTGCTAGATAAATATGACAATAGAATATAGTGCAAGAAATCATGTTATAACATTTATTCCGTTGTCCAACCTTATGAATTTAAGTTTTTGCAGACGTCTATATCCAGTGTCTTCTTCTATCTATTGAGTTCCACAAACTCTAATACATTTTTTTTTTTCAAAAGCTGTATTTTATACTACTTTCTGTGATGAACGATCTAATTCTTACAAAATTTGAAAACGGTAGCATAAGTTGCACTTTTTCCCCTTGTCTTTTAAATTTTTAGGGGGTATCAGAGAATGAAAATGTCTGTTTTTACAGCTTGGAAGTTTTTGAATAGGAATGAAAGCATATGTATCGGTTATCAAGCTACCTAAACAAAAGAAAAGATAACAGTGGGGAAAAAAGCCTCCTTTACAAAAAGTCTCTGGCATTACATTCCCCACATATATTTTGTAAAATGGGGCACATCCATCTTATTTTCATCAAAGAGATCAAATCACACCTTAGCCGCATTTCAGAAAAGCTGATTTGGTCCTTCCATTAAGTTGGATCCTTTGACATTATTAAATCTAAAGCGTTCAACATTAATGTCTTGGTGAGATGAGTTAAACTTCACTTTAGCACAGTTGCACTCAATATCATTTTTAAACAATAAATTTTATGAAAACGAGGAGTTGCTCAGTTGGTTATAAATCTCGTCTCTCGCCTAGTTGCCCAAAGTTTATCCTAGGTACGCTGTTCCTCTTCATGGATGTCCTCTTCCGATATATGTTTTGTGCAGGTAGGCGAGGTGATCCATGTGACAGGTGTCTCATACTTAACTCTCCTTAAAATAGTGATGTCCAAATCCTAAATTTCTAGACATCCAACACTTCTTTAATGGTAGGCCGTATATAATTCCACAAGTAGTGCGTCAAGTAGAATTCAAGCCACTCAAAATCAGTGGTGCCCTCTAATGAAATTCTAACAGTTCATATTTTTTGTATTCACTGAATGATTGATTATATAATATTTTGTCTAAATGAGATGGGAATCCACTGTTAAATTGATCACATTTAAAATATTATGCAATTAAATGGTAATAGATAGAGAGTGAAATAATGTTTAACATGTGATTTGTGAGATGATCTTATCTCTTAATTTAATTGCCTCGAAATTTTAACACAATTCCAAATATATGTAATTGGATTTTTCTTGATTCAGTTTGATTATAGATTGTGGCAAAGATTTGTATCAGATTCAAGTGAGTGAATGTCCGAGAGAGAGCAAAGTGTAGGAGGGTTTGGTAGTGGACCCATACTATAAAATTGTTATAGGAATTTTAGAATTGAATGCTTGAGTTCAGCAATATTATTTCAATAGTATATTGAAATAAACGTGACCCTTGCTCCTGAACACACGTGCGGCACGTGCAAGGGCGTGATTAGTGTGTAATTATTTTAAAAAGTGCACGCAGTTGTACGATGCCCACCCTATGACCGTGAATAGCAGATAAAACATCAACCTACACAATCTATTTTTCAATGTCCATGTTGTAATGATGTGTCAAGTAGGGTCCCATGCTCGTGGATGATTCTCCTAAATGCATATATTAATGATGTGATCATTCATTGGTATGAATGGAGTCCGCTCAACCATTATCGCTTATTAAAGGCATCGTGGCTCATTAAATGATCACAAATAACCAATTAATAAATTTTCAACCATCTATTGTACCATTGTATTTGTCATTCATCAAAAGATAAAATAACCAATTAATGGATTTTTATTAACTAATTATGGGTGTATTGGTTTGTTTACATGCGATGGATCTTGCATGGGGTCATAATTTGATTAGAGGGACAGAAATATATCACTATTAGTCCTAAAACAAGGAGCAAATAAAAGATTGTTTTAACCGTTGGAATTCATATAGCAGTCCCTATTATTTTTTATTTTAATTCCCCTCAGAAAGTTTTGAAAAACTATACATTTTAAAATATCCTAGTATTTTTTAATTTAGGACTTTCTCTGTAAAAATAAATTTATTTTTAAATGATTAGTTAAGAATTATAATAAATATAAACTATTAACAGTCCCTGAAAGAAAATAATATATCTACTACTTTCAGTTGACATTTTTTCGTCCTTCCTCACTTAGGAAGAAAATCTTAACTCCGCCTTATACATAGATAATACCCCACATCCTACCCGAAGCCGACCTGTTAATTAACAGTTTGAGTAGGATTTCAGTCCAAATAAATATGTGCTGAGTGTGGTAATAGCCTTTAGACAATGTCCTAGTGCTCAACCCAACCCGAATTCAGACCAGACGCACTGCCACCCTAATTACATGAGGCCTATGTACTGAGTGACACTGTTATCACATAATGATAGGAAACTGAACAAATGCCAACAAAGTTTCTCTTTGAAGGACATCATTTAAAAAAAAATGCCACAATGACAAAAGCACTAATGCTAAATTATTTGGTTGCGTTTGTGAAGGAATATTATCAGATAATCGTTTGGAATGCAACACACTTTACATATTATATAACTCGATAGTACTGTACTGGAAATATAAAACATGTTTGGCTTGAATGTCATCATCATATGCGTCAATTTAATAATCAGACCTCTCTTTCATTCAACATTCAGGTTTACCCCAAAATGGCCCGCATGTCTATGGTATTTTTTTGAACGATATCATTAAAAAAAAGGTAACTGTACGTGCCTAAATTGATACGGACTTGTTTAGACGGATGTAAAGTTTCTTGGGAAGGATCGAATGCCAGAGACCTAAAAGGGGAGAAGAGAGACAAAGGTCAAAGACCCTAGCTGCACTCAACCAAAGGCGATCCGATGCCTAAGTTAGTGCAGTCACTGAACAAAGGATCAACAGGCATAGAGAAAATGCAGAAATTGGAGTATGTGGGTGTGTATGCCTAAGATTGCATACTTCTTCTGAGTTGGCTCTTTGTATATATATAGGTCAGGAGTCAACTCTTGTCCTGGTTTCTTATATTGATTTCTCTGAGGTAGGGTCCCATCAAACCTTACCCTGGTTCCGTGGATGTAGTTGGGGGTAGAGTCCCATCGCACCATACCTTAGGTAGAGTCCCATTGAACTTTACTCTAGTTTCTCGCTCTTTCAGGGATTGTTGACGTGACCATCGGATAAAGGTAACTCCTTGTCTCTATCTGGTGTTCATCTTATCTGTGAGCACGTTCTGTAACGTAGTTGAATCTTTGTAGGAATGCAGTTGTAACTGACTGAGCGTCAGTACTCATCTCGGTTAGTCGAACCGAACTGAATATGATACCGAGGTCAAGTATGGGCGCACTCTGGCACTATTGCCGCGGTGCAAGGCACTATTGCCGAGGTGTGAAAATCGAAACCAAGCCATGTTTAACTGGTACATTTACCGAAACTAAGATAATCTCAGTATTATGAAAATGTCCCAGACAGTAACAATGACAAAAGCACTAATGCTAAATTATTACGTTGTGTTTGTGAATGAATAACAGATAATCATTCCGAATGCAACACACATATTACATAATTCATATTATAATGGACATAATAAACGTTAGGTTTGAGTGTTGCCATGACATGCAATTATTTATGAATCAGACCTTTCTTCCATTCAACATTCAGTGTTTACCCCGAAATGCCCTATCTGTTCAGGGTTTATGAATCAGAAAGAAAGTAGGCTGTTTTTTAACTTTTTTTTTTTTTTGTAAAAAGATGGAATAAATTTTGAATTAAAGCACTATTGATGGGACCCCTTGTCTGAAAAATGAAGGCTTTTTTTTTTACTTTTTCTACTACAGTAAAGTGTCAAACGGGCAATCAGGTAGATGATAGTAAACATGTTGCTTTCATCTTATCAACAACAGGTAGGCCAGTTCTGCATTATCAACATCAGGTAGGCCTGTTCTGTATTATTGGTGTGCATGTGATGTGAGTCATAACCAGGTGTTGGATGATGTTAAGTTGACGCGGTTAACTTTTGCTCACAGCAGATAAAACAACTGATAGACGACGCATGTTACTTGTGAGGCGGCTAGTGCTCTCACTTAATTCATCTGAAGCATCATTACAGAAGACAAGACTCTGAAGTAGTTTCCTACTGAAAAAACAGTCTTCAAGTAGTTTTAAAATTTGGAAGAAAGTGGATGGAGAGGAATAATGATCTTAGAAGTCGTGAAATTCTATAGTGAACTTGGCTGTCAAGACTCAATCCGAAAAACCAATTATTAATCTTGTCGTGCCTGGGAGTCCTAATAGAAAACGCCCTTAATTTGTGTGTCCGGTTCCCCTGGATATCCATCCCCACATGCAGACGTGAGTACGAAGTCGATCTTGGGGCCTATTTATTGATAATGTGAATAGTTCAAAATGAATGACATCCCTGCAGTGATATACTTTCAAATTTTACTTCAATATGAGTTGGTTTATTGTAAGATTGAGCGCATGATTAATGATAATGTGATGAGTGGGACTAATTATATGGTGGGACTAACTCCTATTAAAGTCAAATTTGAAGATATATCACTGGAGATGATGCCATTCATTTTGCTTGATTTTGATTATCACTAGGTGGGCCCTATTGTATGGTTTCTCACATTTCCCAATACTTTTTTTAAATATATGAATTTCATTTTAAAAAAGCAAGCGGGACAAAAAAAAAAGCAAAAAACAAACAACTGATTAAGAACCATAAAGAATGGCAATCAAAACAGCTAGCAAGATTCAGCTCTACCCTCAAAATGGGCGATCTGGACTCTTATTTTGTATGTGGTCATGAAATCAGTAGTGAACTTTCAATAATTTTAAGTAGTACCTTTCAATAGAAAGGTTAAGGGTGAAAATGAACAGGAAACCAACAAATAATCTCTCTTTAATAAGAAAAATTACTTGCTTGTCACACTAGTGAATTCAGTTCAAGAAGAGCATAATTTTCACCCTACAGTCTTCACTTCTCTCCTCTTTAATAGAACTCCTTTCACAGCAAATTCACAGGAATTCCATTTAGAAGTTGGCCAAAGGCCCTCGTGCGATCTTGCTCGGTGGTCCATGATCCATAATCATATTCAGCAGCTTAGAATATTTGAACGGCTGGATCTTTTCATTATACTCTATCACTGGTGGATCCCTCCTGTTTCTGGAAAGTTAGGGCAACTCGTAAGGATGGCTTCATTATCTTTGTCGTCTTACTAGAGTAGACAATGAAATTGCATAGATTGTCGTTTCTTAGATCACTCTGTCGTAATGAAAATCCTGTGTGTGTTTGCCCCTGGCTCAGGACCCTATAATTCCTCCCCAGTTCGGATCCTCTGTGGAAGATATGTCACGGGAATCATGTGTTACATCACTAACATGGTGAGAACTCTGCCATGGGACCACAGAGAGAGCAAGCGGACAGTCTATGAAGAATCTCATCTCCTCTGGTGACATATTTCACTTCAACAGGGGTGGGACTCGCGGTAAAATTGAACATGTAATTAAAAACATGACTGAGAGTTCACATGGCATCGCTGTTGACGTGATATGTTAAATCATGTTTCCGTTCCGTGCTCAATAGGACGGTGGAACCCACTTTCTATCAAACTAAAACATGACGATATATCAACAAAGGTAATGAGATTTGCCTTCAATAGTCCAGATGAACATTGTGTGGGCCCACGGTGGAGTTTTCCTGCCTTACAAATCATACACTCTCATGTTGTAAAATCATACCCTCAATTATCCGAGAAGCCATTCGTTCAATTCATACAAATTTTTAGGCTAGTTTTCAAACGGCGAGGAATTGCCGTGGGATCGCGCGTACGTATTTGAAATCTTATTATACATACAATTCTTCCTTTTAGATGGCGGGTCGTCTCTGTGGCGGTTCCACCAGGCTCCCGTGTCGTTCTTATCTTAAAACATCTTCGCTTCTTTTGAAAGCGTCCACACGCATGGGCCACACGCTACATATACTACTCTTTCTCCTTCTCCATTCCCATCTCCATATCATAAAAAATAAAAATAAAAGATTCCCACAACACCCAATCTCAATTCTTCCATCCCTCTTGTTACAAAAACCAACATCATAAATCCCATATAACAATACAATCTGTACCAATTCCACCATATTCATTCTACTCTACAACCCACACTTGTTGTTTTTGGCCTTCTTTTCCTGTGAAAACATGAAGAGTGAGAAAAGTTCCACTGGTAGCAGGTTCATCCGTTGTTTGAAAGCCCCCCTCAGAGTCCTTTGCAGAGCAAGAGATCTGTATGTAAAGAGCATGACGGGTTGTGCTGGTAAGGTGAACTACGGTTACGCGGGGTCTACTTTGCCTAAGAGCTTCAGTGTCAACTCGTCAAGGATGAGCGAGGATGAGGACATTCGAGCCCTGTGCAGAGCCATCTCGCAGAGAAGTCAGATGGAGGCTGCTGCTGCAGCTGCAACTGCAGAGTCCTTGAGAACCAAAGGGCTGGCCAAGAGCTATAGCATGGGGATTGGGAGGATTGATGAGGACAAGCCCTGCTGTTTCCCAGATGAGCTCAAGGTGAAATCTGATGTCTCCATGTATCCTAGGAGTAAAAGCTATGCTGTGACCAAGAGGACTGGATTTATGGCTTAGAGAGATGGTTGGTGGAGAGGTACGCGAAGGAGAAGTCGCCTCTTTGATTCTTTCTTCTTTGCATTTTAATTCCTCTCTCTCTCTCTCTTAATGGTTTACTTTTAAGACAGCAGTTTAGGGTGATTTCCACACCTATTCTGGTTTCCTTGTAAAAAAGATGTTTGGAGTTTTCATCTAAGGTGAAATTATTATAATCTACATAGAATTTGATTAATATCCGGGCTATGTTTCAGAGAAATGATTCTGGGAAGGGCCTCAGATGGGCCTTTAATTTGATTAATGCTATCTCATATGAAAGTTAAAGGATCGGCCAAACGTATTTGATCAGTTTTACATTTCACAGTTGGTGTCTTTACGCAATAATTACATTTGAACTTGGATTAAATGGCTAAGCAAAGAAAAACATAAACACAATTGCAGAGGTTGTTGTCGTGCATTTTTGGCCCATTGTGGAATGGCCCGATTATAACGATGGTCAACATGATTGACATGGGGATAGGCGATGCTCAGATTTGAGAACTGGAATATTGAAATTATCATAGCCGTCCAAACTTTGGATTCCTCTTGTTTTATGCAATGTGCGTCAACCTTTATGACCATCAATTGAATGGTTGTGATGAGAGAATTTGGTGATGAGCGATCCCAATATCCAGATGCTGGGCCCTAATGTGGTCATCGTGTTGCCTGCAAAATCCATGGACAATTCACGATCATGACCATTGTCATTAATGGATTATCTACAGTTGAAAAACGACTATTGATCTGTCATTTGTTTTTGATGGCCCATCTGATGAGTACGTTGGATTCTTAATTATGATAGCCGTATCAGATTGGGTACGTAGCCCTATTGGTTGGGCCTACAGTCTCGATCGTCTAAATTGGCTGCATACATGTCGTCTGAGCCGGGGAAAAAATGGAACGGGTCGTATGCTAGTAATCCCCATAAATGTGGTGTGAATCCGCAATTTGCCACAAAGGTCAACTGTGTCTGGTGCAAAAAATTCTAATTTCTAATCCGGCTGTAGAGCGTTTCCTGATCATGGACAATTTTGGCCAAAACGAATCTTTGGTTGGTGGGTATGAAAATAACTTTAAGACTCTCAAAAAATTCAATTTTCATCTCCTACATACAAAGTCATTCAGTAAGAAGACCTCTCACTTTGCAACCATCATTATCTCTCACTCACCTGCACACTGGACTAGTATTTGATTGGTATCATGACTTCAACCAGCGACCTCAAAGTGTAACAATATCGATTTTTCACGTACCTATCAAGTGTCATTCAAATTGAATAATATGTTCAAATTAATATTTAAGTAAAATATTTATTACTAAAAAGTGCACGATTTGGTTGAATGATAAACCCATTTGTGTAATCATCAGAATAGGGGTTCGGGGTTCACGGCGTTAAAATTGAGGCCAGAGCCAAAAATCTCTCTTCAACACTGCCATGTAGAACTGGCCCCTAGCATAGAAGTATAAAACTTTTTCTTTGGTAAAAGGATTGGAGATCTGCATTTTTAAACTGTTGGAAAAGTGGCCTAGAGCACCATTACTTTTGTCAAAGTTTGAGCCAAAAATTAAGTGGGACCCACTTATCCTTTTTTGTGGGAATACATGAGAATGTATTCTACTCCATGAGTAGATTAATTACATGTATTGGGTTGCTCTAATCCATTAAGGAGTGAATGAGAAATTGCCTTCTAAACACCACTACTTGAACATATTAAACATAGAAACAAAGGAAGTTGTGAACTTGCATCCCACATTGTTTGGGAGCAAAACTTTTCTTAGGTATATATATATACTTACCTTGGTAGTATAAAATAAGCCCCAAGGGGCATCCCACTTTTGTGAGGGAGGGAGGACCTAGATCAAGGTAGGATCACCACCACACACGCGCGCCGCCCCGGGCCTGGGCTTGGGCTTCACACGCGAATTGGGCCTGGCTCGGCCCACTATCCATTTATTTTTTTTGGAGAAATTTTATTTAATAAAATTTATTTTTGCAAATGGGATGTGTCCCTAGTGGTGTATGTCCCTTCGCATCTGAAAGGGTGTGTCCAAACCCATGAGGTGTGTCCAAAGAAGATGCATCTGTTCAGTGAACAGTTACTGTTCTGAACAGATGTAACCCCTATTGAAGAGACCTGATTGAAGCTCTTTATATGCATCTCGTTCATGACTTTTCGATCAATTTATTTACTGCTGTTGCATTGCATATTCAAGTCATTGTTCATAGTAAGAGAGAGAGAGTCCTGCTGCTGCACTTTTGGTTCGCCAGACATACATTTTGTAGTGCTGCAACTGTGTGGTATTGATCATTGTATCATGGGAGACAGACGTTGTAGAGCTCGTAAGCACCATTGCGAGGGCGAATTTTGTCTTAAGGACATAGTGTATAACACTAGCCTTGATCATAATTCATCTGCGAGTTACAGAACTTCTCAACTTCATACAAAAACACTATGTCTCTGCTTTTAAACAGTAAGTGAATTATATTTCTATATTGCAATTTGCTACTGTATTTAGTTGTTATTTTGGTTCACTGTGTTATAGAACTTGTCTCCTAAATACTAAACTATTACTGACTGTACTCGGCACTAACATAAACATTATTAAAGAAATTCCAGTTCTCATCAATTCCCCATTATGGGACCATATTGGAAGATTGTCGAGTTTCACAGTTTCTTAAGTTCTTTTGATAGCTAAGAAAACTAAAAATAGAATAAGGATACATTTTAAATACGAAAACTTCACGCAAACTACTTGTAAAATGAAGAAAACATCACCCAAAAAAAAAAAACTCAGATTATATTAGTTTTGGTGATATGTTATATTAAAGTAATGTCTCTTTTTATCTTCGTTCACTTGTTGCAAAGAAATTATAATGTTTTCTTATATGTTTTGGTGAGGTTCTTCTTTTTTACATATTGATTAGATCACATTAATTAACTCCAACCGTCCTTTTAAGTATTTATTGAGTGATGTTCCTTTTAACATCTTACCTACACAATAGTAAGAGAGGATTTAATATGAAAACTTTAGGCAGGAGTGCATACGCTGGAACGGGGACCCAATTTGACTCCACAACCAAATTTCGTAGAAATGTCATGCCATTAGGTGTTGGTGAATGATGTTGATGAGGGGCACGCTTATATATGCCATTTGCACGCTTAAAATCAACTTAATAATCCTTTAGACTTGCTTACACCTTAATTGGTACCCCTCCTAATTTGACAATGATTCAAACTGCAAACAATTTTCTCATATGCATTTATGCCGTTCATCATGTGTGATCTGGTGAAATTTAGGAGTCACATCTTTGGTGACAGTCCGAAAGCATGCTTCACAAGAGAGATTTTACTTCAAAAAACAGTTTCAATTAGATTTGTTCACTACAGGATTGTATTGAAGTTCAAGATCACAAAACTAATGGATAGGATCATTCAATCCTAAGATTGTAATGCATATCCATGTGGACCGCCGACCTACATGCAGGTTTCCTCTTTGTAAGTCTGTCTTCAATATATAAATCACCGAGCATTTCAATTGGTTTCGTCAGAAGGATCATGAGTTAGGAGAAGTGTCAAGGTCATTAATGAAGAAAAACTGATCCTTACAATGAAGGGAGAAAGAAGGTGCACCTTTACACAAAATTAAGCCGACAGCTATGACTTACTTAAGTTTTAGGTTATATCTTAATTATTGTTATTGTTGCTATTGCCGGTGGTTTGGACTTGAAGCAAGAATGGGGAAGGTCCAGCTCAAAACCTGCCCTCTTCTCCTACTACTTACAAATTTTATAGGATGTTGTCTGAACTCCTTTTTCAAAACTAACATTAAATTGATCACCTTGGTCTTGGTCTTGGTCTTTTGTTTTTTTTGACTTGGTCTTGGTCTTGGTCTTGGTCTTGTATAGATAGTAAGGAAACTGTTACTCTCTCACATCTCCAAGTGAAACAGATTGCTCTACTCTAACCTAATGCCCATTGGTATTCCAAAAGTACCTTTCATAGTCCTGGAGTGGAAGGTAAGGCCGGATTGACGTATACGGTGAGATATATTAGGTCCCATGGAATTTCCCTATTCTCTTACCTGATTAAGATATCCTTGTTTCAAATTTCAATCAAGAGATAGATTGAAGGTTGTGCCTAGTGGTAAAATTGTTCAAAATAAGAGAAGCAGATTGTATCCATTTTCTTAAAAATGGGTGCTGGGTCCGGTATAGACCAAGCCCAAGCAAGGCCCAAATACTCTAGAGCTTTTGGCCCAAGTCAGTCGGACATTGAAAGTCACACCTTAGTTACACCTGGTACATGATTGAGCACATGATTGATGATGTGACTAGTATATATGATTAATCATTAATAAGATTATACAAATTTCATTGCTCAATTATATAGTGAGACCAACTCGTATTGAAGAATAATTTGAGAATATGTCACATAAGGGGAAGGAGGTTATATTAAACGGCACAAATTATCATAAGTGGGCCCAATGGGCATGGTGGAGTTCCGCCCGTCTCACTCAAAGACAGCGTGTGGAGGACCACTTAGGGAATCTGGAAAAAATAGATACACTTGCACGTACAAATCAATCATTTTCTCTCAATGTAGAGTCCTGTATCGTTTCTTAATAAGACTGGATAATGCCAACACAGCCTTTAATGGTTGTAGATCTACTCCCTAGTTAACTGTAAATTATATGCAACTGTCGATTTCTGCTGTGTGGACCGTCACTGCGTCCGAGTGGTTGACTGCCCAGGGAAAGTTGCTTGAGGGCTACGTTATTGCTTGTAATTGGCTTTAGGAATGTTATCTAGGAGTAAATATGGATAATATCTTGACTGGACTTGAACCGTCCTTGATCCACACTTTGTTGCTCCTGTGACCAGTTTATGATAGTGAGACCTAACGCTCATCCCACACATTGAAATAGAATTAAAGAAAAATAAGAAATGAGTAGGCCATGTCAAATTATTGGCGGCTGGCTGAAACAATAAGGTTGCATACTGGTGAGAAGGCCTCTAACCGCAGCTGGGCCCACTATGTTAAAATATCTAAACCGCCAAAATTTGGGCTATATTTCAATTATGTAAAGGGCAGGGTTTCCATACCCTAAGCATGATCCTATTCCCCATGTTAGCTCTCTCTCTCTCTCTCTCTCTCTCCATAGATGTGAACTGTGATATCTCATCTGGATCTGTTGGATTATGGCTAAGTGCCTAGAGCGCAGAGTGAGAGCGCCGAAATGCTAAGTTTTAAAATAATTATACATCTGGAGCACCTCCAGAGCACTTATTCAACATAGTGCTTGTGGGTTAATACACAATTAACTAATGGGCACAAATATATCTTATCCATATATTCAAGCATAAAAAATAGAGAAAAGAACTAACTTTGCAATTTGATAATATAAAATAAACAATAATTAATAAGTCAAAAGAATTTTCTTCGTTCAAAAGATAAATATTAAGCTTACAAAAAAAGAAAATGGACAAAAAACCAAAATTTTGCACGGTTCGCTTTATATTCGGTCGAACCGCGCTTTAAGGATGGTCGAACCGCGCTCTGAAAATGATCGAACTGCGCTCCGAAGACGAATCCGCTCCAAAAGCGCCTATCCATGTTTTCGGAGTGGGATCAAGAAGGTTGAGAGGAGGTTCTGGGCACTAGGGGTTATGGTCTATTTGTTGTTAAGAGCTATAATATTTAACAATCTGAATCACGTCTCCATTGATATCTATTACCCTTATAATAAAAGGGAAGAAAGTGTCATGTCTGGTTAGACAATCGAATTCCAGTGGGCCCACATGTGAGCAATCCCAAGTAGCTCATTTCGTCCATATCCCTCCACTTATACATATGCATCTATGCATGCTTGGCAGTTGGAGCTCTTCCCTCTCTCCATCTCACCGCCTTCCTTTCAAAAACAAAAGAACGAAAACAAAAAGAAGCGCTCTTGAAAAAAAATCTCCATTTCAATTTCTCATCTCCATCTCTAGATAAACGATCGGCAACAACATGTTTATTCCTCACTTCCTTCCCCCTCTCCTCTTCCATGATTCTTAATCTTAGAGCGGAAAAGGATTTCTAGAAAAACTCAGCTACAATTTACTGCAGTTGAAGAGCCCATCTAGGTCTGATGTTATCCTTTTCATCTTGTCTTCTTATCCTTTTATATAAAATGTGAGATTTTTAATGGGTATTTTTCTTGAAGAGATGGAAATATCTGTGATTTGAACTTTGGATCTTTTCAATGCCTCAATTGGGTTTTCTTCTTTTTCCTCGAAGCGTTTGGTTTTAATTGGGTTTCCCATCGAGATAAAGGAAATGCAAATGATGCATCCACATGCCACTAACTAAATTTAAAAATTATAGAGCAAAAAAAAAAAAGAGTTATTTCCACTTTCAGCTAATCATAGCCAATTAGCCATATGATAATTGAGTTGCAAACTTGGAATTGCATGTTACAATGGAAAACACTACGAGGTAATGATAGTCCAGTCATCTAAGTTTTGCTCCCACGTTTATGATTTATGAGGGAGAGGATTCTTCGCATTCCACATTTGGCTAGTATATAGAAATCAGAGATGATTCTTTCAAACCTACGTTTGGTAATGCAAGAGGAATTCGTGGAAAAAAATTAAGGAAAAAAAGGTATTGGTTAATTAATGATAAAAGAAGTATTGGTTATCTCCATTTCAAATTCAATTCACACCGCCCATCATATCTTATATCCCAAATCATCTTCCCCAATTAAACCCACCCGCATCGCGCAGCTGCCCTCCCCTTCGTCCCATCTCTCCCCGATTTTCCTAAGCCCTGGACATGGAGTGGAGGTTTTCAACTTAGAGCCCATTTATTGGATGTTGCAATGGAATTGTGGGTTTTTATAATTGAAACTTTTGTTGCTGGAGTTGCAATTGTAATAGAATGGATTTTTAGAGGGAATTTGTTGGTGGAATGAATTTGTTAATGGAATCTCCTTATTCATTTCGAATGGCTTGTTTGTGTTGTGCTGAGTTTTTGTGTGATGTTGAATGAGTTTGAATGGTTCGGCATTCAATCCAATGGATTCAGTTTTTGTAAATTGGAATAAAAAACTGCAAATTAAATTGGGTTGTATATGAGGTGGACTATCGAAATTGGGTGTTGTATGTGAGGCTGTTTTCTCCAAGTGCTGTATTGAATTGACTACAGGTTGCAGGTTTCGGAATGTTGATACTTGGTGGAATGAGATGTCCACATGAATTGACAACAAACAAACCTATATAGGTGTCACGACCCGGGCCCGAGACCAGACTAATCGGGGCCTAACCCGGATCGCGATGTCATCAAACTTACTCCCGTAAATCTCGAATTAACCGAAGTTAAGACGAAGACTCACAAGGGATCTAACATACATACCTGTCAAATGTACAATTTTGCGGAAACATATATATACATTGACAATAATTGACTGTACATTACAAGTAAAGTCCACATATACAAAAATATAATCCAATGAAGTCCACCACTGCATATTCAAATTACAATGCAGGGGACGTCTAATTACATCTCAAAATTATTTACACAAAAATATCTATCCAAAACAATTCCCAAAATAATCCAAAGTATCCAAAACCATTGCCCTTCGAACTATGCCCACTCCGCTAAACCTCCTGGAGGTAACGGACGTGCCTCCTCCGCAAGCGGCGCGGCCTCTGCAAGACCGGGATGGGCAACTGAGCATGTAATGCCATCAATAACACAATGAATACGACGGTTCAACAAGGTATAAACACATTTATGATAGCTCATGCTAATCTTATCCATTGTCAACATAAGAACTCTAAACAATTAAATCTAGGTTAATGCAATATTCTGAACAGTGTAGTCAATGGATAATTAATGACTAGATTACAAGTACAATAATATTATCATCATTCAGTTCAGTGTCTTCCAAAGGAAGTATTAGTCAATTCATTTCATGTCATTCGGATTACATTGAGCATTTATAAGATGGCTTATGGGACCCTTTGATCCAATATCATTTTTCATTCAATACATATTTCATTACATGGCTTGTACATGACTTTTCATTGACTTTTCAGTCTATAGGTGGGATCTACCAGTGTCTTGATCAGAGATCACTGGCATCACCACGGAGCTCCGGAACACCCCAATCATCTGCTGCAGCAGGATTATTCATTATTCATTGCATTTATTCATTATTCAACGGTTCATTGCATTTATTCAATGTTCAGTAGTTCATTGTATGCAGTCATTATAGACTCAAGGGGATTAGATGAATCATTAGTCATTCACGGTCCTACTTGTCTCTATCCCAAATCTAGACAATTTCTAGGTGTAATCATTAGTTACTAAATGCACGTGTTATTTTCAATGGACATCACGTTTGCATTTAATATGTGCATTTAGTCCCCAAAAATTTTCACCCACAATATCAAAATCCACCGATCGGACCGTTAGGTCCGATCGATTGGCCAAATTTTCAGTCACAATAATTATTTAGCCAGTATCAGATTCACTGGCAGTTAGCCGGAACTTGACCAGCGGCTAGCCGAAATGCAGTCGGCGGCTAGCCGGAATGTGGCTGGCGGCTAGCCGAAATTTAAATTTCGGTTAACCGCCATTTCGCGGTTAACTCACGGTCAGCTTTCCAGAAGCTGACATTTTTGACAGAAATCCTGACTAAATTTCGATCACCTCACGGTTACCTCGCGGCTAACCGAAATTCAAATTTCGGCTAACCAAAAATTGGTGGTTAGCTTTCCAGAAGCTTGCCCATTTTTACAGATTTTGACGGTTGGCTTCACGATTAGCCTCGCGGCTAGCCGAAATTAACCCAGAATGACACTTTCGAGCTTCAGAACTTCTGAAGCAAATTTCGGAGATTGAGTTCCTTGAGCTCAAATCTCTTCAATAACCTAAAGAGTTTAAGAAAACTCACTTATTTGGGGTAGCCATCAACCATTCCATTCAATCCCTAACAATATACACTCTACAACAAGGAATGGGTTGAGAACCCATTCCTATAACTCAAGAAAACTTGTAATATAGCATTTCAATCATAAATAGACGTTTATACTTGCCTCTTGAAGTCTATCTAGTAAGAACTTCTTCACTTGTAGCTCCAAGAAGGAAATCCTTGAGTTCCCCTACAAGCTTCACTACTCCGAAATGGAAACCAAGATGAGGAACAAGATGAAGAAGGTGAAGCTCCACTCCAACCACTTTCCAAGCTTCCAATCCTCACTCTAGATGAAGAGAAATGGAAGGAGAAAGAAGAAAAAGGAAGAAAGAGCGGTGTCTAGGGTTTTGCCTGAGATGGGGTCGTTGGAAATGAACTCAAAGGAGTTCATTTTTCTATTCATAAGCTCTCATTTGCAATAAAGTCCATTTCACTAAGACTATTTACATCTTTAGTCAAATGGAGGGTCATCTGACCAGATTCTCGTCAAACGACTTCGAGCCTATGATGAAAGTTAACGTACTCGTCGAGATACACGTGTTGGTATCAAGAGTTTCCGTATTCGTCAAAATACGTATAAATCCGTATTTACGAAAAATGTCTTGTTTTCTTAGCTTAGACTTAAAACTCACTCAATTCACTTAATATCTTCATTATCACTTCATTAAGTATATAATATGCAAATGCATGTTGCCAATATCCAAAGAGCATGTATGAAATAACCTGCAAGTCCAAACAGAAAGGCACTGGAGCAAACAATTACATATAAATGAAGCGAAGTGGATCTAATTAGAAATCAAGCACATTCTATCCAATTGATTTTGACCACTAGAAATTGACATTGACTCCCGTTGACCCTAAAAACTTTAATGGACCCTAATGACTCTAATGACCCTCCTGTAACTATTTGTAACTCTTCATGAATTTGATTTTGACCAACCTTTTCCTTTCATCTCCCACACTTGATACCTCAAGCAAATTCATCTCCTTAATTTCATTTAATTTATGCTCTATCCTTTTGTATCTCTTGACATTCTTTTCATCGGTCTTTGCCTGCCATTTCTTTAATCGCACAAAGGAAACGGTCCTTCCTCTTTAAACACACCTAATTATCTTTCTTACAATCCCATCTCTTTAAATACATACAATAAACGGCCTCAATGCCTCCACATCTAATGTGTAACAGATAAAGAATTTACTCTCACAATTTTCACATTTATATGTCCTACAGTAACTACTAGATTCTTTATTCATACCAATCAAAGAGAATTAAAAAGACTACTCTTCCCATGACGTCCATGCTTCATATATCAAGATCTCTACTAGTCATAGAGGATTGATTATTTTCTGTATATATTACTGCATGTTTCTTTCCTCTTTAGGTTTTACCTCATTTGTTTCACTTTTTGGTTGCATGATGTAAGGCCCCGTCCCGAGTTAATTGAGATTAACTTTAATTAATTGAAAATAAAGCTAGTTAATCGTATTTAACTAGATTAATGGTAATTAAGGACTAAGCTCAATGAGACTAGTCACAAATGAATGTAATGAAGTGATAATGAGGAGATTAAATGAATTGAATGAGTTTTAAGTCTAAACTAAGAGAACGATACCTTTTTCGTAAATACGGATTTATACGTATTTTGTCGAATACGGAAACTCGTGATACCAACGCGTGTATCTCGAAGAGTACGTCAACTTTCGTAATAGGCTCGAAGTCGTTTGACGAGAATCCGGTCAAATGACCCTTCATTTGACTTAATGTGTAAATAGCCTTGGGGAAGTGGACTTGGATATAAAACTAAGCTTATAAAGCTTATGAGATGACTCCAATGAGTCATTCACTCATCTCCAGCTCGTTCTAACCCCAGGCTCAGCTTTTTCTCCCTTTTTCTTCTTCTTTCTTCCGTTTCACCTCCGTCAAGCACAGCGCGGGGGGGGGGGGGGGGGGGGGGGGGGGGGTGGGGATTTGGAAGTGATTCAAGTGAGGAGCACTTCATCTTCTACACCTTCTTCATCTTCTTCTTGGACATTCTTGGAAGAGGCATCCAAGTTGAGAAGTTTCCACTCAACCTAAGCTTGAGAAGAGGATTTTCCTCATCAATCTTCAGTAGAGGCAAGTATAAATGCATTTCCATGATTCAAATGCTAATTTATAAGTTTTCTTGAGTTATTATGAATGGGTTCTCAACCCTCTCCTTGTTGTAGAATGGGTATTGCTAAGAATTGAATGAAAATGGTTAATAGTAGTTCCAAGAGTGTGTTCCTTGGATTTTTATAGAGTGTTAAAGATAATAGAGTTTGAGAAACTCAGTTCAGAAGTTGCTTCAGAAGTTCTGAAGCTCAAAAATGTCATTCTGGGCGAATTTCGGCTAGCCGAGAGGCTAACCGTGAAGCCAACCGTCAAAATCTGTGAAATGGGCGAGCTTCTGGAAAGCTAACCGCCAATTTTCGGTTAGCCGAAATTTGAATTTCGGCTAGCCGCGAGGTAACCGTGAAGTGACCGAAATTGAGTTAGAATTTCTGTCAAAAATGTCAGCTTCTGGAAAGCTGACCGTGAGCTAACCGCGAAATGGCGGTTAACCGAAATTGAAATTTCGGCTAGCCGCCAGTCACATTCCGGCTAGCCGCCGAGCAGATTTTGGCTAGCCGCCGGTCAAGTTCCGGCTAACCGCCAGTGAGCCTGATACTGACCGAATATTAATTGTGAGTAAAAATTCAGTGGATTTTGAAATCGTGGGTGAAAATTTTGGGAACTAAATGCACACCTTAAACATATAAAAGTGATGTTCATCGATAATAACACGTGCGTTTGGTAACCAATATTCACACCTAATTAGTTGTCTAAATGTGAAAGGAAGTTCAGTAGAAACGGATTTAGATAGGGAATTCTAAACCGTATGTAACAACGTTGACTAAATGTAACGTAATGATTAATGAACTAATGAACAGTTACTAAAGGTAACAAAACAATGAATAATTCCTACTGCAGTAGATGTTGGGGCGTTCCGGAGCCTCGTGGAATGCCAGTGCTCTCTGATCAAGACACTGGAAAATTTTCCACCATATGTGATAAGCCATGTAATGAAAACTGAAACAATATTGAAGCCTCGGCCATGAATGGTTTGCCCTTCCGCCTTGTGCTTAATTGAATTGATTAAAGGAAAATGAACTAATCTTGAAGCCTAGGCCATGAATGGTTTGCCCTTCTGCCTTGTGCTTAAACTTCTTCTGTTGGAAGACACGAAATGAAAAGAAAGGAATTGAAATAGATGTTCGCTATTGAATTGATCAGGTTGTATAGAACTGTTAGGTTCTTGTATTGGTAAATTCTTATATAGAATTGATAAATAACATGAGAATTCATGAAAATGCATATGTCTTGTTGAACCGTCGTGTTCACGTGTTATTGATGATGTCACAGGCCCAGATGCCCGTGCCGGTCCTGCCGAGGCCGCGCCGCCTGCGGAGGAGGCCCATCCGGTACCTCCAGGAGGTTTTGCGGAGTGGGCGTAGTCCGGAGGGCGAATGTAAACAATTACTTTTGTAATCTTTAGTTTTTGAGATGTAATTATATACCAACTGCATTTTATTTTAAATGTGCAGTGTTGGTTTTAGTAGACTGCGATTTTGTATATGGGAACTTTACTATTAATGTAAAGTTAATTGTTGTCAATGAATGTATATATATTCCGCAAATTGTACATTGACAGGTTTTGTGTTTTGATATCCCTTGTGAGTCTTGTCTTAACTTCGGTTAATTTAGGATTTACGGGAGTAAGTATGGTCTTGCGATTTGGGGGTCTGTCCGGAGTAATCAGATCTCGGGCCCGGGTCGTGACACATGATGAAGATTCTGATCGAATCTTTTGTAGGCATTTTCTCATGTAACTTCTCTAGAGCATAAAAAGAGAAGCTGTCAACCTTTATAACCATCATCAACCTTTAGACGAGTTGCCGCCTCCTTCAACTTGTTGATACTTTTGAGTGCTTAAATGCTTCTTTTTCACAGGTATGGAGTGGCACTTTCATCTAATATCAGTTCCTCATTCACATATTGGTACTCTGGAAGGAACCAAGGGCAGTTACCCACATTTTTAACTTTACAGATGTGAACAAGGGTGAATTCTTCAACCTTTACATATCAAACCTTGAATTCTTTTAAAGTCAGCTTATTAATTTAATATTTTCTCATTATCTATAAGTTTCTATATGCCACCTTTCAATGTGTACACGAATCGGATTTGATCGGATTGGGCCAAATCCGTCACCAATCCGTTACCTACGGATTGACGGATTTGAAATCCGTCACCAATCCATGGCTATTAAAATTCGATCCGATCTGATTTGTGGATGACCGGATCGGATCGGATTAATCCATTCAATCCGTCCCTTTACATTACATGGAAAAAAAAAGATATCAACACTATGCTTCACACCCTTCTTTTATGGATTATGTCCATACATCGAAGCCCTAGATTAAGATTGCCCTTGGAAAACTAGGAGATTGGAAGTTGTGTGTAATCAGTAATATTGCTCCCTTAAATAATGCTCAGGAAGTAAGATAATCATCATTGGCATCTAAATTACACAAATCAATGCAGAAAGTTCTCTCAAACAGATCATGGAATGATCAAAATATATCTTCAAAACAAACTCCCAGAAGAACCAATCTGTGGTCTGATCACAGATATTGCAGAAAACAGAGAAGTCGACCCTTTTTCTACATGGTCGACAGTGATGATGGGCCCCACAAACTGACCAACTAGATGATCAGAGGTCACGGTCTCATAAATCCCTTAATGACGAATCATATAAACCCAAAAACTTGAGAAACTGATTTGGAATCTGAAATTTGGACGGTGCAGATGTAAAACAGTACACAATTGGTTGAAGCTGTTTCTTCCTAAAACAATGGAGGAAAAAAAAAGATCTGCAATGGATTCCTTCCTCTTCTTGTTGTTGCGGCTGGGGTTCTTCTTGTTCTTGGGAGATGAAGAAAACACGAGAGATAGAGAGAGAGATCGAAGAGATGGGAGAGGGAAGAGGGTTTTCTACGTTGGCAGCTAGGGTTCTTGCTCTTGGCCTTTTTGGGGATGAATGAACGATTGGGTAATGGGTAGGGTTTTAGCCTTTTGGGGATAAATATTCATAGGGAATAATTACATTTGAGCCCCAATAATTTTTCTCTTTTTTTTTTTTATTTATATTTAGACATCTTAATTTATATCTAGACTCCTTAATTTTTTTTTTTTATATTTAATGTCAACGGGTCGTATCGGATTAAATTCACAGATTGAGGATGAAATCCGCCACTGATCCGTTGCTAACGGATGACAAGATTTTCAATCCGTTATCAACCCATTTACCTTTGGATAGGATTAAAATCCGCGGATCGGATTGGATCAGATTGACGGATTTTTTGTACACCCCTACCTTTCATGATGCATCGTGACTCTAGCTATTCTTTTTACTGGATTATGTAAACTGTAAAAATGACATGGTAGTTCTCGTGTGTAAGAGCAACATCTTTATAATATTAGTTTCTTGTTCAAATAGAAGGCAAAACATAACGAACACTCTAAAACAGGTTATGGAATGATTGGAGTTTAAATGCATCAAACTATAGCTGCTGTATATGAGCAAGTTTTGAGACCACATATCAATGTGCAGACAGACGCCCACATACTCATATATGTAATAAAGGATTGTAGCTATTGATTTGAACTTTTCTTTATTCTGCTAGATCATAGATCATAGGTGCTAGAAACATATTGGTCATTTTGGCTGTTTTCTCATCATGGTAAAAATTATACTATTATAAGTGATACTACCGTGACAAGGTATTTTCCATTAAATTTTTCAATAATATCAGAATACATTCGAAATATATATGATTTTTTTTCACTAGATCAATACATCATGAGAAAGGAAACCTACTGATGAGTTTTAAATATTGCATATTTTAACTCTCATTAGTCCGAATTTTATCGGTGTCTCATATGCATATCATTTGTTTTACACAGAGATTTTATCATTTTATCACATTAACCGATTATCGGATTATCTTGCATAAATCCGATTATTTGTAGCTCATTTTTATGTAATTTCTCTTGTGTAGGTAGACCCCGCGATTATCCCAACCTTCCGACTAGTGTCCCAAGGCATCAAGAAGATATTTCATATAAAAAAGTTACATGAAGAAATCTTGGTGAAGTGCTGAAGGATTCCAAAATAAGATGAGAAGATTTTATGGATAAAAGAAGTCATTTTTTAATACGAAGGAGTCTTTTGTGTATTGGTTAAAGCTTGGGTTTTTATGAAATAGGTTATGGGTTCAAATCCCAACAATTCCATATTATTTTTTTTACCTATAAAATATTATATCCAACTCACCTTTCAACCAATCAAAGCTTGCCATGGTCACAAATCCATGTGAAAGGATAAGCAAAAAGCACATATCCTTTTGGAAGGAAAGTTTGGTGTAACCAATCAAATTGAAGCTATCCATGTAAAAGCAAAATAGCTAATGAAAAGCCTCCAAATCAAATTCAAGCAATCCATGTGAAAGCAAATGAGCCAATCAAAAGCTTTCAAGTTGCAACCTATAAAATATTCCATCAAACTCACATTTCCACCAATCAAAGCTTGTCATGGTCACAAATCCATGTGAAAGGATATGAGCCAATCAAAAACTTCCAAAATGAAGGAACACACATAAAGCAAAAAGCACATATCCTTTTGGAATGAAAGTTTGGTGCAACCAATCAAATTGAAGCTATCCATGTCAAAGCAAAATAGCCAATGAAAAGCCTCCAAATCAAATTCAAGCAATCCATGTGAAAGCAAATGAGCCAATAAAAAACCTTCAAGCTGCAGCCAATCAAATGAAAGCAATCCTTGTGAAATGAAATGAACCAATCAAATGTCTTCAATGTTCCTATAAATTGGAATGTATTTGTAAAGTGAGGATATCTTTTGGCAAGTTAGTCATTTTGCAATTTTATTTTTAGATTGTAATTAGGAGCTTCTTTGTAACTAATCTATAGAGAGTGTGTGTAATTGAAGATCATTAATGAAGATTTGGAGCTCTTTCTCGATGTTTAGTGGCTAAAGCTCTTGGATTATGCTATCATTTTTAAGCTAAGTAACGTGATTAGTTCATTTACATGCATATTTTAGTTTAAATTCCCTATTTGTGTATTGATTGATTAATAGATTTAGATCTAATTGTGTTAATCTCTCTCATTTCTCATGCTCTATCTCTACACTTGATGCGTGGATAATCTTATTGATGCTTTGTAGTTGGATTAAGTTCTCTCACATAGCATGTTCTAGAGCCCTTATCTTTGATCTTTTGTAACTTGATTTTGATGATTAATTGTTAGAGTTGTTAGGTTATAATATAGGATCTTGGCTTTTGATTTTCTTTTACTTTGATTTTATTGTTATATCATCCAATCCAATTAGGCAAGAGATTGTTAATTGGATTGTAGATTTGGGAGTTGGAGTATAACATGCATTGATTGAATTAATTACATACTTAGTGGATTTTGAATTGCTTAATCTCTTATTTTGATTGTTGTTAATTTTATTTGTTATTTTTACTTCTATATTGTTAAATACATATTTTACACAACTTGTTTTAAAACCCTACACATTTCACACCACATCTTCACATTAAATTCTCCATTTCCACCACCATTCATCCACTAGTTTAGTGTAACTTGTTAGATTATCTTAAATCTTATTCATTTTATATTTTAAATTATTAATTAGAGTAGTTTTAATTTTGTTTCACATTTCAATTAATTTAATTTCATTTTTCACGCATAATTTATTAGTTTTCACTTCAATTGTTTATATTAACTATATCTTAGTTCAACTCTCACTTAAATTGGATTCATTGCTTCCTCCGTCCTCTCCTCGTGGGAATAAAATATGGACCAAATAGATGCAAGTTTGACCTGATTACCCATTATCTACTAAACTGCGGACCCAAATCTTAGAGCAACTCTGTTTTTGAAATGGGCCTAAATTAGGGTATATTGTCAATTTTTATTTCAATTGGATCCTTTGTGCAGACCGAAAGAAAAAGGTCCACTGCCATCCCCTATAAATGTATTGCCACCCACAACATTACCCAAATTAATCATAATTTTGTCCTGTGCGCTGCTGGATCACCAGGCAAGAGAAATCGAAAGGTCATCCGGGGAGATGCTAGTTAGATAGAGCCAATTGGAGTGGTGAAGTTTGCACTCATTTATGGCTAAGTCCATCTTTTCTCTCATATTGGTTCTTGGCTTTATACTGCTTTGCAGTCTTTGTTTAAATGTGATAGATGTTGCATGACTGCATGTCATAACCACGGCAAAACCACTGAAGGTGCAAACTAAATAGAACTACATATGCCCACAACTAAATTAGACAGAACCCAGAGTGTGCGCACAAAGCAGCTGTGCCAATCAAATCTCCCAAAGCCATTCTGTCTTGCATCCATACTGGAAAACATTCTCTGCCATTTAATTTCATGGATATGGGGATGGGTGATTCTAAATGCACCCACCATTTTTGCTAAACACACCCACCCTCCTTTTATGAACACACCCAAAAATGGTGGGTGCATTTAGAATCACCCCCGGGGATACCCCACTTCTGTTCTTGCTCTCTCTTCTATGCTAATTGTATTCCTTTCTCTCGTATTGGTGTTTGGCTTTATAAAATTGAAGTCTTTGGTTGAATTTGGTAAATGGTGCATCTTATCAACGAGGTAAACCACTGAAGGTGCAAATTGAGAAACTCTTAAGCAGCTTACAGTTAAATTACACTGAACCTAGAGTGTGTACACAAACCAGCAAGACCCATCAAATCCCCCACTGCTACTGTCATTAATATTGAAAGGCAATACCTGCATCATTGCAATTGTAGTGTTGTTGTTGTATGGGATTTTTTGTACAGCACCACTCATCCAAGCATGTTTATGCAGTGGAGACGCCCCACATTTGCAGATTCTTCAGGCAGCAGTTTCCCTATTATCGGGAAACTAGAGTTTCCTCCCGCCTGCTGGAGCTGGTGCTTGAGGCGGCGCTGGAGCTACTGGAGGTGGTGGTTGAGCTAGAGCTGCTGGAGCGGTGATGACCTCCACCGCGTTCACTGCATTCACCGCCCCATCCTACTTTATTAGGATTCGAGAAGCCAATTTGAAACACCTCATAAAAACCCCCTCATTTACAATACATTTTGCTTTTGGCCTTGTCCTTTATTTCTTAACTACGGGAAAGAATCCCAAGTCATACATTGCAATGCAGTGTTGGTGTTGTATGGGATTTTTTTGTGTAGCACCACTCATCCTAGGATGTTTATGCATTAGGGACACCCCACGTTTGCAGATTCTTCAGGCAGCAGTTTCCCGTATTATCGGAAACTAGAGTTGTCTCCCCTCTAATGGGAGGTGCTGGAGGTGGTGCTGGAGCTGTTGGAGGTGGTGTTGGAGCTGCAGGAGGTTATGGAAGGTGCTGGAGCTACTGGAGTTGTGTAGGAAACTAGTTATTCTTGAAAGACTTTTATGATATCAGAGCTTGATGAAAAATTAAAAAACTTTAAACTCCAAAAAAAACGATGTAGGTCCTCACGAAACAAGCTCTGATATCATTAAAGTCTTTCAAGACTATAACTAGTTTCCCTACGCAGTTGCAGCACCTTCCAGCAACTCTAGCACCACCTCCAATAGCTTCAGCATCATTTCCAACCGCTCCAAGACCAACTCCACCACCTCACTTGAGAGGAAGCAACTCTAGTTTTCCGATAATACCGAAAAACTGTTGCATGAAGAATCTACGAATGGTGGGGTGTCCCCACTGCATAAACATCCCATGATTAGTGGCGCTGCACAAAAAATCGCATATAACACCAACACTGCAAAGCAGTGTATGTCTAGGGATCCTTTCCTCCCAAAAGCAAAATGTATCGGAAATGAGAGGAAGGACGGCGGCTGACGGGGATTGAATAAGCGATGTGGTATTGAGCACCCCACTCTCTCACTTTATAAAGAGAAGATTCAAATCCTGAAAAGGAGTGGGAGATGTGGCACCAACAAAAAAAAAATCAAAGCAGGGCGTGCCTGGCTACCCTAACCCAAGAAACTTGGTCAATACTCAAACGAATCTGCCGTCTGCCTTCGCCGGAGCTGAAGGTGGAGCTACCGGCTGTGATCTCTCATCTCTCTCTATTCTCTGATCTTAGTTCTTTTCAGAAAAAAAAAGCCCTCTCTTTCATTGTTCGGTTGGAAGATATCAGATCTCCGATCTCATTGTTGGAAAGGTTTTTTTCTCTCTGGTTTCAATTCAAAACGCTCAATCTCTTGGTTCCTTGGATTCTGTTCTCTTTTATTTTTATTCTTCTTTATAGTGATCCAGGTTTGATTGGGGTTTTGACTTTTCCTTTTAGGGTTTTATTGGTGAGTTTTTCTCATTTTAAATGATGAAAACTCCTCTCAGCAATCTTTTCCTAACCTATGTTTTCTCTGCTTCTTGGTGGTGAAGCACTCCTTGGCTCCCAAGTGCTCCAGACCAAATCTGTTGATGCTGAAGCATGAAGGTGTATGCATGCTTGTCTGCCATGGCTCCAAGATCCGAACATATATTTGTTTTTGTTTTTTTTTTTATTTTTCTTTTTTTTCTTTTCTTTTTTTTTTTTTTTTGTCCAGCCTGCTATTAGACTTAGATAAACCTAAGAACTCTCTTCTTGCTCTCATCTATACCTTGGTCATTATTTTATTGTTTGAATGTATGTGTTTATAGGTTATGCTTGACAAATCTTTAAGAATAAAATGGAATCTTTAACATATATGTGTTTATAGGTTATGCTTGACTGTATATCAAAACCACCGCCATGGCTTTAAATTCTATGGATTTTCTATATTTTTGACTGGCTTTTGAGGATCTTACAACACCATGTGACCTACCTGGCTTTAAAATGATTTGGACATTTTGGCATGGCTATCCCATAGTTTATGTTGTCTTTTGATGGTATGCTTGATACCAACACTTCCATCTATAGGCTCTATATATATATGTATGTGCTTATTCATTCTAATCTTTTGTTCCTTTTCTGGCCCAATACTTTGTGTGGATCAAAAGAAAAGAGACATGTGGAAAGTGTTTAGATCTCCATCTAACAATTTATTATGCTGGACCAATTATGAGGCATTGTACCTGACATGATATTCTTTAATTTTTATCATTGATACTCAACATTTTGCTAAGTGTCAATCACATGTGACATGTTGTGGATCTTCTGTTTCTAGAGTTTGATTGCCATGCAAAGGAGTTGAATTACTTGGTTGACTGCACATGAATAAGAAGTTGCAGAACTTAAAAGCTTAGCTTGAAGTAGATGTTCTTGTATCGTTTTTACAATTGTACATAGTGGAGAGAGACGTTACTTTGATGTTCATGGTATAGGTATGTTTTATGATTTTAGCTTAGCTGAATTTTATGGGCAATAAAATCTGAGTAGAACTCTTATGGGAAAAAAACTAAATTGTCTTTACAATTATTATCATAAATTTGGTGGTGTTCTCTTTGTTTACACACCATCATATCTCTACATGTTATATAGATGCTTCTATTTGCACTCTGCTTTAACTTTCAAGTTGGGCTATTCTGTTAGATGAGGAGACTGCATGTTTTTAATAATTCCACATTTGCTCTCACCCTTTTCCTAGTTCCTTGTATCTATTTCTAATACTATGCTTTTCTCTATTATCTGCAAAAGCTTCTTAAACTCGAATTTCTGTTTGTGCTGTATTTATTATAAGAATTGAAATTATCGGCATGCAGACATCTTTATATTTTCTGAATGGGAAGGGTTAATGACTTAATTTATCTGTATTTGTTAGACTTCATTATGTTGTCCTAAATCTATTAATCTCTCAGTAGTGGGAGGGTGAAGAACTATGTTCACTAATTTTCTTTTGTGCTTCTCTTTACAGGATGGATGCAGGGTGCATGTGATTGAAAGAGACTTGACAGAGCCTGACAGAATTGTTGGTGAACTGTTACAGCCAGGTGGCTACCTAAAATTGATGGAACTGGGTCTTGAGGGTAAGCATCTGACCTAATGTGGTCTAACCGTTTCAAACATGGAGGTTAAAATAACATAAATATTCTGAATCTTTGGATTGCATATAAAAAAGTGCTTGGTACCTACTCTTGCATCACAACCAAAGCTGAGGTATTTCATCTCCTTGTACTCCAGCAGTTATTTATCTCTTGTGACAGAAAAATATACGTGTTTGCTGCAGATTGTGTGGAGGAAATTGATGCTCAACGAGTTCTTGGATATGCTCTTTTCAAGGATGGGAAAAGCACTAGAGTCTCATATCCTTTGGAAAAATTCCACTCGGATGTGGCTGGGAGGAGTTTCCACAATGGGCCTTTCATACAGAGAATGCGGGAGAAAGCTTCATCTCTTCCCAAGTATACGTGTTTGCTGCAGATTGTGTGGAGGAAATTGATGCTCAACGAGTTCTCGGATATGCTCTTTTCAAGGATGGGAAAAGCACTAGAGTCTCACATCCTATGGAAAAATTCCACTCAGATGTGGCTGGGAGGAGTTCCACAATGAGCGTTTCATACAGCGAATGCGGAAGAACGCTTCATCTCTTCCCAAGTATTTCCAAATTGCCCTGTATGGATAAAAAAAATCCTTTTCCTGTATTTTGTTCTTTGCGATGGCAGAAAGCTGTATTACTGTGTATTGTTGTAGTTGTACTTGGGATTTCAATGGGAAAGAGTGTTTCTGCACTTCTTATCCCATTCATCAAAGACTTATCCCATCTATTTGGGATTGGCTTCGTGTGTCCTTTTCCTCTCAATTGTATATAAAGACAGTTCTATATTAACTGCATCGTCTACATTGTTTTTCTCGCTACATTTGAGGTCTTCATTGATCACCTTTTATCCCTCGATCTTCCTCTATCCCTACTTACTTGACCTTGTAACACATGCTTTTGAGTGGCTTTTCACATGTGTAATATTCTGTTTGTACTTAACTGTTCCAAGCAACATGTTGATTTTCTCTTCCGTTGGGGGCCATCCTTACTCTGCAAATTTCCTCCTATGTACTCATTACTATTTCTATCCTTTCTTGTAACTTCACGCATCTATTTTAATAACCACTGTTTATTTTTTAGATAAAAACTATAAATATCATATATCAAGGTGCCTGTATAAGTTGATCCTAGATATAGGCTTTGACGATGATGGTGGTGATGACCAAGATGAAGTCAACTATATAATATAACAGTATGGCTTTATGGTATGAGATGAATAAAGATTATGCTCCATCTCTGAAACTCCCTCAAGTTGGTGTTTGGTATGTGGTGATGCGGCTGATGCCCGACTTGTCTGTTAGGGCCTGTCTGGCTATTGTTTAAGGCCGGGTGAGCCAAACCATTCAAAATTCAGCCTTCTCTCGTTTTGAGGCTTTCTCTTTTTCCAATTATGGTAGAAATGAGTTTGTTGTCCACCATTTTAGGAGACAAATAAATGCCAGAATGAAAATTACATGGACGTTCTCAAGCCAAAAGACTATCTGAACTTGCACCTGAGGCTGATTTATCTGTAGGACAACTGGTCAGAATGGGTCTATTTCCATCCAGATTTGATTCATGAACAAAAAAGACCCTTGACTAGATTCTGTCATTGACTTTCTCACTTAAGATTCATAACTTGTAATAATTATTTTTGCACTTCAATGATAAATGTCATTGAGATTAACATTTCCTTGCTGGGTTTATCATATTACTGTTGTTTCTTACTATGGATTCTGTCTCATGGGTTCTTAAATCCTGTTGGATATCCTCTGCAGTGTTATGTTGGAGCAGGGCACAGTAACGTCTCTTCTAGAAGAAAATGGTACTGTTAAGGGAGTTCTGTACAAGACAAAAAATAGCGAAGAATTAAGAGCATATGCACCTCTTACAATTGTTTGTGATGGTTGTTTCTCAAATTTGCGCCGCTCTCTCTGCATTCCTAAGGTGTAGTTTTTGTTTGAATTGTGGATTTTGAGGCTATATTTATGGAAAGTTTTATGAAGATTTCCAATTGGTTTTGTTTTGTTATTGCTGTCACTTTTGGCATATTGCTCCTGTTAAATTGTTTAGTATTTGCTCAGCACAAACTTATGTGATACTGACTTTCAATTTTCTATTTTATGTAGGTTGATGTGCCGTCTTGTTTTGTTGGTTTGGTTCTTCAGAACTGTCAACTTCCATATCCAAACCATGGACATGTTATTTTGGCAGATCCTTCACCCTTGTTGTTCTATCCCATCAGTAGCACAGAGGTCCACTGTTTGGTTGATGTACCTGGGCAAAGAGTACCTTCTATAGCTAATGGTGAAATGGAAAGGTATCTGAAGACTGTGGTGGCACCACAGGTATCTATCACATTTTAGGACATGGTTCTATTTTCTTGAGCAACATATGCCCTGATGCTTTAAATGGTTATGATTTTTTTGCTCTTTCCACCTTTTTTCCATTTGCAACAAGATTAATGTCTTCTGGCATGGCATGAAAAAAATCTTGGCATTCTTATTTTTCATTTTTACTGTATGATCTTATCAAGAAATATCTTTGCTTTTGTTTAGATCCCGGAGCAACTTCATGATGCCTTTATATCTGCAATTGATAGAGGAAGCATAAGAACTACGCCAAACAATAGCATGCCAGCTTCTCCCTATTCCACTTCTGGAGCCCTTTTAATGGGGGATGCTTTCAATATGCGTCATCCATTAACTGGTGGAGGAATGACTGTGGCGTTGTCTGATATTGCCGTGCTACAGAATCTTCTTAAGCCTCTACAGGATTTAAATGATGCACCTTCATTGTGTAAATATCTGGAGTCCTTCTACACCTTGCGTAAGGCAAGCCATTTGCAAATACTGTGTCATTGACTCTGGACTTTAATGTAGATTAGAAGTGTTATTCAGGCTTCGTTGGACGTACCGAAAATTCAAATTATAAGAATATTTTGACAGAATGGATGGGATGGGACGCAAAATCAGAAGAGATTTTTTCTCTAGTCCATCACACTGATGATACTAATTATCAATATTGAACTTGGGGCAGAAGTTCAGAAAAATAATGTGATTTCTTATTTGTGCACCATCCCAATTCAAAGTTGAATGTACAACCATGCATTCTGTTAAATATCAAGCCAGTGTCAAGATTGCCGAAACCAACCCAGGTTTGATGATTTGGTGTGCAATTAAACAACTATTAGATCATTCGTTAACTATCTTTGACTTTTAAATTCATTGTCCTATAGTATTTATCAACTGAGTGTTTGACATGGTTTTATTGGCAGCCAGTTGCATCTACTATAAATACCTTGGCTGGTGCTCTCTACAAGGTCTTTTGTGCCTCTCCTGATCAGGCAATGAAGGAAATGCGTCAAGCATGTTTTGACTATTTGAGCCTTGGAGGTGTCTTTTCAACGTGGCCTGTGGCATTACTATCTGGTCTAAATCCTCACCCATTGAGCTTGGTTTGCCATTTCTTTGCTGTGGCTCTGTATGGTGTTGGCCGACTGTTATTGCCATTCTCTTCACCGAAGCATTTGTGGATTGGAAATAGATTGATTTCGGTGAGTGTTTGCATGTCAATTTACTTGGCTCTGAAGTCATTTGTTTCAAATGACTACATTGCAGATGGCTTCATCTTGAGGTCTTTAGATATTCTATATGCAGATGGCTACATCTTAAGGTCTTTAGATATTCTATATGCGTAATTATTGTTTATTTGAAATTTACTTTCGGAAAAGAAGAAAAATAATGAAAGTAAGGAAGAAAAAATAGTGAGATAGAAATATAGAAATCAACAAAAATTGAAAACAAATTAGTAAATATATATATCGTCACCCACCACCACCACCATCAACGAATTCTTATTCCAACTATATTGGGGTCAGCTACATGGATTTTGCATTACTATTCCTGTCTATTCTGGGCCAAATCCTTGGACTTTTTCAGATCTATTGTTGCTACTTCTGCCATGTCCTCTTCGGCCAACCCCTTTTCCTTGAGGGGCCATTAGCATGCATGGAGAAACTTTTCCTCAATGGGGTTGTTGTTGGCATGCGTTGGACATGTCCAAACCATCTCCAATGAGTCTCTCTTAATTTTATTGATGCTATCTATAAACAGTCATGAATACACTCATTTCTGTTGACCACACATCAATCTCGACATCCTCAACTTTGTGACACTCATTTTTTGCTTGTGTTGTTTCATAATTGTCCAAAATTCTGCTTTATAGGTCATAGTTGGTCTAATCCTATATTGTAAAGTTTTTTCAATATAACCCAACCTTAAGACTAGCATGATAGTAAAAGCATAATCCCTTTAAGATCAACTATTACCAGTCCCAGGAATAATATACGTGGGGCTCATGCCAAAAGGAAAAATTGAATATGAATCCTACTTTATAAAATTAGATGCCTTTAGGACAAACTGTTACTTCATGCTTTGCTTGCATGTTAAATTTAAATATGATGGAGAGAATTCTTTCTGTGCCATTTTGTATAGATACAGAATGATATGAAACAATACACGTTAATTCACTGCTAAAGGATCATTTAGAATTTACTGTCAAATGATATCATGGTTACACCTCCAGCTATGTGACTTCATTGTCTTGAACATTTTTTCCCTACTTTGAGGAAACATATTCGGTTTATTCAGATCCTTTCTTACTTTTGTGGTTTCTATTTCTCAGGGTGCATCAAATATCATGTTCCCCATCATCAAGGCAGAAGGGATAAGGCAGATGTTTTTTCCTGCAACTGTTCCTGCATATTTCAGAGGTCCTCCAACTCATTGACAACTAATAAAAGCATCACTAATCCAGGCAGATGCATCTCTTCCCAATGTTCCCTTTGTTTATGTCCTTCCATTTAGAGAGGACCTGGGAATAGTATTTCGCTTCCATTTTATATCGGGTTCTTAAGATGAATACACAATACTTCTTCTATGAGATGGAAGCACATTGATTTTGGTGACGTGTGATCATTTGGGATGACCGAGCTGACAAACTGGGTATATTGTATTAAGAGATGACTCCACATTTTCTCCTTGATACTTGTCTTTATCACATACAATACACTGATGCTGCTGTGAACTATTCACCCTCAACTAATAGCTATTTTAGCCCTTTTTTTTTTGGGGAAACTTGTGATGTCGTTCTTTATAGTCCACAACTGGTTTCTATATCTTAAACTAATAATGGCTGTTCTAAAAAGCCTACAGAATTCTGATCTAATTAACGGTCTTGGAAATGTGGATCATGGGAGCCTTTTCCTGGACAAACTCATCCATTTTGTACTTGCTCTGCAGTTTAGTCTGATAATATTCAAGCAACAGAAGCTGAAAAACAGCAGCTGTTTTCGAATCTTGTACAAACGCTGGAGGAAAATTCTGTAGTGGGGTTTTGGTTGAGGGTTCTAGCAAGATCATGCTGTTATTTTGTAGGCGAATGATTTTCAGTAAAATTACTGTACAATCAAGTCCATCTGCAATCTGCTGGGCCGACTTCTAAACCAACATGGACCGTAGATTATTATTTTTCAGGAACGCTTAATTTTAGGCCCAGATTCATCCTGTAGGATTAGAGGCCTCTGTCCCACCATAGATTCTACCCGTTAACAGGCGGTGGTGAATGACGAGAATATTTTTATCATCTTCATCGTTCATTTCTCACAACATAGGCCTATAAGTTGATGGATCAGGACCTTTGTTTCGACCAATCCAGGCTGGACTGAGTTCAGCTCGCTTTTGGCTGGGCTTTTGCTGTGTAGATGTATTCACTGGGCTCAAGAGCAATCCAGGCTGGCTGAGGTCAGCTCGGTTTTGGCTATGTAGATGTATTCACTGGGCTCGTTGAGCAAGCTAGAGTCTGGCACCTTCTGTATGCTTATGCTTGGTTATATGGTCCAACCTGACCCAACTCACAGTCTATTTCACAGATGGGCTTGGTTGTTGGGCTCGTGCCTACTCCTTGTAGGGTCCAAAACTAGACATAAACTCAGCTAAAAAGTCTAAAATTGCAGCCCAAAGCCAAGCCGCATGTGGGCCAGGATTCCAAGTCAACACTCACATCCCATACAAAACCTCAAACCCATCCGAGCCAAAAAAAAAAAAAAAAAAAAGAGAAAGAAAAAAAGCCAGAAAATACCCTTGCAAGTTGCAATCATCCAATTAGGGCTATCAACGGTCTAGATTTGCTCCAGACTTGCACTGGCCTGATTTATGTGTCCAAGAATCATTGCAGCACGCAAATCGGCAAATCCTGGTCCAACATGAACCCCAAAATTTGAGACCGATTCGGGCGTGAATGCGGCGGGTTCGGGTGTTGTCCGCTTGAGACATATAAAACTATGTCCAAATCTTGTCTGAAATGACGATATTGCTGAACATCAATGGCGTTTCCAGATCTGAATCCTTCTCCTTTTCCATCCGATTCCCCTCTCTATTTGCTACAATTCAAGCTCCGATCCTTGAGCAGATGCTAGTAGGCCGTGCTTTGGAATTCGACTTCCGATGGTTCCATCCGTATCGGTGTTTTTCTACTCTAGAAACTTCGAGTTTAACCTGTTTTGATTGCTTTTGTTTAATCTGAGCTTAAACCCTCGACATAATCTTGCATTGGATGCGCTCTCCCTCGGAATATCGGTCTATCGCTCTTGATCTTCTAGGGTTTGGTCCGGATATGTGTTTATATATATATATATATAAATATTCAATTGCATCTATCCCTAACCATTTGTACTAAGGGACACCTTTTTTTGGGAAAATTTCAAGTGCAAAAGAGAAGTACAAAAGAAAAGTACACTTCTGTACTTGAAACTTTCTCCAAAAGGGGTGTCCCTCACCACAAATGGTGAGAGATGTATGCACTTGAATATTCTCTCTCTCTATATATATATATATATATATATATATATATATACACACGCGCGCGTATGCTTTTTGTATGTATTCTGTTTTTTCCCCTATATTGGGATTACTCCTAGTGTTTGAGAAAAATGACGATGATGTCCTAATGCATTGATTTAACATTATCCTTATATATTGAAATCTTTAATATCTTTTTTTGCTTGATCTTTTTAGTTCCTGATTGTACTTTACCAGATTGACACTGTGATGTTCTAAAATATTAGTATTTCTTTCTTCCGAATGTTAATGAGCTCTGTGTACTAACCCCTGACTTCAAAATATTGATATGATACTATTTTCCACAGAAAGTTATGTTTTTTTTTCCTCTTCCGTTGTTTGGCATGTGCAGATTAGCTCAATTATTCTTTCTTTGGGTGATTGTCATGTACAATCTGCTCTCAAATGAACCCTTGTTTTCGCGATGATTTTATTTGTTTGTTTTTCTGGTGTGATTGGTGGCTTCTATTTTTATTTTTTTTTTCAGTAAGTAAGATTGAGTGCCCATTTGATATTTCCAAATGGTTCATCACTTGCTTATTGCTTACAAGTGGGCAGCCATTAAAATTGACATCGATCTCTTGATTATGTAGGTTTGATGATGTTTGAAAAAAACTTAATTAAAAGTTGAGGTGGTCCAGAATTTGAAACTGAACTGTAAATGTCACCAGTTCGTACAACTATTCGTATATTTCATGTTAACATGCTGTTTTTGAGATATAGTTTTTTCTTTTTGTATGCATGCTATGTCAAGAAATGGTGATCAATATGCATCATAATCATACTTTTCTCCTTCGTGGCCATTGTACTTGATGTTTGTGACATAAATTATAAAGTTTTAGTTCATTTATGTAGCGTATGAAAGAAAGATCCTAGGTAATGTTCTCTGCGGTCGTTCTTCCTCGCAGCATTCACTCACAATGTCATCCGAGGCAAAGAGAGCTTTATAATCCCTATCCCCACTATACTTGTGTTGCTGACAATAGTGGAGGAAACATATTTATTTTTGAAGATTTCTTTGAATTGGCTATTTGCACCGTTGAAGTATCCGGAATTCAGTGATGGAGATTGTGGAGAGAGAGTGGGATGGCGACCTTCCCTTGAAGATGGAGATTTATAATTTTGTTGTTGGTCAAGAGTTTGCTGATGTCAAGACTTTTTGGAAGACAATTAAAGAGGCCGCTATTGCTAAACACTTTGAACTTCGTATAGTAAAAAGCTATCTAATTCGTTACTTTGCCAAGTGTGCTAAAGAAGGTTGTCCGTGGTGCATGTGCAGTTACGCTTCCCAATGTCCCAACCTTGCAAATGCACAACTTGGCCATCCCCAGGCATCAGTAGATTGGATTGTAAATTTTATAGGTGAACGGTTGCGAGACAATGTGCATTACAAGCCGAAGGATATACTGCAAGACATCCAGAAGCATTATGGGATCACTATACCGTACAAGCAAGCTTGGACAGCAAAGGGACGTGGCCTGACAGCAATTTATATGGAAGTTCTGAAGAAGGATAATGCCTTCTTCCTGCATACTTTGAGCAAATAAAGAAAACAAACCCTGGAAGCATTGCAGAAGTGTTCACCACTGGATCAGACCATCGATTTCATCGACTGTTTGTTTCTTTTCATGCATCAATATATGGCTTTGTGAATGGTTGCTTACCTCTTACGGGACTTGGTGGAATGCCACTTAAAAGCAAGTACCTTGGTACCTTACTTTCTGCCACTTCCTTTGATGCTGATGGTGCCTTATTTCCATTGGCTTTTGGGGTTGTCGATGTAGAAACTGATGAAAGCCGGATATGATTTCTGACTGAATTACACAAGCTGCTCGAGATGAACACGGAGAAAATACCCCAATTCACAGTCTTGTCTAATGGACAGAAAGGCATAGTGGACGCAGTAAAAGGGAAATTCCCCAGTGCATACCATGGATTCTGTGTGTGGAAGCGAGAGCATTGGCAAGGAGTTCAAGAACTCTAGGCTTGTCGAGCTTCTCTGGAAGGCAGCTTATGCGACAACTACACCTGGCTTTAAAGAAAGAATGGCAGAAACTGAAGAAGTTTCTGCAGATGCAGGCAAGTGGATTCAACAGGTTCCACGTTCTCATTGGGCTGCACCATTTTTCAAAGGAGCACGGTGTGGACATCTTTCTTCAAATATTGAAGAATTCAATATAGATGGATTCTTGAAGCACGAGAACTGCCCGTAATCCAGGTAATAGAACGGATCCATAGTAAACTGATGGCTGAATTTAATGAGCGCCCTCAGAAAGCGTCAACATGGACATCAGTGCTTGCGCCTTCTCTTGAGAAGCATATGTCTGAAGCACTTGCCCGCGCAGGTAGCTACCAAGTGCTCCGTTCTGATGCTGTAGAATTTGAGGTTATATCTGTTTAGTGCTCAAATATTGTTCTTGTTCTTGTTCTTGCCGCGATTGGCAGGTCTATGGCTTACCATGCTCGCATGCAGTGGCTGCACTACTTTCATGTAGAAAGGATGCCTATGAGTATACAGAGCAGTGTTTTACTGCTGCTAGGCATCGGGAGACATATTCCCAAGTAATACATCCCATTCCAGATAGAAGTGAATGGAGTAAGACAGATGAGGGTCTCACGGATGAAGACAATTGTGTTGTGCAGCCACTGAAGTTCCACCGTCCACCAGGCCGCCCTGAAAAGAAGCGACTCTGTATAGAAGACCTTAACCGTGGAAAGCATACCGTCCATTGTAGTCGATGCAACCAAACAGGACACTACAAGACAACATGCAAATCAGATATTATTGAGAGGATAGAACAGTTTTAGCTCTGTGTAATAGTGTAATACTCATATATAAACCTCTGTAGGATTAGTAGTTATCATGTATCATTCCACAAAATAACATCACCCCTCCTATCCATGCGTTATTGTGCATTGTAAAGTGAGACCTTTGTTGTATTTGAATCTTATTTTGTTGGATGGAACGTAGGAATGTGGTTAGTGCTTTTCTAGTACTCCTCTCCCTTTGGATTGTTCATACGAAGCAAATTTTTTTCCATCCCAAAGTGAAGATATTCAAGTTTAGGCCTATCATAAATAGACTTTGTTGACTAGATTGGAGAAATTAAACATTATTTGACTCTTATGGGAGAGCCAACTTGCTGGGGGGTTCTATTGCAGATAGAATGGTAAAATGCAACTATTTTGCCACTTTCACTCACTGAGAATTTTCCTTGCTTCTGTAAATCCCTTTGTTTTGAGAAATACAGGACAGGACACCCTAGTGGAAAGTTTGTCTCATCCCACACAGCCACCTAGGGATCCAACCCTCTGGGGGTGGGTTATACCCCACATGTACTGTACTACTTATCCAATCTTGCTTAAGGAAAAAAAAAAGGGTTTTTGCATTGCTCAATCATGTTATTTGCTGTGTTTTGGAGACGTTTTTGCCCGAAAAGTTCATTCATCATGTTAAATGCTTTCCAAGATCTATTCTCTATATTCCTCTTGAAAATTTGGCTTCCAAACCCAGAAAGAAACAGAAAAGAAAAGAAAACATCTGGTACTTTCATAGCAGGTAAACACAACTAGACCAACACACTTCAGTGGTTTCTAAGATTGAACATGATGTGGGATGTACTGTCTATAAGCCTACAATCATCCTTTTAAATAATAAAGGATCGTTTGTGTGTGTGTGTCGGATTTGCATCATAAATCCAAAGGCCTACAAACTTCTGGAGGCTCGAATTTGGTGAGTGTTTGTGCAGGGGCATAGATTGAAAATCCTAGTGTTGGCCTTTGTTCCCGGAAGCTCATGAATGGCACCAGACAGCCCCTGGATGGGCCGTCTGGATGGTGGGGTCGCAGATTTACATTTCAGTCTATGGCATTTGCCCCTCTTTTTTAAAACCCCACCACTGCTTTAATTGAAAATAATTACGGACGAGAGTGTTGAATTAAGGGATTATGATAATTATGTTTCCTTTTCCCCTTATAATGACCATAACTACATTACCCCATGCGCCGGTTCTTAGTGGAAGGTTCGGGTTCGGGTTCGGGTTCGAAGCTGGCCTATCTCATGTTTGGATGTGTGAGTTGTGTAGGGGTGTAGTATGGGCTGGTCCGGTCTAAGGCATATCATGGCCTGGCCCGACTTTAGTAATACTGGCGCAAGCTTGGCATGCCTAGTAAAAGTAAAGCCTAAGACCGCCCATTTAATCAATCAGGCCTGACCAATTCGGGTTTTTTTATTAATTTGGTCGGCATTTGAGTAATTATTTGGATTCTCTTGTGCCAGTTACCCATTGGAGAAAAAATCCATAAACAGATTACTTTTAATTTTAATTTTGATTAAAAACTATTTACAACAATTTTAGAGTAAATTAGCGAAGGGTCCCTCAACACCGTCTTGTAGTCAACGCTTATAGTTAATACAACTAGACATATTTTGGCGACGAGAGGTCCCTAGATACAATTTTCATGACTGATTTGATTTGCCCTTTCTAACTGTTTGAATTTAAAATCTCAAATATAATTCTTCCATAGATACAATCTTCATGACTGAGAATCCGGAGGAGGCCGTTGCTTCTCTGGAACCGATCACAGATCTGTTTTGCTATTTGCAACGACTCAAACCAGAGATAGGAAAACCTTAAGCAACCCACTTAAAATGCCCATTAGTTATGTGATCCTTGAACTTACTTGGATCTTTGGTGATCAAAATGGCCGTCCCTCCGAAATCACATGTCCCAACGGCTGCTTTCATCCTCTGCCAGTAGCTATTGAAAGCATAAGATGCAAGGGATATCTCTTCTCAATGTTCCATCTTCTTTTGGAGTGCTATTGCTTCATTTGGAGATTCTTCTTCTGTTAGTGGGGAAGTGTTTTCCAAAGGTGTCGGTTTTATTGTGGGGAAGGGAGATTTGTTAGATTTTGGTTGGATGACTGGGTGAAGGTGGGTCTCTTGTGTGAGTTATTTCCCAGAGTCTTTAGAGTGGTTTTCAACAAGGAGGCTATTGTTCGCGATTGCTATGAGGAGAGGGAAGGCTGTACTTTGTGGGGTGTGTCTTTTAGGAGAAGTCTTCGTTCTTCTGAAGAAGTGCAGTAGAGGGAGTTGTTGAGTCTTCTTTCTAATGTATTCTTGTGCAGGAACTCTAAGAACTCTCCAATTTCGAAGCCTTCCATATCCGGGGAGTTCTTCGTAGAGGCTTTTTATGTGGCATTGGAGGGGAACCAATCCTCTACTACCTCTTTTCCTCAAACTTGGTTAGGATTTGTTCCCCCTGGGTGGAAGTCTTTTATTGGTTAGCACTTGCAGGAAAGGTTTCTACAGCATACAACTTGAGAAGAAGAGGGCTAACGTCGTCTAGTATCTCAGATCTCTGTATGATGTGTCAAAAGGAGGAGGAATCAGTTAACCACCTTTTTCTTCACTGTGAGGTGGCGGCAGGCGTTTGGGGTCACTTCATTAGCAGGTGTGGTGTTGCTTGGTGTTGCTCGGAGAAAATTACAGAGGCAGGGGAGGCGTGGATGGGAGGACATTTTTCTGGTAGTGGTCGTACTCTTTGGAGGATGCTTCCCTTTGTTATTTTATGGTCCATTTGGAGGGAAAGGAATGATAGGATTTTTAAGGGTGACTTTTCTTTCCTTTCGGTGTTGATCGATAGAATAATTATGAGGATCGTTAAGTAGGCTTTGATTAGAAAAGAGTGTTCCAATCTTAGTATTAATGACATCATTCTAAATTGGGAAGCGTGTATGGGCTGCAGATTGAGAAAAGTGAGGAGAGTTATACTTTGGTCTCCACCCTCTTCTGGTGTGTTGAAGTTTAATGAGGATGAAGCTGCTAGAGGTAAAATGGGGTGGGCAGGAATTAGAGGTGTTCTTCGGAATAGCAAAGGGGAGGTCTTGTTTATGTTTTCAAAGCATGTGGGTGTTTGTGATTCTAATGAAGCAGATGTTTTGACTATTTTGGAAGCCCTCTGATGCTTTTCAAGACGCTTTCAAAGCGATCTTATGATGGGGAGTGATTCTTCTAATGCGATAGCTTGGGTGTCTAATAGGAGGTCTTTTTCTTGGAAATTTCAATTCCTATTTAACGAAATTCGATTTTTCACTACTACTATTAATATTGTCTTTCGTCACGAGATTATAATAGCCAACAATATGACTGATGCTTTAGCCAAGTAAGGAGTGAAGAGAAGCTATCCTTGGGAGGGTTTTATTATGTAATTGTGGTTGGGTGGGGTATAATGCTCTTGTACCTTTTAGTTTGATTTTTTTTTTTCTCTTTCTTTTCTTGTGTTCCTGCCTCATTGTTATTTTTCTTTTTGTTCTGACAACATTATGCATATCAATCCGATTTCCCTGCAAAGCATTGAAGTAGGTTTTTGGTTTCTGATGTTATTATGGGAAAGTAGGCATTCATGTCACATGTGTGAACTTGCGGCCATGTAGGTATTTCTCAGCGGAAACACGGTTATCCATAGTGTCTAAAAGTGTTATTTGGACGGTGGGAACTAAATGGGCACTCTTAATTCCGACATGTTTCTGAATCAACTAGAAAGTCCAGGGAAGCAAGGACACAGGAACTACGTGGTCGTTTTGAGGAGGCAGTTAATCAGCTTGGTTGACCCATCTGGTTGAATTGACTCGCAATCAGCCCCAGACCCACAAGCATAATCCATAGCTTCTTGAATGATAGGATCCGGCACAGTGGGCTTAGCCACACACCACAGTGGAATTCCCGGCCCTGAGTTTCCACCGCGGCAAACCATTGCCGGAGAAGTAGGGCTGCGATGATGTCGTCGCCGTCACCATCCAGTGCTACATCTTCGCTGTGAAGGAGGATGGTGGCCAGAGAATCCGCACTGGGGTCCATTTAAATGCCTAATCAATGGGAGTGGGGTACATGATAGGTGGATAATGGTTTGATGATGGTGAAATTGCATCATCACCTTTCCTTTCGTTTCCTAGAATGTATATCCTTTTCCAACTCTACTTTTTTCTTCGAACTCAAGCAACATACATCATTACCTTTCCTTCCGTTTCCTAGAATGCATGTCCTTTTCGAAATCTACTCCTTGCTTCTCTCGGTCAGTCAAAGCGTTGTGGATCCGAACTCATTTGGATGATCACGTTTCCCTTGCTTTCCTTTCCTCCAACGCATCACCTGTCTCTCTTCTATATGAACTCTACTCCTTTTTTCTGTCTACTAGCTCTCTCTCATTCCGCTATTTAAGCCCTCCTCTTCCTGTTTGTTCCAGGCATTCGCATAATACTTCTTGTTCTTCCTTTATTTTTTATAATATTAAGTGCGTTTCAGGCTGCTGGAGTGGAGATCTTTTGTTCTGCGTTTCCAACTCTTTGGGTGGTGGAGATGGCAGCTGACAGTGCCCCAACTGTAGAGCAAATAAAAAGTCAATCGTTGTACCTTCTGGTAATTTATCTGAGATCCCGTTTCTCTGCCTTGTAGTATTTTTCACACTCTTTCCATTCGATTCGATTGTGTTTCTTTTCATCTAATTTGGGTTTTTTTAATATTATTATTTATTCTTTCTTTCTTTCTTAGTGTAATAGTATTTATTATAGAGGAACATTCATGTGCATTTATCCTTCACCATAAGGTGATGGCACTTTCTCTTTTTGCACATGAAAACAAGGAAGTGTACCTCACCCTATCTACTTGAAAATTCACTTTTGTACTTGAAAATTTCTATTTATAAAAGTGTCTCTCACCCTATGATAAGGGATGGATGTACATGAATATTTTCCTTTATTATAATATCTCATCATTGGAAGTTGCATAGACATCGTGTGCAGTGACGGATCCAGTGAACAATCACTGGGGGCCCAGGCCCCCAGTGAATTTTTGGAAAAAAGAAAAGGAAAAATATATATATATATATATACACACACACACACACTAAGTTAGACCCAATGTAACCAGGCCCCCAGTAAAAAATATTAAGCCCATTTTTTATACATATTATTAGGCTCATTCTTCAACTATTAGGGCATCAAAGGTAAAGATTGCAGAGTATACCGCACTCTCCAGCTCTCCTTCACCTTCACCGACTCGCCGACTCATAACATAAGCTCCTCACCAATCAGCATCGTTCGATTTACCCAAAAAAATATTAGACTCCAATGACATGTAACCAGGCCCCAGTAAAAAATATTAGGCCCATTCTTTGTTTTATTGCTTGAAACTATTACATTATATTCGTCCCATATAAATAACCCAAAAAAAAAATCCGGGGGGCAACCCCGACTACTTAATCGTGCCCCCAGTGAATTTGAATTCTTGATCCGCCAGTGATCGTGTGTGCTCATTTGCCAAGAAGAAGCTCTTTCCTTTTTCTTTTTCTTTTTTCTCCAGCAAGTTATAGAATTGGCCTAGAGTGAAACGGAATTCCCCTAAAATCCATTTCTAGTCCATTCCAATTGTTCCAGGCCTACTACCAGCCCCACTTTTGGCCTAGCCAACTCTGCCCATTTTTAGACAGAATGTAAAGCCCCCCGAAATTTTTATTTTGTAGCCAACTCTGCCCATTTTTAGACAGAATGTAAAGCCCCCTGAAATTTTTATTTTGTTATGTTTATTGAACAGTTTTGATAAATACACATGTTTCATACTTTCATTATATAAAGTAAAAATAAAAAAATTTGGTCAATTATAGAATGTAGTTTAGTTTAAACCATGCAAGTATGCACTTTAGTATTATTTTGGCATTCTACTACTAAGTTTTTTCATTTTCAATTATTGGCATTCTACTACTAAGTTTTTTCATTTTCAATTATTCTTTTAGTTTTTTGTTTTTTTTTATTTATTTATTTTTCATTCATCTTTCCCAAAAAGAAACATTGGAGTTGATTGTAATGTTCCACTACACAGGACCATACCACCGGAATGGAGACTGGGATGAAATTGACAACTCTTTTTATGAATGTGTTCAATATTGTAGGGTCCTAGACCAAAATCAAAATAAGTAGCCTTAGACTCTATCGATGCAATCATTCATGCGGAGCCACGGTAAATCATCATTATAAGCTACTATTGGTGTGCATAAAACACAAGTAATGGTGTTCCATTGGATATCTGCATTTTTGTGCACTATGTTAGCATTATATGTGCATGACATTAGAACTCAAGTCACTTCATCCATGACCTACACGATATCACATACATGTATTTCACGACAACATTGTTACATGACGTATGCAACTCAAGTCAACACCGGTAATGGAAGTGGAGAATTGCACATATTAGCATTTATCTCAAAATATGAATCTGATATTATTTATTTTCATTTTCATTCACATGTTTTCTTTCTATATAATATCTATTTGATTTTAGGATACAGTAAGGTTCTGATTTCAACATCTATCAAAATCTTTAAAAGTGTCAAGTAACTCATATTCAAATTTGCTATATCTTTCAAAGATTGCGAAACAAATTATCATTATCATCAAAACCTTGTCCTAAGTTTCCAACTATGTTGGGATTAGCTATATGAATTTTATTTCTCTATTTCGCTCTATTCTAAACGAAGATTGTGAAACAAATAAATCACAGAATTTTATTACTACAATACTCCTATTATGTGATAATAAAATCCAATTATGCTTAAATCTATAAGTATTCTAATTTGCATGTATCTAAACAGGCCCTTCATATATGTGATAATAAAATACAATACTCTTATTATGTGATAATAAAATCTAATTATGCTTAAATCTATAAGTATTCTAATTTGCATGTATCAGAAGTGGCCCTTCATATATTAGTTTGCTGTTCATGTTTCTAAGCTAGCGATTTGAAGTCTGAAATAGGAAGTATGAGACTTTAATGTATTAATGAAGTTCTTCTTCTTCTTTATATGATATTTGGGTTTGCTGAGTTCTTTCATTTGAATCTTGTAGTAGAAATTGAATTTTCATTTGTTTCTTCGCAATGAGTTCAATTAAGAAATGTTTGAAATATCCTTCTGTTTTGTTTTGTCAGATGACCTCAACGATCAAAGTAAAAACACCGTTGACGGTCAATGGTTAGTGGATTTGAGTTGTGGTAGATGAGTCCTAGTCCTCTAAATCTATGAATACGAGAATTCCTATGTTGAAGGATTGGAACTCTATAATGTGGCTTAAAACTCAAGCCACTCAGACTAAATATCCTCATGAATTGTGGGATGTCTTCAAATTTTGCTCGTCAAAGAGTTTGCCCCACTCTAAGATGGACCACATTGATGAATAGCAAATTCTGAATGTGTTATGTCTAGCAGGGCCAATGGGGCCCACAAACCATGATAAAAAAGTATAGATTATTAGGACTCATTTCTGCATGGCACGCTGGATGTTATGATGGACTCCTTGGAGAGCTGCAACCAGTAATGTTCGTGTACAGACAAAGAAAGCCTAATTGTGTAATTTTATTTATTTATTTATTTTTTGTTGTTGTAAGGCAAGTACTCACAAACCCACAGGCACACTCACATAAGTCCTTCACCATCAATGCAACGCTACAACTGAGGATTGATTCCTCATTGTTTATGTGAAAATGAAGTGCTTCACCAACCCTGCTACCAGTGGATTCATCTCTTTTGACTAGTAGTTTTGTTGGCATAGTTTGTAGTACTGAGGAATTTGGAGGCCTCTCTTGTAATTGGGGAATTTTCAATGTGGCCAATCTAGATGCACGTCAATCATAAGGGAGGGTGTACTGTGGAACACGACTTTAATCATTTGAGATTTAATGAGCATATTTTTTTTAACTCAAATCATTAATAAAGAATATGTGGATCAGTGTCGGGTTTATATTCAATTCACAGGAGTTGATGTGGGTAAGTGGTAGTGATGTAAACGGGTTGGATCCGGGGCAGAACCATGGTGGATCCGAGCCTAGCTCTATTTTTTACAGACACTGATCCAATTTTGAGTTTTTCTAAGATCTGAAAATAGGTTCCAAACCCACTATATTTGGAACCAGATACTTCGAAAACACAGATAATTGGATACCCATTTGTAACCCAAGTAAGTGCGGTTGCGTTGATCATGGGTAGCCTCCCCATCCAGAATAGAATGGGTTTAGCTTGGTTGGAAAGCAAAACCATTTTCTTTTCCCCTATCTTAAATGACTCTTTGCATTGTTTCTCTTCCTAGTTTTTTGACTCCCCACTATCTTATTAATCTTGGAAAGGCAACCTTCATAAATTTATGTTTTAAGACCTCATAGGTACTAATTTTTAATTTTGACATATCATTCCAGGGAAAGACTCCAATTGAGGTTTTGTTCAAGGAGTTGAAGTGTACGAAAGAAGGACTAACATCAGAAGAAGGAGCTAATCGGCTTCAGATCTTTGGACCCAACAAGCTAGAGGAGAAAAAGGTTTTTCACCTCCATTCTTACACTTGCATTTTTATCCCCTTTTGTTATAGCCTCTCACCGTTTCTAATTTGGAAAAGGATCCCCTGTTTGGTCCAAACAAGAAACCTTGTTTATATTGGAGATTGCTGAAGTGTGACTGTCTCGGACAGAGTGCCAGATAGCCCATGGTGGGACCCACTTGATCAATCCAAACCTGTGATCCTGCCTTTCCTTCTTATGACATGGGTCCCATTGGTCTTACACCAATTTGGATGGAACCGATGGTTAGAAAATTACCTCAAAGTAAGCATTTAATATAGTGAAACTTGGGAGCCCTAGATCAAAGGGTTATGATGATGGGATTCACTTGAAATTTCAGATATGGGTGAGGCCCATTAGTATCTATCATTTCCCCACCTCATCATTTACTGGTGGGACCCCATAGACTATTCGAGTCAGCTCTGCAGGACCTATGTATACAACCTATATGCACATATATTAAGATGTACAAATTTTTAACCACCACAGGAGAGCAAGATTCTTAAATTCCTAGGCCTTATGTGGAATCCACATGCATGGGTGATGGAATTTGCTGCCATAATAGCTATTGGAATGGACAGAAGTGGGAAAACCCCAGGTTGGGAGGTCTTCATGGGAATCACTGTGTTGTTGGTGATTAACTCCACACTCGGTTTTATTGAAGAAAACAATGCAGCGAGTGCCGCAGCATCTTTGATGGCTGGTTTTTCTCCAAAAGCTAAGGTAGGATTTTGAAACTCAGTAATGCCCTTCTCTTGGTTGTTAGTAGGAATTTGAATTTCAGTTATGTCATCTCTAGATAGTCATTATGAATTTGAATTTTTTTTTTCTTTCTTGTTATGACTCTCTTAGTTGCTATGTTTAAATAAGTCACATGCTTCCATATTCTTATGCGACTAGTATATGTGTGTGTAGGTTCTCAGAGATGGTAGATGGAGTGAGCAAGAGGCAGCTATCCTTGTTCCCGGGGATATAATAAGTATAAAATCAGGAGATATTGTTCCTGCAGATGCCCGTCTTCTCAATGGGGATCAGTTGATGATGGATGAATCTGCCCTAAGTGGAGGATGCTTCATCGATGAGAGGAATCCTGGGCAGGTAGTGATTTCTGGCTCAACTTGCAAACAGGGTGAGATTGAGGCTGTTGTCGTTGCTACTGGCGTTCACACCATATTTGGAAAAGCTGTTAATTTTGTGGATAACAGCAATCAAGTGGGGCATTTAGAAAAGGTTCTCACTGCAATCTTTGAATTCTGCATTTGCTCTGTCATGATTGCGATAATCATCGAGATTATTGTCATGTTTGGAATTCAACACCGCAATTACAGGGATGGAATCAACAATCTCCTTGTTCTCATGATCGGAGGCATACCGATTGCCATGCCTACAGTTCTATCAGTTACCATGGCCATTGGATCGCATAGGCTTGCTGAGCAGGGTGCAATTACAAAGAGAATGACTGCAATTGAGGAGATGGCTGGAATGGACGTGTTGTGCAGTGATAAAACCGGGACGCTAACACTTAACAAGTTGAGTATTGATAGAAACCGAATTGAGGTGTTTACAGAAGGCCTGGACAAGGAGCACATGATACTGCTAGCAGCAAGAGCGTCAAAGACTGAAAACCAGGATGCTGTTGATGCTGCAGTTGTTGGAATGCTTGCAGATCCCATGGAGGTATTCCTTAACTCTTATTTCAATTACCTGATTGGTTCTTATATTTAGAGCTAAAAGCTACATATAGAAACCTAGAAGACTAGCTTGTTGTGGAGGCTTTATAAGGCCTCATTGGCATTTCAATACCCATAGCAATTGAGCACAAGAATCTCTTTCCATACAGCTACATGTCCCGCTTTCTCAGGTTTCATTTCACAAAATTTAGGACGGCATACGCCATCACATAGGAGGATTTTGCATGAAATGGTTGTCTTACCTTTTCTTAGCTGCTGTGACCCTTTAGTTGGCTAACCGAGAGTAAAATTGTCTAAGGAAATAACAAGGTAAATGCCTTCTAGATATAACAAATGAAGAAGACAAGGCATACTATGTTCTAATACTGAATCATCACCTGAACTATTTTTGTTTCATCTGAAAGAGAACGCAACGATGCTACTAATCTTTTTTACAATTGTTAATATATTATTTTTCTCTCTCTCTCTCTCTCTCTCTATAGGCTAGAGCTGGTATTTGGGAGGTGCATTTTCTTCCCTTCAATCCCGTGGACAAGCGGACTGCTCTCACATATATAGATGCAAATGGCAACTGGCATCGTGCTAGCAAAGGTTCCCTTGTGCAGGTTTGTCATCTTTTAACCTTCCTTTGTTCTTCCTAGGGGAATTTCAGAGATTTTAATGTGGATGAGCAGTATTTCACTTGTTGCGTTTTGTTTCTAAAATTAGTTCCCTTGTGCAGGTTTGTCATCTTTTAACCTTCCTTTGTTCTTCCTAGGGGAATTTCAGAGATTTTAATGTGGATGAGCAGTATTTCACTTGTTGCGTTTTGTTTCTAAAATTAGATAATGAATCTTTGCAATTGCAAAGAAGATATTAGGAACAAAGCTTCTGCTATGGATGACAAATTTGCAGAACATGGGCTTCGATCATTGGCAGTCGCCAGACAGGTTTGTCATCATGACTCCCAAACTTTAGTTTTGTTTCTATGTAATAGAGTGTTCAACGTTATACTGGTTCTATTATTTGTTTTGTAGGAAGTTCCTGAGAGGACAAAGGAGAGTGCTGGAGCACCATGGCAATTTGTTGGTTTGCTGCCTCTCTTTGACCCACCTAGGCACGATAGTGTAGAAACCATCAGAAGAGCTCTTAACTTGGGTGTGAACGTGAAAATGATTACCGGTAATTTCAATTTCCTATTCTATTTTTGGTAGACCATTTATTTCCATATCTACAAGCTCTCATGTGTTTCTGTAACTTTAGGCGATCGACTTTCCGTTGCCAGGGAGACAGGCCGAAGGCTCGGAATGGGAACAGACATGTATCGTACATCTTATTGGCTCAACAACAACAGTGATGAACCTCTTGTTGAAATTCCTTTCATTCACTTGATTGAGAAGGCTGATGGGTTTGCAGTAGTATTTCCAGGTGGGCGGGTGTCTCTAACGGCTTGCACCCCTGGTTTCCTTCGCAGCCTTTGTGATTTGAACTTATGCCCTTTGCTTATATTGGACTATTTTTTGTTAAACAGATCAGAAGTACGAAATCGTGAGACAGTTACAGCGAAGGAAGCACATATGCGGGATGGTAGGAGATGGAGTGAACGATGCACCTGCTCTGAAGAAGGCTGATATTGGAATTGCAGTTGCCGGTGCCTCTGATGCCGCTATAAATGCTTCTGATATTATCCTCACAGAACCCGGTCTCGGCGTCATCATCAGTGCTGTTATGACCAGCAGAGCCATTTTCCAAAGGATGAAGAACTACACAGTGAGTTCTAGATGATATCAAAGACATTTTGGGCTCTTTTACTACTGATTGGCAACTACACTCATTTTGGGTCTTCTGACTTGCAGATATATTCAGTCTCCATCACCATCCGTACTAATGTAAGTATGGATGCAGCCTCGTCATTTGTTTGGTTTTTTTATTCTTACTCGAGTACTCATTTTTCTATTTGATTGTTTTATTGCCAATATCGCAGCTTGGTTTTTTGCTCATTGCTCTCATCTGGAAGTTTGACTTCTCTCCCTTCATGGTTTTGATAATAGTAATTTTGAATCATGGTAAGCTATTACTAATTGGTACAAAAAGTTGATCTTTTCCCATGTTCTGCTTTTTCAAAAGCAACTTACTCTATATGTGCTGGGATTGATATATAGGAACAATCATGACAATCCCAAGGGATCGAGTTAAGCCATCTCCCATGCCGGATAGCTGGAAGCTGAGAGAAATTTTTGTGACTGCTGTGGTGCTAGGAAGCTATTTAGCCTTGATGACAGTGATCTTCTTCTGGATTATGATTGATACTGATTTTTTTTCGGTACTATTACCTAAGATTGAATTCATTTTAGTTGATACATCTAAACAAGGAAGAAGAATTAAACGTCTTATTTCTTCTGATGCAGGACAAATTTGGGGTTAGATCACTAAGGAAAGAACCTTATGAAATGATGACTGCCTTGTACCTTCAGGTAAGTATTGTAAGCCAAGCCCTCATTTTCATCACCCGATCTCGCAGCTGGTCCTGTGCAGAACGTCCAGGGCTCCTCTTAGCCAGCGCCTTTATTGCTGCTCAGCTGGTAAGGACCTACTTAATCCATTTGACTAATTTTATATCTGTAATGCCCTTAGATTTCTGCATGTTGCCTGCACAGGTTGTTGAACCTTTATTTAGTCTTTTAACCATCTCTCAACAAAATGAGAAATGATCAGGTCTCCACCATTGTTTGTTGTTAGTGAATCTTGATCAAGATTGGATGTTTGTGGGAAGTTGATTTTGAATCCACCTCCCTTTCATGTTTTAACTTTTAAGAAACACCTTCATCAACAATTGGATCTTTATTTTATAAATGTATTGCTCATCCATCATGAGCATAACTTTATCATGCTTTCGTGCAGTTTTAAGACATAACCCTCCTCATGGAGTACAGGTTATGAGTTTCAACCTACTATCCAAGTCATCCTTGTATGCCCCATAGGTAGTCCATGGTTCCATTGGGTTGGAAAAGAAAAGAACATTACTTACAACCTCACCTACTAAAACTTCAATGGTATGTGGATGAAATTTTTACCTCTTGCAGGCATCCACTATGTCCACACAACAGTCATCAAACATTGGGCAGTGGAGCTTCATTGGAATGGATTTGTTTAGTAGGTGCACCCATCACCATCCAATCATGGAGATAAATTGCACTCATTGCAAACTCGGAAACTAACGCACGCCATTCCCTTGAAATAATGCATTGAAATAGTTGTCGCACTTTGATTCACGAGTCCTGTTTTGCCAGGCTGCTACTCTCATAGCCGTATATGCCAACTGGGGTTTCGCCAGGATCAAAGGAGTGGGGTGGGGTTGGGCTGGAGTCATTTGGCTCTACAGTTTGGTGTCCTATCTCCCCCTTGATTTAATCAAATTTTTTGTTCGAGATGCACTAAACGGAAAGGCTCCAGATGTTTCAAAAGGAAAGGTATTGAACTATTAATAATAAATTATCACTCACTCTGATGTTGGGTCCTTGACATTACTAGCAATTAGCAAATGCATACTAATTTTTACTTTTTGTTCCATTGCATCCTTTCATGCTGTTTTCCATCACATAGACTGCCTTCACTAGCAAGAATTCAATGTCCTCTGTGCAAGAGGACACACTGCATGGTCTTCAACCCGTAGAAACAACAAACCTCTTCTCTGACAAGAGCAGCTACCTGGTGCAAGCAGAGACGGCAGAGCAGGCCTAGAGGCGAGTTAAAGTTGTGCAAGGTATGATGTGAAACTATCTACTCTAAAAGAAATGTAATTCAAGTCCTGCAAAAACCAATTGCTAGTGGTTGAGTTTCTATCATTTTCTTATCTTATACCACCGTGTGGTGGTTTCCAGTTTTCATGAGATTGCATGCAAGGGAATATGGAGTAAGTAGTAGAGCCAAGAGTGCTTGACAAGAATGAAATAGAATGAGAGAGAAGCTCTTTACCACAAGAACTACTATATCTCATAATTAAATTAATTTAAGCTTATATCTCGTAAGAACAGGAGGGGAGCAGTTCTGTTGTTGCCATTTCATGGTACGGATGTAAATAATTTGATTGCTATTTGTTTTGCGCTTGACTCCGACCATCGTGTGTGTGACCCCTGTGACTCCGATGATAGCTTACTGTCCAAATTCTCTATCGTTTCTGATGATGCACAAAAATGGATTTGCACACCACCGGTCAAGTATGAGTAATAAATGTGGAAATAAATGAGAGAGAGATTTATAGTGGTTCGGTCAGTGACCTACGTCCACTTTTGGAAAGGCAGAGGTTGCCGGATATGTCATTTCTCAAGTGTCCAGAGATTACAAATGTAGGAGAAGAGAGATGAAGGGAGAATATTGCTTGCCTCGGTATTTGTCTCCTGCCCCCCAAGTGCTGGTGGGGCTTACAATTTATAGTCGCTCCCCTAACAGATGGGGACGACTTTACAGCGCCGTTTACGAGGAGCCTTCGAGGTGTCCTCGACTGGGGAGGCAGTTGTGATATTCTCCGCACGACTTGGTAAAAGCGGGACGTGGCCTGCTTGCTTCCGAAGCGACCCGGACTGCTGTGACGTGGCCAGGCATCGTGGGTTTGGGCTCGGACTCCATTGGACCCAACGGATCTTTCATTAATTTAAGCCTTGGCTCATCACAGACTGGGCCACTTGGGCCTGACTCATCAGTTTCCTTTCAGCATTGATATCAATTTTGAAAATATTGCTATATTTATCTATACTGGCGTTTCCTTAATTTTTTTCCGAATGGTAACGATATTTTCTTAGTCATATTTTGAAATATTGTCATAATTGACAATATCCCGATAAAAATCACGATATATGTTATTGGAATAGAAAAAAAAATGCAATAGTTTATAATAGTGTATATATAATATATATATTTAATTATCATATATGTTTAGTTAAAAAATAATTCACCTCTAGTGATGTTTGTCTAAATATCATAAAATTTGTAGCTTTAACAGTAGGTCTGTTTGTTTGATAAAAAATATATTGTAATTGTAGTTGAATACATAAGGTGGTTAAAAAAAATTAAGGTGAATGGTGAATTCCAATAATAAACATCATTAAATAACATGATATTTTAGGAAAATAGAATAAAAACTATCCTTTATTATGCTTACTTATTAAATTTTCACCTTTGAACTTCCTTGGTCAGTGGGGTTCGAGGGTTCTGCGTGTCGGCCTCAGTGGCTCTCCTGTCCCGATCCTTGCACTTTTAATTCCCACGAGTGTCTGGTATGGTAGATAAATGAGGTTTGTAATGAGGATGGCATGGATGGCTTGCTTTCGGAATCTTTCAATTAGGGAACACTTTTATGTTGCTTTGTGGGAAATGAAAATAATTGATCAATTCCAAGAAGTTGACCGAGTGGTCTGGACCACGTTCCTATCTCTTCCGGAGCTAGAGTCTTGGTATCGACTCTCGATTCCCTCCTTTTTAGGAATTGAATGTTGAGTCCACTTGTGAGGAAAGAAAATGGTTGACCGAGGCTGGACTAAGGTGAGGTGCAGGGGCGATGTCACCGGGCAAGGTACTCCACCCGTTCAACACCCAATGCCCCTAGAAATACTTGCCTTGCCCCTTTTGGTATGGGTTGAGAACACGACCAGCTTTTATAATTACAATTGAAATGATAGAGATTGAAATGAATATGTGTTGACCTCCCCCTAGAAATTGAAGTGAGGCCTACTCTATAATTACAATAATAACATGGGCCCCACCTTTATGAATTATTGGACATAGAGCCCGCATTTAAATATGATAACACGGGACTCATATTTATAAATTAGAACATGAGGCTATTATTTTGATATTAAACATATATATTCTTTTATTAAAAGTTTTATATATAAGGTGTGTTAATAAAAGCTGGTAGAATGATTTTAGTATGTTGTACTTCCTTCATTGGATAGAGAAAGGGACAAAAATGCCACACCACATTTCTAGATGGGCGTTTTTATATAATTCATATACTCCTAAGTTCATGCTTGTGGGGCCCTCCTTTTTACTTTAATAGGCTCCCTGAAGCCAATGAAACACCTCATCAAACCCCCTCGGTTTCCGATACGCTTTGGTTGCCCTTATTTTTAACTACCGGAAATCATAAGAAACCATACATTGCTATAGGAGTCGTGGTGTTTTATGCGCTTTTTTGTGCAACACCCATTCTCCTAGTTTGTTTATGTGGTGGGAATACCCCATGTTTAGAGCTGCTTCAAGCAACAGTATTCCCGTATTACCTCGAGCGGAAGAAACTAGTAAAAGAGCTGCTCTCACATATTGAAGAAAGATCAATCCAGGTTGATGTATACAGTGATATATATTGGGTGTCATGGAATTTCCATGTTCACTCTACCTGATCAAGATATCCTTGGTTTCAATCAAGATTCAAGAAAGACCGATCGTGGAGCCTAGTGGTAAAATTTTTCATTATAAGAGAAGCATTTTTCAATTCTTAATAAGAAAAAAAAACCTTTGTTTAGGGGGGAGCTACATTTGGCCATCAAAGTTGCTCTCACATATTGATTGTATCCGTTCTCTTAAAAATGGGTGCTGGGTCATGACCAAGCCGAAGCAAGGCCCAAATACTCTCTCTGAGATTGGCCCAAGTCACTCGGGCTTTGAAAGTCACACCTTAGCTACACCTTGCCCCTGATTGAGCACATGAGATTAATGATGTGATTAATATGTAAGATCAATCATTACTAAGATACTGCTAATTACATTCCTCAATCATACTACATCATGGCACATTAAACCCAGCATAAACACACTACCAGAATTGATAATTCTCACCCTTAAAGATAGATATCTTAGCCCGTAAAAAGCACACACTAAATATTTTCATTCATTACCACAAATGACTGTTACACAGAGAGAATAAGTAGGAATGAGAAGCCTAATATTTCTCATCCATGTAAACACAAGTAGACAACTCCAACTCCCCACACTTTCCATTACACTAACATGACTCTTAACAACTTCCTAACAAAGAGAATCCAATTAGTAGAAAAAAGAAACCACTTCCTAGTTACTCCAAAACTTACACAAAAACTGGACTTTTTTTTATTTTAACTACGGGGAAAGCATTAGAAACCATACATTGCTACTGGATTCTTGGTGTTGTATGCGTTTTTTTGTGCAACACCCCTTCTCCTAGGTTGTTTATGTGGTGGGAATACCCCACGTTCGGGCAGTAGCGGCTCCAGGAATTCGAATTAATTGGATCAACAATAGACTTATCTTCTGTAAGTCGAATAAATTTATTTTTCCCTTTATCAACATTTGTAATCTACTTTCGATAATTCAACAAGTATAGTATAAAATTCTCAAATAGTCTATTTCCGATAATCCAACAAAGATAATATTGAATTTTTTTTTTTTTAAAAAAAAGAAATTTTAATACATTATTAATAATAGTTCTTTTTCAAAAAGGCAAAATCCAAATACATAAGCTCCTACAACTGCCCTCAACAGGTTTTCATGTGTTGAAATTGTTGCATAATAGATTCATTATCAACACTAGCAACCACATATTTTTCAATATATGTAACCAAACAATCTTTCATCCATTGATCTCCTATTTGATCACGCAACCTGTTATTTACGTACTTCATTGCTGAAAAAGCTCTTTCTACCGTGGCTGTCTCTGCTAGTAAAATCGACACTAATTTTAAAAGCAAATAAACCAATTAGTATACAATATCCTTCTTTGTCTCCACTAAGTTTATAACAATGTCACAAATTCCTTTAAGTTCTAAAAACTTGTTCTCGTGGGCCTATTAATTTTATTTAATTTTTGGTAGACAGTTGGCCCATTAACTTAGGCGGTAGGTATTTTATGGTGACTTTTATTCGCTACCACAGCAATAAAGAAAAAGTGCAAAGTTAGATAATGTGGCGTGAAATTCTTAAATTGAGTGGGGTTGAAAGCTTCCTATAAGTTCAATTCATGAAATAAATTTTTTTATTTTTAAATGCGTTTTCAAATCTCAGTGGGATTTTGACCCCACTGTGATATATGTAGAGCAGCCCATGCCTTTGGAGCTGCTTTAAGCAACAATATTCCCCTATTATCGGAAAACTAGAGCTGCTCTTTTTTGTGCAACACCCCTTTTCCTAGGTTGTGGTGGGAATACCCATGTTTGGAGCTGCTTCAAGCAACATTGCTATGGTTCATCATGCAACTGCAGCTGGGCCCATTGTGTCAAGATATCTAAACCGACCAAATTTGGGCTATATTTCAATTATGTAAAGGGCAGGGTTTCCATACCCTAGGCATGATCCTATTCCCATTGGTAGCTCGCTCTCTCTCTCTCTCTCTCTCTCTCTCTCAACATAGATATGAACAGTGATATCTCATCTGGATCTAATGGGTTATGGTCTATTTGTTGTGAGAGCTATCATATTTAACAATCTGAATCACGTCTCCATTGATATCACTTTTGCAAGACCCATGGAGAGCTTATTCTTGGAACCTGGTTGGATTAGAAACTAGTGGTTGAATTTCACACCTATATTTAAGGTTGCATCTTATCCAGTTGAACTAGAAGATGCCAAGACCAGGCCTTTTAGCATTAGGCCTAAAATTTAGAACCAAACCCAGTGCTTGCATCAGAAAGTTAGGCTTTACTTCTGCCATTTAGCAAATGGGGCTTACATTAATTGCTGGGCAATGATTAGTACCTTTCGGCAAACAAAAGTCAAGGTCGGTCCAATTAATTACCTAGCAAACATCCGAAGCCAAATCATTTACAACATTAGCCATAGCCTGCAAAGCAAAATTCTTTAGCCTGGCATTCCATGTCCCAAGTCGAATTTTCTTACCATCTCCGTCTTATGAGAGCAACCATGACATTTATGGTCAAGAAGGCTTCTAAAGTTTTCCATCTAGACGGTTTAGTCTACCATACATCATCGAATGAGCATGTAAACCCTTATCCCCTGTTTGGATCCTCAAAACTCAGTTTCCCTGGAACCAATTTACCTGTGAATTTAATTATCTGTATCCCTATTTACCTGCAGTTAGTCATGAAAATAAACGAGCTGCATCGTTTAAAGGTAACTTGGGATATTCAAATGCATGTAATGTAACCTTGTTTACTTCTAACTAGCACAGTAACCCTTGCTAGGCACGAGTATGCTCATACAATGTAAATGAAATATTCATATAATTGGAAAATAAGCATTGACTTGAATGACAGTCCAAATACAAGACACAATAGTAAATTAAAAAAAAATTATGACGGTATCTATTTTCATAATTAAAAGTAGGTAGGGTAGAAAGAAAATATGAGACGTGAGGTAGAACAAAATGGGAGGATTTGCAAAAATGGAATATGAGATTTGGATAAAAGGGGTTTTACCAAAATCGAAAGAGGAAAAGTGGGGAATAGACATGATAGTTATATGTGATAAAATAGGTACTGCATGGGATAAAAAGTAGGTGGTTATGAGAGATAATGGAGGATAGATGAATAACTTACAATCAAAATTATAACCACAGCCCAAATCTCCTAAAAAACCCTTCAACTTAATATAGTATAACTGTAAACAGAGCTACCTACACTCATTTTGTGAGGATCAAAATGGACCCAGTTCCTTAATTGTGGGTTCATCATGAATGTATGCATCATGAAAATGCAGTAGTCATTCAAATGGCTGCCATCAAAAGATGGTTACAAAAGGCAACTGGGGAACCACAATTTTCTTTCAGATGGGGCAACGTCAATGACAAAAGGAAAGAAAATGGGCTTTGATTGTATTGGAGGGAAATTTCTTAAAACATTCATTTCTTCTATGGCCCACTATTGATTTCAAAGTCCTCTACACTAAAAACAAAAAAAAAAAAAAAAAAAAGAACTACATAATAGTCTCACAAGAATCTCATGAAGCACTCGGTGGGCCCACTTAAAAAATGTCTAAATCAATAAAAAAAAAAAGAGACTCCTCATGTAGTATATAGTCCTAATCAAATTTTATATAAATAACCTCTATGATCAATAATTTAAAAACACTCAAATAAAAAAATTAAATATTATATATACTTGACAGTTAGCTTATTAGAGTTGATTTTTTTCAAAGGAAAAAGGGATTTGGATATTCTCAAGTGCAGAGCCTTTTTATTTTTCATAATTTTATGCATTAATTATATTATTAATGATATGCTCAGCCTAAGGTGGGACCATATCCTGTTGAAGTAAACTTTGAAGAAGTCCCATCAGAACGGTATTCATTTTGAGATAATTAAGATTATCATTAGGAAGGGTCCACTATATATGGATTTTCATTTCCTTTACTCATGTTCTTATTAAATGGATATTCATAGAATTTGGACTTAAAGTACTAACGAGATAGACACATAACTCCATTCATTTTTATCTTTTTGGGTAAAAGCGATATAGAAAAAAAAATGCCCTCATCAATCATTATCTAGAAAATTCCTCCACCTCTCATGAAAGAAAAAGAAAAATGAGTGGCAAAAACATTAACAAAAATGTCCTGATTTTTCTCCTCTTACACAAAATCAAAGGAGAAAAAGTCAGATGAGGGGCAATTTGAACCCCACTCCTTCCAGGCTTCCACCCGTGACAAAAAGTGGTTAGCTGTCTAAAATCAAGACTTTAATCAGATGGTTAGGTTCTGTTCGTCTACATCAATTGATTCCTTGAAATTCATCAGGGGGAGGGGAGTGGTCCAAAGTGGATTAAAGAGGCAATGAGCAGTATTACCATCTTCTTAGAATTTAATTTATTAACATGATTGGTGGTCTATCAAAGAGAATTATATACATTTGATGGCTCATTAGGTATCTTTACCCATAGTACTTCGCATTTATTGCTTTTTTTTCATTTAATTTTTTTTTTTAACCTAAAAGTCATAAATATTCAATGTTTACAGGACAATGAACCCTTCGCTCATGTTCATGTAAGAATGTCTTTGCAGCATTTTAATTCTGAACCCAGTTATAACTTTTAGAAAAAAAAATAAAAGAAATTAGAATTTGAATTCCTACTGTATTATGTGTTTTCACTCTTTGTAAGTGACTATTGAAAATGGTTCTTTCCCTGTTGGTTTTGCATTTGCATATTTTTCAAAAGAACTTGGCAACTGGCAGGAAATTCTGACTTTTCCGTATGGGAGACTCACACCAGGACTTGCTGCATATCTTCGTCATCTTTTGCACGAGCTCAACTGCCAACTTAAACTGATTAAAAGCCACACATCCTCAATCTGAATAACACATGGTAACCACATTATCCAACAAACCCCCGCAACCTATCACTTGTGGAGGAGGATAAATTCCATGTTGGGCATGAAAAGATGCACCTTTTCTTTGGGTCTCCCCATTTGCCAGCCCATATGGCAAACAAGTCCCACCCCAGATTCAAATACGTGCTGTTGCATTGTTTCATTTCTTAATAATCAACAATCCAACTACCAATTCAAAGGGGTTCGCCGAGTGGTCAGGACCATAGTCCATTTCTTTTGCGGAGCTAGAGGTCTTGGTATCGACCCTCATCTTTAGAAACTATAGGTTGAGTCCACTTGTGCTACTACTTAGGAGTCACAGGGGTTTTACCCGACTTCTCTCTATGTCTGGAGAAAATCAGAAAGTCTACTTGTCCCGGATTTCATGTCCCGGGACAAGCACGACTCCATAGGGAGGGGCATTTTGGTCATTTTTGGATTTCATGTCCCGGGACAAGCACGACTCCATAGGGAGGGGCATTTTGGTCATTTTCAAAAATGACCAAAATGCCCCTCCCTATGGAGTCGTGCTTGTCCCGGGACATGAAATCCGGGACAAGTAGCATGGCTCGGAGAAATTAGTCTAGTACAAAACATTGGAAAACCTCCCGACTACCGACCCAAGAAAAGAGTCTTTTCCATAGCGATGGGGCTCATTAAAATTATGGTCCTGATAACTTAAAGTGGGCCCGACTTGTCGAGCAAACTGTACACTTTTTAAATGGACCGTAGGAGGCCGCGTTTCCTCAAATCACTCCACCCCATCAATCTATTTTTGATCTGGGCGTGGCAATAATGAAGAGAAGTTGAGAAAATGGGAAAGGAAGAAGGAAGGCGATAAAGGGCAGCCAATGAAAGAGGAGATGGGCTTGGTGTGGGTGGTGGCCATGGCATTGATGTTGCAGTCATGCCATGTTTGGAGTGGGAGCAGCAACCTTTACCCTGTGGTGTTAGTGCCGGGCAACGGTGGGAACCAGCTAGAGGGACGGCTAACCGAAGCCTACAGGCCATCGAGCCTTTTGTGCAGGAGATGGGATCATGGCCGTTGGTTCAGGCTATGGTTCGACCCTAGCGTGATCGTGGGTCCTCTGACCAAGTGCTTTGCTGAAAGGATGACGCTCTACTACGATCCGGTCTTGGATGATTACAGGAACGCTCCTGGGGTTGAGACCAGGGTTCCTTATTTTGGATCCACACAGAGCCTTCTCTACCTCGACCCGCATCTCAAGTAACCCTTTCTCATCTCCATCTCTGATCTTATCTGGTCCTTTAACCTGGGCACAGGCGCACACAAAACCCCGACTGGTCTAAGCTGCTGACCATGCCCATATTAATATACTTGGAGGAATCCAACTGGAAAGATGGGTATATGGTTCCAAGGTTTAGAACCTGATTCACAAACCCTGAAGCATTGGGTCTGGTTCCGATTGAGTCGGAACTAGGAAGGCTAGGTCAATAATTGCTACCTGTGGCTGGGCATGTACTTGCGCTTTATTAAAGCAAGCAGAGGCTGAGGCAGACAGAGCCCATTCAACTGTTGGCCTTAAAACAATTTACAAATGGAGTTCAAAGGCTCAGGTGGACCCAGCGCTGGCCTGGACTATGCCAACAGCCAGTGCCAAGGTGGGGACATGATTTTCGTGATTTGATTGCCAAGTGTGATCTTAATGAGATGTAAGTCCTTGAATTCTTAATATGAATTGGGTGAGGGCTAATTTTTTAAGGAGTAATGTTGAAAATCTGCAATGGGTCATCAAATATTATTCCCTTTTGGTAGGAATTGATTGATCAGTCATGATCCTAGAAAATCAAATACTAAAAGAATTAATATGCTGCACCATGTATTCTTACTAGTGGTTCCAACTTTTGCATTTGCAGTTTATTATCTCATGTTCTTATACCAGTACAAAACACACTGTAGAGAAAACTATGATTGTAGACAAGTAGAGTTTCTTCTTATTCAGCTATTTGATGGAAGTAACAACAGTCGGAATATTTCAGGCATATCACTGCATATATGGCACCCCTAGTAGAATCCCTTGAAGAACTTGGTTACATTGATGGACAAAACCTCTTCGGGGCGCCTTACGACTTCAGATATGGCCTCGCTGCAGAGGGTCATCCATCCCGGGTGGGCACCCAATTCCTCAATAACTTGAAGCGATTGGTCGAAAATGCAAGCTCCTCCAATGGAGGCAATCCAGTGATAATCGTCTCACATAGCTTAGGGGGCCTATTTGTTCTCCATCTCCTCAATCGAACCACACCATCATGGCGTAACAAGTTCATCAAGCACTTCATTGCATTGTCCGCCCCGTGGGGAGGCACAGTTCAGGAAATGCTCACCTTCGCCTCTGGCTACACCCTCGGCGTGCCCCTGGTGGAACCCTTATTAGTCAGAGGAGAGCAAAGGAGCTCAGAGAGCAACCTCTGGCTCCTCCCCTCCCCTAAGCTATTCGGGCGAAAGCCTCTTGTCATTGCGCGAGATCGGTCATATTCAGCATTTGATATGCCAGAATTCCTAGAGGACATTGGATTCAAAGAGGGTGTGTATCCATACAAAGCTCGCATTTTACCGCTAATGGAGCGATTAATCATGCCTGAGGTGCCAGTCACATGCATAATTGGGAGTGGAATCAAGACCCCAGAGACACTGTTTTATGGGAGAGAGGGGTTTGACAAGCAGCCTGATATTATCTATGGAGATGGCGATGGAACAGTGAACATGGCGAGCCTGTTAGCACTTGAATCCTTATGGTCTAATGTGACACGACAGCAATTTAAGGTGACCAAAATCCCTCAAGTGTCTCACACTTCTGTACTCAATGATGATGTTGCTTTGAGAGAAATAGTAAGAGAAATTACTGACATTAACTCTCGTGTTCTAAGATCAATTGTGTAGTAACATTGAAGTGCACTTGATTTACATTATACTTATTTGAGATTCGAAAAGCAGTACATTCCATTTTTATTATTCCTGTCTTGGTAATTGGTGTTGGACAGGGGAGTCATTGATGCTTACATTTGTTTATAGAACTTGAATTACTATGGTGGTGGTTGTGTATTCATGTCCGACCTCCGTTTGATTCATTTTACATTTGATGGGAGATATTTGATGGTTATTTTTTAAAAATTTACAATTGTTTCATTAATTTTACCCATTGTTTAAGTTATAAGCCTTATAACTCCTATGCATTCCATTGCATAAAACAAATTAAGCCCTCAAATCTGATGAATAAGGAACAGCTTGACAGTTTTTATTATTATTTTATAACGGAGGGTCCCAGCCCTTTAGGCAGACTAATGCCTACGGGCCCGAGGTGCCTGGTAAATTCCCCGTGACCCCAGTATATGAAGGTGATGAGTTTGAGATTTCAGTAAATTTTATGTTTTGAACTAACAGATGAAAATTATCATCTGTCATGGCCATGGCTGACTTAATATCAGCCGATTTACAAAATCATGCTCATTACTTGTTATGTTCATATTCATAATTATCCGACTCTGTAAGACTGCAAATCGTTACTGCTAGAGTGATATTTCGCCCCTATGTGTATAAGGACACAGGGAGGGTCAAGACTGACAAGGTTGGAATTTGATATGAACTGTGTTTAACTAAGCAAAGTTGTTGACACAAAATACCAAAGATTGCCCTGAAGAATTTCTTCTCACGAGCCATCCCCGTTGTCACTTTCTTTTTCTAACTAGTTCTCTTCCTATGATTTAGAAGCCATGAATCAATGGATGGTATGGTACTACGTAGCTGGAGGCAGTTGGATATAACTTTGATCAATGCGATTTGCTCATAGTCTGACCATTTCTTCATTGACAATGGAACCTTCTTCACTAACTGATGATGATACTTCCAATTAATTTGTTATATCAACCAACACGCAACTAGAGTCCATTTATCTTCTGTAAGCAACATAAGGACCCAAGATATCCCAAAATTTGTGAATTTCCCCTTTTTTGTCTTATTTTTCCAGCATCCACCTTTTAGCTAGGTTGAAATTGTGCCGTAATATAAAAAGAAATGTAGTTTTCTCTTCTGCAAATTATGCACAAACATCTCCTTGCGGTCCCTTAAAATTGGACCTAAACCAATTAAGCTTATACTGCTAGCTATATTCGTATCAGTCGCTTGATAGAAGCAACATAACAACTAATGTTGACCGACACTGGAGTGCAACATCACATCACAATAGCACCGGTGGCTGTGTTACAGTCAAAGCAGGCAAATATGATCTTTCCAATCCTGCATCACTGCCAACGGCAGCTAACAAGCTTAGGTTACCTGCCCACCTTCGTTCCATCTGACTCTCTTTATTCTAGAGTCTTTACATTAATTAATTAGCTTATTGCGGATCAAATTTAACTTTAAGCATAGCAATATTGTTATTTAAACAAATCACTTGTGAAATAGCTATAATTATACATTACGATTGAAAATTGAAATGGAAATTAAATAATTAATGATTTGATCCGCTTTTACAGGGAGAAATTAAGTCTCACGCAGGTAACATTGTGTTGGGGGCGTTCATGATATATACATATATAGAGACACACATGCACATGAATCAATAATCTGGTGTATACCGCTTTGATGGAAGCGTGAGATTGTTTCTCACAAGAGAAATAGAATTAACATCTTGTCCATCCAATAGGTGGGCATTATTCAACAACCCTAAAATGAACCAAAAGAGAATTTGCTTCATTTGGGCTCCAGTAATTTGCATGTTAGCAGTATTCAAGAGGACTTAAACATGGGCAAGAGTTGATATTATCTATTGATTGAGAAAAAGAGATAAAATTATTAGAAAAATTAAGAGAGACAAAAGAGAGTTAGATTTTGAATATTTGAAGTTTCCTTTTCCTTCAGTAACCTGGAATCTTTGCTTTGTTTTAATAAAGAAAATTCTCATTTAGTAGTAGTCTCTTTGAAGCTGTATTCTTTTACTCTGCTTCATTTTCTTGATATGCTAAATGGATAGTCGACGGTCAATGTTCAACAGAGGATAAAATGGCTGGCATTTGGGTCATCTTCCTCGTCACATATCCTTCTTGTGGCCCATTATACGCACAGGAGGGTCCCTAAATGAAGTTTGTAAAACATGTACTATAGCTTATAAATACTAGAGTTTAGTCGTGTAAGACGGCAATTTAAACTGGCAAGAGTAGAGAGCATGGACCTTCCTCATTTCTCTGTTATTCAAGCAGTAGAGAGACGAGAAAAGAGTGGAGCCTCTCCTCTGCATACTGTAAGGAGACCACCACCATCAAAGCCATGGAAGAAACCAGCTTCTGCATCCCAGGCTAGATTTTATGTTGTAGACCCTCGTGGCTTTCGCTCACTCGTGCAGAAGCTTACTGGCTTACCAGAAGCCCCCACGAGTAGGCTTCGAGAGGGGGCGCCTCGAGAGGGGGCGCCACGGTCACTCAATATCATCCCATTCCCATGACAATCACATTCATGCACATCATCACCATCGGTCTCCACATCAGAATCGAAGGCCAATTCTCCGCAGCCAGTTACAACAGTCACTTCATTCGCTTCTTCGATCGGGTTTCTGTTGCCTTCTTCATGATCTTCACCCCTTCTCATCCCTGAAACAATGGCGTTGTGGGAGCAAAGCAACATCCTCTAGGACATATTTATGCAGAGCATATTTCTGCAGAATATAAATTATTTGCCAGAACCAGTTATTCCATGTTAGTAGTTTACTCACTTTTCATATTTTGAGGTGAGGAGAAAGGAAAAAGCTATTTCAGCACGGAAAATGTTCTTTCGCAATCAACATTAACAACTGTAAGCATAGAAAATGAAGCTTGCAAACATGCCCTTAGTAACAAGTACTGAATTCTGAAAGAAAAAAAGTACTGGAATCGGACTTCCTAGATGGTGTTTTTATTAACCTTTGTCAGATCTATTGCTAGTAGTTCTTAATGTTTTGGTGTTGTAAATGTTTCCTTCTCCATCTTTGTATTTTTTGTGTCTTATGGGATGAGAGCTAACTTTCCTTCTGTGAGACACGTAAGAATATTGGCAATGTTGGATTTAACAATTCAAAACTAATTTAAATTTTCTAACCTGCCTTCCCTCTCCGATCAGAAAAAGACAGACAAGCTACATCGACTCATTCAACGCAGTAAGAAGCCAAAATTAAGAAAAGATATGATGCCAAACAGCAACATTTAGAAATACAAGTAATCCTTTAGAAAGAGAAAAGCGAAGAAAAAATAAAAACGTAAAACAGAATGGAAGGAGTAGAGAGAGAGAGAGAGAGAGAGAGAGAGATGCTAATGTTCCAATTTCCAGTACATAAACCTTGTACCGGGCTTATCGTAGGTGCCTTTTCATGTGGTTTGAAATTATAATTTTTTTGCAACAAACACAACATTTTGAATGCCTCGAGGACAAGATGTCACATCATGTCATCAATCCGCAACAATTCCAAATCCTTGTTATAAATGCCTCTAGCCAAATAGGCCCTTAATATTATAAGTAAGTTCTCCTCCAAAGTAAGTTAAAAGAGCATGCATAATGACATTCTCATTATTATAGAATCTCAAGTCAATTAGATAAATTGGAGCTCTGTATAGTGCCACACGATAGTTTATTAAATTTAATTTATATCACTAGTTATTTTATTAATGAATCATTTAAATGTAGAATATCTATAGGATAGGCAACCATACTTATATATTTTGACCTCACTCATTCCAGACAAGTGGTGATTCTTAATTTGTTGTGCTCGTTTTTATTGATCATTATAAAAAGCAATCATATAATATCTATTAATTCAATCATATGAATTGAATCACACAGCAACTCCCGCTCCTATAGGCCCTGCTAGGGATCGATCCTTGGCAGGGTGGTTTTCAATTGCCTCTACTGGCCATTGGGCCAACTCAGTAAAAAATAGTTCCATTAATTGTTAGATTTTGTAGAAGAATATACTATCAACCTCTTAGAAATGAATAAAAATGGAGAGGGTGGGTTTAGTTTTTAGATAATTTTAAAGATGATGAAGTTTTTTAAAAGATGATAGTAATTTGACGTCAAAAACATCATTGAAGTTTCAGATACAAGAATATTTAAAAACACAGTCATCGGCTATCCACTCTCTACATAACCGATGCATAACATCATTTACAAAAAAATTTTCTCCAATAGACTATTGATAGTAGGAAATATAAAATATTGGGTTAATTGGTGACTTGCCTCGACTCAACTCTTGTCAAGGGTGGATTTGATAGTGGTTTATCAGATTCTGAACTGGTCATGACCAAAGTTCTTTTGGGTGGGTTCGTTTTTTGTGTTGTCTACCCGTCTTAGTCTTGGTTATAACTACTTTAGCTATTTTAAAATAAATCTGAACACACAGATTTTATAGTCCAATTAGGTATGGAGCTCAAAGTAGAACTCTTTCATATAATACGAATTTCCATAGCTGCACATACCATGATACCATATTAGGAACACTAAAACATGTAATGCTCTTATGATGAATGGGGTGACCTTTGGTGTAGATTTTGTTCTCGGCGAAAATGGATAATCAGTCAAAGTCCCTATGAACAAGATATCATTGGTTGAAGATCAACGCCTGAAAAATGATTGTGGGAGCCACACCCGTATCAACAGGCTGGTGGCATTGACAGAGGATGTTGCATCAGCTGGAGATCACTCTTCTGGTTGATCATGAGTTGAGTCCACCTGACCCAACTATGAGGGCCTGGCCCAAACTACAAGGCGGGAAAATTCCAGCCCTTCCAATTTGAACTTCTGACGAAGCTAGGGTGTTGCTGTCCTTGCACAAGTCGCAGAGGTGGCGTGGCTTTTCTCTCTCTAGGAAATTCTAAACGCACCTACTTTTGTTGCTGAGCTCACCCACATTCTGAGGTCATCATATTAAAAATATAAAGCTATCTTTTTTTGCTGAGCCCACCTACGATTATTTCCAGAACTGCCCCCGTCTCCTCTTCCCCCTTCCCTATTCCCTCTTCTTTTTCCTTTTCGACCTCGCCTTTTCTTTATCCTTTCCATGTTTCTCCGTCTCAAGAAATGGCAGCCCTATTTCTCTATCTCGATTGCCAGTTACATCTTCTCCATTGTCTTTCTCCTTCAATATTACATATTTTCCATCGACATTATATCTCTTCACGTTCAACTTCTTCCATTTTTATTTTTTCTTTGATGTTAATTGTTTTTCCAACTAAATAAACATATTTAGAAAATGTCACAATCTATGCAAATGGAATGTAGTGCGGGTTGAACATGGAATTGAAGGGATGGGAGGGATAAAACTGTGAACGGAACTCCAAAACAAAAAATATGTTCGCATTATGTACGGATACGTAGATCCATGCACGTTTAATGCATAATTTTTTTGCTTGGCATACGAAAATCGTGCACATCTAATGTGGATAATATGTATCCATGCATAAATGAAGTCAAGGGTACAGTCGAAATTTCACCTACAGATATTTTGGTGATAAATTTTTCTTTTAATGTGGGTGAGCTCAATGAAACAAATGCCCCATTTTTTTTTTGGACTTTATGATAGGAATTTTGGTTGTCCTCGAATTCCAAAACTCATGTCAGAAATTTAATATTGACTGCAAGCTACCATTAAAAAAAAAACTGTAAACTGTGGGAAATATATTTTATTAGGGACAGGAATCGGTTGGGCTCATATCAACATATGGTTTGGGTGGGATCTATGATGCAGGCCTTGGGGTTAGGGCTTGCGTTGATTCTGAAGCACGTGTCAAAAGACACTTCAAATTATCTACGCAGAGATTTCTACACGAGGAAAACACCTCTCAAAGGGAAAACCCCAATTTTTTTGGGGGATTCGGCGAAAGGTCCCTCAAAGTGTGACTTTGTTGCAAACCTGATATGTCTAATTTACCCTTTCTTTAGATCATATCCCATGATTGGTGAGATATCCCATTAATAATAGCCAACTACCACTTAATGGGCCACGATTAATGGAATCTCATTAATTAGATTTTCAAATAAATTCTAAAAACACACGAATAAATTTCAAAATAACGAAAATAAATTTCAAAAAACGCAAATAAATTTCAAAAAATGCAATAAATTTCAAAAGAACACAGATAAATTAAAAAAGACACAAATAAATTTTAAGAAATATAAATAAATTTCAAAAGATGAAAATCTACTTCAAAATATCCAAATAAATTTCAAAACAATATAAATAAATTTCAAAAGACTTAAATAAATTTCAAAAGAAGTAAATAAAATTAAAAGACGCAAATAAATTTAAAAAAACGCAAATACATTTGCCAAAACTGAGATAACTCAATCTTCCAAATTAGTGAACAATGTGGCAAAAAACTCAAGTCTTTTTTGTCAAAAATTCAGTTAAATTTATTTTAAAAATACAAATAAATTTCGAAAGACACAAATAAAATTCAAAAATACAAATAGATCTAAGAAAATACAAATAAACTTGCTAAAAACACAAAAAGATTCGTTCAAAAACTTAGTTAAATTTTTTTAAAATGGAGATAAATTTGTCAGAAACTCACATATATTTTTCAAAAACTCAAATAAATCTATCAAAAACTCATATAGATTTGTTTATAACTCAGATAGATTTGTTCCAGAACTCAAATAAATAGCCTAAAACTCAAATAGATTTGTCCAGAACTCAGATAAATTTGTTCAAAACTCAGATAAATTTGTTCCAAAAGTCTGATAAATAGCCAGAAACTCAGATAGATTTTTTCAGAACTCAGATAAATTTATCCAAAACTCATATAAATTTGTTCCAGAAGTTAGATAAATAGCCAAAAACTTAGATAGGTTTTGTCCAAAACACAAATAAATTTGACAAAAAAATACAAAACTCAGATAAATTTAACTTTGACTGGAATGGAGATGGACTTTTGGAACAGGCTAGGTCGAACCTGACCTGGAACCATCGCCAAACCGACCCGAACACAACCCGGAACTAAACCCAAATTGATCTTCTTCCCCAAACAGAACTTGTTCTTCTTCCTTAGGTTTCTGTAACGAGAAACAATGAAAACATTGCTCCTTCCTTGAATTTCTTGAAAAATCATTTCCAAGAAAACCCAAATCCAAATATTGAATTTCTAAACTTTTGAAAATCTCCAACAGTTGTGGGGCATGCAACTTCACGTTATACTTTCGGCATAACGACAACCAATCCTTGACGAAGACAAACGCTTAGTAAGTTGCATGGAACGTCAGCTTTGACCCACCATCATCGGAAATATAGTTAGAAACCTTGTTAACATCATATTCATATGCCATGAGAAACAAAGGTGTGTTGGCTACTAATGCAGGGGCTCCCTATCAAGATTGACAGTGCAAATTATCTTGTCTGCCGAGCGTCTGCAACTTCGGATTTCTATACAAATCTGATGAGTGTGGCCCTCTCGAGATTGAAACCGATCTCTCTCCTGTTCCTGCAACGAAGATCCACGTGCAGAAGTCTAGATAGAAAAAGAAGAAGAGGGAGAATGAAAGATTTAAAATTCAAAATTTAAAATTTTATGCCTAATCAGTTAAAAGGGCAAATCAGTCATGAAAATGTATGAGGTGGCATGTCTAGGGACCTCTCTCCATGAGGTGACGTGTCTAGGGACCTCTCACCAAAATATGTCCAAGCTACATGGACTACAGGCCCTAGAGGAAAAGTTGATGGACTGGAGGCCTTACAAGTCCTATATGAGGGACCTTTCGCTAATTATCTCAATTTTTTTTATTTAACTCCAAATCTGAGATTATCATATCTTCAATGCAATATATATAGGCAAAGTCAACTTAGGGCCTAAGAAACTCCAATTTAATAATAAAAACTATTATAATCAAACTAGAAAACCAAATAAATCGGAATGCTGATCCTAATTACAATAAACTTAGGAAACTACTAAAATAAGTAAATATCCTAAAACTATGTTGTGTGTTGAGTGAGACCAGTGGAATTATGGTAACCCATTCTACATCATTCCCCTATGTTGAAAAAAGAGTTCGACCTCGAATTCGAGTCTTCTTCATGTTGCCTCTGTATATATGATGTACGTGAAGCACTTCCTTTGTAGCATGGGCCTTTGATTTCCTCTTCGGTGATTCTAGTTTCTTTAGATGGAGAGTAACTTCCTTTCCACCGTGCATAAAGGTATACGTGTTGTTGCGCATCCCATTAGTGCCATTCTTGTCATACATCCATGGGCGACCCAATATGATATCTCAACTGTCCATTGGTATACATCGCACCAAATTGTATCTTTGTAATCATCACCAACTGAAAAAGTAACCAGACATGTATGCCGCACATGTGCTTCATCACCTGTCATTAACCATTTGACAAAGTATGGACGATTGTGCTTGTAAACCTTCAACTTCAAGCGATCAACAAGAGTTTGAGAGATAATATTCTCACAACTTCCACCATTAATCACAACTGTACAATTTTGTCTATGTATTGTACATGTGGAACGAAAAATATTTTTCCGCAACCATTTATTCTCAACAATGGGTATAGACTCTTGTTGCACCAAGAGAAGTGCACCATTTGTTTTAGCTGTTATTTCCTCTACTTCATCTGATTCTTCACTTTTAGGATCATCGTGTGTTTCCGGTTCTTCTTGAGCACCTTCTATTAAAGTTATTCTTTTTGGACATTTAAACGCACGGTGACCCTTTTACTTACAATGAAAACATGTGAACTTGTTCTGATCTTCAAGCTTGAAGGAAAACTTTTCCGATGAACTGGCACTTTGATTGATGTTTGACTTGGCGAGGGTCTTTTGTGCAAGCCATTTAGAGACACTAAACTTTTGAGCTTGATAATTAGCAATGTCTTCAGCTTTGATGGTATGTTGGATGATCTCATCAACGTTATCAAAATTCTTGGATGTAAGGATATGTTGTATGTCAATGCGCAGCCCATGAAAATATCTATCAACCACCACATCATCATCTTCATTCAAGCTACAACGAGCTTGTATGGTTAGGAACTCCTCAGAATATTCAATAACAGTTTTGAAATCTTATTTCAAATATTGAAGACTTGAACGAAGATCTCTTGAATAATTCACAGGGAGGAATTTTTGCTTCAACAAATTCTCCATCTCGATCCATGTGTCAACGGGGTCAATATTTTGATTTCTTCTTTTCTTTTGCAACTCGGCCCACCAAGTCGCAGTATAATTGCAAAATTGAGTTGTCACCAATGTAACCTTATGACCATCCGTCATTGGTTTGTGAGCAAAAATATTTTCAACGCATACTAACCAATCCATTAATTCATCCGATTTCAACTTTTCATCATATTCGGGAATCACGATCTTAATACCCAATCACGATCAACATTGACGGCATGTGGATCTCGTTGATTCCGATTATGTCTTCCATCATCTCGATTAGGGGTGTAACGGTTCGGTTAACCGGTTAATTTGGGAAAATCGTTAACCGAACCGTAACCGCGGTTAATAACCTTTTAAAACCATAACCGTAACCGTATATACAAAAACCGTGGAAACCGTAACCGCGGTTCACCGTATTAAACGGTTCGATTACGGTTAATAACCGTAGAAAATAAGGGGATAAATGTGAATGATTGAAGGTAAAATGACACATAAGGAACAATTGGATAAAAATCTCATTGATTAGAAATCTTTATTATACGGTTAACCGTACGTATACGGTTTCTTATTTTTTTCTTTTATTTGAAAACGGTACGGTTAACCGCATGCGGTTAACCGAACCGTATGATACGGTTCGGTTCGGTTAATAACCGTGAATTATTATGGAAAACCGTAACCGAACCGAACCATGCGGTTTTTGGATTTCATTAACCGTAACCGTAACCGAACCGTGAAATACAGTTATTAACCGCGGTTCGGTTCGGTTCGGTTTGGTTAGACGGTTTTCCGGTTTTTTTTTACACCCCTAATCTCGATGATTATCCTCACGCCGATTAGTTTTTCTAAAGTTGTTAATCGGGTTTCAATCCTTGTAAGAGTGTCTTGCATTTGAACCATCATTGCTGATAGTTGATTAACATTTATTGATAATTCCGCAACAGTTCCTCGTAAATCATCATCATTATTGGAGGAATACTCCACTTTGATGAGTGTTAAATATTGCATATTTTACCCCTTACCCCTTATTAGTCCGAATTTTATCTGCATCTCATATGCATATCATTTGCTTTACACAAAGATTTTATCATTCATCACATTAACGGATTATTGGATTATCTTGTATAAATTCGATTATTTGTAGCGCATTTTTATGTAATTTCTCTTGTGTAGGTAGACCTCGCGACTATCTCAACCTTTCATCTAGTGTCCCAAAGCTTCAAAAAGAGATTTCAAATAAAGAAGTTACATGAAGAAATCTTATTGAAGAAATCTTGGTGAAGTGTTGAAGAATTCCAAAATAAGAGGATAAAAGAAGTCATTTTCTAACACAAATGAGTGGTTGGTGTATTGGTTAGAGTTTTGATTGGTATGAAATAGGTTATAGGTTTAAATCCCAACAATTGCATATAATTTTTTTTTACATCCAACTCACCTCTCCACCAATCAAAGCTTGCCATTGCACAAATCCATGTGAAAGGATATGAGCCAATCAAAAGCCTCTAAAATGAAGGACCACATAAAGCAAAAGGCACATATCATTTTGGAAGGAAAGTTTGTTGCAACCAATCAAATTGAAACTATCTATGTGAAAGCAAAATACTCAATGAAAAGCATTCAAATCAAATTCAAGCAATCCATGTGAAAGCAAATGAGCCAATCAAAAGCCTTCAAGTTGCAACCAATCAAATGGAAGCAATTCTTGTGAAAGGAAATGAGCCAATCAAATGTCTTCAATGATCCTATCAATTGGAATGTATTTGTAGAGTGAGGGGATGTAAATCTTTTGGCAAGTTAGTCATTTTGCAATTTTATTTTTACTTTTAAAGTATAATTAGGAGCTTTTTTGTAACTAATCTAGTGAGAGAGTGTGTAATTGAAGATTATTAATGAAGACTTGGAGCTCTTTCTTAATGTTTAGTGACTAAAGCTCTTGGATTAGGCTCTCTTTTTTAAGCTAAGTAATGTTATTGGTTCATTTACATGCCTGTTTTAGTTTAAATTCCTTATTTGTGCATTAATTGATTAGTAAATTTTAGATCTAATTGTGCTAATCTCTCTTTCTCATTTCTCATGCTCTATCTCTACACTTGATGTTCGGATAATCTTAATTGATGCTTTGTAGTTGGATTAAGTTATCTCACATAGCATGCTCTAGAGCCTTTATCTTTGATCTTTTGTAACTTGATTTTGATGATTAATTGTTAGAGTAGTTAGGTTATGATCTAAGATCCTGGCTTTTGATTTTCTTTACTTTAATCTTCATTGTTATATCATCCAATCCAACTAGGCAAGAGATAGCTAATTGGATTGTAGATTTGGGAGTTAAATTAGAACAAGCATTAGTTGGACCAATTACATACTTAGTGGATTTTGGATTGTCTAATCTCTTATTTTAATTGTTGTTAATTTGATTTGTTATTTTTACTTCTAGATTGTTAGATACACATCCCACGTAACTTGTTTTTAAATCCCACACACTTCACACCACATCTTCACCTTAAATCTTCCATTTTCACAACCATTCATCTACTACTTTAATGTAGTTTGTTAGATTAGTTTAAATCTTATTCATTTTATATTTTAAATTATTAATTAGATTAGTTTTAATTTTATTTCACATTTCAATTTGTTTAATTTCAATTTTTACATATAGTTTAATAGTTTTAATTGTTCACTTCAATTGTCTTTATTGGCTATATTTTTGTTCAACTCTAATTTAAATTGGATTCATTGCTTTTTCCATCATCTCCTCGTAGGATCAATAATTCTGACTCTTTAGTCCTTTACCACTTGATGACACCGTAGTCTTGCGGTTAAGCGTTGCACATTTAAGTGTCGATCATACTTTTACATGCTTCTTGGGAGGCATCTTTGGTTAATGCGAATTTAAAATTTGTGACTGACTTGATTTATAGATCTGACTTCCACGATTATGCTGGTGAAAACGAATTGAAAATCTAACGTTGGATGAGGCAGATATTGCTAAAGAAGATCCAACCGTTTATGTGAAATCTGCCCTTGATCTGGTCAAGGGGCCGGAGGACTACTGCAGACTGGCTGGCCTATGTAAACAAATCAAAACTGACCCAAATGTATAAATCAAGCCCAAACGAACTGTCGTGGGCTTCTTTAATGGCTCGGATCTGACCTGAAAGGGCCCAGAGCCCAAAATATCGTCTCGGCCTGTGTGTCGAATGCAAGAAGAAAAGGGTTTTTGAAAACCCCTTTTGTTGAGCGAGTTGAGGGAGCAAGCGCTGGCGTTGGATGTCGGCGACGACGGCTTTGGAGTTCGGGATAGATTGATGGCCGGCAGTGGAGTGAGGCAGCGGTGACGACGGTGCCAGGTACTTCCCTTCTCTCTCCTTCCTCTCTTCTTTTCTTTATTTTCGTTCTGCTCTTTCTCTGGCTTCTTCTTCTGCTTTTTTTTTTTTTTTCTCTGGTTTGGGCGACGAAGATTCTGGGTCTGGGTTTGGGTGACGACGACGATGGGGAGGTGTCTGGGTCGCTGGTTTCTGCGGGAAGGTTTTTGTATTGGCTGGGTTGGAATGTAGGGGTTTCGGTGGCTGGGGTTTTGGTAGTGGACGGTCCTGGGAGTGTAAGGAGGGCTCGATTGGGGTGGCGAGGGCCTCGGAAGGGGTTTTTGTTTTTATTTTTTTTTTAATGGAATTGGGGAGTTGTCGGGGCAAGTGAGGGGATGGGTTTGGGCAACAGGGGAAGGCGTGGGGTTTTGCTGGAAAGGGATTTTCTGTAGATGGTTTGAGGAAATTGGAATGGGGGCAGCGGATATGGAATGGGATGGTGGTGGTCGTGGGTGTGTCAGGGATGGATGGTGTGCAATGGGCAGCATCGATCGGTAATCAGAGCCGGATCAAAGCGCTGTGATCTTCTCTCTGATACCAATTGATGCTGGGGTTAGGGCTTGTATAGATGCCAAGCACGTGTCAAAAACATATCTCCGCATAGATTTCTACACGAGGAAAACACCTATCAAAGGGAAAACCCCAATCACGTGTCAAAAGACAGTTCAAATTATCTCCGCAGAGATTTCTACACTAGGAAAACACCTCTCAAAGGGAAAACTTAGGCAAAGTAAACTTAGGGCTTAAAAACTCCAATCTAATAATATAAACTATCCTAACCAAACTAGGAAACCAAATAAATGCTAATCCTAATTATAATAAAATTAGGAAACTACTAAAATAAGTAAATATCCTAAAACTATGTTGGGTGGGACCAGTGGAATTATGTAGCCCGTTCTGTATCAATCTATCACCAAGGATAGCAGGTTCCTTTTTATTAATTTGGCTGAGAATGTCAATGTGAACCCATCCTGGAAGTAAAATGATCAATCTAAACCTATATTGCTGTGCTGAGTTCAGGTTAGATGGGCGGAGGTGCAATTTGTTGGATCTGGTTGGGAACTAGTATGGAACCAACCCGAACCAACATGTGTATTAGTAGTTTGGATGTCAGCCCTAACCCAATCTAGAACTAATAGAGTCAGCAGAGTCCGGAATTTCCTGGTTGTTGGGTTGGCAGGTTTGATGTGGATCAATATTATATTTGGCAGGTTAGACGTTGTTTGAATGTAAAACTCATTCAACCATATTAGTTGTTTGCATGCTGAATTTCGTACACCGGATACGGTGTTTGGTTGTTGGCATTCCAGGAATGGGACCCACTCTTTGGCTTAGGGACATGTGATTAATTTTTGCATGTTTATGGTTTGCATAGATTATGTTTTTTTTCTTTTTTGCTTCTTGAATTGTGAAAGTGGGCGCAACATTGAGTCCTACATCTTATCATTAGTATTAAACAAATTTACGTATTGAGTTGTAAAAATACATTGATGGGTTGAATTGGTATATAAACAAGGAAAATATTCAAGTGAGAACTTTTTTGTGGGGCCCAACTAGCGACCCATTCAAACCTAACAACCAATAGGAAACCCTTGATAGTCACTAATCCCAAGGATTGGCACGCATCCGAATGGACAGAACCGTTGGATCGAGGGTTGAATATTTTTTTTAATATGAAGCCATTAAACTTGTGGGCCACGGACGAAGGGGTTAGGGGTATGGGTTTGGGGTCAAACTTTATACTTGGGGTGGTCTCACATAGATCTTTCCATCCCTCCGGTCCCATCCCCAAATGGGGGCAACAATTGGATTCCACAAAAAAGTTCTCATATAATAGGTGAGAACTAGTTCCCACCTGAATATTACCGAACAAACAATGCATGTAGGAGCAAAATCCTGACTATTCTAGTCAGAAATCCTTTTAGTTATAAAACAGAAAATTCAAGAAATTGAAGAATTCAGGAATTTTCAGACAGTTTAGACATAAATGAAATAGGGAATTCAAAAATGAAAGAATTCAGCATTTCAGAATTCCAACATTTGAAAATCGAGACAGCCACCCGACATGAATTCCGTATATTCTAGGAAAGAAACGGAGGCAAAGGTGTGTTTGGAATTTCTCTCTCTCTATAAGCAAACGAAGGACAGGCCTCAACTTGTTCATGTTGTATTTTCGTTTATAATGAAAGAGGTGGAGATGGAAGCCGAGCTGAGGTTGATGAAAGAGATGGCTGGACTCTCAGTGCAGGTGCGAACCTTCTCTGCTCTTCTCTTTCTTGAATGATAAAGATGTCTGAGGGTTCTTGGAAAGATTTTGACAGTTGGGGTACAGGCCTTTTTAGCGTTTTTTATGTCATGGGGATTCGTTGGTGTCGTGTAAGTTTGGGATTTTGGGAGAGTTGAGGGTCTGCCGAATGGGTTTTTAGGGTTTGGGTGTTATAGCAACTTGGGTTTGGGGTTGAGTTGATGGAGATTGGGTCTTGGGATGGATTAAGGTTTTTGCTATAGGTTTTGTGTCTGATGGTAAGTCTTGAATCTTACTGGGGACTGGTTAGGGACGGTGAGGGTGAGGGCTGATATGATGAATTGGGTTTAATTAGTTGGATTTGGGCAAGGTTGGGGATTCAAAAGCTTGGGATTAGGGTTGCAAAACTCTTATTTATTTATTTTTTTTGTCTTTTTCGGTGGGAACAGAACTCCTACTTAAGTGGCTGGTTCTGTTGAGCATGTGGGATTAGTGCAATGGGCAGGTCAACCCATAGATCATGGGTCTGGCCTGCAGCACATATTTTGGTCATTCAAAGAATGTCTTTGAACCAAAAAAAAAAAAAAAGATAGAAAGGATTATTTTAGATATGAAAAGATCACTGATTATAGGTTTTTCTTCTTATTTTTATCTTTGTTATTTCTATTCAATCTGCCCTCATGCTATTTTGAGATTTTACCTTCATCTTTGGGCATCCTTCATAGGATTTTTTTTAATGGTTCCTTTATCACTATGATAAGTTCATCATTTTAAAAATGACTCATGAAAGTATTTATACTTTTTTTCATCTAAATTGCAGTCATAAAATCATTAATGAGATTGGGTGCTACAGGAAAAGGTATGTTAAATTTCCTCATTTATTTGTTTACTATCTAACATTTACTTCATCACTTGCAACATTGATACACAGCCAATCTTTGCCATTTAAATGATGATTCTGTTAATGAAAATTAAGTTACATGCATTTTGATCTTGTTTATGGTCCTGTGAATAAAGTTTCAATCATTAGAATAGACTATCCATCTCCTCCTCCTCCAATTCTTTCTCGTTAAAGCTGAGAAGCTGTTAAGAAAAAAAATCTCAGCAATTAAGAAAACAAATCTCAGATCCGATATTTCCGTGCACCACATCAGCATCCTTGTGCCATATCAACAATGAGAGACTCTTATCTCCAAAATTGTACAAAATCATATATTGCAGCTATAATCTTGATCTCGTTCAATCCCGAAGTGCCACCTGTAAAAATTTAATGTCACTAATTGCACCCTCTTTATATAGGTGGCACTCCGGAATTTGATGAAACGGTATCTTCATGTTTCAACGAAATAGGGGATACAAACTCTTACAACTAGGGCTACAACGTTACGAAAGAATAGGATCGCAGATTCAGTATACATGCTTCTTTCTTCTAACATCTTTGTGGACCCCAGGAAGGTCTGATTTCTTTATATGGAAGAAAGAGAGCTCTGAGAAACATATATATGAGAACTAGCATAAAAGCCGGTGGTATGCAAGGCTGAATTTCAACTTAATTAAATATCTCATATTTTGCAACACGTTCATCTCTTTTCCTTTTGTCACTTAATGAGAATGTGTCTTTGTTTTATTTTGGCAGCTTTTTTATTTTGTGAATTTTTTTTTTTTTGCTATGAATGTTGGATTGAAGTTAAAATTCCGATACATTTTTCTAAATATGTTTGTATGCTTTTGAAATGAAGAGATATTGTGTGTATTTGAGATTCAAAAGCTTGATTTCAACAGAACCTGAAATGCTTTGTAACTTGTTAAAACCCTTTATCTGAAAAAAAAAAAATCCTTTTTGGATTTGCAGATTTTCTTTTATGGAAAATAGTTTCTTTTCTAAGAAGATTATTATTTTATAAATCACTCTTCTTCTGTCATTGGGATATAGTACAAAAACACTATAAGAAATGATGATCTACGTTTTCTATTCATTTCATGGATTTTTATCCAGAAATTAAGTTTAAACTCATAATCACGTGCAAGTAGAGTAAAGTTAGAAATCATCAGCAGAGTGCTTCACACGTAATGTTAATTTTTTAATTTTTTATTTCTTCAAACAAATGCCCACACTGGTGAGCAATTTGTGGGGCTCATTGTGGAAGTCAATTGAATTCAAGATCCACATTTAATTTCTAAATTGATGCTAAGTTTGTGCCCACAAAAATATAATCAAACAAAGGTCCTAAGCCTTGATAAACTGATAATTTTATCATTTTACATATTTCTCATTTAAACCTTTAGTTTTTTAAATTCAATTTTAATTGTATTTGTGTTATGAATTATATGTTAATATACATTTATAATTAATTTAATAGTAATAAATATTTCTATTAAAATAAAGTAAGAGAATCCAATTTATTTTACTCTATTATTCTTCTCCTTTCTAGGCAATCTTATCTGATCATCTTGCATAACCTAGCTAAGTCTAAGCTGGTCTACGTCTGGTCATAAGCCAGCTTAGGCTAAGCTGAACCTTCTCCATCCATTCCTGACTTATTTAGTTATCAAGCTTTAATATGTAGGCCCACTTCCAGTACAAGTCTCAATTAAACTCATTTAACTATTGCGTCACATAATTAGGCTAATAATCAACATTCGGACTCAAACATAGCCCAAATGTAGGCTGAAACGGACCAGGTACCTAGCTACTGTTCGGGTAACCAAACCCCACCCCGTTTTTTATTCTCCACTTACGCTGGCAGCCTCCCACTCCCTCCCTTTCACTAGTTTTTAATTAAGACGCCACATGTTGTCCGGTCGCATTTTAGACTCAAGGACGTGCATGCTCGTGCGGCCTACATGCATATCTATAACTTTATTTAGGGAAAATCTCATCACGGATAAGAGTAAGACTATAAAAATGAAATTAGTTCTTGATGTAACCAACTTTTTAAGATTTAATTCAACGGTCAGTAAAGTTAGAAGAAAATTTAATTGAGCGAAGGGGGGCCCCATGAAGTGGATTGCAAATGTAGTCCTCATAGGAGAATATTTCTCTAAACAGCTATATATTTCTCAGATAATATCCCACTAATTTTTCAATATCTTAAGATAATCTAATTATGATCAGAAACTCTCGAGTTAAGTATGTGGCTATCCATCATCGACCAAATGAGATTTCTCGTGACTTGTATACAAGAAGCCCGATCTGAGCTCAGGATGCATTGGGCTCTGTTTACAGGCCTGTGTTCTGTACCTGGGCCTACTTCTTGCCCATTTATTAAATTGGATAGAAGTAGGCACATATATGCTTAGAGGCCCAGTTCGGACACGAATGTCACCCTTCAAAGTGGGTAATTTAGGAAATGGGCTAATGGATAACCCTAATTGCTAGGATTTCCATGTTAAGTGATTATTTCACATGGAGAGAGGAGTTCAAGCCCCTGCGCCCTGCTCCCTGCTCCCGCTGTCTACCAAAACCCTTTCTTTCTTACCCTAGTAGTACGCATTCCACTCGCCCAGCTCACCCTTCCTTTCTTACCCTAGTACACATTCCCTCTCCTAGCTCACCCTTTCTTTCTTACCCTAATACGCATTCCTCTCTCCTAGCTCACCCTATATATATATATATATATATATATAAGCAATAGGGGAGGTGGGCTGTGGGGATGCCACTTCATCCCTGAATAGTCTCTCCTTTCAGAGAAATACAAAAGAAAACGTATGTGTATTGTTTGGCTTTGACGATTTGATGGAAGGTTGGGTTTCCATCTCACACATGGCCCTTTCCATTTTGAAGAATCTCCGGTTGGATACTCTCAAGATTGGATCCTCTCAAAGCAATCGGTTTAAACAGAAAAAAACATTCAATCTGTTTTTTGAAATTTGAATACTTGAATGCCTTCAATCCACTTCAATGCCTTACCTAAAGGAGACTTCATCCTTGCTAGAATCTTCATCGTCTTCTTCGTCGTTCATCACCGCTAGGGTTTTCTCTCCAGCTCTTCGTCTTTCGTTTCAGGTATGCGTTCTTTGCTACTTAATTGCGGATTCAGGTTTTCGTCCTTTCTCTGATTTCTATTGTTGCAGATCGATATCGCACATGGTTCCTCCGTATATCTACTTTTTTTTTAATATCTCGTTGAAAAGTTTAATTCTTTACGTTGCGAGGCACACCATTTATAGATTACTGCACACAAGAAATTACTAATTAGACTATCATAATAGCCTGCAAATTTACAGTATGAGATAATGTGGCAAGAGAATATCAAACAACCAATTGAGCAGAAGTGCTTATTTTTGGTGGGTCCCACTTGATGAAATTGGTCATGTCCTGTCCATGTGCAGCATGCATGCAAGGCGTAAGTCCCTTTGTCATGCGGAAATGTCTTTATTAGTATTGAAACCCATATTTTCTTTCTGATGCAGAAATAATAGATTGGGCTTTCTTGGGGGTGTTAAAGCCTCAGGTGCACCGCCACCAAGAAAGGTTATAGCGCAACAATGCATTCGTGATAAGGGTATTTTGGAGGCCATCGGATCTGATTTCAATTTCCTTCCATAGAATTAGGGTTTGTTCGAGAGAGGAATCTAATGCGCACACTAAGGGGTTAAGGGGGCGTTTGGGTGTCCCTAACTGTCTGCGCTACCTTTATACAAAAAAAAAAAAAAAAAAAAAAAAATCTGTCTGCACTAGAGCAGGAACTATGATCTCGTTTATGGTGATTTTGGATGAGTATGTTTTGCAATTTGCCTGTACAGTAAAGTAGGGAAAGGAACAACAGCTAAATATCCAAAATAGCGTAAATGGTCAATTCCAATGAGCACACAAATTTATAATCAGAGTCCTGAGAATCACATTCAGCTATTAGAGGAAGCTGATTTTTCTTTTTTCCCCATTTTTTTTTTCTTGCATTGGTGTGACTTGAACCCAGAACCTCTGGGTTGCAATTAAAGGGAAACTGTTTTTCTGTTAATCAATGCCCAGAAAGCTTCTTACAGTAATATACTGATGTAATTGAGTTCGATGTGAATATCCAAAATAGCGTAAACGGTCAATTCCAATGAGCACACACATTTATAATCAGAGTCTGGTACAGCTAGGCCGGTTTTTCCCCTTCCTATCTTGATTATTGCAGGTAATACTGGAAAATAGCACAATTAGGTTGCTTCGAGGGAACCCAAATCCTCCGGTTTACACAGACAGTGGTGATGGAATAAATCATGCATGCCTTAGTTTATTCATTCTACTACATAAATACAAACTATACAACGGTAACTTCCAAACTAGTAGGAAGACCGTAACAAAGTTGAGAATCCCAAAATAATAGGAAAATCCTAACAAACTAGACAGACCTGACTTATTCTTAATGGAACCCATGTAAAACAACTCAAGAAATTCGTTTACATGGATGACTACTTCTACCCAACTTCTAAGAGACAGTTGCATATGAACGAAACCACCCCCTTGCTGTGAATGTAACAGAGTCCTGAGAATCACATTCAGCTATTAAAGGAAGCTGAATTTTCTTTTTTCCCCATTTCTTTTTTTTTTTTTTTTCTTGCATTGGTAACGCGACTTGAACCCAGTACCTCTGGGTTGCAATTAAAGGGAAATTGTTTTTCTGTTAATTAATGCCCAGAAAGCTTCTTACAGTCATATACTGATGTAATTGAGTTCGATGTGAACTCAGGATTGATGGGCTCATGGAGAAACAATTCTTAGAAAGTTGGAATTAAATATAATATAATGGCTGGATAGAGACTAGAGAGAAGAATAGTTGAGATAAAACGAGAGATGTTAAAAAAAGATTGCCCAGATAAAAGAGTGGACTAAGAAAGAAGTTCCAAAATACACTTCCAAAGCAGTAACCTAGCTACCCATCTTGAACACATTATGCATTAAATGTTAAAAAATGTCTTAAAGATTAAGAAACTTAATCCTTAAAGCTTTCGTAATAAACTAAACATTTCTTTTTTGATATTTTTCTCATTTTTTTCCCTTCTTTGAATGGTATCATTTTTTCTTTTTGCTTCCATCCAGAATTTTCTCTTTTTTAGTGGGGACTTTCAACCCATGCATTTTTTCAATTTACAAAGATTTTATACGTGTAATATTACAAGATTCTCATTATTATATTTCACGATAATTTCTTTCTTTTACCATAAAATCTTAAGATCCTTTTCCACTTAATTTTCTTCTAAAAATTCTTTAAATTAGTAATAGTGGATTCTTCTTTTATAGTTTTAATTATTATAATTATTTACTACATCTTTGTTTTGGCCCGGGCTCGGCATGTGCTTTTGTTGCTCGTTCTTTCTTAACCACATGCGTATTCCTTTTGCCCAGTTCTTAGAAAATGACCGACGCTTTTTCTTCGACGAAAATGTTGCTAGAGAATTTGGTGGCGCTCGAAAAGGAAATCGAAGAAGTCAAAAGTATGTTTACTGAATCGATGAAGCCCCTCAAGATGAAGGTGAGTACTGGTGTACGAAATTTTTTAACGGGTGAGGTGATGACCATCAGGATGACTGTGGAGACTATGGAGAGTACAAAAACTTTCTAAGCAGGAGGCTATTACTGCTCAAAAGAGATGAGGCGAGAAAGAAACTCGAACGGGAGGATGACATATCGTGGTGCGGATATTTTACCAGAAACCATATTAGGAGGTACCTTCACGAACCGAGCACATTTTACATCAATGTAGTTTTTGGGTACTTACTTTTTTGGTTGAAAAGAGCAAGAATGTGGTATTTGTCCCTATAGGGGCGGCATATTTCCTCACTAGCTCCCTACTGGCCATTTTGGCATTTTTATTTCCTGACGATGGTGATGGGAGGTTTATGGGGGTGGAAGGAGCATTTTTGTAACATGCTGTGAGCAACTGTTTATCTCCCCCGGAGACAGCTGTTTATCTCCCCCTAGAGCTTGCAGTTCAGCCACAACAACCTGCTGAGTAGACCCCGATGGTGTTGGAAAGAGAAAGGGAGATGATGGAAGTAGTCTAGTCTAGTCTAATGACTACTTAGTACCGTTTTTAAAACTGTTTTTTCTTTTTGCTAAACTAGAGTAGCTACTTACAGTGCTAAGCACTTTATTAATGTTTTATCCTTTCTGTCTGTGTTTTATTGATCTGTGAGGACCATTTGAACTGTTGAAGATGGTTTGATTTTAACTGTTTAATTGATGGGTACCATTTGAATTATCGTTATATGCAATTTGTTTGTGCGTCAGTGGGGCCAGGTTTTGTAGTTTTGGGTTGAAACTATGACTTTCTTGAGGCTACTTCCCAGGCTGGTTATTGCCTGTGGGTTTGTTAAATATATTTAGATGGGTTATCCCCACTGATCCACAAACACATGGCATATAATACCTGCACTACATCATGAATATCACTCTGATCAAACTATCTCAATAGTTCAAATGGTCCGCATCAATTAAACAGTTAAAATCAAGCTTAGGATTGTAACTAGCTACTCTAGTTTAGCAAAAAGAAAAAACGGTCTTGTAGGTATTGAGTAGTCATCCCTCATCTCCCTTTCTCTTTCCACCACCACCGGGGGCTGCTGTGGACCTGTGGTAGGTATTGAGTAGTCATCAGACTAGACTTTTTCCGTCTTTTTCATTTTCTCTTTCCACCACAATCGGGGGCTGCTGTGGTTGAGGTGCAGGCTGTGCAACTGTATCCATGGGGCGATACGCAGCTTTCTCCAGGCAGAGATGAAAGGCTGCTCGGAGCATGTTACAAAAATGCTCCTTCCACCCTAAAAACCTCCCAGAGCCGGGAAATACAAATGCCAAAATGGCCGGTAGGCAACTGGTAAGGAAATACACCGCCCGTATAGGGATGAGTACCCCATTCTTGCTCAACCAAAAGAGTAACGAGCCAAAAACTAGATTGATGTAACATGTGCTCGGTTCGCGAAGGTACCTCCTAATATGGTTTCGGTTGAAATTGCTGTACCACGACATGTCATCCTCCCGTTCGATTTTCTTGCCCGCCTCATCTTTTTTGACCAGCAACAGCCTCCTGTTTAGAAAGTTTTTTATACTCTCCCATAGTCTCCACAGTCGCCCTGATAGTCTTTACCTCACATGTTAAATTTCGCACAGCCGTACCCACCTCCTTCACCTTTATCTCAAGGGGCTTGAGCGGTTTAGTAAATATAGTTTCGACTTCTTCGATTTCTTTATCGAGCGCCACCATAATCTCCGGCAACATTTTCGACAAAGAAGAAGGGTCAGACATGGTATTAGGGTAAGAAAGAAAGGGTGAGTTGGGAGAGGAGTGGGTATTAGGGTAAGAAATAAAGGGTGAGCTGGGAGAGAGGAATGCGTACTACTAGGGTACGAAAGAAAGGGTTTTGGTAGACAGCGGGACTCCTGCACTTGTACTCCTTTCACCAGGTGAAGTAATCACTTAACATGACAATCCTAGCGATTTATCCATGGGCTAGAACATACCGATCTAAAGTTTATCTAGCCCAGCCCTTTTAGTTATTAGCATGGATGAAAATAGCGGCCGCTACGCTATATCGGCCGTAGCGGCCGCCACCGCTACACTATGGCCGATTTATCGGCCGTCGCACCCGCAGTGGCCGCTACGTCCGCTACGGGGTGAGAAAAATTCCTACTTTCCAAAATTTTTTAAAATGCATAATAAAATTTATTTCTTTTCTTCTTCTCTCCAAATAACAATTCTACACAACTCTTCTACCCTTTTATGTTTAAAAGAACACCAAAAAGCACATGATCTTGCCGAATTACAGTCGATACAAAGAGTTCTTCTCAATGATTCTTCTCTAAGTACATCCTATTAGACACCCCCTTTGGTAGATGCATTTTTTTCTCTAGGTACTCTTAAGTCTTGACTTCATGACATAATTTTTTCTTTTATAAGCCTTTCATTAGTTTCTAAGTTATCATAACTAACCAACATGAACGCATGTGAAAAAAATGATCATTACCATTATTTTCTATTTATACAGCGATAAAGGACCTCATACAGTGAGGGGACCGCTACGCCCCCTTACCTTAGTTATTTTTGCAAAAAAAAATATTTTCTCTCATTTTCCAATATTCTATATTTTCTAGAATTTTTTCATATTTTTTTTAACGATTTTTCCAAATCGCACTGCTACGCCGCTACGTAGCATTTTGGCGGCAGGCCGCTACGCCCACCGCTACCGCTATTTTCATCCTTGGTTATCAGACCTAATATATTGGCCAGTTACAGTCAACGGGCGTAAAAGTTGGGCATATACCTAGCCCATTTCCTAAATTACCCACTTTGCATGACATTATTGTCCGAACTGGGCCTCTAAGCATATATGTGCCTACTTCTATCCAAGTTAATAAATGGGCAAGAAGTAGGCCCAGGTACAGAACATAGGCCTGTCAATAGAGCCCAATGTTCCATGTACGGAGGGTAGATGTCAAGAATATGATGGTCCCATTTGGATAATTGCAAAGGATAGGTTAGGTAAAGTGGTATTTAATAAGTAAAAAGAAATTACATACGGTCTTCATCCAGCGGCCCAAAGGTAGATGGGTATATAGGTAAATGGGCAATATGTTTCATGAAATTGATCCCATGAAGTTGTGTGGATTGATCCCACAAATTGGCTGATTTTATGAATTGATTGGGAGACGGACCCATTCTCTGTACTATCAATAGGATCAATTATAACAAGTCGCGCACTCATATTCCGGAAACACCGAAACAATGGAATTTCACTGTCGAACTACCAGAATGGACTATAAATATGAGTCCTAAGTGATTCATTTTTGATTGAAAAGCTAGGGCTTTTGGTTCTTATGGACCTAATTCATTGAAATTCCATCCAGTAAAATGGAAGGATTATAACCTGCACAACGCAACCATGACTGGGGTTATTAGCGTGTGGTTTGAATCTATTTAATGTATTGTGGGATCAATTTCAGCAATGAATGGCGTGCTCTTACACGATACACACACAATTTCAAACCACGAGCAACTTGGAACCGTCCATTTCATCAGGTAGGCCCCACCACACGCAGGGCATGAAATGGCCCATATACCCGACCTTCCATTGATGATCCAATGTTCAATATCACCTGGCATTTACTGTGATGAAGTTTTCTTTGTGAAAAAAGAAAATAAGGGTAGCCTATGAAAAGTCGGCGAGCAATGAGGGATGGTGAGCTTTCAAGGATGTGGCTATGCCATTAATCGGAGGGTGAGGCTTCAGTGCAGCGTCGCTGCACCATAGTAACGTACATACCTAAAGAAGCATTCAGATCCGCCAAAATCCTTGAGGATGCCTTCCTCCGATGTAGTTCGTTAGATTGCGTTTCTGAGCGCCTCCTTTGGCAACACTTTCCCTGCGATGGTTTATGGAGTGGAAGGAGCATTTTTGTAACATGCTCCGAGAAGCTGTTTATCTCCCCTAGAGACTGCGGCCTGCAACTCAACAACCAGCTTAGCAGCCCTGGAGAAGAAAAGGGAATGAGAAGTAGAGAGGATGGGAGTGTGTAATCTGATGACCACCAGAATCATTTTAAGACTTCTTTGGTTTTTTGTTTTGCTAAACTAGAGTGGCCACTTACAGTCCTAAGCACTTTATTATCCTAAGCACTTTATTAATGTGTTTTCTGTTATGTTTAATCTCTGATTATTGGTTTATAGCAGTTGGTTATTTTCTGTTATGTTCAACCTCTGATTATTGGTTTATAGCAGTTGGTTATTTTCTGTTATGTTTAATCTCTGATTCTTGGTTTAAGATTTATATTTTTTTAATTGATACTTAGTATTCCAATCTATGTTTCTCGAAATGGGTTGTTTTAAGGTGTTTCTTTTTTATCTTATTCTTTTGGGTATTTCTATTTTATATGATGTTTTTTGTTTATCATCTATTTGTGTTCAGGCCCACTAGATGATCAATGTGGATATTTTCTGTCAGCTCTATGTGCATATGGTGTTTGACAAAATGCCACAGTGATCGTAAATCTGGGATTTCTTACCCACTTTTTTTTTTTTTATTTCACTAATTTATGTTATGTACTTATGTTTAATCTTTGATTCTTGGTTTATAGCATATAATATGATGTTTCTAAGTGAGTTTTGATGGGTCAACTTTGCATCTTTCTATATTAAATTATAAAGGTAAAGAGTTAAGTTTCATTGGCATCATATTCTTACCCTTCTTTCAATGAACCTATTTGTGATCCTTATCCGACTTGAAGCCAGAGTAACCTTTTCCATCTTTAATTTTAGGTTTTTTGGACCCCGTGACAAATACATCTATTTTTGGGTCGATTCCATCTTATTCAACCTGCCACTCTCACCTGTACAAGGATGGATTAGAGATGATCTTTTTAACTTTTAGGTTGGATGCAGGTTGATTTTTTTTCAGCCAGACTAACAAATGGTTCAAATTTGAATATGACATAACTATGTGTTCAATGATATTACCCACAATGCTCACTCCAACTGAAACCTTACCCAACTGGCCCAATGTCACTGTCACAATAGGCTTATCTTTGCTAATCAAACCATTGATATGAATGAGTGTATAAGAGTCCATGTGATAGTTGTTCCCATTACATTTTCCTGACTTGTATAAGAGTCCATGTGATGGTTGTTCCAATTACATTTTCCCGATTTAGCTACCCTGTAATGCTAATTGCATCATATAATATTCTGTAACTTGTGTGCGACCAAAGGTGTACCCTGCGTTGCAGTCCAATAGCAGCAGCATATTTGGGCCTACCCATAGTGCGTGATCCCATTGGACCAAACCCAATTGACCATCTCCGTCTAACCGATAGGCCTGTTTGGATGCACAAGAATGTGCAAGGTTCTTATATTTTTAAGAAAGTTGTCTTGCCCTTCAAAACTTGGCTGTTTGGGCAACTTAGGAAATTAAAAGATTACTTCATTTTCTATTAAAATATCTAAAGATTTCTCCCTACACACCTATGCTATAGGAAAGAATCTTGCAAGGATATGTTATTAGATTTCACGGGGTTACTATTTTAGTGAGAGAGTCACAGCATCCCCTCCCATTTATTCACGCCCAATTTTTTCTTTTTCCTTCTCTTTCAATTAAAATTATCTCTTTTCCTCTTCCTGCCATACCTCTTGCTTATTCCTCTTCTTCTCTTTTTCATCCTTCGATACCTATTTGCACAGAAGAAAGGTACTTGTTCTCGTCTTCTTCATCATTTCTTTTCTTTATTTTGTAAGTTTTTTTTTTCTTCTATTTTTTTCTCTCTTCGCCTTAGAATCAGAAGTGGGTCGAGACCTCGACCTCGAGCAATTGCTTGATTTCGTAAAAAACAAGAAGGTCGGGTCATAAATCGAATTGGGTTTTGAAATTTTTGCATTTTTTATATCAGGGTTTTGTTCGTTGAATTTGGGGGAATGAAGATTTGTTGATGGGTTGTGGGTGTGATTTAGTTAAATTGTGTTTATTTGGTCAGCTTCATCTTTAATATTAAGAAATGTATTCTCCAGTCATCAACAGGTGCAATTGCGCAGGTCATGGCTATATTGTTGTTCTTATTACAAATCAATACTTCTCAGATTCAAAACTTTTACCAGCTTTTCTATTAAGACATTATTTTTTAGATAAAAGAATTTTACGAGCGTTTTCTGATAAGACATTTGAAGAATTCTTATGAGAATTGCTTTTCAGATTTGAGAATCTCTAGTCCTCACTTTTTTACATGTTTTCTCTGACCGACTCCGACACATCCAAGAAACATCTGAAAAGCAGTTAGAATGTATTCAACAAAAGCCTCATAGGGTAAGTCTGAGGTCTGTGTTTAATTACTCGAAATTTGGTTCTCTTTGAGGCCAGGAAGTTCATCATCTTTAAGTAGGAGCATTTATGTTTGTGAGTGAACAATTTTATATGATATAACATCACAGATTGTATAAAGACTTTTGGAGTTTCACTAATATAAGTATTGTTCATGTTTATTGGAATTTGGTTGTTGAATTCTCGATGTTTAAGTTTAGTACTTTGTTTTGGTACTGTTTGGATGGATGCACTTTCGTAAAATATAGAAGCAGTTTTTGATTTTCTTTTGGCAATGGTACGTGGGTTCCTTCATCTCATGGTGCTGATAGAATTGTAGTGGTATTCTTTGTTTGGCTCCTTGCCATTGTGAAAAGCGGGGACTTTTTTTCTCATGATTCCAACTGTCTCGGTTAGTGTTTCGGTGGACATCCTGTCGCATTGGAATTGGGGGTGTACACATCTCAAGCTTCCCATCTGAACCGCTTCTCACACCAATGCTTTCCCTCTGATACAAGAGTATTGAGTATGACTCCTCTCATGGTCAAAGACACACTAGCTTCTGCCCCTGTTCAAGAGGAAACAAACAACCACTTTAATTCCATTTTTTCCTGCCCCTAATCCTAATCCTAATATCACCTTCCAGTCTGAAAGCTATTGCTTCAACATAATGAGAAATGTAAATTTGCATAAAGGGGTGAGAAATACAATTCAGCCATCTTATTTTCAGCTGCCAGGATGGCAAGTAGGATGGATTCAAAAACCATTGAACCACAGCAAAGGAATATGTTTCAATCCAGTGTTTATGCCAACCATATCTAGCTGCAAGCTCCATGGCCATGATTACTGCAGGAAATTCTGCGAAAAATGCTCTGCGGTACTTTATCCTTTGCCCAAAAGCTCCCAGAAATTGTCCATCATTATTTCTGAAAGACACCAGCAAATGCAGACTGTCCTGGATTGCCTTTTGAGAGGCCATCTGTGTTAACTTTCACCCACTGCCATGGTGGGGGAGACCAACTCACTTCAATGATCTGAGGTGCTTTTCTGGGAATGCCAGCCACCTCCAATCTCCTTAAAATAATCAAATCTTGCATTGTATTAGACATAGAACCCTTACCAAAGGAGGCAGTTTCCTTAATACATCTTGAGACTGCTGCAATAGATCTTCTGTGATTGGAAGCTCCATTTTCAAATCTGAGCTTGTTCCTGGTATATGCCAGATCTCCCATATGACTCCACACTACAACCAGCAATCCACAAAGGAACCAGCTGTGAACTAAAAGAAACAGACATGAGTGACTTCAAAAAACTTGTGACTAGATTTGAAAAACTGATTGATACTTAAACTGCTGCCCCATCCACTCCCAAGACAGCTTAAAAACAGAAGCCCCATTCAAAGCCCCTAGGCTTCTCATACCGAAGCCACCTTCATCAATTGGCAAGCACATGCTCTTAAAAACCATCTCAGATGTTGATTTTCTGTATGATTGGTTTTGTTTTTTATTTGCCAGGAGTTTGGCTGAAGTTATGTAAGTTCTATCTTTTGCTACTAGTTTCACTTTTTTTTTAACAGACATCTCTGCCATGTACTTTTGTATATTCTTGTAGCTCCATTGTCTAGCATCAAGCCTCTATACGACATAGTAATTTCAACTTGTCTCATGAAATTGTCGTTCTTATCAAAGTTACGCTTAACCATGGTACCAGTTGATTTATTTCATTTGATTTTAAACTTGTACCCAAATTTGATTAGGTTCGGGGATATATTTGTATGATGCTAATGTGTGCTTATGGGTCTTTTACTATTAATACATTGCCTGTTCCCCTTGTGTTCACAAGTAAATGAGGAAGCAGATAGAGGAGAAGGGATTGGGTGTGTTTTTGGGCACGGAGATCGCAGCCTTACTCCACTTTTTTTCTTGGAAGGTTATTTTTGAAAAAAATGCCCTATAACCAGTTAGGACTACAAGTGGACGAGAGATAAAAGTGGATAGAGAAGTGGCATGTTGTGTGACATCTCATCACGCGGTGTTAGGCCTAATCTTGCCCCAGGATATGGGTCGCGGCGGAGCAGATCTGAGGAGGCCTCCAAGATATGGGTCGCGGCCAGCAGAACTGAGAAGGGGAAGAAGACAACCGTCAAACCAGACAAGGTTTTCCCTCTCATTTCGTCGCAGAAGAAATGAAAAGGGAAAGAGCCCGGTTGAAGCTGAGGCGTTGAGGATGATCGGAGGAGATGGGAAAGTCAAAGAGTCCAGTCGTTCGTCAATCTAGGGCATGCAATGACGAGGACCATTGGATTTAACACGCGATCTGACGGTCCTGATTCGGGTGAGAACGGTTCTCACTCGATCATTTCCCTTAATTATCTAGACAAATATGGAACCAAACTACAAACAATTCTTATTTAGTCCAGGCTGAGTTGGCCTCCAAGCTTTCTATAACTATACTTTAAGCAAGCCCAAAATTCAAATTTAGACCCAGTCCGAGTATTGACCCATAGGCTTGAACCCAGCCCAAAGCGAACTGCATCAGGGCTGAGTCCAATGTAAAACAGGCTGCTCCTTGTCCATGCCTGAACCATGGCATCACTACTAACACAGATACTACACCTCTTCATCCCTACTTCCAACTATTCTATGTACATTTTTTCCTCTTGATTTTAATCATTTATTTTGCTATATTTTAAATTTTAAATTTTATTTTAGTTTGGTAAAAGTCTTATTTAAGCTAGTATTATTTTTTTTTTTATAGAAATACAAAATTAGAAGTTATCCAAATACCATTTAGAGTCTGAAGTTGTCTTAATCTCAATAAGGATATGGGCAGAACTAGCACCCATGCTAAATGCATATGTGGGGCCCACCTTTGGAATGCTTCTAGTTTTGGAACCCATTGTGGTGCTCAAATAATAAATTATATATTATTCAAATAAGTGAGATGGCCACCGTTGGATCAACTAAATTTGGAATATGTGACCAATTTTCTTGACCTCCTTTTTTCAATGTGCAAAAATGGAAGGAATCTCTCATGTGTGGGATAAATCCATTGATTGGCCTACTGAAATCGGCTTTGAATATTTAGATACAGAGTATACACCGGGTCTTAAGGCTGTGAAACGTCTTGAGTTTTCCGAAGGTGGGGTTCACCCGTGTTTACTTTGGCGCTGCATTGTAGTCCTAGCCACATCTATTTCCCAGAGCCTTCCTAGTTCCAGCCGAACAACCTTTGGTTGTCCCTGTCCAACCGATGGTTCAAGTTGGGCTTGATCAAGTTTGGGTAGGGTCGAGCACTGAGAGTAACTTGTGCAGGCTCACAACCTAGACGCGATCCAAATATTATTCAGGTGAGAATCTGAACTAACGAGTTGGTTAGAAGATTGTAGTGCATTAGTTGGTTTGGGTCGGGTTTGTTCAAACTTGGATAGTTAGAACAGATTCAACCCAAACCCAGCCCGTTTATTTTGTAGGTAGACAAATGTCATGTCAACTAGAACCCTGAATTACAGTTTGAAGTTTGAGTTGGGCACTTGGGTTAGCAGGTGCGATTAGAAATTGCCACCATTAGCATAAGGTGTAGGCAGTACTGAACTTCTTTACACCATATTTGGTCTATTAAGGTCTCCTAGTCAAGTTTTATTTTCAAATTAGGTCAATGGTTTGTGCTCTAAAATTGGAATTCACTGTGGATACATATTAATGGGCAAAACCTGAGAGAATCATCCGAATCCTAGCTCGTGGAGGATCTAGACTTTTCTCGAGCAGCATTCATAGAAGGAAATATCTGATTTGAACATGTAAAATTCAGAGCTTGGGTAATTAATCATTATGTCCGGGGACACATTCAGACCATTTATATATCATAACTGGTACTGATCGTTCATCATTACCATTTAGTTGCTGAAGGATATTAAGCTATGCCAAGGTTCTCATCAAGACTAAGGGCTCGTTTGTTTACACTAGAATTTAAAGATCGTAGGTGAATTTTTAAAATTGAATATCAAATAACCTCTTGAGAAATAGAATCAAAAGAAGATGTTATTTAGTGTTTATTTATACTCTAGATTATCTGAAATAGAAGATGTGTTGCGTACATGTATGCATGGTAAGAGATTTTTTTTTTTTTGGATAAAATGGTAAGAGATTGAAAGTTCTTATTGTCTCACATGGTTGGGCATCATTTGATGATTATTTATCATATTAAAAGTGGCTTTACTTATTTTACCTAAAGAAATACCTATAATATTTGGAAATTAGAGTGCGCCAAGCAGGGCGTTTCCACTAATCCTCAATCGAAGCTTTCAGTCCCTTTGACCAGTGATGTGTCAGGATTCTCTGAAATCTTTCATGCGTCAAAAAATGTTTATTAAGACCCTGATGGTATATGATGTTATTTTTCAAATATTGAAGAGTATTTGATGTTATCTTTCGGATTTTACTTCAATACTAGTCGGTCGCAGTTGGTTCCACAAAAAGATCGATGGTATGAATTAATCACTATGTTCATATATGGTCAATCTAATTATAGGGCTGACTCTTATTGTAGGTGGCCCAACATACACCATCCAAACCCTGACATACGACCCGCTAAGTACTGTAAAAAAAATTATCAGGTGCATGTCAATCGTCAACGCTAGTGTGAGAAAAATGCGCTCCCGTGAGTTGAGCACGTAAAATCTTACGCTCCATTGACTTACCACTTATCCCAAAAGCAATTGGTGATAAGAAACGGTACAACAATAATTTTACAGTGAGGGAGAGGGCTTGATCATAATTATAACCGCACAGGAGTGAGGGTGGACATTGACCTCAATACAGTGGAGCATAGCAAAATCGTTTAGGGCATATTTGTGTAACACTTTTCAACAGAAAAGTAGATGGTTAGCAACATACATACGTAAGGCCCGTAAACAGAATGCAACTCAGCGAAGAAGTTCAAAGTAGTAGTACTCTCCTCTCCAATAGAAAGATTACCCCAGCTCTAATAGTTTCGGAAAGTAAAATAAATAAACCAAGATATTCTTTTTTTTTTTTTAATTCCATGTGTGTGTGAGAGATTAATTGAGAGTCTCTTAAGACAAGATTAAGAAACAAGAAGATAAATTACACATTTCCTATTCGTAATTTTTTTTTCTCTAGACCAGGAGACAAACTTAGAGTCGGAATTTGGAGACACAAGAAGAAGAAGAAGAAGAGGAAGAAGAAGAAGAAAGGCTTGAGAAAGAAAGAGGAAAGGAGACAGGTGGATATGTAATATTTACAGAGAGTAAATAAAGAAGAAAGAAGATCTAAGAGAGGGCGGCCTTTCCGGGTTGATCAGCGGCTCTGAGGGTCTTGTCAATGAGTTTTCTGGCCTGCTTGCTCCGGATCTCCACCCTCACGCTCTTGCTCTTGTCCATCTTCACATACGGCTTCTTCGATTTCTTGAGGAATCTAACCTTGGACTTTATAGATTCCACAAGGTTCTCCAGCTGAATCGCCATCTCTCTTTCTCTCTCTTGTATAACAGTAGATAGATGCAAGTAATTGAAGGCTTCTTCTCTAGGAGGAAGATGGAAGTGGTGCATGCAGCTTGCCTGTTGATTTTCGACGGGAGTATTTAATATTTATAGACGTGGGACGGTGGGAGGGGGAATCTGGTAAGGGAAGAAACGAAAGTTCTCTGTTCTGACTTAAATCTCTTTTTAGTGGAAAATCCAATTGAACCTGTTAGCTAAGCTATAATTGAGGTTTGAATTACATAAATGCCCTCCTTACAATGACACGATTTTTTATTTTTTTTAAAATTACTATCATCTTGGAAACTGTAGCAAAATATCAATCCTAATACATTTTTTGTTTTTTTGTTAAGCTATCCTATATATTATCGTATCATAATATTTTGAAAATGTCATTATACAATTGAACCCAAAAAAGCTTCTTTATTTATTTATTTTTTTGCTGTTTCTATGGAATACTTTTTTTTTTTTTTTTAATCATTGTAGGATCTGGTGATAGGAAACGGTACACCGACTTATCAGGATCTGATACCATTTGTAGGATTTTCACCCCATTGAGCTACCACTTGTCCTAAAATCAATTGGTGATAGGTAATGGTACAACATTAGTTTTATGGTGAGGGTGAGGTTCGACCACAATTATGACTATTCAAGAGCGAAAGTGGACGTTGGCCTGAACAATCATATTTGAAGCAAGACGAGGGTGAAGGAAACTGTTATCACACAGTTAGTCTAGTCACATTTGAACAATGACCTAGCATATAAATGGCCTTTCGGAGACGCTACCAGCCCCATTCTGTGGTGATGATTGAACAATGACCTAGCATATAAATGGCCTTTCAGAGATGCCACCAACCCCATTCCATTCGGATTCGGATACCCTATTTGGACCAGATAGGAAAACCCTATTTGGTCTAATCGGGGGTGCCACATGGGGAAATGAGGTTTTTTTTAGAAGATTGGATTTTTTTTTAGGAAATGGGATGTGACTTCTCTTCTTGTGGCACCCTTGATTGGCCCAAACAGGGATCCATTTCCCATTATGTGGTGATGAAAATCTGTGGTCCACAAAACTGGTCAAAGTGTCTAGTTATGTGACACTTGTTAAGATGTCAAGGTCTGACTTTGACTGGCCTATCACAAGAGTAGAGAAAGTCCGTCGGTTACTGCCGTACGCTGCTTACTAGTATCCTGCTGACCTGTGGAATGTCCAATTTCCATATAAAACAAAATTTCTTCATGAATTTACGTATGCAAATTGTTCACAGTTACATCTACAAATACCATGAATGGTGGTTGGTAATATCCGGTTGATGGGCAAATCCCTAGGTCCGGAACATATACGTCCCAAACGAGCTAACAAAAAAGCCCATGACAAATGCATTTATTTAGGAGCATAAGTCTATAATATTTTCCCATTTGGTATTTTCTTTTTCTTTTTTTTTTCTTTTTCTTTTTGATGATTAGGGCATACTCGTGCTATTTGGCTCGATGGGTCTAATTGTTAGGTGCACACATGGCTCGCAACACATGCACCAGATCAATTTAAGGGTGTCGAATACAAGATGTGTGAAGCAAACCCACACCTTTATCCCAACCGACCAACACCCGAGCGGGTACCTTTAATTATGGTGTTTCACTTTGCTATATTGATTTTGTTTTATTCTTTGTTCAAGCCCACTTTCCCCATCGCTTTCCCCACAATTTTCTACCTCTATTTAGTAGCATTGGCTCAACTTTAATCTTTGACTGGAGTGCAGTTTCTTTCGGATTAGATTTTTTAACAGGTTTTCACAGTATCTATCAGGCAACAAATCTGTACCACTAGTCATATGGTTATACCAAAAAAATTGTGAGGCCTCCCATTTCACACATAAACTTCTCCATCATCATTGATTGGAGGCGGCTACGTGTTGGCTCTCAGCATCCTTTACGTTATATGAGGGGCATTCTTTGGCAGAAAATCACTAGTATTATGCTTGTATATTGAATGTATATGATATGTGTAAATCCATTTTTGGTGCAGTGGCAAGGCTATGTGTCATTAGAATGACTAGGGTTTGAATCTTGAGGTTCGAAATTCCTAAAAAGGGGAAGGTTGGTATTTTTGAAAATGGTTGAAAATGAATAAACGAATGTGAATATCTAAAAATAGCCATAAGTTATCTCAGCTTTAATAAAAAATATATTAAGGGGAAATGAGAAATGAATACCCAGCCATCATCTCAGTGAATCAAATCCTAGGAAAGTCATTATTCTATTTTATGTCTCTTCCTTGCATTATTTACCTCTCACGTCTTAAATATTCATTTTATGGAGCTCATTTGACCATAAATTCTTAAATATTTCATTTCACGCAAAAAAAAAAAAAAAAAAAAAAACCTTGGCGTTCTGAGCAGTTTGCAGAGAGCAAATCATTATATTGATCACATGTTAAAAAATGTGATTCTCTTCGCGAATGGTTTAGATACAAGAACATGGCCTAACGTTTATTATTTGTTGAGATCTTTTTAAGATCTTTTCCTTGACTTGCTCGGGCATGTGTTTGTAAAAGATCTGTAGTGTCTCTAAATTCAAGTCAAAAGACTTGCAAAGCGACATGCTGGGTAAGTTTCCAAGTAAATAATACCTTGACTCGGACTAGCTCGGTGGCCAAAACTTCATGTTAACTTTAATTTAATAATTTCTCTTGATTCCTTTTTCAAAACAGATACGACCTACTTCAAATGTCACCTTCCCTGGTTGTCTCTGATTAATGCTACAAAACCCCACCTCACCGACTCCTGACTAGATCTAAAGTCTCTTATGAATGATGCCGACTCTTTCAGTATGTAGAGTCGTAGAAACAACTTCAGTTTTATCACTTCTTAAAAAGGTTTTAAATTCAAACTTCATACATTAAAAACACATAAAGCAATGGATACAATTGCAGAGCTACAGTTTTATATTCCCCACTCATAAACTCTTGTACGAAAATTGAGACTTTTGAGAGGCGTCCAGTTTCGTTTGAGTTGGGGTTGTGTGTTAATCACACTTACTCTTATGATTTAATTATCTGAAGTGCACTTGAAAATTTGTGTATCGAAAGCTTGATTATCAGATTGTTATCAGATTGCTTGATTATGAATCCGACCGACGGACTGATAGGCCAATTTATGGATCGCCTATGGTGCAACACAATGTAAATTCTGACCATTTGTCTCTTACGGGCATAAGTTATAAAAGAGAGAAAAAAGTAGTTATGTTTTAAAGAGCACCACAATGAGTGGCCCTATTTAGATGCAACTCAATCAAAGGATTAAGGGGGGTATGATGTGGATTAGGAGTTCAGAGAATGCCACTTTATCCTGATCTTCATCTTCCCAATCTTTGACTTTCCTCAAAGTTTACCAATTTATCAGTTCATGGGTTTAGGCTTGTGTGTGCATGTGTGGGTTTGGATTGATCCTAGAGTACGCAAACCTCTGTTTTAAAGTTCAACTAAAATAGTTTTATCCTTGTTTTTGCTTGTTTTCTCCACAATCGCTTCGAACGTGTGAGGGTTAAATGAAAATGACCACTATTAATAGTTCATATTAAGAGGGGTGATTAACTTCACTTTTACACGTTACACAAGTCAAAGAGGGAGGTCAGTTTTTAGGCACTTTGGTTGTGCAACTAAAGGATTCAACTTGCTGTAAATGTATATTTCCACCGAAGAGAGAACCTGCATTTCTATCCCTTATATGGAAAATAAAATCCTCTCTATCAAGAAAAATCAATTTAGCTTTACCTTTCATACAAGTAAAATGTGTCGCACCAAAGCAATACACCAAGAATAGAACGGACAACCAAAGTAGTTTTCCTATCTGTTGAAGAATGAAAAAAGAAATCCAACAAAGTTTGTTGGATTTTGAACAATGAATGACAGATTGTTGTGGGAAAGGCACAAAGCAGTTGAATGGTGGCAGAAGCCTATGCAGCGGTGGATTCTTTAAACCGCTCTCATTGTGGAGACCCATGCTTGGACTTTCTAACTTTAAATGGGTCTGAACGCATATTTGACCTGGTGAGATAAACAGTTAAGTTGAACCTCACATAGTCAATTATATTGCAGTCGTTGGGACTACGAGGACTGTTAATCAGTTATCCACTGAAATGTTGCTAATATGACCTTTCTTGTATGTGTTCCCACTGTCAAAATTAGTAGCAACTGAAAACAGATTATGATTATAGATACACGGTGAAGAAGTAATTGAGGTTCACATTCCTAATATTTGATTTACAGGGTGATCGACTATTCATCTTTCATCTCCCCTAATTTCCCATTTTTGGATCATCACCTTTATTTATTTATTTATTTTTTTATATTTTAGCAACTTCTTGTTAGAATTCCTATCATTCTATTTTATCGAAACAATCACGCCCTTAAGAAGGCAATGGGAATGTTGCGTAATTGTAAGAGTGAGGTGCTTCCTATGTTCTCTAAAAATGTGGGCATTTGTAACTCAAACGAAGCGGGGGTGTTAACTATTTTGGAGAGTCTTAGGTTATTTACAAGGAGATATATTAATGCTCTTGTGGTGGAAAGTGATTCTTCAAATGCGATCACTTGGATCTCCGACCAGAAAATTTTCCTTTGAAAATTTCAATTCCATTTTAATGAAATTAGAGAGCTATCGGCCACTCTAAATGTCAACCAACTCGATCGCAAATGCACTAGCCAAGCAAGGTGTTGAGAGGTTGTCTCCATGGGTGGGTATGATTATGTAATTGGGTTGAGGTTGGTATAATACTCTTGTACATTCTCTATAACTTTTCTCTTTATTACTTTTTAAGCTTTGTACCTCTTTCCTCTTTTTAATAAAGTTTTGTTACCGTTTCAAAAAAGAAAAAGAAAATAAGGCCATGAGATAAGAAGCACAAGCACATGAGATAGATATGATTAGCCTTTTTTCCATTGATCTAACGGTACTTCTCAAGTAATTAAGACCAAATATCCTTATCTATTAAAAGATCAACTGGAGTCATTTTTGTAGGCATGGACATGCCATCACAAACCATGGAACAGTTTGTTTGTGGAGCCCACCCAAAAGAATGAACATATGGAGGATAGGATTTTAAAAGTTTCCTAGTAGAACATATAATTTTTTAAAGAAAAAGGATTTATATGATTATAGAAGCATTGTTTCGAAGGCCTCAAAGCGGTCCAAAAGCAGGTTGTTACATGATGTAGGATGACTATCAAATTTGCATATTCAACCAGATGTGTGAAGTTTTGCGAATGCTGTATTTTTTTTCTTTCAATTTATATATATATATATTTGCTTGGTACATACTCATACACAGCTGCGAAACTAGAGAGGCGCTGGCAGTGGCCATGGCCAGCTCTTAAATTGCAAAAAGCCTCTAAATCTTATAGAAAAATTTTAAATTGGCCCCTCAAAGAAATTTTCGTTTTCCTATTGGCCCCTCCAAGGTATATTTTCTGGTTCCGCCACTGCTCAAACACCCTTGCACACTATACCAATCTCTATTCAATGGATCCACGAACTTATCCATTGACTTCATAGAATTTGAATTACTACAGTGATGGTTGAAAATTTATCTCCCATCTTCCTTTATTCAGTTTCACTTATTAAAGGGAGATTATTAAATGGTCATTTGGAAATTCACTTTTGTTTTTAATTTAAATCATTTTAGAAATACAAGTCTTAGAATACCTAAGAATTCAATTTCACAAAACAAAAAGGCCATTTAATGGTCTCTTTTATTGTTTTTCTTTTCTTTTTTTTTTTTTTTTTTCATTTTCACGTAGGGCTTACCTATGTTCAATCCATTCCTTCCACACAAACCTACACACCTTGATATATCAACCTAATCCCTCCACACACACACCTTTCAAACTTGGATCATCACTGCTCCTAAATTGATACCAACTAAACATTGATCTTTGGACTTGCGTTTATTTATGAAGATACAGGCACCAGTCTAGACGCGGGCACAAAATACCAATAGTCTACGACCCCAAATTATAGACCCTACATTTAGAAACTCAAAAGTCTCAAGGAAGCAGTGCAAACCCACAAATTCCGTCCCTCTCGGGATAGTTTAAATTATCATCCAAAAGTAGAATATAGAAAAGAACAAGGATCATTAAGCAACCCTATGCCCTAATTAGCAGGGGCATTGATCAATCTGGACTAAACTGATGGCCACCTAGAGAATGAGATGAAATGGTTGAAAAGGAAAACAAAAATTCATCTGGACCCTAGCCCTGAACTTATTCTTGACCTACCAGACACTTGCTAACAGGTGATCCAAACGCTTTACTAGATGGTACTACGCTTACAGGCGAAAATGAAAATGCAACAGTACAAGCATTCGTATCCAATTAGTAATTTTAACAGTGCTTCCTGAAGCTTGAGAGTCTCGGGAGCCAAAAAGCTTTGTAATTTACCTGTCATAACCTCTTGTGAACTCTGAAGAGCTTAAAGAATAGGAACTTTCTGTAACAGGACACTACTTTTTTCCCCTTATCAATCCATGTAATGATATCTGAAAAAGTAAATGAGCAATCCGAGCATTCTGTTTGCATGAATGCAGCAAAGCATGAGAACCCCATCGACAGATTTTAGCTTGATCATTCATCTTTCTTCTTGCTTGCTTCTTCTTGAAGCTTTTTTGTCCAGTATTCCTCGAGTGGGGGTCCAAATATTGCCTTGCCAGAAACCACTCCAATCCTGCATGCATCAGTTATTTAGAAGCGCTGCAGATAGTACTCTTTTAACATAATCAACAAGCACTTTGAGGAAGTATGGAGAAGATTTTTTTACTTGGCAAGCATAACTGTGCAAGTGTACATACATGGGTACAATAATGTAAGCAACATGCATGGTCCGTCAAATTTTAGTGGGTTCTCACACTTCATGTTTGTCTAGTCCTTTGTCATATACTTAATACATCACACTAGTTAGATATCAAACTTATGGAATGCGATTCGCTTTCATGATGCCTTTATGGAGAAATGATAGAAACACGAAAATCAAAATCTAGTGCTAAGGAGCGTGGAGGTTCGAGTCCTGGGTCCCGGTCTCATAGATTGTAACAAGCTATTCTAACTTGTGGAGACCACTTAGAAGTGTGATCGACTCATATCTACTTACGTAGAAAATATGAGAACTATCAGATGTATGGAGAAATTTATTCGAGTCTTCTGTTATCCAAAACCTAGTTGATAGATAAAGTAAGACTGGAAAGTTTGCATGAACAAATGGAAGCCATAACAACATGAGCGAGTGCCAATCAACTTTTGATTTGATGCTAATTCATGATTTGGTGGTATTCAATTTTCAACCGATGCACGCACAACTAAATGAGCTATACTCTTGTGGGCCGACCTCTGATAAAAGAGACACCCTGCGTCCTCAAATGAATCAGAACTCACAATCTGGCGCTCTTTCAATACTATTTTCACTGTTGATTTTAAGGCCTTAAAATCCACCCCATATGCAATCTGACCAAGCTGACACTTGCAGAAGTTAAAAAACTAAGCAAATTTGCTATGAATGAAGGGCCTGTTACTACTGATCGTTGCTGAGAATGATCATTACTGGTTAAAAGCTCACATTTACATTAGTAATCATTAATGGCTATCAATGGTCTTCTAAAAGCAACCATAGCATGAAGTTGCTGCTAACCATGGTCTAAAGTATCAGTGCTGGAGTCAAGTAGTCTCATAGTCGCTGAAGTCCAAGTGGTAAAGTAACACAAATTCACATGTTTATTGAAATCACTTTGGTGTTTCATTTCAAAGAGTCAAGTTACTTGATCAATTTGGTCATTGACTTGGCCAAATTTTACCTCGTGCTTATTTCAAATGAGAAATTATAAAATCACTGGGGTGAAACAATGAAACACCTCCTGAGTGATTGACTTTTGGAAAAAACTAGGTCCAGTTGAATTCATTTTACTCCCAACTAAATACAGAGACAGGAAAATGTCCACTAGGACTTTTGAGAGGGAAAAGGTGAGCTACAAGTAGCTACTGAGCTAATGTGGACATTCAGCTTTTAGATGAGATTTTAAACTCCCTGATAAATATCGATCTGAATGGTTGGGTTCTTGTATGCAGGATTGGCTGATAAAGAACAGGAATTTGAAAAAGTGAAAATAAAGGGGAAAAAGAACCCCTCAAAGTCTGCAGTTATTTATGCGCACTCCTGTGCAATAATCTCAATCCACAATTCCTGTTCAATACAGTCAAGCCTATAGGCTTTATCCTAAGAAAAGTCATTTAATAGGTTCACCGCCTATGATACCCACGTGCGGGATGGTTACAACAGGGACATGCCATGGACGTGGCAGAGACACGGATATACACATTAAATAAGTGATATGATATGATACAATGCCTATCTGGAAGTGCCTGGGTATCATAGTCCAAGCACTATCCAGTGCCAAATAACAAAATAATCCAATAGGTGCTTCTCTGAATCGATGACATGTGAATAGGACAAGATGCATCCAAATAACATCATCATCATCATCATCATCAAAGATTTGTCCTATCTCAATTACGTCACAGATGTTCAGCACCAAGTGTTGGTTAATGGTAATTGCAAATAACTACATGAGACTGTTGGTGTCTCTACAAATTGGACCAGATTCTCTGCTGCACTGCACCACTTTGCTGGTCTGCAACTACGCAGGGTGTTGTCTACAAGACTTATAGTTGCAAGCTTCCCTGGGAAACACACCCTCTATACTAGATCTTAACCCTTGAAGATAAGCTGCCTTATACTAACTCTGTGTCATCGCTGCTGCAATCCCAGCAACTACAAATAAAAGCCTACAATTCCAAACCCAACCTGTCAATATGAATTATATGGATACCACCAACCATTCATCATTATTCCCGGTGCAATCACCATCCCCTCTAACTAATATTCCCATCTTTCCATGTATTAAGTTATCACATTGTAACTGTTTGCAGCGGAATCACACTTGATCACTATTGCAAAGCTACAACTTGCAAGGATAAGCAGATTGCACTGCCCCATGTCCTCAATTCTTCCCTGCATGTTCTCAAGGAGCCCTCAAGTAAATTCACACTCGTATTCCATGGCAATGATAAGGTCCATCACTAGTCATGGATCATATCCTCTCCAACTGAAGCGTTAATGCCAAGTTATTGCACCCTCTACACCACATGTCGTCCGTTTAGCATTTGAGCGATTCATCAATCAATCATGAGTATGTATTATACAACTCCGCACTCAACTGCAGACCCATAAAAAAAGAGGCTCAACCATTGCCGATACCAAGTCCACAGTGGATAGTTTGACTGCTGTTGCAAACCTGACATATAAGATATTATGTTATACATCCTAGATGGATTTCACTTCTAATTGTGAGTCTTCTATGACATCCATCACAACTTCTCAATTAGGAAACTGGGCCCATTACATTACCCTATTAGAATCGAAGCCGATGATAGTTTGCAATTGTTACAACATAGATATTGGATTTGTTGAAACGGACAAATATTAATGCAGCTAAACGCTTATCTACTCCTATGGAGATCACTGTGCACCTACCTATCCACATGTAGTGTCCACTGAACGTACCTACTCCCCATTGCAGTAAAAGGTACTCACTTTTTTTTGTTGCTATTGGAAGGTTCCCAACCTTTTGGGCTGGATTAATCCCTCCGGGCCCAAAGGGAAGCCGGGTAAACCCTGTAGCCCTAGTGTGGCAGTGTAGTTTCAAACCTACAACCTCCAGGTGCAAACCGTGATCCTAAGCCAACAGAGCTACCCCTTGAGGTAAAAAAAATGTAGGCACTTCAATATGCCACTCTCATGAAGCCTAATATTTCCTTTGCAATAAACAAAGAATGTCGATTCATGTAATTCCCACTGATTTCTGTAAAGAGAACAAGGGAGAGATGCCCGCTCTGAAACCCTAGTTGCCCTTTTCTGCTCAAGATCTTTCTCCAACACTCCTCCCCTCTACATGCTTCTTACTATTCATCTACAATCCCAGATGAGTGCGTTTAATTGTTTATCCAAACTACTATGCATATTCGGGTGCTTTTTGTCTATTCTCACATCCACAATGTTCTTCACCCATATCTCTATAAACCCAATACCTAGTTTTAAATAAACAGTATAAAAACCCCATGGGACGATAAAAAAGAAGATTTGATTCTTCACAAAAGTCAATAGAGAAAGAATTCAGATCTATACCATTGTCCCAAATCCTGCATACAATGTTCATAACACTGGTACTCTAAAAAAGATCCAAGGCTTTAGTTAAATCAAGTCGAATTCATTCTATATAAACGAGAGAGAGGAAGCAGAAAGACCCAAATGCAAAATATGTTAATCCCAATTCTATCCAAGCTAAAAGTCTAAAGCATAGCATGCTCAAAGTCACCAAAATCAGAAGACCCAGATGATGGAATTCAAAAGTTATAAAAAAGAAAGAGGAATTCATAAAACTGAGAGAAATAGACTCACACGGTTGCTACAAAAACCATGGGCAGAGACAGAAATCTTCCTCTGCGAAACATCTCTTCACCTTCAAATGCCTCTTTGCTATGTGTAAATTGCAATTGCCAAGCAAAATTGGCCGCTCAAAGTGCCTGATTCTACTGCTCTGGGGATTGCACGAAATGTCCAAAATATCCTTGGTAAGAGGAATTGATTCAGTGATTCTTTGCTTCTTAAGGGTTAGGACCGTACTTTCATTTGAAGGGCATTTTAACAATTTACGAGGGCTTCTTTTGATACTTACCCTAATGTGGATAGGCGGGCCGGGCCGGGCCGGGCTTAAAAATGGCAATGAGCGCATTAGCCACATGAGAATACTACACCGTTCCTAACACATATTCACAAAGGTAAAATAAGGGGAGAAAAGGAAACCTGATAAACGGTCAGTGATCATCCCAGCAGCAAATATTCAGGGGGTGGTCCATGTATGATTGGACCCGTTTGTGGATGATTGGATCTACTTTAGATGTGGTTGGTTAAGATGTGCAGCTTTCGCAAGTTGGTGTTCCAACTTCGAAGTGCTGAATTTGGGCTGTGTTTTTGGCATTCCGAAATCTGTTAAATAAGGCCGCTGGGCCAATAGTTCTGAATTTTTGAATGAATGGTTGTCAAGCCCAGTCCAGCCGATACCAGACCAGTCCAATTTTAGTTTGCTGCATATTGGGTTACAAATAATGATTAGGATGCAGATGGTCACTCGGATCGATATCAGACGTCCACTTGAACTTAAACTTGATTAAATTTGGGAGATTCGTATCTAACAGGAAGTCCCAGTGAATTCATTATTCATGTGAATAGATCCAAACCGGAAGCTGACTGTGAGACAAGCCAAGTTAGTTCGGGTTGGCTGCTTCAAGTGATCAGTTAGTGGTCCAGGGCCGTTAGCTCTGCTGCTAAGGGGCATCAAAGTCCTCCAAAGAAAGGGTAGCCAGGTCCAAAATCCTGGTTGGAAAATGGATGAATCCTTTCTAGTTTGACTAGGTAGGCCCAAGTCCAACTAGATATATAACTCATTCACAAGTTGGAGGAATAAAGTATGGACCAAATAGATCCAAGTTTGACCTGATTACCCATTATCTACTAAACTGCGGACCCAAATCTTAGAGCAACTCTGTTTGTGAAATGGGCCTAAATTAGGGTATATTGTCAATTTTTATTTCAATTGGATCCTTTGTGCAGACCGAAAGAAAAAGGTCCATTGCCATCCCCTATAATTATATGCCACCAACAACATTACCCAAATTAATCATAATTTTGTCCTGTGCTCTGCTGGATCACCAGGCAAGAGAAATCAAAAGGTCATCCGGGGAGATGCTAGTCAGATAGAGCCAATTGGAGTGGTGAAGTTTGCACTCATCTTGCCTGAAAAATGCAATGGTAGATTAGAACACCACGGATTGCTTTCCAAGATACTGAATTATTAGGATGCATGACGTCTATGTTTTCTTCACTACTTTTAACCACCCACGGAAACACAATCTTAGGTATTAAATTACATACGAAACGCATAGTGTTTGGACAAAAATATATACACCCAGAACAAGACCAGGAATTTCATCAAACATCCTACGGGCATAGAACAACAGAAGCCTAAAGTGCCCTGAAAAATTCCCAGAACTAGAGGAGGAATTTCATCAAACACCTTACATGCATACAAGAGCATGATCCCAAAAGGCTCCAACAAAATCCCGGAGCATCAATCACAGGACTCATACCCTCCACCCATCTCACAAACCTTCTCCCAAATGCTCTGCGGCACGGGAACCACCGACAGCCGCGGCTGCTTGAAGAGCACGAAACCCTTGAGCCCCTCTTCTTCCTTCATCTGCTTGAGAGAGACGGGCTGCCGCATCAACCCAACTGCCCAGACGTCGACGGCCCCTTCCTTCTCTCCGGTCTCGTACCACTGGCGGCTGACTTGGACGACTCCGACGACTCGGCGTTCATTGGGGCCGGAGTGGTAGAAGAAGCAGAGATCGGAGAGGGACATGGATTTCATGTAGTTCTGAGCCTGCTTGTTCTTGACCCCGTCCCATTTTGAAATCCCACCGTTGGATGCTTGATCTTCCCATGACCACTCTCCTGGTTCCGTCTTCAACAACCAGTATTGGATTTGGTGGGGTTGCCCTAAGCTCATACTCATTACTTCCTTCCTTTCTCTTTCAAATTGCCCTTGTCTTCTTCAATTTGATTGATATCTGTGTTAGTTGCAATTGAAGGCGTCAAAGACAAGACAGATGTGCTTCTGTACTGGGTGGGAACTGGAAAGGGCAGTGTAGACTTATGGGCGGGAAAATGGGATTTTGGCGCCAAAGCATGTATAAGATTTCACAACCCTATTTAAAAACGTGCCCAGCCCCCAAGACATTCCACATTACGAGTGGTGTAAATTGGGCACGAAAAAACTCAGGTCACAGGCTGGTGCGGCCTCTTGACAGCATTGATCGAGCTGGCCCAGGGATGTCAAATGGGCCAGGCCAATGCAGTCAACGGGCCATGGCCTGGCATGGCCCGTGTCTGAGGAGGCTAGGCTAGTTGGCTTGGGCCCGCATGGCACGTGGGCTGGAGGCACCAGCCCGCCAAGCCCCCCAGTCCGGCCCGCCTAACGTCCATATCTCCTTTTTTTTTTAAAACAGTCCATTTTACCCCCGCAACAGCTATTAAATGGTCATATAAGGGGTATTTTGTGTCATTTTTCAATTTATAAAGTCTATAAATACCCTAATCCTCCCATTCCCATTCCTCACTAATTTACACAACTCTATCATTTTCTTTATACATTTTCTAGCTCTCTCTCAAAGCATTCAACTCTTTCACTCTCTCTAAGAAGTTTTTGGAGGACCAAATATTAAGTCATTAAGAGACAAGATTAAGGGGGCCTTCAAAGATTTAGATGTGTTTATATTATTTAAATTTGAGATTCTATATATATATAAGTTTATATTATATTATATTAACTCTCATTTTCTCCCCTTTCTTATATTAATTATCACAAAAGAAGGCTATTAGAGCCTCTTACTGTTATTATTTATAAATTTTATTTTTTGAAATATGGCTAGAAGATTTCCTACAGAATCTTCTTCAGTTAATTTAGGGGAAGAATAATATTTTATCGAATTATAAGATGAAGTAGGTGATTTATCACCCCCTTTTCTCAGAGTTCCCGTAAACCAACCAAAAATAATAGAACTTCAGTAATTTGGGATGTATTTACAAGGTTTGAGGTTATTGAAAATGGAAAAATAGTTGAAAAGGTAAAATACAAATTTTGTAGTAAGTTTATGGTGCCCAGTCAAAAATGGGTACCGGCCATTTGACAAGATATAAGCAAAAATGTTTTAGCCTTATATAAGCTGGCGGATGCAGGGATAGGGAGGCGTGGATCACAGACCCAAATTTTCTAGTACTGGTAGTGGTGGTGGTGGTGGTAGTAGTAAGTTTAAGGTGCCTAGTAAAAAATGGGTACCGGCAATTTGACAAGACATTGCCTTATATAAGCTGGCGGATGCAGGGATAGGGGGGCGTAGATCACAGACCCAAATTTTCTAGTACTGATGGTGGTAGTAGTAGTAACAGTTTGAGTCTCTTTTCTTTTAATGCACAAAGTTGTAGACAAAATCTTGTTAAAATGACTGTATTATCTGAATTACCATTTTGCTTTGTTGAAAATGAGTTTTTTGAAGAATGGGTCTAGAAGTATTGTCGACCACAATTTCACAGTATTTCAAGAAATACAGCTATAAATGATGCTATTAGACTCTGGCAGGAAGAGCAAATAAATATAAAAAATTACCTTGCAGAAATTCCTGGTAGAATAGCCATAACCACAGATATGTGGACATCTAAAGTGGGTGACAGTTTTCTTTATATTACTGCACATAACATAGATGCAAAATGGATTATTAATAAACGTATAATTAGTTTTACCTCTCTTGAATGGCTACACAATGGCACTAGAATAAGTGCATTTATTTTGAAAAAACTAAATGATATAATATTAAAGAAAAAGTTTTATCTATAACTTTAGACAATGCCAATAATAATACAGTGGCTATTGAATTAATGAGAATGCAGATGCCACTTGCAACTTTGATAGATAACTCTATTTTTCAAAATAGATGTGTATGTCACATCTTAAATCTCATTGTAAAGGTTGGTTTAAAGCATATTGTAAGTTACACAGATGCTATTAAAGACATTACTAGATTTATTTTCTCATCCGCACAGAAAAGACAATTGTATGCCCAAATATGTGTGAGGCAAGGCGTATCAGCTATTAAAATGCCTAAGGAGGTAGAACATAGATGAAATTCTATGTATGATTTGTTAAACAAGGCATTTGACCGGAAAATTGTTTTGAATGAATTTTGTGCTTTTCATGCACAAAATTTGATGATTAGTGATGAACATTGGGAGTTATGTGCCCATATAAAAGATTTATTAGAAGCCTTTTATACTTCAACATTATTTTTTTCCGGGATATATTATCCCACATCTAATGAAGCTTTAATAAAGTTTTTTAAAATTACTTTACAATTTAGTAGATTTAGAGATCATTTTTTTTACTGAGTAGCACTATTAAAAACATGGAAGAAAATTTTAATAAATATTGGAAAGAGTCTCCAATGACATTTTATTAAGCTACCGTATTTGATCATAGGTTAAAATTAAATGCTGTACAGCTTTTTATTGATGGAATAAATAAAAATATGAATTATATAGATTTAAATATTTTTTCAAATATTAGGGCAAATTTACAAGCACCTTTTCAATTTTATTGTGAGCAAATAGGTACAACTGTGCTTAGTATGGGCTATTCAGAAGTCCAACAAACAAGTGTTGGTGAGTGGGATGTGTGGTATTCTTCCATGTCTACGGGCATGGCATTCAGCTCAAGCTCAAGTAACACTGTAACGGAGTTATCATCGTATCTTGACGTCGGTGTAATATGAGTGCAGGATGCATCTAGTTTTGACTTTTTAGCCTGATGGAAGCAACAAGCAAACGTTTATCCGGTGTTGGCCGCCATGGCTCGTGATCTATTGACTATTCCAATGTCTTCTGTAGCATTAGAACAGGCTTTTAGTGCAGGTGGACGTGTGGTAGATGACAGAAGAACCAATCTGACTGAAGAAACGGTGGAGTATTGTGTTTGCCTACGAGACTGGTATTTGGCAGATAAGTGGAAGCAAGAGTTGACATCAATGGAAGATTATGATCCAACAGAATACATTAGTGGACTACGCATCTAATATTTTACTTGTTCCTTCATTGTAGTTTTTAAATTTATAAGTTTTTCATTCTTTTTTTATTTTTTATTTTCTAAAAAGACTGTAAGGTTTTGAAGTTAATCCTATTTAGAAACCTTCAAGAAGTTAAGATCCAAATGGTTCTCTCTTCTCAGTGGAGTAGGTCGAATTTGACCGAACCACTTAAATATCTTTGTCATTTTCTGTGACTGTGTATTTGTGTTCTAAATTTTTTTTTAATACTGAAAAAAAAAAAGAGCGGGCCAGACGGGCCGGCACGGCCCGGCCCGACCCATGGCAGGCCGTGCTAGGATTTTTCCCTGGCGGGCTGTGCCGGCCTGTGGCACGGGTAGGCCGAGGCTGGAGTGTGCCGGGCCGGGCCATTTGACATCCCTGCTGCCAACCCAGCATGGCACTACCCAAATGATGGGTCGTGCGGGGCCAAGAGTCCTAGGCCGTGGTATGGCACAGCATGGCTTAGGGCCTTGGTTGTGCCATGTTGGGCCAAGGTCTCTGTGCCGAGGCACGACCCGACACAACATTTTTATATAAAATTCTGACTTTTATATAAATATAACATAATACTTAAAGTAATTAAAGATTTATTTTTCATTTGTAAATTAGCACCGATGTAATTTGTGCATTAGTTTTATTAGTTTCAACTTTTTTCAAGTTAAGAACCCTAAAAATCTATAAAACCTCTTTCAATTTATATAAAAATATCAAAAAAGATCTAGTGTTAGAGATATGCTAATTAGGTCAACTTCTCTGCTTTTCCATTTCGCTGCACATCCACATGTTCAACCAGGCAGCACTACTACTTGAATTGTTGCCATCAACACTGTTCCTAAAATGAATGTGCTTGTGTTGCTGGCACAACATTGACCATGGACCACTCTAGATCCCAAACTTTGTGGTTCAGGTTCATTTCCGCACTAATAGGGCATCCCATATACACAGAAATCACATGAACAATGATTATATATAAATATACATGAATGTGGCTGGCACGTGAAGTGGGACGCACAAACAAGTTGGTGCACCAAATGCTAGTGGTGCAAATGCCATCGCCACTTGAAAATCAAAGTGCCCAATATGGTGCTACAACCACAGAACCATGCCGAAATATCTTTGGATGAACATCACCATCATCATCACAACAATGAACAATTAATCTCAATACTGGTGTCTATTAACTTGACGGCAAATGGCATTGATGATGCTTTGCTGGTGGATGGTATAATTGGCACACACTAATCCGTAATTTGGTTCAGTCATTCTCAACAGATTTTCATTTTATTGGCATGTCAATTTTAAAAGTTCAGCTTGGAGTTTCATCATCCTTGAAGGGGATTATAGAGATGAGAATTTAATGATAAGTGGACTTTCTGGAAACAAGCCCATTTCGGCAAATCAAGAGATGAGGTCATCTTGGCATGTAGGCTCTGAGGAATCTCTCTCAAGTTGGATGCCATCGACTGCCCGAATCTAACTAGGTAAGTCAGGCTCGGTAGAACCTTTCTATTTTAGGATTGAGTTTGGGCTTGACATTTCTAAGCTTGGATTGAGTTCATTTAATTCTTATTGTTTGACTCTCTAACTCCACCTGAACCAACCAACCGAAGATGGCTGATTGCTCAGTGACCTGCCAACTCAACCCGATTCTAGCGTTTCAACTAATGGTTTGAGCTGTCCCTTTTAACTCAATTACTAAATGGGTCGAGTTTGAGTTGAGAATACAAATTATTTGTAGTGCTTAACCCAACTGAAGGCTCACAATGGACGCCGACAATGCCAATAAAGAAAGACAACACAGAAAGCCAGGTGTTTTTTTATCATTCAATAATTTGTTTGGAGAGAGATTTTCTTTTCTTTTCCACAGTAAGTTGTAGTAGGAAAGGAAAACTGTTAACAAATAACAACTAACTATATGAGGTTCTAAAAGTTTAATGGTTTTACATGAACTATATTTTGACCTACCTCAAATCTATATTAGAATCTCTGAATCCAATCCAACTACTGTTCTTTTGTCACCACCTCTAAAAAAGAAGATATTACTGTTATACTATTATCAACTTGAACTTTAAGATCGTGAACAGCATGATAATCACGTGTATGATTTAATCTTAAATAAATTAAAGAGTACCTCCAGACATCCTGACGCAGAGAGATTTCTAATTCTACAGTCTGGTGCTGTTGCTGATTGATGCTGTGATCCGTCGAGGAATAGGCTAGGTGAATGATTTCAGTTTCTCTTTCCTTGCCTATAAAACCTAATATGTTGATTTTTTATGTACCCTTTTGTGATGGATGAAAGGGTTTGTTTTATAGGTGAAAAGAGGACCGAATTTCCAATTAGGGTTTCCTTAGAGTTAATCTCAACCATCCATCAAGGTAGAGAATATTATGGAATACATCTCATTAAGAAACATTTTTTAGTAAGAAACCTTTTTGAGTAATTAATAGCATATATCCTATGAAAACGGATTTTCTATAATGACCACAATTCGAGAAAGAAAAGGACTTGTGGTCCAAGTAATGGACTTAAAGTTAATTTCCTTACGATTACGTCGGTCACACGATTACATTTATTTGAATTGCCCATCGACTTGTCAACTTTTGTATAGAGATTTGCTTAAACACGGAACTCCTTCTATAAATGCATTGCACTGACAGCAGAATAGGATCGTCCATCAAGTATTTATATAAATGATTTTGACCTATTTGTACAGTCTTTGTTTTATGTCTTCACACGCACGTCCTTCGTATGCACACTTGAATCAAGCCATCCATTAGATGGACTCACAATGTTGATGTCATTCTCTATCACATCTCCTTAATAAACCATAGTTATTATAATATCTTGCTAAAAGTTCATATTATCTTATTTTATCTAGCTGCAAGGTTAGATCTTGATATTTGGTCCATTTTATCATGGATCAACCAGTATCGAACTACTTGGGTTGATATAGGTTTCAAAAACCCTTATTGTGAGGCTTACTTGAAAGCATTCCATTCAGCAAAAATAGGATGAAGGGCATATCAAAGAAAACATAAAATTATCTTAGCGATTGATCTGATGGTATAAACATGCATTTCTCGTTGATTAAATCCAGAGGTAAACACAGATCAGGTGAGTGGCAAATAATTTGATGAGATCACATTGATCACAGGTAGGCCCAACCCAGTATCCAGATTGAGCTTAATTTTTACCTCTTGTTTTGTTTTATGTATAAGTTATTTGAATTTGTTCCATATTGAAGAAATGGCCACTGGTCCCCCATCACAAAAAAGGAATCTCCAACAACCCTGGTTTAGAAAGTTTTGAACGGCTGTTAGTCCTGTAAAAAACCGTACATAATGCAGGGTTCATCAATCCAAACTGAAATAATGTTCGATTCTGTACCTTTTTCACAAAAAATATTAATGTCTTACACAATGTTTAAAGCTTTTGAGATACGAACAAAACGACAAAAACTTCAAATGGATAGGTGAGTGTAGCATTTGAGATACGAAGAAATCAACAAACTTCAAATGGATAGGTGAGTGTTTGATGATGAGGGAAAATACAGAAGACTCGTATTTTGGATTAGTTAGAAAAGAAAAGTCACGAGCGATACTCATTTTTATTGAAGCCTTATGCCATCCATTTGGAGTCTGTCTTTGCAAAATCCACTTGGTTTAACACTATTTATGGCTTAATGTATGGACACCTGGGTCTATGTTCTCCTAGGAGCATACTACATATTACTAATATAGTGCAGCTTGTGGGGCTTACTTATTTGTCTTCTGATTAGTGGGGGTGGGGGTACATGAAAAGGTCTTCTTGTAGATAAGAGTCAACTAGAAAAATCAGCTCCGTGGGATCAACCTAGTCCTTGATTTAATAGCCTTAATACTTAGTGGTCTTTTAGAAATATAAATTTTTTAGTTTGAATCCGGTGCCGGGTTTGAAGAGAGTGAATTTGGGCCCGGTGTCGGGTGAGAATGTGAAAGGGCCTGACTGATCAAAGGTGGGCCCACTGGACTGCTTATGTTGTAGCTTTGTAGAAGAGCATTTCTCAACTAAACAAATCCGGTGTAACTTTGTTTTTCAATCTATGTAGTTTCTTGTTTTTTATTTTGCTGTCCAGTTCTTCAGTGTATCAATATGATTCTAAAGTTTATCCATTCTGCTGAGTGAAGGGGGAAAACAAAAGTCATTTGATAAGACTCACATTCAAACATTTCGTCTCGTACTGTTGTAAGGTCATTCTCCGCTCGTTGTTTTGCATTGAGTTTTGAACAAAGCCAAGACAATGCTTTGGTTTTCTGCTGTGAGGTGAAGAAGACAGCATGGTCCACAATGAAGTCCTTTCTCACGCATGGCTTTAGAAGATTCAAAGCGACAAAAGTAATAGTTTGTAAAGAGACTTCGTTGAATATTGCAAGTTTACGACTCATTCCATTTAATTTGAAGATGAAGTTAGAGACAAAAACAAGACGGAACATCTTGTGATGCTGCGTACCAGAGAATCCCTATCAACAAGACTTTCGAATTTATGCAAACAGTGTTAAGTTTAAGTCTTGTATTCCAACTTCCAAGTGGATCGAATTGGTTCATTGGTCAATGACGTGATAGGTATTTTGGTAATTGTACTGGGACATTGTTGAAGACCAATAAAGATTATAAAAATATTATATTATATATATATATATATATGGAAGTGCTCTGAGAGACACTCTCACCAACTTGGTGAGAGATGGGTGGGGCCCTCACATTTAAGTTGGGGGTCCTTGTATTTAAGTTGGTGGGAGTAAACGTGGAACTGAGGGCCACCACTCATCTCTTATAAAGTTGGTGAGAGTGTCTCTCATAGGAACACTTCTCATATATATATATATATATATATATATATATATATATATAGGGAGATGCTCTTACGAGAGATGCTCTCACTTTTAGAGATAAGGTGGGGGCCTCACTTCCATATGCCAACAACTTAAATGTGAGGGCCCCCACTTTTATCTCTCATGGTAAGGTGAGAGATACTCTCATAGGAGAGTTTCCCATATATATATAATATATGAGAGAGAGAGGCGAGCTCTCTCCTGTGGTAATTGTTGAACAATGTGGGACTCAATTAATGAAAAATCAATTTATTTTCCGTGGACGTAGGGACTTTTACATAAAATGTAAATGTATGTATGTCTTTTTTTTTGTGTGCCGCATGATAGCCTATTGCCTTTTTTCCGATTCCATACGCATACCCGAAATAAGTGATCCAAGAGACGCTATAAATACGCACAACAATATGTCCACTTGTAATATGCGCAAATAAATCTCACAAATTTTTTCTCATATCAATATTCTCAACCACCTGAATGATCGATCTGGCACAAAACAAATGATTTGACTTTTTTTTATAGTAACACTTTTAATAACGTGTTTATAGCCGATCATTTTCAAGTGGAGTTATAGGCCTGGCCACACTGTTGAAGCAATGGTACAAGTGTACAGACACTCACCATTTGCCAAATTAAATTCCTGCTTGACTCATTTTCAGGAAAAGAAGGGTAAGGCAAGATATCAAATTAACTTATGGCCACGTTGAAATTAAAGCATTTTCAATGTTACAATGAATTCCACGTTTATTGTGGACTGAACTGGGTTTACTGTGGTTTCAGAAAACTGGTTCCTGTGATTAAAACAAGTGACCAATGGATCCAGTTGTTCTGTGCTGCTGCTTTTTAGAAATAGGACAAGTGCACGCTCTACTGTGTAGTAGAGGGCTACAAAGAATAGTCATCTAAAAGATTGAAGTTAGTTAGTTCAATGACACCAGTTAATGTTAAATAGAAGGTCATTCATAGATAATCAAATGAAGTATTTCATTTAAATTGTCAGCACAATCTTAGATCTGGCACCTGGCATAATTAGGTAGACAATCTTTTCTTAGTTGGGTATATAGTCATCAAAGATTTCATTTAAATTGTCAGTTCAACCTTAGATCTGGCACCTGCCATAATTAATCAGGTAGACCATCTTTTCTTAGTTGGATAATTTTCAAAGGGCTTGTGTGAGGTAGAGCCTAGGGACTCCACAAACTATGCCATATAGTACATGTTTAAACGCCATTTGATATATATATAAATTTTATTTTTCAAGGTCCTCCAATTGCTTAAAGAGTCACAACTTACAAAATGAAAGCTTAAATTATTTGCATGTGTACTCCTGCCGTTAAGTTGATACGTACAAAATCAAAAGAGAAAATCTGATTGAAAACTAACCGTTGATAATTCTTCCCTTCATCTGCCCATACACTCACAAAAGGCAACACAGAAGCAGCAAAAGGAAAACTAATTTAAAAACACCAAATTAAACTCACTGGGAGCCAAACACATTTACTTATATCGAATAACTAAGTAAGTGACTAGTATCATCACGGATAGATCATATACAAACCAAGTCACAAAAGATATCAATACATAGACTGATTCATCAAATCAAACCAATCCAGAACCAACGCTACAAATTCATGGGTTCTTTTTCTTCTGAGTATAGATGTAGTCTGTATGGGCAACAAGGGTCCTTCTCATCAAGCACTCATCCTCGCTAACTCCTTCACACCCTTCTCCTACATCCATATCCACCTCATCCGTACCCTACAGCAGAAATATAAAATAAAAGACTGTCAAATAAGGAACATAAATAAATTCAATGCAATCTCACCAACCAAAACAGATATTCTGATCAAATAGTAAGCCTACCACTTGCTGGATTTCATGAACAGCATCACTGCCTAGGACTGGCCCAGGGCGAGCAGCCAAAGTTAAAGAGAAGAAGAGAAGGAGAGCAACAATAAAAAGAGCACTCCTTGACATTTTCCAAGAAATAATCTTTGCTTGGGGTATTGGAAGGAAAGACAAGGAGGACAAAGGAAGAGGGACGAGAATTTATAGAAGTAGAAAGAGAGAAAAAGCGAGTGTGAAATGGACAGGGGGGGTGGGGAAGAAGGACTATAAATTGGTGCGAGAGATATTGTTGGGGAATAAATAAGAGAGTAAAAGGCAACCACAGATTCTTCTCTTGCGTTTCTTTCTTTTCTATGTTTCGAGTTTCCAGAACCCTCGTTTCTACCGCTGTTAATTGGTACGTGGGAATCAACTGATCGAGGTTAAAAGTAGTGCTTCATGTTTGGTGTAAGTTTTTTCTAATCTCAATATATATATCTCTTCTGTTACTGTTCAATAAACAAAGGTTAAAAAGTAGTGTATACATTAGAGGTAGGAATGGGATTAAAACCTTGAAGGGAAGAGAAGAAAGAAGTTGGAAGGTCGTTGACGTTTTGGAAGTCCCCATAGTGTTATTTATTAGATTTAGATGTACAAGGCTGTCAATGTGTTTAATGCCCATTGACTTTGCAACGTATAATTACTTCACGGTCATTTGTAGAAGCCAATTTCTTTTTGTATGTTGAGAAAATTAATGGTCATTGAATCGAGGGTTAGACTTTCTATAAACAGCTAGGTGTTACATGTGTGCCTTTGCTGATTGACGGTTAGCTTATGCACATCACATGCGGACGTGTTTTTACTCTTGTGCTTTGTTCTTCTTGACTTCTTGCTGCATGTGTTGCACAGCCCAGTAGGCTTTGGACCTCTGCCTCCATTGGATGGCAATGGGTCGGGTAAACCTGGGGACTACTCGGACCCCCTCTTTTTAAGGGCGGGTTTGGTCGTAGTTTTTTCTGAATTCGGGTCGAATATATAGATTCTAGCCTTAGTCAAATTCAGGATAGTTTTGGATAATCTAACATATTAGACTGGAAACTCCATGGATTCGATTGCCCCTTCTTTCACAAGTAAGTGTAACCATTTACATAATAAAACTTAAAAATAATAAAAGCTTATAAAATCTGATCCAAAATGAACCAATTATGGAGGAGGTTTAGTCTCACTTACCAGCTTTCAATCAAGTGCATGTCAAAATCAAATGGACTAAAACAAGCATATTGTTGAGGTCAACGTCCACCTTCGCTTTCACCATAAAATTATTGTTGTGCCGTTTTCCATCACCAATTAGTTTTGCGATAAGTAGTACCTCAATGGGGTGTAAGATTTTACAAGTGGTATCAGAACTTGGTCACGGGATACATGTTTTGCGAGTTGCATAGCCTTCAAATGTTTATTTGGATAAGAGAAGTGGTGAGAAAAGTCATGGGAAGTCATTTTCTCCTCAAAAAAGGCATGAGGATATGCCTTTCTTCCGGGTCAAATTGGATATTTTATTATTGAAAAATGAACTCCTCTGTTTTATAAAAAAAAAAATTAACATGATTATCTCTGACATAGAACTCTCTATTCGAATCTCAACACAATTTAGAATCACTGTTAGAGTTAAGTGGGGATCTTTATGAGAGGACTCTCCGCCTATTTAGATTTCTACACTTTGAAGGGATTCTGTGATTTTTCATATTCTAATGATCCAGACGGGCATTTAACATTACTACTTCTAATTAAGTAATACAGGAAGATCCATATTTCCTGACCATATTCTATTTAGTCTTAGTCCAAACTTGTCAACATCATAATGTAAACATCATGACCAAAAAGTGCAAGGACGACTGGAATAAACTTAAAATAGTGCTACATGAAGTTTACGTTTTGCAATGTAATGGCTCATTCAACTTATTGCTAGATTTATAATGTAATAATCTTATATTAATCTCTTTTCAAATTCAGTCTACTGCGTGATTAACGATTGCCAGTCAAATCTTAATAGAGTTTAAAGTAGAATTATGTAGACGAGAAGAAAGAAAATGACCTCAATTTTCATTTTTTTTCTTATAATGCACTGACCAATGATTTTTTATTAGTTCAATGGTTGAAGGTCATGTCATGTATGGTTTAAATTTTAATTAGAACTAATAAATTGCATTTGTAAATAAACTAATATTAATCCAATAACATATGGTTGTTTGGTATTGAAATGTCATAGTCAAATGCAAAGTGCTGTTCTGAATGAAATACCACAATGAAGTTTTCAGGAATGTGACATAAACCAATAAATCTATCTAGAAGATACCCACGATGGCAAAAGGTGAAATTCCTTCCACACGATCATCCGTTTATTCCAAAATTCCTTCCACACGATGACCTCAAGTACATAAATTTGGCTTACGGACCAGACATTACTGGCAGTGGAATGGCTGGGCCGCTGGGAGCTCAATAATCTCTTTATGTGATCAATCCAAACTCTTCACACTTATTAAACCGTAATAAATTGGCACCAGATCAAAAGTCACACTCGCTCGTGTTGCTATGGCTTCCATTTATTCATGGAAACTTTCTGGTCTCACTTTATCTATCAACTAGGTTTTGGATAACTTAGAAGACTCTAGGGTGTATGGCGGGCAACTTGGGCGGTTATTGGGCGGTTTAGGCGGTTTGTAAAAAGTAGAAACTGTAACTGCCCAAAGTATAGGCGGTTTGGGCGGTTATTTTAGCGGGCGACTTGGGCAACATGTTGGGCGGTTTGATATTTGTACCTATCTCACTCTTTTTTATTTTTTTATTTTTAATAGAATTTAACTAAAGTTTCAAAGTACTTAACATAAAGAATAAAAATTAAACATGATTTTTAATAAAAGTCAATAATCAGTAATAAACAAAATTTTCAACTAATTATATTAATGTAAAATTAAAGTCCAAAGGCATCACCAAAATTAAAAAATACAATCACTTGTATAATCTAACATCCAAAAGTCAAAAATCGAATTGTGAATATGAAGCGTTTTTTTAGCAACAATATATTTTTTGAAAGATACGTGAAGTCTTTGAAGAATAGATGAAGAGGTTTTTTTTTTTTTTTTTTCTTTTTAAATAATGAGCGGGCGGGGCGGTTTGAAACCGCCCCGCCCGCTTAAAGGCGGTTTTGATGTATATCTACTTGTAGCGGGGCGGAGCGGAGCGGGCGGGCTGGAGGGTTACGGTTATTTTTGTGCACCCCTAGAAGACTCGACTAAATTTCACCATAGATCTGATAGTTCTCATATTTTCTACGTAAGTATATCTGAGACGATCACACTTCCAACTGGTCTCCACAAGATAGAATAGCTTGTTACAGTTTGTCACACATCATCGTCATCTTACCCTTATCACAGCATTTTGTTTGCTCAAATTTTTATCCTCACCGGGCTAATTAGGTTTGAGTTTAAGATTTAGGTCCAAGAGCAACCCTTAGAAATTTAATTTTCAGGTAGGGTTTAGCTTACTCAGATGCAACTCAAGTCAGGCTTTGAGCAAGGTTAAAACCCGGCCCACCTTCCCAGCCTTAACAACTACCAACGCACTTTACTAGATTTATAAAATCATCAAATACAATATATCCTTTGTTGCTTAAAACCACACAAATTGTTGTTTGTGGTGGTGATATATTTGTTTCATTTAGAAATTATTTAGACTCCTTAGACCATGTTTGGCCATTGTAACAATTTGGGTTAGTTGACGACTTTTTAGTCGGACCTTTCACCATAGGATTTGAAAATCCTCGGTCTTGTAGATTTACATACTACTACAAATTTTTTCAGTTATATGCATTGGTGTGAGATCCTCAATTACATAAATTTTCTGTGAGGTGTCCTTAATTGTAAAGTAGCGAAATCCTCAAATCTATAGATTCCTCACATGTAACCAAACGTCTCCTTAGTATGGATTGGTTTCTTTGGGAAATATTTTCGATGGAGTTTTGTTTCATTTTTTCAAAAATCAATTCCACATATAGTGGATCAAGGGGCTTACACGAGAAGTTAATTTCACAATAGAAAGAAAGATTATTTTCGTTTTCTATGCAACCTACTTTTCTATCATTTCGTGTGACCGTGTTTTTGTGCAATAAAAGAGAATTTCTTTTAATAGAAATTTTTTTGATTTCCTATGTGAAAGTGGGAATACTTGATTCCTTTCTCCCACGTGAACAAAATACTTACGCTTATTTTTTTTATTCCAGATTTTTGGTGGGATATCATATTTTCTCTTTTGCCCTTTTCATATTTTCTCTTTTTCTCTTTTCTCTTCATTTGGTATTACACCGTGGTAGTTCACAGTTGCCCACACCTTGGACGTACTTGTAACATAACTAGTTGGACATCCTACTGTTCTTTTTTCTTTTTAAACAAATGTTACATATCACCCACAGCAGCAATTAGGGTTGGAAAGCCCTAAATGCTAGTTGGATATCTCAACTCCTTTTTTTTTTTTTTTTTATAATTTAGATGTTATGTATCACCACAGTAATTAGGGTTGGAAAGCCTCAAATGCTAGTTGGATATCTTGGCTCCTCCTCCTCCTCCTTTTTGTCTTGAATATAGATGTTATCTATGCCCTCAAACATATGATCAACAGTAATTAGGGTTGCTTTCATGTGCCCTCACTTGGGCTGTATAGAGAATTGAAATAAAAAGTGCAAAAAAAAAAAAAAAAAATAAGAAAATGAAATAAAAAGTCATGAAGATTGAGCGATCAAGAAAAAGGGGTTTCAGTAAAAATAAATCTTACCTTTCAACTTTAGATTCTTTCGGAGAGATGAGATAGGGAGAGGAGAGACAAAATTGAGTTTCTTCAAAGGGTTATCTTCACTTTTTTTGAGTAGTGGCCCAACAAATGTCCCCCATCAATTAAGCTAAAACTTATCATCCATGCATGTATGGCCTACTTAGATTGTGTAAAGAAACGAAAGAAGCCTGACATTTCTCTTCTTTATAAGGGTGTATAGATGTAGATATGCGCATTTTACATTAAAAAATCACCTTCTAATTGGAGAACGTATTCGTTACCCCAAATAATAATCATAATAAAATAGCAAATGAAATATTAGAAGATCTTCCCTAGTCTCATACGTAATATCCACGAATCATAGAAAACATGAATTTGGACGGTGTTTTTTTGGCTTTAACATGATAAGATTGCTATAAATTGATGTTGACTGGATGTTGATAACTTTGATGGTCTCTTATTGTGATTTTTAAACCTTCAACAACCAAGCGTGCATGGTCAAGATACACAGTGAAGTGCCATTATTCAATTTTATCCTCCTCCACTTTTCTTTTCTGTTTTTTGTACTTGTAAATTCATTCAACAAAACAAAACAACAACTAAGACAGGGCAAACCTAGCCTCGCCTAGATCACCATCCCAACAAAAACTCTTGCAAAGTTGGTGAAGTCTGAAGTTTAATGTCCAAAATAATAGAATTGATGGCCCAATTCAATTGCCCATTGATTTTTATCTACCACTTCCATAGCATAAGAGAAGAACACGATTTTGGAAAACCTCTTACTTGCAGCCTTCTTAAACGCAAAGAGAATAGCCTCGCCTCAACTTCTTAAGAGGAAGTGAGCTCTAGCCCATAGTGAGCGCCCGCACAAATTGGAGAATTAGTCATCATCAACAGAAATCTAAAAGAGAACTTTCCATCTTTAGAGTCATATGCCACATTTGTAAAAACCAATAACAAATCAATAAAAGAAACACCAGCCACTCTTGTAATTTTGGGACTGGAACAACATACTTTAGTGATAATCCCCTCACTTTTATAAGGGCACATATATTGGATTATGCATATAATTTTTTGCCCTTTACAAATCAAATCATTTATTACTTTCCGTAATGCCCACCAAATAGATAGGGGTTGGACTCCCGTATAGCGATGCTGTATTTTAATACAATGCAACACCCTATTTTGCCCATGAAAATACACCACATGGACTGTTCAACGTCAAAAAGGAGAATGCACACTTATTAACTTTTTGGAAACTCAACTCAGCATATTTTTTCCCATTCATTCCAAATCTGGTCTCTCTCTCTCTCTCTCTCTCCCTCCTATCTCTGTGGTTTCCATTGCAGCCCATAAGATTTGAGTGGCCTACTAAATGATGTAATAGTAGGGATTGTAGGACTTAAAATTAGATTAAATTAATCTATCCATATATATATATATATATATATAAAAGACCCGTTGGATGAAATATTTGACAGTCTACCAATAAAGTGGGTCCCATGAGAAGGCGGGTGGATGGAATATGGTGAATCTCACTTAGATAAGGAAACAAAAAGATATGTAAGTAAATAAATTGATATAGAGGGTCCCATTAAATAAAGATGCATACGAGATTTATCTCATGGCTCCTAGTAGATGAGTATAAGGGTGGATGTACATGTTGCATCTATTGATCTCACATAGATGGGTGGCTTGGTTAGATTTAGTGAATTTGAGGTAGGCAACCATATTGGGGAGCATGGGTAGATGGTCAGATTTTTTCACCCAATTGTATGTTTGATTTGAGTAGTTCTAACAACCTACGTGGGGCCCCTTAGATTAAAGATGGACCATCCAACCAATCATATGGGACCACCATATCTAGCAAATTATATTAATGAGAATCCAACTATGTGACCATTCACCCATTCCACCCATCACACTTACCTACTTCAAACAGACTAGATTTGATCAATCCGGCCATGCATTCACGTGGAATCAATTAAATTAAACATCCAATGCTTCTTATTGCCAATGGGACCCACTACCTCCAATCAATTTACCCACTCTATTTCTTTTCATTTTAGGTAGGACCCATCATATTCCGCACATCCACCCTTTTGCATGGAACCCACTTGGTTCATAGATAGTCATATATTTCACCTAACGGGTACTAAGTAGATGGACATATTAATTTGATCTAGTAATCTTAGGTCCGATGTAGAGATGTGGATGGACTTATTTGCAGTTTCCACTATCATTATATCATCACCTAATTCTATAATATTAAGCCTATTCAAGTGGGTCCACCATAAATCATCATTTAGGTAGGCACTACCATTACATCATTGAGTGGGTCATTTAACCAGTGCAAAGAGAAAATGCAGAGAAGGGAGAGAGGTGACGAGCTCTCGTCAAATATTTCATCTAGCGGGTCCTATATATTTGGATAGATTAACTTAATCAAATCTTAGGTCCTACAAGCCCTACTATTTACATCATTTAGTGGGCCACTCATATCTTAAGGGCTGCCATGGAAACCAAAGAGATATGAGAGAGAGAGAGAGAGAGTGCAAGGGCAGATTTGGAATCAATGGGAAAAAATGTGCTGAGTTGGGTTTCCAAAAGTTAATAAATGTGCATTCTCGTTTTTGACGTTAAACACTCCACATGGAGGATTCTCATAGGTAGAATGGGGTGCTACATTGTATTAAAATACAGCGTTGCTGTACGGGAGTCCAGCCCAATAGATAGAGCCATCAAAGAAATGTTTGGGTTTTTCCGATTCCAAACCATGCCATTTAATTTCATGAGATGTTTCTACTGCTCCACTCTGTCCATATAGCCCAAGAGAGTGAACTAAGAAATTAAGATTAGAACCAAACCAAACAGTCTTTGCTTGACCACATAGGAAAATAGCATATTCCATAATTTACTCCTCACATTCACAAATAGGAGTAGTGGATCCCAAGCTAGTTTTATGGCCAAGCCATTTCTTAACAAGAATGTCCATACCAAGGCATTTCCAATAAAAAGAAAAGAGCCTTTTAAGGAACATGGATTTTCTAGAAACTCTTTCATTTAATCAAACCAATATTACCAGAGGGGATGTGATCCAACAACTATTCTCACGGAGTCACTGTGAGAACCTTTATGTGGGGCACACTAGGGGACTCTATTTTGGAATGAGACCGATAAGGATCGAAAGATCTATATAGGATCGTTCTGAATATCAAGTTTAATTCCAATCCCATGCTTCTAAACCCTTGATGGCTATGACAAATCCAATCCATTCATATGGGTATATAATCCAGCTTATTCGCATTGGTGCCAAACATTAGGGCGTGTGACTATCAAAGGGGCCTAATAAGTAGTTTTGGTGTAGATATTTCCATCTTTACGGTCTGTTTGGGAATGGGGGAAAGAGGGGGGAAGGAAAAAAAGGAGGGAAAAGTGGGGGGAAAATATTTTTGGGGGGTGTTTGGGAAGGAGGGGAGGAAAAGGGGGGGGAGGAAAGTCCCAAAAATGGGGGGAAAATGAAGGGGAAAGAGGGGAATGAGGGGGAAAGTACCAAAACGTCCTTTTTGTCCTTTTGAAATTTTTTCAAAAGCAACGGTAAAATGGTCTTTGTCTCCCTACTTTTTCACTTTTCTTCCTCTACTTTTTGACTTCCCAAACAGGAAGAGGGAAAATTAATTTTTCGTTCCCTCCCCTTCATTTTCCTTCCCCCTCAAATTTCCCCTCCCCTCCCCTCCCCTCCCCTTCATTTTTCTTCCCCCTTAAATTTCCCCTCCCCTCCCCTCCCAAACACAGCATTAGTGAATGGCCAAATATCCCTCCTATGATATTGTTTTTGTTTCAGTGAGAGTGTGGTCAAAGGGAAAACGAACAAAACCTCTCTTGCTTAGGTGGCTTTGCTTGCTTTATGAGCAATAAAGGAGGAGGTTGAGGGATAGACTATGGTAAGCACCAACCTCCTTCCATTCATCATTAATGGAAAGAGCACCAATGTGTCAACTGTGAACATGGTCGACATTGGTCTCCACACTGCAGTCTCAATCTCATCCATCCCATTCATAAAACGGAAAAGCTATCTTTAAATTTAGATCGCACAAACAAAAAAACGTACGTCATGTGATTGTCAGCGAGACGTGTCATAGATATCGAACATACACGTCTACAAGGCTGGACGCCCTTTGATCAGTGGTGTTCCCTCGTGGCCTTCCACGTGGATGGCCTCGGAGGCTCAGGCGGAGATTGATGGCGTCCGATCAAGGGCATTCAGGGAGGTTAAAGGGCTGTCAAAGTGAAGGGACTTCATGATTTAAAACTCTGGCATGGATCGGTTTTCGGTCGGCCCAATAATCGATGCAGTGTCAGCATCGGTTGCGGTTCATGTTACATGGCGGTTAATGTGGTGCGAATTTTTTAATAAAAAAATATTATATTTAAAATTTTTTAAATATTATAAAATGCTAGAAAATAATTTTTTCTTTCTACATTAGTAACGGCTATGTGAATTTTTTAATAAAAAATAGTATATTCAAAAAATCTAGAATGTTAAAAAATGCTGAAAAATAATATTTTTTTATATTAGTAACAATTATAAATTAAGATATCAATCCCCCGACATCCTATATTGTTGTCTTATCTGAAATTATATAAATCTCATTTACAATTAAATAAATTTATATGTAATTACGCTTGTAAGCAAAAATACATATATATATATATATATATATAAAATTGTATAAGATGCTTAACGACATCATTTCTAACCTATTTCTGAAAAAATCTAAAAAAATATATAAAATACTAACTTTGGTAGAGTTGTATGAGATTCTTCATTACAAAATCCGTAAAAAAGTATGTGTTTTTAATGGCTTGAGAAGTGTTGAAGTGTTAAGAAGGAAGATGAATTGCTTGTGTTTGGAGGAGATGAATTGAAATGGGGAAGAAGGGGAGGAAAAGGGGAAAAATGGGTTTAAGATTGTCGACTAAGAAATTCAATTTCTCAACCACTATATCAGACCAGAATGATAATTTGCAGATATTTTAGAGATACCATAACGATACTAATAATTTGTAAATTATTGGTTCGGTATGACTAATATTTTCAACCATGGATGGTAGTGATTAGGATAGTAAGGCCTTGTTTGTATTTGAGAGAGAGAGAAAGAGTGAGCGAAAGAGAGTTTTTCTTGTGTATGAATGTAAATACCATGTATTTTCAATTCAAACTACATAGTGATATTCGACAAAGACACTACAGTGACAAGAGTATCCCATTTCACATAACTTCCTAAGAATCGATTAGTCGGCAAGTAAGTTATCTTGAAGTTGCCCATCTAAAAAGAAAAAGAAAGTCAAAGCAAAGGGAATCATTGAGTTCTTTAATGTGAGTTGATGTCCACTTCCTCTATTTAAAAAGTAATCGTGCATATAACAAATAAATAAGGGAAAAGAACAAAGAGAATCAAATCACTTCTTTAGGGATTTGATAACAGGCTCAACTTCAAGTCTCGCATAATTTGGGAAAGAGCTAATGCTTAAGAGGATTTTTTTTTCAGTCAGTTTGGATATTATTGTTGGAAAAATGGCTAGAGCACCATTACTTTTGTCAAAGTTTGAGCCAAAAATTAAGTGGGACCCACTAATCCTTTTTTGTGGGAATACATGGGAATGTACTCTACTCCATGAGTAGATTAATTACATGTATTGGGTTGCTCTAATCCATTAAGGAGTGAATGAGAAATTGCCTCCTAAACACTACTACTTGAACATGTTAAACATGGAAACAAAGGAAGTAGTGAACTTGCATCCCACATTGCTTGGGAGCAAAACATTCCTTGGGTATAAATATACTTACTTTGGTAGTATAAAATAAGCCCCAAGGGGCACCCCACTTTTGTGGGGGAGGGAGGACCTAGATCAAGGTAGGGTCACCACCACACGCGCGCGCGCCGCCGCGCCCCGCACCGAACCGGGCTTGGGCTTCACGCGCGAGTTGGGCCTTGGCTCGGCCCACTACCCGTTTATTTTTGGATAAAATTTCTTTTGGCAAATGGGATGTGTCCCTAGTGATTAGTGGTGTGTGTCCTTTCGCCCTTGAAAGGGTGTGTCCTGAGAAGTTGCATCTGTTCATTGAACAGTCACTGTTCTGAACAGATGCAACCCGACTTGTTCAGCCAATTTAAGTGCATCTTGTACATGCTTTTTGGCATCCATTTTTTCTGCTGCTGTTGCATTGCATTCGAGTCATCATTGTGAAGAGAGAGTACTGCTACACCCTTGGTTCGTCGGACACTCAGTTTGTAGTGCTGCAACTGTGTGTGATAGATCACTGTATCCTGGGAGACAGACGCTACAGAGCTCGTAAGCACCATTGCGGGGGCGATTTTTGTCTTAAGGAAATAGTGCTGCGCACTAGCCTTGATCACCTGTGATTTACAAAACTTCTGAAACAACACCCTGTTTCTGTCTTCAAACAGTGAGTGACTTCTTATTGTATTTACTACTTGTTAAATTCACTGTGTTCTAATCTGTCTTCTAAACACTGAACTATTACTGAATGTACTCGGAACTTACAATCTTAAGACAAAAATTCTTTTAAAGTTCTGAGTACACTCTGTTATCAGTATTACTTCAGTATTTCTGGTCTTCTGTTACTGAAACCAGTATTGTAAAACTCTGGTTTTATCTTTTATTTCATTTGTTACAGAACTTCAGTGTGTTCTGTAACTTGTTTACTTGTTTTCTCAATTGATTTACGGTACTGTTAGTTGTTAACTCTCCGTATACTCTCTCTTTTCTTTTGCTTCTGGTCATTCACAGTAATGGGTATTGAGAAGAATACTCCAGTCAGTGCCCCTGCCCCTGTTATGGTGAGCAATGGGGAGAAACCTGAAAAGTTTAATGGTACTGAGTTTAAGAGATGGCAACAGAAGATGTTGTTCTATCTCACCACCTTAAACTTGGCTAGGTTCCTCCATGAAGAAGCTCCTGCCTTAACAGAAGGTGAAACAGATAAGCAAGTGGTTGCTGCTGTTGATGCCTGGAAGCATGCTGACTTCCTCTGTCGCAATTATATCCTCAATGGACTAGACAACACATTATATAATGTGTACTGTTCATTGAAGACTGCTAAGGAATTATGGGATTCTCTTGATAAAAAGTACAAGACTGAAGATGCCGGAATGAAGAAATTCGTTGTGGGCAGATTCCTTGACTACAAGATGATAGATTCCAAAGCAGTAATCAATCAAGTTCAGGAACTTCAAGTAATTCTCCATGAAATTCATGTAGAAGGAATGTCTCTTAGTGAGTCTTAGTGAGTCTTTCCAAGTGACAGCCATCATTGAAAAATTGCCACCACTTTGGAAGGATTTTAAGAACTACCTTAAGCATAAGCGAAAGGAGATGAAACTTGAAGACCTGATTGTCAGATTAAGGATAGAGGAAGACAATCGTGCATCTGAAAAGAAAGCAGGGAAAACGTTCACTGAAGCTAAGGCAAATGTAGTGGAACATGGGCAGAATCCCAAGAAGAGGAAGCACAATCCCAATGGTCCAAAACAGCAGGGTCCCAATGATAACAAGAAGTTCAAAGGGAAGTGCTATGTGTGCGACAAACCAGGCCACCGTGCTAAAGACTGTCGTAAACGCAAGGACCAAGGCAATACAAGTAAGAAACCAGCACAAGCCCACATGACAGAATTGGACACTCTCTCCACTGATGTTTCAGACATCAATCTTTCTGCTGTGGTCTCGGAAGTCAATCTGGTCGGTAACACCAGAGAATGGTGGGTGGACACTGGGGCCACTCGACATGTTTGCTCCATTAGAGAGATGTTCTCCACTTATCATGCCACAACTGGAGAACAACTCTTCATGGGCAATTCTGCCACCTCTAAGGTTGAAGGTCAAGGACAGGTGGTTTTAAAGATGACTTCTGGAATGGAACTCACCCTCAACAATGTGCTGCATGTACCTGATATACGTAAGAATCTGATATCAGGCTCACTACTGAGCAAGAAGGGTTTTAAACTTGTATTTGAGTCGGATAGGTTTGTCCTCACTAAATCTGGGATGTACGTGGGCAAAGGGTACATGAGCGATGGGCTCTTTAAAATGAATGTAATGACCATGGTACATAATAAGAAAAATTCTTCTGCTTATATGCTTGAGTCTTCTAATGTGTGGCATGGTAGATTAGGTCATGTTAACTATGATGCTTTGCGTAGATTAGTTAATATGGAATGTTTGCCTAAATGCAATTTTGATTCAACTATCAAATGTGAAACATGTGTCGAAGCTAAGCTTACTGGAACTTCATTTCATTCAATTGCACGAACTTCTGAACCCCTTCAGTTAATTCATTCTGATATCTGTGATCTAAAGTTTGTTCAAACTAAAGGTGGTAAGAAATATTTTATTACATTCATTGATGATTGCACAAGATACTGTTATGTTTACTTACTGAGAAGTAAAGATGAGGCCTTGGAAATGTTCATACATTACAAGAATGAGGTTGAGAATCAACTTGATAAGAAAATCAAGGTGATAAGAAGCGATAGAGGGGGTGAATATGAATCACCTTTTGGTGACTTTTGTTCACAGCATGGTATTATACACCAAACTACTGCCCCTTATTCACCTCAGCAAAATGGTGTTGCTGAAAGGAAAAACAGAACTTTAAAAGAAATGATGAATGCTATGTTAATCAGTTCTGGATTACCTCAGAATTTGTGGGGGGATGCTATCCTTTCCGCAAATTATATTCTCAATCGAATACCTCAAAAGAAATCCAATAAGACTCCCTACGAATTGTGGAAAGGCAGAATGCCTACCTACAAATATTTGAAAGTGTGGGGGTGTTTGGCTAAAGTGGCGGTTCCTACACCTAAAAAGGTTAAAATAGGACCAAAAACAGTTGACTGTGTATTCATAGGGTATGCTCATAATAGCAGTGCGTATCGGTTTCTAATTCACAAGTCTGAGATTCCCGATATGCATCCTAATACTATTATTGAGTCAAGGAATGCATCGTTCTTTGAACATGTATTTCCTTCCAAACCATCGCAGGAATCGAGTTCTCTCAAAAGAACTCATGATACTGCTAGTAGCAGTAATCAAAACCAACAAGAGATTGATGAACCTAGACGAAGTAAGAGGGCTAGAACATCAAAAACGTTTGGTTCAGATTTTCTAACATTTCTGTTAGAAGATGAGCCTCAAAGCTTTAAAGAAGCAGTTTCCAGTCCCGAAGCACCATGTTGGAAAGAGGCAATCCATAGTGAAATTGAATCCATTTTGCAAAATCATACATGGGAACTAGTGGATCTTCCACAAGGTTGCAAACCTCTTGGATGTAAGTGGATATTCAAGAGAAAGATGAAAGCAGATGGATCAATTGAAAAGTACAAGGCCAGGCTTGTTGTTAAAGAGTACAGACAAAAGGAAGGCTTGGACTATTTCGATACTTATTCACCAGTATCGAGAATAACTTCAATTCGAATGTTAATAGCAATTGCGGCTTTATACAATTTCGAGATACATCAAATGGATGTAAAGACCGCTTTCTTAAATGGTGACTTAGATGAGGAAATCTATATGGAACAACCAGAAGGGTTTAATGTTCAAGGTCAAACTAAGAAGGTTTGTCGGCTTGTCAAATCTTTATATGGATTAAAACAAGCACCAAAACAGTGGCATGAAAAATTTGACAATTTAATGCTGTCAAATGGGTTTGAGATCAATGAATGTGACAAGTGTGTGTATGTCAAGAACACTAACAATGGCTGTGTCATAATTTGCTTATATGTTGATGATTTACTCATTATGGGTAGCAATAATGCAATCATTCAAGCTACCAAGAGGATGTTGAACAATAAGTTTGATATGAAAGATTTGGGTGTTGCTGATGTCATATTAGGAATTAAGATTTCTAAAACATCGGATGGACTGATATTATCTCAATCACATTATATTGAGAAAATACTCAAGAAATATAATCAAGATAATAGCAGTCCAGCAAGGACACCTATAGATATTAGTATCCATTTATCCAAGAATAATGGAAAAGGTATATCACAACGAGAATATGCGCAAATAATTGGCAGCCTAATGTATGTAATGAATTGTACTCGTCCAGACATTGCATATGCGGTTAGTAAATTGAGTAGATACACAAGTAACCCAGGAGCAGACCACTGGAAGGCCTTAGTTCGGGTTTTAAGATATTTAAAATACACCCAAAACTATGGTTGCATTACTCTAAATATCCAGCTGTACTTGAAGGCTATTGTGATGCCAACTGGATATCCGATATCAAAAATTCAAACTCCACAAGTGGATATTTATTTACACTTGGTGGTGCAGCGGTATCATGGAAATCGTCTAAGCAAACTTGCATTGCTAGATCCACTATGGAATCTGAGTTCATTGCATTGGATAAAGCTGGCGAAGAAGCTGAGTGGCTTCGTCAATTCTTAGAAGATATTCCAATGTGGTCAAAACCTGTGCCTCCTATCTGCATTCATTGCGATAGTCAATCAGCAATTGGAAGGGCACAAAGTAAAATGTATAACGGTAAGTCTCGACACATTCGTCGAAGGCATAATACCGTGAGACAACTGCTCTCTAATGGCATTATGACAATTCAGTACATAAAGTCCATTGATAACATTGCAGATCCTCTTACAAAAGGATTAGCAAGAGAGCAAGTACATCGTTCATCGAGGGGAATGGGTTTAAAGCCTATGTATGAAAAGTCGCCATAATGGAAACCCTACCTAGTTGACTGGAGATCCCAAGATCTAGGTTCAAAGGGACAACCGAATTGTGTGTAACTTCACGATATCACTATGGAGATAACATCTCCTGCTCATTCCTATGATATTAATAGTGATACCTGCAGCGGTAAATAGGATAAGCAAGCTTTTAATGATTCTTATATCTTGGATAATCAGATGGGGTATAGCAGGATACTCTTAATAAGAATCACCTATGTGGGTGTGAACTGGGCCGATTCTATGAGAATGATAAGGCTACATTCTCTAAAGCACTCATGAAACCAGGCATTGTTCAGGGCCAAAATGAACACAATCATGAGAACCAAATGTGTCCGGGACGATTCTGTGTGAACTCTATTGTCTTGGTTTACGCCAAAGGCTGAGCAGTTCAAGACATCATGTTCACTGTTCAACCAGTAAATCCGATAGTACTTCACAAAGGAAGGTTCAAGGCCACCAGCTACCTTTCTCTATACAGATGATTTCCAATTGTACTCTCTCTGTGTGTCTGCATATCATTTCATTGCTTACAGTCAATTTCATTCATGTGGGGGATTGTTGGAAAAATGGCTAGAGCACCATTACTTTTGTCAAAGTTTGAGCCAAAAACTAAGTGGGACCCACTAATCCTTTTTGGTGGGAATACATGGGAATGTACTCTACTCCATGAGTAGATTAATTACATGTATTGGGTTGCTCTAATCCATTAAGGAGTGAATGAGAAATTGCCTCCTAAACACTACTACTTGAACATGTTAAACATGGAAACAAAGGAAGTAGTGAACTTGCATCCCACATTGCTTGGGAGCAAAACATTCCTTGGGTATAAATATACTTACTTTGGTAGTATAAAATAAGCCCCAAGGGGCACCCCACTTTTGTGGGGGAGGGAGGACCTAGATCAAGGTAGGGTCGCCGCCCCGCCCCGCACCGAACCGGGCTTGGGCTTGGGCTTGGGCTTCACGCGCGAGTTGGGCCTTGGCTCGGCCCACTACCCGTTTATTTTTGGAGAAATTTTATTTAAATAAAATTTCTTTTGGCAAATGGGATGTGTCCCTAGTGATTAGTGGTGTGTGTCCTTTCGCCCTTGAAAGGGTGTGTCCTGAGAAGTTGCATCTGTTCATTGAACAGTCACTGTTCTGAACAGATGCAACCCCCCCATTGAAGAGACTTGTTCAGCCTATTTAAGTGCATCTTGTACATGCTTTTTGGCATCCATTTTTTCTGCTGCTGTTGCATTGCATTCGAGTCATCATTGTGAAGAGAGAGTACTGCTACACCCTTGGTTCGTCGGACACTCAGTTTGTAGTGCTGCAACTGTGTGTGATAGATCACTGTATCCTGGGAGACAGACGCTACAGAGCTCGTAAGCACCATTGCGGGGGCGATTTTTGTCTTAAGGAAATAGTGCTGCGCACTAGCCTTGATCACCTGTGATTTACAAAACTTCTGAAACAACACCCTGTTTCTGTCTTCAAACAGTGAGTGACTTCTTATTGTATTTACTACTTGTTAAATTCACTGTGTTCTAATCTGTCTTCTAAACACTGAACTATTACTGAATGTACTCGGAACTTACAATTATATTTTGGACCTATGTAACTACTTTACTTTTTACTTTTATCTTTTTGATGACATGGGTATATCTAAGGACTTTAATCCAATGGGGACTAATCGCCATCTAAAAAGACACCAATGCACTAAGGGGAAATCTTTGTCTGGAACATAAAAAGTAAGGAGCAAACTCACATCTTAGGCTACTCCACCAACTCCCAAGTGAGTAATCATATGCTAGTTTTCTGGTTTTTTTCTTTTTTTTTTCTTTCTTTTTTTGTAAAGAATCATATCCTACTCGAAAACTCTCAGCAGTTTTTCTCGGTAAATGATAAGTCCCAAGAGTTTTCTATAAAATAATAAAAAAAAAAACAACTCATCCCCAGAGTTAAAAGGACGACGCCATGAGGCCCCCACTTGTATGCACGCATATTACTGGCTCACATGAGGACGATCTACTGCGGAAATTTCCACATGGATGGGTGAAGTTGTCCTGGTTGAAGTGAAATTTAGGAGGGTCCTACTCAATGCCGGATTCATGATTTTTATTTGGCTGATCCGGGCACTGGTCAAATTCAGAAGCTAAGTAAGAGAATAATTTTTTAAAGATATTATATTAAGGAGTTTCTTGAATTTTATGGCCCCCGCCGCATCCGAATAGAAAATTTTGCTGCAACCATTTAGTTAGGGTTCCAATTCAACGGTTTTATTCATATACTTGTATCCATTTAACTTGTAGTCACTTATACTCATTTATTATGACCATCATATCATCATATCATGCCCATGAAAGGGCTCATCTTCTAAGCTAGCCATTACAAGGCCTCCTTTCATTCTACCTTCGTCATATGGATGGATCCAAGAGGTCCAATACAAGGTCCTCAACTCTAGAGTTTTTTTTTTTTTTTTTTTTTTGGGGGTGGGGGGCAAAATCCGCAACTCTAGAGTTGGAGATGGTTTAGAGACGAATATAACTCATTGTTTGTGCATGTGAAGGCATTAAGAGGTGTGTGAAAATAAAAAAACAGGCATCAAGGCCATCAATGGGCCTGAACACAGGTTAAATCTGGCCCAAATTCACTTACTTAAAGTGGTCTAGACATGATTTTGGGGCCGAGGGGACAGACTCGGACACATATTTAGGGCCCAACCCCATAACAGGCCAGATGTCGGCCTATGATCTTAAGCTTGATGGACCCTTTGTTAGGCCCATTTGTATTTTATCATGATATATACAAGAGTGTTTTGTGTGTCGACATAAAATTTTCTTTTCAATCCAAACTAGGTCCAAATGTAGTAACATGCTTCAGATGTGCGAGTACATTTGCATCAAGTGGATCAACTAGATTTGAGCAAAAGGGCCGCATCGGACCAGACATGGGCTTGGACTCCTCCATTGTAAATGGATGGGAGAGATTGGAATGAATATTACAGGCGGTTGCTTGCTTTAATAGGACCAGTAGGAAGACTTGTATGGTGTCAGTATCCTATTGAATAAAATTGTGGAGGCCCAATACAGACATGGGCTCGGACTGCTCCATTATAAAGGGTTTTCACCAGTGAAGAATCCGGAAAGCCAAACAGTAGAATTGTGTTGAATTTGAGAAGTGGAGATTGCTTATGGTCGTTATGGATCATATCCTTGCTATTTTTTCTTCTATTTTTGCTGGAGGAACATGGCTATTCTTTATTCTAAAAGAGATTAATTGATTTTATATTTTGGAATTTCATAAAGTTTTTTTTTTGAAATCTATAAACAGGAATTCCAGCACAAACAAAAGAAAGAAATTATAAATTACAAAATTCAACACTATTCCAAAAGTCCAACAATTTGCCCCAAGATGGTTCTTTGTGATCCGCAGAGAAAATGCTTTTTTTTTTTTTTTCTCCTGAGGGGTGGCATAGTTTGGTGATTCTTCAGAAATTACAATGCCTCTTTATGATTGGGCATCGTGTATGGAGGATTCTTGAGAAAGTCTTGCTGAAACAGGAAAGTTTATACACTTAATTTGGGACTAACAGTCTGTTTGGATCTGGAAACAACTTGCACAGTTCAAATTTGTACAACATTTGAATATTGCCCATATGAATGGGGCTGGCTTATAGGGCCTACTTAGATATTGAAAATGTCTCCGTATAGACAGGGAGAGCCCAGATTATCCTTGAAAGGCAGCGGATATTGCGAAATAAGCAGAAAAGAAGTAGCAATCTACCAATCACACACGATAAGAACGATCTCTCAATGGCTCTGGAGAATAAATCTCTCTAACATATCTCTTACTCATATTAATGAGAGGGTTGAGAGCATCAGCCTATTTATAGCCCCCAATTCGTGCCTTATAGTTAGAACATAAATAGGACTCAAAGTGAGAAATATAGTCTCAAAAGGAAACAAATCCAATACATTTTGGGAGACTTTTACGTATAGCCCGCGCCTGTCCGATCGATCGAATAGTGGCTCCGATCGATCGAATCACCCAAATAATTGGGGTGCATCAACTATCCGATCAATCGGACCTAGGTGTTTCGCCCTATCTTCTCTTTGTTTTTTTTTTCTTTGCTTCAGCTCTTCCGGCGACACAACCACAGTCTATTCTAAAATAAATTAGAAAATACAACTCAATGGATCTAAAATCTTGTCCAACTCCTAAATTAGCCAACATAAAAATACTAACAATCCTATCCCTTGATTTAACAATCATATGCCCTTACTGGTTAAGAGCTCAATAATGGAAATTCATAAAAGATCTCCCTATTGATTGGGGTTTAGATGGTGATATGTGCACTCGAAGACATCTTAAAATCAATTGTAAGATGCAATTTGATTCAGAGTCCACCATTCAGTCTCAATTTCCTAAAAATCCATTCGGCAATTTTGCTAAAATCACTATAAAATCTCAGAAGAACTACAGTACCCAAAATCATTATAAAATCGCATGTACTAATGGATCTTTTATACTATGCGGCCCATTTAATTGTGCATAAATTCAGTCTGCGATTTCCTAAAATCATTCTAAAATTAAACAATTCTAAAATTTCATAAAGATAATCTATCCAATCCAACTGTCCAAAATCGATTGATAAAGGTGCCATATCACTTTTATGGGGCCCATCAAATCACGTCTGAGAATTTAAAATGAGAGTTTCCGCCCTAGCTCATCTGGATTCTTTTTTTTTTTTTTTTTCTGAAAAGACTCATCCGGATTCTTTATTCAATATAAACCTAATGAAAATAAAATCATTGAAATAGAAAGAGGGTTTGGCTCTGGTAAAAACGTAGGGATGTAAATGCGTCTGCGACTCTTCGATTTTCCGGAGGTTCCGATAAGTAAATGGGTTCAAGTCCGGTTCCACTTTGTTTCGGACTCGTGGACCCGAGACCCGACATATTACCTCAATTTTCAAAAATTCTTCTTAAAAATCATATTTCTTAATATCATCTTATACCTAGACCCAGACCCGGATCCGACCTGTCCCATATATGGTTTTGGTTCTGGTTTCAGAGCTAAGAAAGCGGTTCCGAAATGGTTCCGAATCCGGATCTGGTTCAACCTTCTCCTTGACGGTTCCGGTTCCGGGTCTACAAGGGACCTGGGCCGGAACCGACCTGTTTACAACCCTAGCAAAAAGTCTACTTTCTACTCGATCTCTATAAAAGGAAAGAGGAAAGATAGGAGGACTTTTTCCCACAATAGCTTAAATCGTACTAATCTCCCCTAAAATATCTCTCTTCGTAATACTCAAATATTTGTAAAGATTCCCTCTATATCAATCATAAGATCCTCTCCTAAAATCTCTCTTGCTATAATTCAAATCCCCGTTTCAAGGGTGGTCTCGGTAGTGATTGTTTTTCTTTTACCAAAACAAAAATCCTTGTTTCAAACTACTTCCATCTATCATGGCCTTGGACTCTCATCGTACACTTTGTTCTTGTGTGGTGTGGTCAAGGAATCCACAATAACCAACCCATTTACCAAGCGTTGCATTTTGCGCATCTACATGAGACCCACCACCAACCATCATGCCTTTCTAATGTGACCCGGCTGAGCCAACTACACAGGTCCTTTCTCAGCTTCATTCATATTCATTCCATCAAGATCACGGTCCATTTCAAACAAGACCACCTTTCTTTCTACTTTTTCCTTCTGATCATTCAACCTTCGGATGGAGAGAAAGAAGGGAAGAATAACAACAATAGAGGATCTAATCGATGATCTGACGATGGAGATTCTACGCTCCTTGCCACTAAACTTCATCATCCGATGCTGTGATGTTTGTAAACGGTGGCGATATTTGATCACTGATGATGGCCCACTCTTCCTGATCAATCCCCAAACCATCAATGTTGGTGCCTTTTTTTCTTATTCACGTCATCGTGATCCAACATATATGTGGCTTGAAAGAGGTGAAAGAATAATGCAGATTCCAGAGCTAGAATTCTCCATTAATTTTCCATGGAGAAGTCAGAAGACTATATGATTATGATCACAGGATTCTTGCTTCGTGCAATGGGTTGCTCATCTCATATTATTTCACATTTGGAATAGATGGTCTCCATGATTTACACATCTCCAATCCATGGACCAAAGAGTTCGTTCGTCTTCCAAAACCAACCAACTTGAGCCGGTTGTCTATTTGTGGACTTGCCTTCGAAAACAACACCATCAATTCAAATTCAAAGGACAACAATGTAGCCTTTTACAAGATTGTGATAGCCAATAGAATTGAAGTTTTCCCTTTCAACAATGAGGGGGCAACTTACAAATTCGAGATCTACACTTCAGATAAAAAGAGGTGGCAATTGGTTGAGTGGGCCTCAGAACCACATTGTTGTCGGGCTAAGCTAAACAAAGATGCAGTTTATTGCGACCAGGTCTTGTAATGGAACTGCCTTATAAAGGACCATGCACTCATGTTCAATTTGGAAACAAAAACCTCCCACTATATCGATTTGGCGAGAGATGATGGTGGTGATGGGACTGTATGCATCTCCAAGTTGACAGAATGTTATAGGCAGCGGCACTACATTCGATATCGCTCCGGTGACTGCCGACTAAGTGTTTGGAAGATGTCGTTGAGCAGTGGTCTATGGTTGATATTGCATAATGTAGATCTAAAAGAAGCAGTTGAAAGAGAGTTTGAAGTTTTTCCTATGTGGAGAGACAAAAGACACTACCCAAATTTCAAACCTATAGACATGACTTGCCAAGGAAATGATAAAGTTGTCCTACAGCACTACGACGAGTGGATTATATCATATGATATGAAGATGTGTCTGTTTGAGATAGTCCTCCAGAGAGACTTCACCCCAATGTCTAAGTTCTTTCGATACACTCTGACTAACAAGTCCATCTTGAGAGGATAATGCTTCCAAGTTAAAGATATGTACGTTCAGCTGTTTTAAGTTGCAAAATAATTAAAGGTCATCATCTCTTATGAGCCCTCATCATATAGTCAACAATCTACCTTTGGGTAGTTTTGATAGGTTTGCTCTTTCGTATGTGAGCCACAGTGAGGAGCATTATGAATTTCTTGCCACCATAGAGTTATAAATATTTTAAGATTTGTGTTAAGTGTTTGTAGGTCTTAACTGAAACCGATCATTGCTCCTGTCTTCTTCTGGATGCACATGATGGAGCAGCATTTCTACCAAAATGGCTGTGCATGATGATTTCAGTCCCAGTGAGATTTTTTCCCTTGACAATTGACAATGGTTCTGGAAGGTCCAACCTCTCTAAATCGTGTGTTTTTCAATGGTCTTTCTAAGGTTTATGTTGTTTCTGAGCTTTTTGCTAGTGATTCTTACTTGGATTTGGTGATCTTACATACTTCAGCCAAGAGAATTCTTCCCTCAATAAAATTTGTGAAATTAATACTTCACCGGCGGCCTCTGTTCGAAATGGAAATATCAGACTGCTGACCCTGGGTCAAGTTTCACTAATTTTTTCGAAGTTCGGCCAATGGTAAGTTCAATTACGTGCTAAATGCATGGCTTAATTACTCACTCTGTTTTCATATTAATTTAGTCACGTGTAAACAATCTGATGGTGGTTTCTGACTCCAATTTTTCACAGAGCTAATACACGGGAGGACTATAATTTTGAGTGGTTTAGATTTTAGGGGTTGGCCCCACTGATGAATATACGAGGCTGGTAAAAGTGTCAAACCAGATTACAATTAACCATTGTTGTGATGGTCTGACTGGAATGGCACTTAGGATTCTTGTTTGGAGTAAGGAATTATATGATCCTAATGAGGATATTGTAGTGTACCTTGAATTCCCTGTCCACATAGGTCGTGTTTTTTACTGACTAGGTTAGCTCTGTTGCAGTTGTGGCACCAAATGGAGCTCTAAGTGTGATTGAGCTAGCTCTTATTTTGTTCTCTGTACACTAACCTTCAGAAAAAAAAAAAAAAGAAACACCTTTGGCTTATGGTTATTCCTAGTTACAGAAACTAGCTTGGTAGGGTCACTGTCTTACCTTGATGTGTCATTAGGAAAACCTTCACTCTAATAAGATATATGAGCACGGTCAGTTTCATCACTTTATAATGTTTTAATATGTAATTTAGAAGTGACCAACCTAATTGTGGGCATAACTCTAATTGAAGTAAACTTTCCTTACACAATAAAACAACGTTGGCTAGAACGGTTTCGATTTAGAAGTCGAGCACCACTGATGGATTTACAGTAATGAGTCAGAAAATCTCAATTTTCACTATCAAGGTATCCAGACTCAAAGTTTAGGTCCCTTTTTTTTTTTTTAGGAAATCCAGTATCGGGTAATCGTAATTTTATTCGGTGATTTCTATGATGCAAACCAGGCACCTTGGCCAAGTTGCTATTCGAAGCTCGAGCATGAGCCTGAACCAGACCTCACATCCAAAGAGGCCAGCTTACATTTTTCTTTTTTTTTTACTTGCAAGCTGGGGCAAAAGCTCGAGTTTGGCCTAGCCCAAGTTGGACCCTTGGTATGTATAATGCCCAGCCATTATTTCTAAAACAACCTTTTGTGGGGCTAAAAAGATTTTTGGGGTATGGAAGATGAAAAGTACTCTAGCCTTTGTCTTAGGGCCTAAAGGTTTGATAGCTTTAGATTTTGCATTATTTATGTTACCCAGCAAAGGAGAGTGTGACCGAAGAGAGATCTCAACCATTGAGATATAATACTGCATTCAAGCTGGGAGAAAACCAAGGGGATTGAGGCCCAGGAGAGACCGCAATCAAGGAGAGATAAAAAAAGAAAAAGAAAAATGGGCTAAATGAGAAGGGGATGCTTTAAGGTTTTAACACAAAGAAACCAATTGATCTTGTTAAGATGGCGCATTTAAATGATGACAATTTGCTCCTGTAATACTGCATGGGTGTTTATGGGCCAGGTCGGTAGGGTCTGAGGAATATCCAAGCGTGGCCCGATTTTAAAAACAGGCCTACATTCAACCCAAGTGGCCCGTAAGTGTCAAGCTCCAGCCCTGACATAGGCTGTAAATGTTAGACACAGGCCAGCTCATTTAGTCAACCGGGGGGCCAAACTGGGCTTTCTAACAATTGTTTAAACAAATCATTAGTAAACTATAGTGGGCCGGGCTCAGCTGGGTTTTGGGCTTTCTATAACTTAATCCAAGTCCGACTTAAATATTAAAACGGCCGAATTATATATCTAGGAGCGGCCTAGATAGGGCCTGGGGTGGCCTGGCACATGAGCACCCAAATGTGGTAGTCCTTCCAATTCCCACCATTCCTGAAGAATGGGCCGGTCCATTAAAGCCATGGACCGACTCTTCGGACTCATGCATGCATGACTCTTGCAGAAGACATAAACCTTTTAGCAATGATACATATAATCATGGGCGGACCCAGAAATTCTGCCTGGGGGCTCTATGTAGGAAAGATGTTTTGGGAGGGCCACATATAAAAAATGGATGTAGTTTTTAAAATATGTAGGGGCTTTTTTGAAAAATTTTTGGGGCCCATATGTAAAAATCATAAAAATCTTTAGAAGGAAAAGGGGTTTTTTGAAATCTTGGGGAGCCATGGCCCCCGCCAGCTCCCCTCTGGTTCCGCCCATGCCTATGATAGAGGAAGTTAGTTTAAATGAATTCATATCCATAAGGTTTGTAGGATTTGTAAATAAGCACATGTGGTTTCAATATTTGTATATACCCCTCTTACGTCTCATGACGGGTTAGTTGCATGTGATACCAAACCGGTCCGTCTGGATAGGGTTTAGGTCCAATTTAAAGCTTAAAACTTTAAAATATATAAATGCATGGGAAATAGTGTGGTAGAATTCAAACGTATAATCTTATTTTCAAAAATGCTTTGGGTTAAAGCCCCAACACCACTTGTACCATATGCATTTTATTTATACTTTTAGTAATAAATAAATATATACTATATATACAAGGCGCGCGTTACATCAACAAAACCCAAACCCGACCCCGTTCCAAGAAAATCGATGCCAGACCGGCCCCTAATAGGAGTGGGGCGGGGCAGGTTGGGCCCTCATTTAAACCCAACCCATTGTCATCCCTATTTACTATAGTACATTTAGTGGTTGATAGTAACCCTACATAAATCTATTTTTATCAATCCATACACAAACCCCTATTAGATTAATGAGAGTTTTAAATACATGATCGGGCTTTACGTGTATGGGAGAATTTGATAGAGACGATTGAGACGTCGGATAGAATAATGGTATATTTAAAAATAATGACATATTTATCTTTGTTTAATGAATTTAAGGGCAAAGCTTTCATTATTATAAAAAAATTAATACAAATCTTTTTGTGGTTGCCTATTCTCCTTATGACTAGTGATTTTGGGGACATGGAAGGTATTAAAATGAAAAGACGGGGTATATACATATACTGAAACCACCATATTTACAAATTCTATAAGCCCTAGGGGGTATATACAAAAAAAACTAAAAAACATTAACAACAACAGTCAAGGTGAGTGACCTAAATTTAGGGAAGTTCTCGGGTTTTTTTAGAGGGGGCACCTCTTTAATGTCCAAATTAGGGCGTCTCCTTGAGAAAACTTTGCTACGTTTACATGTTCCTTCATTTTACTTGAGCCTTCCTTCTTCATAAGAATTAGGCTCTACTAAGCTAAAGCTTATGATAAAATTCCACAAGTTCATACTTGTGAGGCCCACCCTTGGTCCATCTAAATGGACCAAACACACGACCCCCCCTAAATTGCACATGTCAACTAACTTTTGGTCAGATATGAATTTACTAGATCGTTGGATCAACTGTGTACTGATCCGAATGGATTGTTAACCATTAAACTTTTGGGGCCTAAATAGAGATGATAAAAACCACAGTTTGGGGTTGCTTTTTTGCAAAGAAAAGGGTCCCTTATCTAACGGTGCAGCTTAGGAGAGCTACCCCTATATATATATATATATATATATATATATAGGAAAATATTCAAGTGAGAATTAGTTCTCATCTATTATATGAAAACTTTTTTGTGGGGCCTAACTAGCAACCCATCCAAACCTAGCAACCAATAGAGAACCCTCTGATAGTCACTAATCCCAATAATTGACACACATCCAAATGGATCGAACCGTTGGGTCGAGGGTTGAATATTTTTTAGAATATGAAGCCATTAAACTTGTGGGTCACAGATGAAGGGGTTAGGGGCATAGGTTTGGAGTCAAACTCAATATTTGGGGTGGTATCACATAGATCTTTCCATCCCCACGGTCTCATCCCCAAATGGGGCCCACAAAAAAGTCTTCATATAATATGTGAGAACTAGTTCTCACCTGAACATTTATATATATATATATATATATATGATACCATTATGCAAAAATTAAACCTCTTTCAATTCCATTAATGGTTGGTTTGTATTTTACACAAAGGAAATGAAAATGGGATTTACAATTGTAAATTCGAACATATTAATTTTATAGATGTAAATTTACGCATGTAAACACAATACCATATTTGTTTGAAAGCATCATCCTCACAAGTGAACATTGAGCAATTTGGATCATATATGTAAAATCTACATATATTGCCAATCCAAGAATGTTCAAGACTAAGAACTAAACATTTTAAGGTTTGATGGGTCACTGAAAACTTTGAACGGTTCCAATTAAAATTTTGGAACCCATAGGTGCCGGATAAAATAAAAGGTCGGAAAGAAATTTGATACATTACCTATTTAGACTTGACAATTCTTCATTTGAAAATGGCCTCTTGGCTCATTTACACACCATTTCACACATCATTATGCGTGTGATATGTAGATGATCACAAACAAACTACACCATCATTAAACGTTATATATATGAAAAATTTGAATAAGTGCAAATAAATTTCCACCAATGGGAGTCTTTAAAAAAGATGGCGTTGGAATTCCAAGCTCGATTATCCACAAAAATGGGATTCCTTAAATTAAAGTCACCTATCCAAAGACTCCACTAGGTCACAAACCAAAACCACCCTCCAACAGCACCCCACACCTCCACTCTCTCTAAAAGTTTGACGTCCTGACTGTTGTCATGTGCAGTCTCAGATCCCAACCATGATTTATCTATTGATATCTAAGAATCCTTCCTTCTTTTTCCCTTGAAGTATGATAATAACAATTATAACAAAACAGATAGAAAGAGATTCCTATATTTTATCCTATGAAGATTCCTGAGAGCAACATTCTATCCACCATAGTCTCCAGCACATGCAGAAAAAGAGAGAACTGCAATCGTTGCTACAAGAAAAAGTTAGTAGTAGCCGAACTAGTAGAGTATTAAATGAAGTATAAATGGCAGCCACGACAAAATAAAGTAAAAGTAGGTGAACATCACCGACAGGAAGCAAGAAAAAGCAAGTAAAAGCAAGGCTGCTCTCCATTTCATTTTCCTTCTTCCAATCTTAGATATCTGTTGAAAGTAGAAAAGTAAAGATGGGGAAAAGGCATATACCAGAACTGCCAATCTCGACCATACCTCACCACAACTACAATACTTTAGATATACTAGCCTCGTGCGGGGCCATCTTCACTTCTCCACTGTGTCAGATGTTGATTTCACTTTCCCCCTCGAAACACTTGGATTCCACCAAACATGCGGCACGTATCCTCAAATCTTGGACTGTTCATGAAGTGGGTCCCACTCTATAAGGTCTCGTAGAGATGTTAAAGCATTTAGATCCAGAAATATTGTTGGCCATCTATTACAATTAGCTTTATTCTCTAGTTCTAGAGGGTCGGTGAAGTTTTCATTCACCTGTGTTTGATCGAGAAAACTGTTTGATAGACCCTTTTCTTAGTTGGAAAGATTTCTCTCTACTACCAGTGTCTAAGGAGAATCTATGCTTATTAAACTCTGGGGCACTTGTCATTGCCCTATCCATTCCGAGTTCCTATTGCTTTACATGCCATCAAATGGGGGACCCACCTTAAAATCCTAGAGATTAGAATGAAAGCTCGTCAAATTTCAATTCAATTAGAGTGAAGCTAGCCTATTTTGACATAGTTAATATATAAAGCATGTTATACACCCTATTGCAATTAGAGTAAAAATCTTGCTCAGTGTCGGTTTGGATCTGTGAAGTGGACCCGCCACTACTTTAAATGATGGCGCACCGAAACTGCTCTTGAGATTGTACTCAACATCAAAGATTCTTGCATTTCTTCCTATCCATTTGACTCCTTATATCATACTGCCATTAATTAATTAGTGTTTAAAATATTACTTTTATTTCCATTTACTAATCCTCTAGTAGCTCAGTCAGTGAGGTGCCTCCCTTCCATAAAAATTACCAGGAATCAATTTATAGTAATAGCGTTGATGGTGAGAGACTTGTGTGTGGGCATGTGAGTGTTTACTGAGTAAACAAGGACGAAATTACATAAGATAGTCAAACATGACTCAAGCAAAATGCGCAAAATGTCCTCTCCACTTATGAACCTTTCGGTCCAGGTTTTAAAAAACTAAAATTTGAGAGGGACATTTTTAGGGTTAATGTTAGTTTTCTTCATTTAAAAAGCTAAAACTAATTTATATTACTTTTCTTCTTCTGCCTTTTCTTCTTTTAAAAAGGGAACAAAACAAGTTTTAGCTACATTTTCCAAATTTTGGTTTCTCCATCATTCTCATTGTCTTTGTCATCAAAGAGCCATTCCATCTACTTAGGGTTGATTAGTTTTCTCTTGCGGGTGTCAGCATTAGATAGAGCTGTCAACAAGATCTTATTAAATTCTCTAGAATGCCTTCTTTCTTTTCCATTTTTCTACACGTCTGTTTTTGTGACATCTTTCCAACTTTAGGTTACTTTTTAAATATTTGTTCTTTTACGAAATAGAATAAGATAAAAACATTTCTTAACATATATCACTCTATGATGCTTGATAATGATTTTTTTTTTCTTTGTTGTTGTTGAGTTGATGTACTTTAGAACTTTTGGAACTAACAAATCATCATTACCAATTGTAACATCATTAATTAAGGTGATAACCATCGAGGAGGGAATTTCTAAGGTTGACCATGTTATATTATTAACCTTCTTTATTAGTTGTGGATTTTACTGAATACTAGTTATCAGATCACAAAGGCATGGAAATCATCTTTGAGAACTGATGATCTTATGTAAGTCATCAAAATATAATGTCTGGCAGTTGATCACCTGATTTTAGTATGTGTGGGGTGCGCCTACACTCATCAAAGTCCCTGGTTTATATTTGAACTCGACCAAACTACTCTCTAACAAAAGTGAAGTGCAGTCTTCAATCGATTTTAAGTAAATCTGAGATGGACATATCATTCATATTAGAGTGAAATTTGGTTTATTGCTAAACACAAGAAGGTATGTGATGCAAATAAGAAATAAAACTTAGGTCAGCTCCACATACATCCTACAAATATTCTCACATATGAACGATTGACATTATTAAGGTTGGCGCACTGTGAAATTCAAGAGCGTCCCAATTTATTGTTCAGGGCTCCACCTATTTAACATCCGAAACTGGAGCATGCAGATGTCTCATTGAAGAAAATTTTGCATTTCCAAAATAGCATGATCACCAATTGATCATGTTGGGCTAATGAGGAATTAATAAAACCTGATGTGCGACATGTTAGTGTTAATTTATTTACTCCAATTAAAAGGGTAGATTCCTAAATAGGTGTATATAAAGACTGGTCTCATCAGATGCTTTAAGCTATTGATGCAATAATATACCATTGTTGAAAATAGGTAAACATCTCACCGCCATCACCTGAGAAAATGAACTTGATATGTGAATGGAAGTTCATGCTTCCCAAATTCATTTCCATATATGAGATGATGACCTGCATAAAAAAAAAAAGTGCTAGAAAATCATTTGTGTCAAATAAAGATTTAATAAGTCAACACACTCATATTTGACTCTGGTTGGCATGTTGGTATTACTCACATGTCCAAAGATTGATCCTCGGATCTTTAAGCTCAAAGTATTACACCATCAACATAGCAAAAAATACATAAATAAAGAAAAATCCAATAAGCTAATTCACTTGAAAATAATTTTACGTTTCTTACACCTCTTCCTCAATTGTGGCTTGCTACTTTTGGTATGGTACTTTTCTTTTCTCACCTTCCTTTATTTTGTTTTCGTTTTCTCAATATTCAGATTTTTTTTTTTATAATAACTCACCATATCTTTTAAATCTAAAATTTATAGCTTATTTAACAATATTTTTTCTAAAAGCTTCATGTGCCACTTTACTTTAAACGAGACTAAATGCAACCAACGTTGCAGAGAAGACAGACAAAAGTCCCAAAAAATGTGGGGTTCACAGATCTGCATGTCTAAGTTATGCAAGGGGTTAAATTCCATTCAAAACATCTAGGAATTTTAATGAATTGGATTAACCCAAAAGACTATCCATTCCCTTCTCTTTTTCATGGACCCTTTGATACGTTTGGATGATTTAAAAAAAAAAAATGCATTTGTTTCCTTCCTTTCATAACCTTTGCTATAGGTATGATTACTCAAAAGAAATCCATTCTCTCCCTTTCTATCATGGGCCTTCGATATAGATATGATTACTTTAAAGAAATCCATTCTCTCCCTTTTTATCATGGGCCTTTGATATAGATATGATTACTTAAAAGAAATCCATTCTCTCCCTTTTTTATCATGGGCTTTTTTTATCATGGGCCTTTGATATAGATTGGATGACAAAAACAAGTTGTGCTTCTTCTCAGCCGTTTAATACACCTTTAGCAGTGTTCTTTCCTACCTATCAATTTTTAAATCAAATCCAATCAAGGGCCATAATCTTCCACTTGAGATGTTTATTTAATTGATGTCCGTCCATGCTAGTGACATCACTCGATCTTCCACTAAGAACGAACCTCATTTTCACCATGACATGTGCCAAAGGTTCCATTCATTGATGATCCCAAGATGTACGGCTGAGATTAGCACGACCATCAAAATCCATCTTGCTAATAAAAACTCCCATTGGCGGATCGGACGCTGACATCATTCACGGACCTGCAATCGGACTCGCTCTCTGTGCGCAGTGCGCACCGCACTAGGCTGGATCCTTGAAGTGGTGGGAGTTTCTGAGCTTCTGTGTGGGACCTATTTATTTAAATCTCAAGGGTCTTCTTGGTTACAAGCATTTTGTGATGGGTTCTGTCCAGTATTTAGAGAGCCGAAGAGAATTCTAGCAATATAGATCAAATTAAATTGGAAATATCGTTTTACTAGGGAGAGGCTACGCATTTCTATCAGGAATTTCTCATCCCAATCATAAATGCTCTCAACCAAACATGTACTAAATGTTGGGTTTGTTTGGCCACTTCATTAATTGGGCCGACTAAATTAAAGTCTATTTTTGCGAGAGAAGAAAAGATTAGAGGTCATATCAAAAGTATAAAAATTTAAAAGTTTATCCTTCATTTAAAAAATACAAGTAAAAAAGTATCATTCTCATGCCGCTAAAAAGGTAAAAACTTATCTACTTTTTAAAAAAATTACTCATCAAACTACTAAAAAAAAAAATTCATCATACTAACACCTTCATGGTGATTATCTCTAAACAGCCATGTAAATAAAGTATGTAAAAATATCATGTAATCTAGATGCAATCAAATGGTAGGTCCAACTTGTATTTAAGTGACACTAGGTTAGGGCTAATACAAGTAGAGAAATATTTGTTTTTTGCAATTTGGATATTCGTTAAATAGGTTCTACTCTACATTACTTTGCCAATTCTTTTGGTTGATAACTTCTACTTAAAATCTGACCATCTCCCTCATCCTCACTGTCCTAAAGATTGAAAGCCATTTTGAAGGTCACTATAATCACGATCCTTTCCTCTTTTTTTTTTTTCTTATAAAGGAGGTTGAAATCCTTCTCTCATCTTTTGATCTTTTTCTATAGGCCTAAAGGCCTCATTTCTTTAATAGAACTTTAAACATAAATTTACGATGTTGGGGGCTTTTGGATAATGATGCGATGGATTTATCCTCAGTAGATCCAAACTCAATGTCCCTTTCTTACAATTTTGAATTTCAACAGCTTCAAAAGTCATTTTCATCCTTTTGAATTTCCAAATTTAAAGAGTGTTTTTTGGATACTCCAATACTCAAGAGAATTAGTATTAGAGAATCTCAACTAGGGAGAGCTTCTTAAATAATTTTTAAATTATATATATATGTATATGAATATTTTGTATTCTTCAAAAGAAATAGGTTCTTAGTTTGATATCCAGATGAATTGTATTGTTGTCTTGATGATAAAATTGATGGGCCTTTATATCTCGAAAACATCTGTGATTGAATAATTTTGTCCACTTGATCATCATGATGCATATTTTATTCATAAGAAATGATCAGTTCAATTCCCTTGCACGAACCTCATTTGATAGTTGCAATAAAATTTGGCTACGTCACAAAAGGTTGGAATTTAAAAGATAAGTACTCCTGACCAAGGGCACTACCAATTTGAGATTTGAGCCTTTAATAAAAGGACCCGATCGAGCTCAACACCCCGCACCGCACCGCACCCAGTAAAAGACCTGTCAGGCCCGCACGTGCTGCCAAACATCCATGACTCTATGGGGGGGCCCAGTCCCACTCTTTCTGTTCCTTCGCAATTAAGCTAATCTTTCCGTGGGCCCCACGTCTTCCTGTGTCGCAAAAAGAAAGCAGGGGACCCAACTTAGTGCCACCTGACTCAAAAGCAACCCCACCGTACACCTACCAAAATACACGATCTGCATACGATCCGCATACCAAACACAGCGCACGTAATGGCCTTTTCCTTCTCTGTGGACCCCACACCCATCCATCCATCCGTCCATAAATACCGCGAGCGCCCGCCTCAATTCTTCCCTTTTCCTCTCCCTCCTTCCCCACGAGCAGTTTCCCGACCATGATGTTGCCGGAAACAGACTTCGGAATACCGTTTTCGTTCTGGGAAAGCGGTTTCCTCGAGAGCCAAGATATTTTGTCCTTACTGGAGACCCCAAGCCCTAGTCCGAGCCGGAGCCGAGACGCTGTGAGTCCAAATTCAAAATCGGGCTCGGGCGAGGTGACCCGGGCTCAGTCCGGTATAGCAGAGCGGAAGCTCCGTCGGATGCTCTCGAACCGTGAGTCTGCTCGGAGATCTCGGATGAGAAAACAGAGGCAGTTGGAGCAACTCAGGAACGAGGCGACTCGGCTCCAGATCGAGAACCGGGAGATGACGAACCGGTTGGGGTTGGTGTTGCACCAGTGCCATCTCTATTGGACAGATAACGCCAGGCTCCGTGCCGAAACGGTTAGGCTCCGCCAGCGTTTGTCGGATCTCCAGCGGATCCTCACCTTAATGCAGCTCCACCAATTCAACCCACAAATTCCTTAATTAATCGCATAATTATTATGATCAGATAATAATTGGATTACTAATGGATTCGGTTAAAAGAGGAATTAGTTCAAAAAGAAAGCTCTCTCTCTCTCTCTCTTTCTTTCTTTCTTGTATATTGAGTAAAGGATTCAGAAAATAGAGGGGGAAAGGAAATCAGTAGTGCTGTAGTGGTTTTTGGGATGTTTGGGGAAATTGGTGGTTTAGAAAAATTGGTGGTTTTGGTGAAACCAGGTCATGTAAAAAAAAAAATTGGAGCTTTACATTTTTTTTTCTCTTCTTCTTGTTTTTGTTTTTGTTTTTTTTTGCTTTCTTTGTAGTTTGGCAGTGGCTTTTGCGGATTTAGATCAGATTCTGTTGGTGTTTTTGAAATCCCTTCTTCTATTTGTGTTTGTGTGTGTTCGCATATATATACATACGAAATGAAATAATTAGATTCCTTCGAGAATATTTGATACCGCTTCAGCAGGATATGAGATTCTGAAACAAGATTATCAGAAGTGCGAGATGTTGGAAAAATATACATTGGAAGCATGCTTTAATAAAGGCGACCAATGCCTCTGAATAAAGGAGATTGAATGACGCCAAGATACATGAGAAGTAGTTTTGTGCACTAGAAATGGTATACATCACCTGCTTTTTTTTTTTCTTTTTTTTAGAAAGTGGGCCCCAGTGCCAATTTTAAGTAGTGATCATTGCGCCTATGCCCCTTGTTGGACCCATATCAGGGGAAGGGAGGGGAAGGTGATGGAAGATGCATATATAACTATATATATCTACATTCCGACAAGTACAAACGAATGGTTGAAAGAGAAAACAAATAAAGCAATTGGTCCTCGTATATTGGAATGCAAAGTTGTATATCAAAGTCAATTATTGAGATTGTACAGAACAGATATGAATCATTGTAGACAGGCCCACATATTTGAGCATACTCACACTAATCATTTGATGGATTTTGTAGACCTTGTTTGGTGTATACGGCCCCACACATGGAAAAGTCTCAAGCAGACCATTTGATGGATTCTCTAGGTCCTGTCTGGATCTCTGTAACGTTGTTTTCTGCAATGAATACCAATTGATGGATTCTCTAGGTCCTGTCTGGATCTCTGTATGTAACTAAGTTTTCTATAACGAAGTTATCTTTAATTCTAATTATCTTTAATTGATCCTAGCAGAGAACAAAACAATTGTAATGTGGAACTCAAGTTTGGTATAGAGTTCCCTCCACATATATAAGGAGATCCATCCAACTTGATGGTAGGGTTGATGGTGAGCAACTTAAGTAGCCTGATGTGTGTGGGTGTGTGAGTATTAATGAGAGAAGAAAAAAAGTCGTCTAAATGGAGGAATTGTCATGTCTACATTAACTCTGTTGCTATTAGATCAAAATTGGCTGAGCCCAGCTGTCACTGATTTGTGACCAAAATTGATCATGGTCTGTCAATCCTATTTATCTAATTTCTAAACTTTCTCATTATTAAAAAAGTAGATACTTTTAGTTTCTAGCTAGTGTGCTTGTATACTGTTTGGATTATCGTATCATTGTGGTCTCTTTATCCATAGTGAAATCATGATGGAGACATGCATGATGACTAAAAAGAGTTAGATGATCTAGTTTATATACGCCACTAATTGAATGCCAAATAAAACAAATGAGGACTTAAATAATTTCTACAAACGGATGTGCATGCTCTCAGCCTCATAAGTTGATAATAATATAATACCAATGAGATTCCAACCATTCTTTTTCAAACGGAGTTCTTGGATGAAGCTGTAGAAGACAAGTTGCTTTAGCACTACTAATCTTATTTTATTGTAGCAGGAGAATAAAGGTCTGGGCTCTAATCTAGCATCACCATTTGGCCAAGAGGCTGCTTTTTCATTTTACTGTATTCTATTTCTTTATGGACTGACACAAGTCAATAATAAGCCATGATGGTTGATCAATGGTCATGTCAAATGGACAGCTGTGATCATCCCAATCCCATCATGTCATTATCGGAACAGGTGATGCTCACTTCGAGTTTTGATGGAGTAGGTGCTTAGCTTTAATTAAAGAATGATTATGGTCATTGATGAGAAGAATGAATATTCCACAGCATATGGTGTTATAATTGAAGCGTGATCGTGGCACTACAGAAAAAAAAAAGGATTAGTGAGATGCAAAGGAGTAAAACATATGTTGTTTTCTTCTTTTGAGCTATCAATAAGGAAAGCGATTATGAGATTGAATGGGTTTGTCGTCTTGTGATAAAGCTAGATGAGAAAAGCTGAGGGGCCAGAAGAATCCTTTTTTAATGAATCCTGGCCGTCCATCTGGGAGATTTCCTTTTTGCTGGAATGGTCTCGACTCTTAACAGAGAGACAGGACCGAATCCTGGAGATTTTGGGGGCTTGAGGAGAGAACTTGGACCGGAGACCAGTGGCAGAAACATACAAATGGGTCAATGGTACTCGTCAGTACAAAGGGGGTTTCGTATCCTTAATATGCAGCTGATAAAACAACCATAGATAGCTCCATCAACTGTCCGATATGTTTATCTTGGAAGATGAAAGATTATGACCAGTTTGAGAGACATCACATCACAAGAGGCAACTGTTAACTTCGATTTTGTGCATGGCCTTTAGATAAAGGATTGCAAATTGCAATGTCCACCGGTAATTTTGATGGATAGTGGGAGTAGGTGGCTCGATCTAAAGAGAAAATTTTGCCCTCCAATGCACGCTAGAGATCACCCAAACTACAAAATAAATTCACAAAACTGTGAAGCAATAGCCTGATGGAGCCTTCACTGGATCGTTTGTGGGTTGCCCCAACGTCATCAAGGATGACCTACCTTGGCAGAAATAGGCCTTCTTGTGTGGACAGTGTCTAATTTGATTCCAAATCATAGATCAAAATAGGGACGCTAGATACATTATGCGCTAATTGCTACGCTGTTTGTCTAAAATCTAATAAAGCTCAGTAGTTTAAATTTAAAATATTATTTTTTATAGTCTTTCAAATCAATATATATTTTTTTTTCTAAAGTTGTCTTTATCCTTATATGGTTTTAAATCACTAAAAAATACAAGATTGATTGCTATACAATGTTTGAATATTTTTTACCACTTAAATAATTCACAACGCTTTGCCACTATACATCACTGCAACTGCTACATATTGCCTGCGACGTAGCTTTTTGGCTGTTGGGTGGCTATGCATGTTAGAGCCGATTTTTTTCTCGTGCTTAATCCAATGGGGTTGGAACACAACATAGTCTACACAAGTCGGAAGTGAAAGCCCACCAAGTGAGAAGGATAGCCCACGAAGTGCAAAGAGTGGCATCCCTAGAGATCATCCCTAGTTAGGCGGGTGACGCTTAGGGCTACCAACCAATTGGGTAACCTTTATCGTCACTTAAAGAGGTTTAATAGATTGGAATTGGGGTAAACTCATATAAGTTTCGGTCCAAGTTGCATTAGAAGTTTGCAACCTTACTAGGCAATTATAGCAGGAAAAAAAAAAAAATACTAGGCAAAGAGCTAATATGGCGCCATGTTCATGTTCTGCATTTCATGGATGTGCCCAAACGTAATTCCGCACATTCATATAGGTATTTAGGGATCCATCACATAAAAATGAATGCAGCACCATTGTTAAATGACAACATGATAATTTTGGAAATTGAAAACTTAGAGCCTTGCACTTTCTGGTATATATCTAAGAGGGATATTCAAGTGTATCTATTCATCACCATTGTGGTGAGGGATACTTCTTTTTTTGGCAAATTTCAAGTACAAAAAAGAAGTACAAAAGAGAAGTATTGAACCTTGCCAAAAGGAGGGTGTCCCTCACCACAATGGTGAGGGATGGATGCACTTGAATATTCTCCTATATCTAAATGGGAAGTGATTGATTGATAGCATGGGGCGAGCAAGAAAGATCAAATAATATGTACGCGTATGCCGAGTTCACTTTCACAATTTCAATCGTCAAGTCATAGCCCCACCGTCTTCCTATAGTAAGCTTAATCCTTCATCAATGAAAGTGATGTGAAACATTAGAGTCAATATAAACATTATATAAGTATTAAATAATAGTTATTTATTAATAATTTAATTTTAACGCACAATAGTTCCCTTTAAATTACATCATAAGTGCATTGCTTATGATAGTGGCGGCCTTAGAATTTTTGTTTGAGGGGTGCAAATCTTAATATGAGTTTTAGCGGTAGACTCATGACTTTTATTGAATTTTTTCAAGCGTGATGTAGTTTAACGTTCGCACCTGCGTCATTGTGCCTGGATCCATCCCTGGCTTATGGGCCCAGTTTCCTTGAGAGGTTTTATGATTTGATTAACTAGAATGATGGCTAGTTAATCTTTTTTCCTTCAAATGGGGTATTATTTGACGTTATCATATGTTAGCTACTTTGATAGAATTATATATTTTTTAGAATTCCTAGAAATTTAGTACCATGATCAGCCCTATAAGCACAACTAAATTTTTGTTAGGGTAATGTTCTCCTCCGCAGGATCCCAAATATGGATATTGATGCCAACACAATTGGCAACTCAGAGCCCTGAGATTCAGGGGGTCCTACTTCATTAATGACAACCCCCACGTCTGGTTCAGGACATTGCCATGGAGAAAACTTTTGCATTTTTGTTATATCCAAATGTTGTATTCAACTTTTTATGTTTTTTTTTTTTTTAAATTGCACTGTATTTCGGCTCTATGCCTTTTTTGCAGTTTTTTGAGTGTTTGCATGGTATTCAATTTTTAGATATTTTAAAAAATATATTTCTTATAAGGGCCTATTTGTTTGCATAGTATACATAGGAAGTCTTGCTCAAATGAGTTTCACTAAAGATTATTTCATAGGTGAGGGATGAAGGATATTAGACGTACATATTGTTTTTAGATATTTAAAATTGACTCTTTATTGTTTTTAGATCTACATAGGAAGTCTTGCTCAAATGCGTTTCCTCGACTTAATTTTCATTAAAGATAGTTGTTTTTAGATATTCAAAATTGACTCTTTATTTTTAACCACTTAAAGAAATGCAATGCCATAGAAGTCCCTGACATTAGATTAAATTAAACAAAAATGCACAAAACAAACAGGCCCTAAAGAAAGTTTAAGCTCAAGAAATAAACGTGAATATCCACGAATAGTTTTCAAGTAAGTTCCTTCTTAATTCAACTTCCATTGAAGAGGAGGTTGTTTGACTACTATATATGATTGCTTACATATATTTACTCAATTTTGGATACATTTCAGAAATAATATCCTTAATACTCCCAGAATTCAATCTTATGAAACAAACAGGCCCATCAAAGACCCCCTTCAACAGCCAATACACTCATAATGGAGTGGCGTTGACACTATGGTTTCACATGCATACCTAGGGATCGTTCTCAATCTGGGTCCCTGAGTTAGAAGTATCGCATATAACCAATTCAATATAGAAAAAAAATATAAAAAAAAAACCTCTCCATAATGGAGTGCCTGAGTTCGATCCCTCAAAAGAAAAAAATCAACCTGTTGATGCAGGATGGCAACGTGGCTTTATAGCTTACCAGTCAAAAAGTCTGGAGCTTGGGTAGGTTCATTTTCCATTCGTGGCGATAAATGGACGCCTGATAGACAAGAGATTCAATGGTCTGGATGGGAGGAGTCAAAGCATAAGACTTGCATGGCACCAGATGCTATGTTGATGCCTTGATGCATAGTTTGCTGTCGACACATGCGAAATAGATATGCACGGGAACGTATTACAGCAGAACTCTTTAATAGGGACATAAATTCATTGGACCTAGACTTGCCAGACCCGTATGAAAATGCAATTAGGACCAGGTGGGGCATGCTTGAGTTTGGACTTAGCCCGGGCCTGGATTTTGAAGTCTCAGTTTGATTCGGACCTAGGTCCTCAGATAATTAGATTACATCTTATATTATTCGAATCCCTATAGTAAGTAATTAACATAGCATGCACCTACATTATGTGTATTATTGAGTATACTTATGATATCGCCTGGACTTGATATCAAACTTTTAACTGGGAGCAGTCTCAAGCTTGATTTGGATTTCATGCAAGCTTGGGCTCAGTTTTATGGTGTGCAATTAGAGTGGCGCATCCACTCGAGTTGCACCACTACTCTATAATAAGATCTAATGGTTAATTCATTGATATTGATAGCTTTCAGGATTAATGTTTTGATTTGGCCCATTTTCATTTTAGTTTAACTTGCAGCACTCAGTGGTGATAAACTCGCACTCAAATCATCTCAATAATGTTTGCCAGCAGCTGAAAACTAGGAGGATTAATTAGCTCAGTTAGTTTGGGTGATCAAACTTTTCAAGCCTAGCATGTTTAGGTCTTGGGTCTAGTAATAGTCATGTGGACCAGTCTACAGGCCTAAAAACCAGCCATTTTCCTTGACTGTTTCAGTTTCTTTGGAAAATGAAACTTGAAGCTTCATTTTCCAACCACGTGTTACTATTTCTTGTCCAAGGGCTGCAGAAATTGGTGTTTTCTCCAAATTGTGTTCCAATAAGAATGCTACTTAGTAGTTACTCAGTAACTTGCATGCTCATATACGTACGAATGAATCTACAGACTACAGCTGTAGGACCTGGTAGAGGACAGATGAAGCACGTCTTTTGCTACCAAAAAAGTCTCTTTCAGGACTTGATATCTTCCAAAAAAAAGTTCACATTCACACCTTCCTCAATGTGCTGCTCTCATGTTTTACTATTGCTGTGTCTTTTTCCTCTTCCAAGCTACGGTCAATGTTTTCACTCATTTTTAACCCCTGTTTCTTTCTTCACCACGATATATGTTGTGGGGGCCCACCAACATCAATGCATGCTGGTCGTCATTCACCCTATGATGTTAACTTATGAAGGAACACATTTCTCTGTGCTGTTTGGGGACAGTAACATTGTCAGCGTGCAATAACCAACACACGTGTACATTGTCATTGCACACGGAACATATGCTATTATTGTTTTGTTCCAAGACTATCTATAGGTTGAGTATGTTGAGAATCGAAAGGTTAGGTTGCTCAGTTGGTTGGCAATTTAGTGGATCTTTGGGTATGCTGCACTTTCTATGTATTTAGGCTCTCTTGGGTCGATCCCCCTTAGCTGAAGTTGGGAAAGGACTAGCTATACGGAAGGATGGGCATTTTTTGGTGGCCGAGTTTGAACCAATGATTATTTATCATTTAACCATCACTTAGATGGACCCCAACCAAGAAGCGGCCTGGACCTCCTGGTGACCCAGAAAGGGACTTGGGAAAAATCTTGAAACATGCCCAACTTTATAAAGGCATTTAGGTATTGGTTTTGATAAATGTTTGTTTATTGCTAGCTCTGTATGTGAGAGATAAGCAAGTATTAGTCGTAATAAGTTAACTTATTCGAAGAAAACGAGTGGAACATGGCAACAGATCTAGGTAAGGCAATTGTCTACATCGGGGCCTATAATAACATATTGCCTGCCCACTTTTGATGGTTCCATCAATACCTCTGCACATACTTCAGGTCTCTCAACTTGGATGCCATGGGGCGGGCCTCGAAAAGTTTTGAAACAAGCAGGAGGAATTCGCGGATCCTCCATACGTAGAGCTCGTAGAGCTTTGAACCCAAATACATTACCACAATAGAAGTAAAAAGTAGACGGCATCAGCCGCATGATTAAGGGCAAAGTGGTAGCCAGCCTATTTTGAATGGATTATCATATGTGATCCATTGGAGGCTAGACCTTACTCCTGGTTTAATATTATGCCCAACGCTTACCTAGTATATATTCATCCACCACTTCATCATTTTAATGTGATTCTATCATCATTGTAATTAAATAACCTTCTCTCATAAGCATCCCCGTGATAGCACCTAATAATAATCTTATTAAAAATCCTAAAAGGACTCAAATTATTCACCGACTGAAAAGATAGCTTCTAGCGCTACTGGTGTGCAAAAAAAAAAAAAAAAAAAAACTCTCTATAGTTTTATTTTTTTGGGTATAAAGGAGCTTTTCATTTAAACATCAGACATACATAAGACAACAAAAGAAGATAAGTCAAGCTACAAACAAGAGAAAAAAAAAAAAAAAAGACATCTCAAAATAAAACCAACATTTCACCTACAATAAATCCGTATACTCAGGGGGAACTTAAGCCCCGCCCCCCCCCCACACTTAAATCCCTATAGTCAGGGGAACTTACCGCGCCCCCCCAAAAAAAAATCCCTATAGTCAGGGGAACTTAGCGCCACCCCCCCCCCCCCCCCCCCCCCCCCCCCCCGAATCCAAAATAAAAGGCTTTTCAGAATTTTTATGATTTGTTGCAAATGGCCCCCCTTAATTCAACAAAAAAGACCCTATATATCTTGAAAACTAGTTTCATTTTTATATGTGGTCCTCCCAAAATATTTGTCTTATATAGTGGCCCCCACAACAAAGAATTTCTGGGTCCGCCCCTGTCTGCAGGTGCCCAAATCATCAACCAGACATTTTCAAACCAAAGTAATATATGGCTGAGAATTTAACTCTTTTGATTTGCCATAAAAAAAAAAAAGACAGCATGTTACAGATAATGACAATTGCAGTGATTATAAAGCGTTAGGATGGAGTGATGTCTCTTCCTAGCAAAAGGCAATAGATCGTGAAAGTGGCTAACAGACAAACCTCCAGGGAAAGAAAAGACCTTCAATCTGCCCTTACTCCCAACACTTTTATGGGCACCCTAAACAAAACAAAGTGGGACCATATATAGACACAGTAATAGAATCAGAATGTACCGGAATTCCTTTTTTTTTTTTTTTTTCCTTCAATTTTAAAGTTTTAGGACATATAAATCACATCCTTAGTGGGACCGAAGACATTCCAAAAACAGCTACATATTATTTATCCTAGAATTTTTATGATATTTGGATTCTAACGAAACCCATGATAGTCCTTTCTTTATCTGTAATGGGGTTTATTGTGTAATATTATTGATAAAATCAAAATATCATTTTTTTTATTAGGACCATTCAAGTTGAAGCAAGGATTTAAGTACACATTCTGTTTTGTTCTTATTTTTTCTGTGATTTTGAGGCTCTTGAACTCAGAAATTGACGTACGACCAAAACCTTGCCAAAACTGTAGCATTAGTTTTGTTTCGAAGAAGATTTTTAAATTTTCCAAATGTTGTTTTCAAACTAGTGCTGCTTAACATTTTTAAGAAACAAAATTTGGGGCTACAAGCCAAGAGTGACAATATATGTGGGCCGAATCTTTAAGAACTACTTATTTAGATGGGGAAATCCAAATGTTGTGAATAATTCCCATGATATGAAAACAAGGTCACAAATTCATCCCATCACACCCCCCTTGGCCTATATTAAATTTATTGGATGCAGACACGTAAATAATGCTTTCATGAGGTCCACACTCTACAGCACGTTCTCCAAGCAAATTCGTAGCTGATTGAAGGCAGCAGAAGTTAAAATTGAGAGCATCCGAAGATTGCCTGGAATATGTATTTCCTTGTATTCTCTCTCTGACCGACAGATATGCCTTGTCCATGTCATTAAATAGTCCCAAACATCACCTTCCCCCCCCCCCCCTCAAATTATTATAGTCACACCCCCCCTCTTTAATTTTCTACCATCAGTTCCAAATCCAAATCCTCAACTTGCCATTTTCATGGCCTCTCTACCTAAACCAGCCCCAGTTCGGCGCCTTCGTGAGCTTCTCAAAGAGAAACAAGAGCCTTTTCTTCTTGATGTTTACCTCCTTGAAAAAGGTTACTCTAAGAAATGCTCTCATTCTGAAACTAGAAACAGGCACCATCTTGGAAAATCATGTAAGAAACAGAGCAGTTGTGGTTCAAATAGTAGAAAAGAGGCACTCTCAAAGAGCTCAAACCTGTTGAAATCAGTACTTACCAGGCTTGTTTCCGGAAAGAACTCCAGAACATTGAACTGCATTGGAAAAGCCTATGATGATGGAAGAATTGATGCTTTTAGTGATGTTTCCGGGATCTGGAAAAAGACCCAAGGTGCAGAATTGAATCGGCTTTCCTTTGGTAGTGGGAGATTAGGCTCTCCACCCAGCCCAGAAAATGCTCTATCTCCTTCACGTGGGCATCGAGCTTTGAAGCTCTGTCCTTCAAAAGAAGAGGTGACTTCTATTCTTCTTCTTTTCTGGGTTAAGCCTTCTTGTCTCAAACATTTTAGCTTGTGTTTGGGAATCCAAAATTACATAAGGTTTGATACTTGTGGTGGAATTGAATGGTTATCTCCTTATATGTGCATCACTACCAAATAGTCATAGCAGAGACTATTGGGATGCTTGATTTTAATCTGATTCTTCATCTTACATCCAAACGTACCTGCTTGAGATTGACAAAGAGTTGGTAACTGATAATGCTAACAGGCTGCTGTAGGTGGAAAATTTCAATGGGAATGCACGGGAGATTGCAAGCAATTCAGTCCTGTGTCAGTACTGGAAGTACTCTCTGAAGAAGGTTCTCCAGGACAACAACAGAGTAAGATTTTCCAGCTGAAGTCATAGTTCTAAAACTTACGGACTCAACTCATCCGAGTTGACTCGGTTGAAATTCAACTGCCGATTATAAGCATGATTCACTCTTCAGTGACAATTTTTGTTTGTTTAGTGTTCCAATGGATATCTTATAGTTCTCTATGTTCATTCACACCAAGAGAAATTGAAACATATATGAATGAAATCTTAGAGGACAGTCAATGGGACATTCTACAGCATGGAATGCCTGACTGCTCCGCAATCTCAAAGTTGTAATAGTGAGCACCTTCTATTGTGTCACAAAAGTCTTTCAATGAGTTGAACAAGACTCAAACCAGTCAATAACCCCGCCACCCTCCTAACCTGGAGGGCCCCTCAATCTACCTCTTAACATATGGAAATGGCTTAGATTTGTGGCTTAAAATTTGTGGTCATGATCAGATGGTTCATTCTTCTTCATAGATAGGCCATCAAAAGACCTTAATCCAAAAAATCCCTCCATATATAATTCCAGGTGGACCCCACAGGCCTTGCTCTTCTTTCTTCTGAGTTTGCTAAGTCGTTTAAAAAAAATGCCTCTCTATCTATCAAATTAGCCGATCACAGTGAGCCTGATGGTCAATGAGTCCCACTTGTTGGGAAGTCCCACATCCCACATGGTTAAAGTAATAGGCTTTGACATGTTTAGCATTGACATATCTTAATATACCTATATGGCCTTCCACCATTCAACTTAAACTTTTGGATTGGTATATGATTTCTTACATCACTTACTGTATGCCCAAACTGTGCAGTGAACAAATATCGGTTTTTTCTCCAACCTACGATCTGACCCAAGCTCTTTGTTTTTTGTTGTACCAAAAAAACAGAGCTGTTCAGCCCAAGGACATGCAGAAAAGAAAGCACCTCAACTTCAAGTCTCAATCTCCCCAGGGAAGTTTTAGAAGACTCCATACTATCAGCTTCTCTTTGGGACCCTGTCATGAACTTAATGAAAGAAAAACTTGGCTTCGAGCTTCTTGGGTCTGCCTTTTGTTTTCGTTACATGAAGACCAAACGGATCTTGCAGCGTACAAAGCAGCTCCTTTTTGACTGTGTGAGTGAAGTGGTGGAGAACCATGGGATTCAGTCAAGAAGGTGGAATTTTCATGAATATTTGGGGCCTGAAATACTGGGGAAGATCATCTGTGATAAGATCCTCTCATGGAGTAAACAAGATGGGGATGCTGCAAACGTAACCCAAATGCTAGAATCAGATTTCAAGGACTTCTCCAAACAGTGGTACCATTTCCAGCCTCATATAAAAGAGATTGCGATTGAGTTGGGAGATGGCATTTTCGAAAATATCATAGATGACATTGTCACTGACTTGCTAGATTTATTGAATTGAAGAGATCTTGGTGTTATATGGTCAGCCACTGCTGTAACATTTTTCTTCCTAGGCCATGGCCCCATGTAGTGTTCAGATGAGTCATTTCGCAGTGTGGCATGGTTTGAGATCTCAATCGTTGATCTGGTTGGCCGTGTCGTTGATGGCGGATGACCGCATAAATGTAAAATTCTTACCAAGATCTCAGCATTATAAAATTTTGAACCCTTCACCGATGAATAGATGGTTCAGAAAAAGCTACAGGGACACTGGGAACAATGTCCTTCACCTTCAATCTGGAAGTTCTCTGGGCAGCTCCATATATCCACAGATGGTATCTAAAATGGTCTCTATCACACCCTACTTCTTCTTCTAAGTAATGGGACCATTAGGACACTGTACATGTACATGTCGTAGTGGAAACTAATAATTCCCTGTAAACTGAATGTTTGGGGGATTTTATGATGTGGGTGTATTTTCTGTACCTGTCTTGGGCATTGTACGAACTGAAGTGCATGTTTCTTAATATGTTGATAGTACACAAATGACTATTTGGATTTAAAATGGAAGGCAGTGGGTCCAGACTCAAGGGACTGTAAACAAAGGCCTTTGCTGGTAACTGTAAACATATGCCTATCATATCATAATAGCATTTCCATGATAATATATTGACGTTGATGTGCTAACTAAACCACTAAGGCATTTGCACCACTGATAAATTAAAAAGAAGAATCATTTGATCCGGTTGAAATCAATCATTGCCATGTATATTAATCTCCATTGTCTTTCCATGAAGAACCTCCAATTATTGTTTTAAAACTCGGCCAAAGTAGACTGTAATCGGCCATGTCAACTTAACTAAACAACTCCGCAATTTGAGGGCGAGTTTGACCGAATTCATTGGCTTAGTCGAGTAATTCAGATTCTGAGTTTAGTGTTTTAACCACATTGTATTAAAAGACTTAAAACACGAGATCTCATAATCCTTCCATGGGTGACCCAAACGGCTCAAATGCATCCAATTCAGTAACCAGCACAAGATGGCCAACAAGTCTTCTAGACCAATTAAGGTGGCAAACAAATCTATGGATTGGATGATGAGGAGTTATGGCCAAAGTGTAAATAGGGCATTAGAGGTTTCTTTTGGTAGTTTTACTGGAGGATTTATAATTCAAAACTCAAATGGGACGTGCTTGGGTCTTGGGATGCTCTCTGCCCATCATGGGTCAGGTCGAGCCTTAGGGTTAGTACCTGTGCTGGGCCTGAATTTGAATTTTCACTGGGCTTGAATGGCCTAATAAGTTGTATGTCGTTCAGTGACCAATTTTCCCAAATAAGTGATAGAAAGCCCAGCTAGTGGCCGGCCAGAACTGCTAAACGGGCAGGCTGGGGCCTGACATGTTTCAGATGGGCCAGGCCTGTGTTGGGCTTGCACCAGATACGGGCCTGTGTTTTGAAAGTTGGGCCGTACCTGAATATGCCTCAGCCTAGACCGACCTGCGAACACCCATCCTTGGCTCTAGTCTGTGATTTATTCATTTGGGCCTGAAATTTAATGGCATCGTGCGCGGCTTAAGGATCGATGTCAATGTTCGTGGCTAAGCCCAAAAGTGATTTTCAGCTTTCAATGGCCCTACAGCCTTCAGGTTATGGCTAAGACATTCTTCCACTAAATGATTACATTTTAACATGTCCTCCTTCCTACACTATTTTTTTTTGGTAACCCAACCAAGGGGGTTAAAGACCTAAGAGATAGCCCGCACAAGTGGAAAGAAAGTCTACACACGTGAGAAGTGGTGACGTACCTCATGTTTGAACCCTGGACAGCCAAGTGAGAACTGCCGCAGCCTTTCTCCTCCCTCCCTTGTAACCACTAAATTTACTCTATGTATTTTGTCTTTATTCTGCTACCTGCCGCGGCCTTTCTCCTCCCTCCCTTGTAACCACTAAATTTACTCTATGTATTTTGTCTTTATTCTGCTACCATCCAAACTGTTCGACTTAAAACCTTTCTCCAAAGTTTTAGCTTAACAATTAACATCCACTGACTTTCCCCCTTTCTTGTTTAAGAATCTAAGTAGGATGTGGTCAAGGTTACCTAACTCTATCTCAAGCCCAACTTCTAAGCAACACCAAGAGATGGTTTGGTACTGTTCTGTGAATAAAGTTAAAATATAAATACTATGAAGAAACGAGGAGAAATCAAGAGTTGAAGAACTTCAATACTGTTTTCCCAGATTTACTGATATGTATTCATGGGAGAAACTTGAAAAAAAAAAAAAACAGCATGTTTCTCTTTTGTGAGAGCTAGATGTCGTCCCAATTACTCATGATAATTGAACTTAGAAATCGAAGTTATCCTCCAACATAAAAGAAATGAAAAGCTCTCCATGTACTATCCACAAACAGAAAAGGCAAATTCAGGGCTCAAGAGTCATTTGCGTGCTCTGATGATATGCCATAGCTACAAATCTAGTTTTTTAAGAACTTTTGTATCCAGGGAAAATCAAAGAATAATGACGTTTTTTTTTTTTTTTTTTTTTTTTTTTTTTAATTTAACCTCAATCCCACGCCTGTAACCCTTCATCAGTAGGCCACAAGTTTAATAACTTCATATTAAGAAAAAAAAATCAACCCTCCATCAAACAATCTAGTTCATTCGGATAGGTGCCAAACCTCAGGATTAGAAGCTATAGGGGAGTTTCCCATTTATGCACGGTTTGAATGGGTTGCTAAGTGGACCCCACCAATAGTTCTTGGAGAAGCACAAAGAAGACTAGTTCTCACGTAAATGTTTTCGTGTCATGAAAAATTTCATCAAAATGAAATAAATAAAGCATCATAAGATAGACGATATGTGTGAGTGGTTTAGACTTACTCATCAAATGAGTCGATGTGAAGGTATTTAATCCCAAAGATCAAGCTAGGCCATTGTTCAAGTTGGAAACATGTGTTCTTTTCTTTCTTTCTTTCCTTTTTTGGATATAAACATGCGTTCTTGTTAAATAGTGGCACAAGTAGAAAAGAAACAATCACATTCAATGCAAATTTATAGCTCACCTAATTGGTATACAGTAGATCGGAGTTTCGGTTAGGCAGATGCATCATGCATGCTGGGACCCATCTAACAAACATTCCGGTTTCAAGTAACTATATTGGCAGGTGTGTCTCTGACTGGAAAGAAATCACTTGGAATGAGCAAACTGTTCCAGAGTTTATGAGAGAAATTTTCAAGCAGAAGCAGTAGGCAAATATGATTTCATTGCAGGTGATCACTTGTGATTTGTATATATAGAGGAAAATTGGCCTTATCAGATTATCCTAATTCTTGATATTCAAGGCTCAAAATCATATGGGTTTCAAATAGAGCAATTGCATTTTTGGACTTTAATTAAAAACAGTTGAGAATCATCCTACGTTGTTAACTCAGCTGATAAGGGACATCAAAAACCTTCACAACCATCCCCAAGTTGTAAAGGGAGAGGGGGTAAAATTAGGGGTCATTTGCCTTCCTTGCATGGAATATGAAAATGAGTTTACATATGCAAATCTTGGGAAACGCATCACCATGTTTGTCAGAATCACCAATTTCAGATGGGTAAATGAGTTCATTGTCTATGGAGATTTAATAAGCAACTTGACACTACCATGCCCCTCGTTAATATAAGAATATTGAATGGTTCAGATCGGGAACACTATACCTACTAAAGTGCAAAAAATTGTATCTATAAGTTGAATTTTTTTTTCTTCACAAACTTCTTAAAATTTATGAGGATTTAAAGTATAAAATTAAATTTATTAAGACTTATTATACCAAAAGCTCAAATTACCAATTTGTGGCCCAAAAAAGTGAAAAAGAAAAAAATAATTAAAGGGGTTCAGACTCGCAACCTGTTCTGAGCTGATGCCCTGTTGTAACCTGTACCACTGATTATCCTAATCTACGAATATAACAATTTACAAACTCCTCAGGTATGTAAATGAAAGAAGTGATCATGCATTGTGACTAATGAAAAATGAGCGGATGTTATTCAACCACATTGAACTTCATCGCATATGAGACCAGACCAGTGATTTTGTCTGAGGCCATTAATAAACATGGTTGCCCAAGCAGCATGATAGGTGTGGACAGTTATTGTGTGGGCTCCATGACCAATCAACAGCCTGGCTAACTTAAACTGCAGCATTCATCACCAATGAAACAAATCATTCCATTCTACAAAAGTGATTTAAAAAAAAAAAAAAAAAAACGTTGAGCCAAGAAGAGGGCTGCTAAATGCACACTAAAAATTAATCCATGTACATTGAATTTTTTTTTAACCAAAATACCGATATAAGATATTACCTAAAATAACATCTATCAAACTCTCTGCATCCCCCAACTTCTTTCTATACATGCCCACGCCCACTCCCACCCCTACCCCTACCCCCACCCCAGCCACCACTGCCCCCTCTCACAGCACCGCCGGAGGGGGAGGGGGAGGGGGAGGGACAGAGGAGGCAGCCGGCGGCGGCAGGGGGAGGGAGGGAGGGTGGGCAGAGGCGGGTAGGTAAAGGGAGAGAGGAAGAGAGAGGGAGTGTAGAGAAAAGTTGAGAGTAGAGGTCGGTTTATTTTGGATAAAACAGGGTCTGCATAGAATAAGTGCGGGGAGTGTAGAGAGTACCAATGTCGAGAGAGCAAAATACCAATATGTATTTAGCCTCTCTCAGCCAAGAATTCTGCATGATCAAACTGGCTAGGGAAATTACAATCGAAACACAATAACAAAAAGAAAGAAATGATCTTGTGAAAAGATCAAGATGACCCATCATCATATCTCAATGAGTACTCAAAACAGAAGATCAAGTTGAAAAAAGCTAATGACTGTTTCTAAACCAATGTCCAAAGCTCGCTGTCCTTGATTTCTTTCTCCTTGACAACTGGGTTGGAAGCGATGGAACATGAGCGATCCTAACCAAGCTATCATCTCTAACTCCACATGAATGCTTACAAGAAAACATGGTAATGCTCTTCCCTGCTCTATGCCCACCACCAATATTATCATCGTTAGAGAACTTGCCTTTTGTAACATTTTTGGTGCACTCCATGTAAGCAGCCAAAAAGGGGTCCTCCTTTTCAAGCCACTTTCTTGAAGCCCTCATTAAGGGAGATTGAAATGTGCATAGAGGAAGGGGCATCTGTAGGTCTTGCACTTTCTTCGTGGGGCATGGAGGGGGTGGTAGCTTAAGGGCCTCGTGCCCTACACACGCAAGGTGTTCCTTGTGGCTAACTTTGCATATACCTGGAGAGTTCTCCCACGAAAAGGGTACATTCCCAATGGAGTAGACCTTCTTATTACTCATTCTCTCGAGTCTTCGAGTGAGGTGGATGATCAGGAGAGCAGGTTGTTGTAAGTTTATATAGGAACTGACCTCATACACACTCCATATGTTACTTTTGTAAGTAAAACAACAAAAGGGAGATGGTTTTGCTTTATTTGAAAGGGAGGGGATGGAAGGAAGACCAGGTTCTCTTTTGTCTACGTAATGGGTTGCTGCATCTCTCATTTGAATGGTCCCTAAGAAACTGGCAAATGACTGCGGAGACGTAGAAAAGGTGAGAAAGGTGGAGTTAGGGAGGGCCTAATGAAAATCTTAAAACAGAGGTTTGACTAGTTCATGCATGGGTCTGGAGAAACTTCCAGGCTATTGTAATATTTAAATCCTTGTAAATCTTCTAACTTAGAGATGATATGATTATAATAGATTACTAACTTCACTGAAAGCTACACTATGTATATAACAAAATAAAAAACACAATAAAAAACAAAAGGTAATGAGAGTAAATATCTTGTGTAATCAATCAGATTTTATTTAATGAATTTAAAAATTGTTGTTATAAATATTTCAACTATATATCCTAACATGAATTAAACATTATCAATCACGTACATATCCTAGATCTTATCTTAAGCATCTTTATTTCCTAACAACCTCAACTTCATTAAACATAATTCATTTTTTCCTGAAAGCACTTGGCCTTCTCAATAAATGATTGGTTACATTGAACTTAAATAATTATCTTCTTATTGTGAAAGGTTAAATTAGTGCTGAAAAAGTTTCTATCTCGTGTGATAGCGGTTACCAAATTCTGATCAGTAACCTACTAGACCAGAAAACGAGGGGTTGTTCAATTGGTTGGCAACCCCTCATCTCTCCCAGCAGCTCAGGGATCCATCCTGGATATGCCACTTTTCCCATTTGAATGGGCTTTCCTTTCCACATGTACAAGGTTCTCTTAATTTCCCAGTGTGGTCTTCCTCTTCTTGAGTGTGTGTGAGCTGATCTCTTAGGTCCCAGCGCCCTCCAGAGCCCAACATGCCCAATGCATGCCTTTAGTCATCCATTTGTTCCGGAATTTTGACTCTGGTAATTCAGGATTCAATGTCCGGTGCTTTTCAGAATATATAATGAGCTCATCGAGGAGTTGGCTCATAGACTGGAAGGTCCAGATCCACTGTATTGAATAGTTGTAAGGAGAGATGGTTTTTCAATCGTGTTTTGGTGGATGTGTTAGACCTAATCACCCAAAATCTTTGTCCAAAATCAGGCCTTTTCTCAATCTCAACCGATCTGCAAAGCCACTTTTGATCAATGTTGTTTCAGTGAGATCACACCTGACACGTAAATTTAGAAGGCTGAAATCATCAACTTTAAAATGTCCGGATCACCTATCGTATTTGTTACACCTTCACCGTGAGTGGACCGGTAACAGTCTGCCACGTCAGCCAAAAATTTAAGTGATTTTGAAGTCTAAAGAAGTTTATATCAGATGAAAGAAAATCACCTAAATTTTTGGATGATGTGGCAAACTGTTATTAATCCACTCACGGTAAAGGTGTAATATCTGCGATAGGTGATCCAGTGTCACGACCCGGGCCCGAGACCGGACTAATCGGGGCCTAATCCCCGGGGCGCGAATCCAACATACTTACTCCCGTAAATCTCGAATTAACCGAAGTTAAGACGAAGACTCACAAGGGATCTAACATACATACCTGTCAAATGTACATTTTTGCGGAAACATATACGTACATTGACAATAGTTGACTTTACATTACAAGTAAAGTTCACTTATACAAAAATATAATTCAATGAAGTCCACCACTGCATATTCACAATACAATGCAGGGGACATCTAACTACATCTCAAAATGATATACAAAAACATCTATCTATGATTCACAAAATAATCTCCAAAACATTAAAATCAACGCCCTCCGAGCTACGCCCACTCGGCTAAACCTCCTGGAGGTATCGGATGGGCCTCCTCCGCACGCGGCGCGGCCTCTGCAAGACCGGGAGGGGCAACTGGGCCTGTAATGCCATCAATAACACTATGAACACGACGGTTCAACAATGTATAAACACATTTCTGATAACACATGCTAAACTTGTCCATTATCAATATAACAACTCTAGACAATTACATCTAGGTTAATGCAATATCATGTACAGTGTAGCCCATTGATACTCAATGGCTAAATTTTCAATTACAATAGTGTTATTATCATTCAGTTCAATGTCTTTCCAAAAGAAGCATTATTCAATTCATTTCATTTATTTCATGTCATTTCGTTTCATTTTGTGTCTCCCTACGGAAGAAACTTAAGCACAAGGCGGAAGGGCAAACCGTTCATGGCCTGGCTTTATTTCACTTTCGTTTAATCAATTTAATTAAGCACAAGGCGGAAGGGCGAACCATTCATGGCCGAGGCTTCAATATTGTTTCAGTTTCCTTACGTGGCTTATCAATTCATTGACTTTTCAGTCTATATGTGTGGGATCTACCAGTGTCTTGATCAGAGATCACTGGCATCACCACGGAGCTCCGGAACACCCCAATCATCTGCTGCAGCAGGATTAATCATTATTCATTGCATTTATTCATTGTTCAGTGGTTCAGTGTATTCATTCATTGTTCGGTGGTTCAGTGTATTCAGTCATTATAGACTCAAGGGGGATTAGATGAATCATTAATTACTCACGGTCCTACTTGTCTCTATCCCAATTTAGACAAATTCTGGGTGTAATTATTAGTTACTAAATGCACGTGTTATTTTCGATGGACATCACATTTTCATTTAATATGTGCATTTAGTCCCCAAAAATTTTCCACCCACAATATCAAAATCCACAAATTTTTGCTTACAATTTCATGTTTAGGCCAGTATCAGGTTCGCTCGAGTGGATCCAAGTTCGCTCGAGCGGACCCAAACAGAACATTCATCGCACGAGCGCACCTAAAGTTCGCTCGTGCGGACACTTTTTCGCGTCAGACAGTAACTGGTTCGCTCGAGCGAACTGTCAAGTTAGCTCGAGCGAACTGTCCAGAACTCCATTTCTGGAACTCCGAACTTCACTCCTTCATTCATTCCTTTCAACCACCCTTTGCATACACATTTAAGGATCTTCAATCCTCCCCTCATTCATCATTTAATACACATTTAGCACTTCTATTCCATCATTAACACATCATAAAACCATACAAATCACATTCAACCTAATCTCCATTTCATAAGAAAGAAAAGGGGTTTTGAGAACCCATCTCTAATAACTCAAGGAAACTTATAGATTAGCATTTGAATCATAAATGAACATTTATACTTGCCTTTAAAGCCTATTAGCAAGAAACCCCTTTGCTAGCTTGACTTTAAGACGAGAAATCCCCAAATCCAAACCCTATTTCCATAAAACATCAAAAACACAAGTCCTATGAGCTAATTGGCTAGAAACCATGTCTAACCCACTCATCATAACTTGGAAAAATCCTTGAAAGTCCTAAGTACTTACTTGTGATGTGAGTAGGGAGCTCTTGAGCTTCTCTTTCAAGTTCCAAGCACTCCAAAGAATAAGACTAGTTGAAGAAGAAGATGAGGAAAGAGGAAACCTCTTTACAACCACTTGACAAGCCTTCAATCTCCACTCTAGATGAAGAAGAAGGAAGAAGGAGAAATGGGGGAAGGGAGGTGCCTAGGGTTTCTAATACAATAGAAATGAAGTGGAAATGAACCCAAGGGTTCATTTCAATGTTTATAAGGGCATTTTGCAACTAGACCCTCTCTTTCCTTCTTATTTTCAATTCGAGTCAAATGGAGGCTCACTTGAGTCAATACTCGTCGGATGACTTCGAGCCTATTATGAAAGTTAACGTACTCGTCGAGATACACGTGTGGGTATCAAGAGTTTCCGTATTCGACAAAATACGTATAAATCCGTATTTACGGGAAAAGGCTTTATTCTCTTAGTTTGAGTCTAAAATCTCATTAAATCCATTCAATCCCCTTCATTATCATTTCATTAAGCTTAATTCAATCATTTGAGACTAATCTCATCGAGCTTAGTCATTAGCCATCATTAGCCTCATTAAATGTGATTAATTAGTATTAACTTCAATTAATTAGAGTTAATCTTGATTAACTCGGGGTGGGGTCTTACATCTCTCCCAACTTTTAGAACCATTCGGTCCTCCGAATGCAATACAATTCAATATAAGTCAGTTAAGTAATTCGAAAAGTAAATTACCTGAACAAATAGTTCGGGATACTTCTGGGCCACTTGCTCTTCAAGTTCCCAGGTAGCTTCATTTGGTCCATGATGATCCCAAAGGACCTTGACCCATTTGATTGTCCTAGTACGCAGAACTGCCTCCTTTGTATCTATGATCCGAATTGGCTTCTCAACATATGTGGTGTTAGGCAACACTTCGATCTCTTCATGATGAATGATATGTGAAGGATCATGCACATATTTCCGAAGCATAGAAACATGAAATACGTTGTGAATACCGGAGAGTTCTGCTGGGAGATCGAGACGATAAGCCACATCTCCAATTCGGCTCGTGACCTTGAAAGGTCCAATGAATCTCGGGGATAGCTTTCCTTTCTGCCCGAATCGAATAGTGCCCTTCATTGGGGAGGTCTTCAAAAAGACCAAATCATCGACTGCGAACTCTAGATCACGCCGACGATTATCAGCATAGCTTTTCTGCCTTGATCTGACAACCTTCAATCTGTCTTGTATCTTTTGGACTTTTTCTGCTGTCTCAGCAATGATAGTGGGACCGTGGAAACTTCGGGTCCCAACTTCTTCCCAACTAACTGGAGTTCGACATCTCCGACCATACAGTGCTTCAAATGGTGCCATCTCAATGCTGGAGTGATAGCTGTTATTGTACGCAAATTCGCACAATGCCAAATGGTCATCCCAATCACTCCCGAAATCAATCACGCTGGCACGAAGCAAGTCTTCTAGAGTCTGTATAGTCCTTTCTGATTGTCCATCTGTCTGTGGATGATAGGCCGTACTAAACTGAAGTCTAGTGCCAAAAGAGTTCTGGAATGACTTCCAGAATGTGGACACAAACCTACTATCTCGATCGGAGACAATCGAGACCGGTGTTCCATGCAATCGAGTCACCTCTTTGACGAACAGCTTGGACATTTCACTGAATCCTATATCCTTTCTGATTGGAACGAAATGTGCGGACTTTGTAAGCCGGTCAACGATCACCCATATGGCATCGTGTTGCTTTCTCGTCCTCGGTAGACCAGATACGAAGTCCATTGTAATGTGCTCCCATTTCCATTTAGGGATTTTCAGTGGATGAAGCAATCCCGGTGGTTTCTGATGTTCAACTTTTACACGTTGGCAAGTCAAGCAGGAAGATACATAACCTGCTATCTCTCGTTTCATGTTGTTCCACCAGAACCTATCCTTTAGATTTCTGTACATTTTTGTACTTCCAGGATGCATAGAATATCTGGTGTGATGAGCTTCAAACATTATAGCTTGTTTTAGATCTTCTTGAGCTGGGACACATAGTCTGTCTCTGAAATATAGAACTCCTTCTACTAGCACAAAATCCGGCTTAGTGGCAAGGTTGTCCTTAATTTTCTCCAACTCAAGGTCTTGAAACTGCCTATCTTTAATTTCCTTGATAAGCATTGGCTCAAAGACGGACATTGCTGCAATCATCACCTTACTGTCCACCATTTCAAAAGCCACATCTAAATCTTTGAATTCTTCAATTAAATTCCATTCACCCACCAATGATGCCAAATTAGCAGATTTCCGACTCAAGGCATCAGCCACGACATTACCCTTCCCAGGCACATACTTGAAGGGAAAGTCGTAATCCTTGATCAGCTCTAACCAACGGCATTGCCTCGAATTAATATCCTTCTGAGTGAACAAGTACTGAAGGCTTCTATGATCGCAATGGACTTCAAAAGTCTCTCCGTACAGATAATGCCTCCATTGCTTCAATGCAAATACAACCGCCGCGAGCTCTAAGTCGTGAGTGGCATAGTTCTTCTCATGCTCTTTCAACTGGCGTGAACCATAAGCAATGACCCTGCCATTTTGCATCAATACACATCCCAATCCAATACCCGAGGCATCTGAGTAAATTTCAAATCCTCCTCTTCCTTCGGGTAAAGACAAGATTGGGGCTGAAATTAACTTCTGCTTCAGGGTTTGAAAACTAGACTCGCATGCATCATTCCATTCAAAAGAAGTGTTCTTCCGAGTCAGTTTCGTTAATGGCGATGCTATCTTTGCGAAGTCCTTGACGAACCTCCTGTAGTAGCCTGCCAATCCCAAGAAGCTTCTAACTTCAGGCACATTTTTCGGACTTTGCCAATTAGTAATTGCCTCAATTTTAGCTGGATCAACTGCTAATCCATCTCCTGAGATGATATGGCCCAGAAATGCAACCCGCTGCAACCAGAAGTCGCACTTTTCGAGTTTTGCATACAACTGATTTTCTCTCAGTGTCTGCAAGGCTGTTCTCAAATGACGTGCATGCTCCACCTCTGACTTTGAATATACCAAAATGTCATCGATGAAGATTACAACGAACTGGTCCAGGAAAGGAGCAAACACTCTGTTCATTAGAGCCATAAACACTGCAGGTGCATTCGTTAGACCAAAAGGCATTACTAAAAATTCATAGTGGCCATAACGAGTCCTGAATGCTGTCTTCTGCACATCTTGATCCTTGACCCGAATCTGATGATACCCAGATCGGAGATCAATCTTAGAGAAGTACGATGCACCCTCGAGTTGATCAAACAACTCATCAATCCTAGGCAGAGGGTACTTGTTCTTGATTGTCACTTGGTTTATCTGCCTATAATCGATACACATTCGAAGGGTGCCATCCTTCTTCTTCACAAACAATACAGGCGCTCCCCACGGTGAGACACTGGGTTTAATAAAACCCTTGTCGAGCAAATCCTGTAATTGCTTCTTCAACTCATATAACTCTGATGGTGCCATTCGATACGGTGCCTTTGATATCGGTGCAGTACCGGGCACAAGTTCAATGGTAAAATCTACTTCCCTTGCTGGAGGTAGACCTGGCACTTCATCCGGAAACACATCAGGAAATTCACAGACTACCGGAATATTCCCTAACTCTTGTACAGGCTTCTCTTCAGAGATGAACGCGATGTAGCCTTCACAACCGCTGAGCATCATTCGTTCAGCCTTGAGTGCTGAAACTAGCCTGGTATCGTATTTCTTTTGGACTCCTTCAAAGAGTACACTAGCACTGGCTTCTTCAACTCTGAAGGTAATGATCTTGCGAAAACAGTCTAAACAAGCCCTGTACTTCGCAAGCCAGTCCATACCAAAAATTACATCGAAATCATTCATTTCTAACATGACCAGATCAGCTGGCATTGACACTTCCCCAATTTTAACACTGCACTGGGGGATAAACAATTCACAAACTACTTTTGTCCCTAAAGGAGTAGACACAGTAAAGTCATATGGTAATTGCATTATTCGATCCCGCATATCATATGCAAATGGAGGTGCTACAAAAGAATGTGTAGACCCGGGATCAAATAGTGCAATTGCAGATCTATTATCTACAAGTATTGTACCTTCAACCACGTTGGCTGCAACATCAGCTTGCTCTCGGTTAGCTGCATAAACCAATCCAGCTCTTTGTTGTCTATTGGGTTGCTGTTGCTGCCTTGGCTGCTGTCTCTGCCACTGACGTGGCTGTCCTTGGGGTTGAGGTTGTTGCTGTTGTTGTCTAGGAGGAGGAGGAGCTGGCAAGGCTAGACGTGGAGGAGGAGCAGGTAGTGCTGCTTGCCCTTGTGCGGGGTGCTGATACGGAGCTCTATCCTCTCTTCTTGCTCTTGGACATTGTGCCATCTTGTGCTCCATTGAGCCACATACTAAGCAAGCTCCGGAAGTCCTCCAACATAACTCAGTCCTGTGACCTTTACCACAAGTCCCGCAGACTGGTTTATTTTCCCTCCTCTCATATCCAGGATGATACCTCTGTTTTTGTTTCTTGTTCTTCGATTGTCCCCCTTTCCTAAACCATGAGTCACCACTTCTCTTGGGGTGCCCAGACTCTGCTTCTTTTTCTCTCTCCTTTTCTCTTTGAATTCCCTCCGCTGTGTATGCCCTATCAACGGCATCATCAAAAGTTGCAGGCTTTTGTCCAGCAAATACAATTGACTTGTATTCTGGATTTAGTCCTTGAAGGAACCTCTTGACCTTTTTCTCCTCAGTGTCCACTAAGTCGGGAGCATACTTGGACAATTGCAAAAAGGTATGAACATAAGCAGCAACGGTCAGTTGACCTTGCTTCAAGTGTAGGAACTCTGATTCCTTCTGTTGCTGCACATGCTCAGGGACAAACTTCCTATGAAACTGCTTCTTGAAGACTTCCCAGACATCGGGTGCGGTCATGTCCTTGAACACATCCTTTACACTCTTCCACCATAAATTAGCTCCCCCTCTAAACATGGTAGAGGTGAGCAATACTCTTTGTCTCCGGGTGCAAACAACTGTATCAAACACATCCTCGATGTGTTCCAGCCACTCATCTGCCTTCTCCACATCCTCATTGCCGAAGAACTCAGTGGCTCCCCTCTTCCGGAATCTCTCATAAATGGCATGAGGATCCGCATCTTTGTGCTGTAATATCACCTGAGTCTCAACATGAGGTGGTGGGACCGGTGCTACAGGTGGAGCTTGCAATTGAGCTTGCAACTGAGCTTGTTTTTCTAATAATGTGGTAATTTGGGCTTGCATGCCCATTTGAGCCTCATGGCTCTTTGCCATCTGCTCTCGGTGCTGGGCCTGCATGGCCACTTGTGCTTCATGATTCTTTGCCATTTGCTCTCTATGTTGAGCTTGCATGGCTACTTGCGTTTCATGACTCTTCACTAATTGCTCTAGTATTGCAGCCATTCTCGCATCCGTATCCGACGCTGGAGGAGGGGGTGTGGTACTATCATTGACAGGAATTTCGATAAAGCCATCATTCCCCGATCCAGATGCCATGCTGCAGACAATACGGAAGGTAAGATACATATCTCAACACTTCCATCACATATATATCATATATAGTGAAATCAATAAACAAAATCCAAGTTGGATTTGCCTTAATCGTAACGTTCCTCACTTCGTTCTTAGTATTTCTAACATTCTAAAGTTGTCTTAACCTAGCTTCTTAACTAGGCTCTGATACCATACAATAAGTATGTCACGACCCGGGCCCGAGACCAGACTAATCGGGGCCTAATCCCCGGGGCGCGAATCCAACATACTTACTCCCGTAAATCTCGAATTAACCGAAGTTAAGACGAAGACTCACAAGGGATCTAACATACATACCTGTCAAATGTACATTTTTGCGGAAACATATACGTACATTGACAATAGTTGACTTTACATTACAAGTAAAGTTCACTTATACAAAAATATAATTCAATGAAGTCCACCACTGCATATTCACAATACAATGCAGGGGACATCTAACTACATCTCAAAATGATATACAAAAACATCTATCTATGATTCACAAAATAATCTCCAAAACATTAAAATCAACGCCCTCCGAGCTACGCCCACTCGGCTAAACCTCCTGGAGGTATCGGATGGGCCTCCTCCGCACGCGGCGCGGCCTCTGCAAGACCGGGAGGGGCAACTGGGCCTGTAATGCCATCAATAACACTATGAACACGACGGTTCAACAATGTATAAACACATTTCTGATAACACATGCTAAACTTGTCCATTATCAATATAACAACTCTAGACAATTACATCTAGGTTAATGCAATATCATGTACAGTGTAGCCCATTGATACTCAATGGCTAAATTTTCAATTACAATAGTGTTATTATCATTCAGTTCAATGTCTTTCCAAAAGAAGCATTATTCAATTCATTTCATTTATTTCATGTCATTTCGTTTCATTTTGTGTCTCCCTACGGAAGAAACTTAAGCACAAGGCGGAAGGGCAAACCGTTCATGGCCTGGCTTTATTTCACTTTCGTTTAATCAATTTAATTAAGCACAAGGCGGAAGGGCGAACCATTCATGGCCGAGGCTTCAATATTGTTTCAGTTTCCTTACGTGGCTTATCAATTCATTGACTTTTCAGTCTATATGTGTGGGATCTACCAGTGTCTTGATCAGAGATCACTGGCATCACCACGGAGCTCCGGAACACCCCAATCATCTGCTGCAGCAGGATTAATCATTATTCATTGCATTTATTCATTGTTTAGTGGTTCAGTGTATTCATTCATTGTTCGGTGGTTCAGTGTATTCAGTCATTATAGACTCAAGGGGGATTAGATGAATCATTAATTACTCACGGTCCTACTTGTCTCTATCCCAATTTAGACAAATTCTGGGTGTAATTATTAGTTACTAAATGCACGTGTTATTTTCGATGGACATCACATTTTCATTTAATATGTGCATTTAGTCCCCAAAAATTTTCCACCCACAATATCAAAATCCACAAATTTTTGCTTACAATTTCATGTTTAGGCCAGTATCAGGTTCGCTCGAGCGGATCCAAGTTCGCTCGAGCGGACCCAAACAGAACATTCATCGCACGAGCGCACCTAAAGTTCGCTCGTGCGGACACTTTTTCGCGTCAGACAGTAACTGGTTCGCTCGAGCGAACTGTCAAGTTAGCTCGAGCGAACTGTCCAGAACTCCATTTCTGGAACTCCGAACTTCACTCCTTCATTCATTCCTTTCAACCACCCTTTGCATACACATTTAAGGATCTTCAATCCTCCCCTCATTCATCATTTAATACACATTTAGCACTTCTATTCCATCATTAACACATCATAAAACCATACAAATCACATTCAACCTAATCTCCATTTCATAAGAAAGAAAAGGGGTTTTGAGAACCCATCTCTAATAACTCAAGGAAACTTATAGATTAGCATTTGAATCATAAATGAACATTTATACTTGCCTTTAAAGCCTATTAGCAAGAAACCCCTTTGCTAGCTTGACTTTAAGACGAGAAATCCCCAAATCCAAACCCTATTTCCATAAAACATCAAAAACACAAGTCCTATGAGCTAATTGGCTAGAAACCATGTCTAACCCACTCATCATAACTTGGAAAAATCCTTGAAAGTCCTAAGTACTTACTTGTGATGTGAGTAGGGAGCTCTTGAGCTTCTCTTTCAAGTTCCAAGCACTCCAAAGAATAAGACTAGTTGAAGAAGAAGATGAGGAAAGAGGAAACCTCTTTACAACCACTTGACAAGCCTTCAATCTCCACTCTAGATGAAGAAGAAGGAAGAAGGAGAAATGGGGGAAGGGAGGTGCCTAGGGTTTCTAATACAATAGAAATGAAGTGGAAATGAACCCAAGGGTTCATTTCAATGTTTATAAGGGCATTTTGCAACTAGACCCTCTCTTTCCTTCTTATTTTCAATTCGAGTCAAATGGAGGCTCACTTGAGTCAATACTCGTCGGATGACTTCGAGCCTATTATGAAAGTTAACGTACTCGTCGAGATACACGTGTGGGTATCAAGAGTTTCCGTATTCGACAAAATACGTATAAATCCGTATTTACGGGAAAAGGCTTTATTCTCTTAGTTTGAGTCTAAAATCTCATTAAATCCATTCAATCCCCTTCATTATCATTTCATTAAGCTTAATTCAATCATTTGAGACTAATCTCATCGAGCTTAGTCATTAGCCATCATTAGCCTCATTAAATGTGATTAATTAGTATTAACTTCAATTAATTAGAGTTAATCTTGATTAACTCGGGGTGGGGTCTTACATCCAGACTCAGAAAACATGGGCCCTTTTCACCATTAGATTTATATTAGATTTAATTTGCTCATGGTTTCAAACACTCATGATCTAAAATGCTAAATCTTATTTGAAATGTTGATTATGGGCTCACATGCTCCACAAAACAGTGTGTACATCTTTCATTTCCGAGGCATTCTTGATTAGATAACTAACCTGATGAAAATTATTTTAACTCGTCTATCTAAAATCCTTCATCAAATGACTAAGTATATATGCTCAATAGAGTTTTTCGTTTCCGACGTAATTAATCTAAAAATTTCCTTGTATTTTATCATACTCTTGATTTCAAAATGCATTGCCCAACAATATATTGGCCAAAGGCTTGCATTTGCCCCATTGTTAGGACAGGAAAAAAAATGGAAAACTGAAAGTGTATTTATGATATGAAAATGCAAATAGCCTTTCCCAAAATGGCTAATGATTATCATGGAACTTGTGTCTTATACTTGAAGAAAGGAAACATTTATGAATCATTCCCTGCCTTAGTTTCTAGGAAAAACCATACTGTTCCTGTATTTTGAAGGAAAGGATACATTCGTTGAATGACAAATATATAAGGTACGGACACCTTTCTTCTATGGTAAAATAAATGGGGCCCAAGGGGTCATCTAAGGCTATCTGATTCAAGGGATCTAACAAAGGTGGGAGACACACCTATACTTAACAGTCTGCTTCATAATGTATGGTAATGTTGAGCCAATTACAATTAAGAAGTTAGTTCTAGTATGGTAATGTTGGAGCTCAGTTAAGTTTTACCCGAGCTTGGCTTAGCTCAAAATCAGTCTTAAGATTTTAGACCATACTTAGCCAGTCAGATTAGGTTCAAGATTAGCTATTCTGGTCAAGTCCAGAAATCCTAATTCAAGCCTGACCGACTATCTGGTATGGAATGTCTTCCCCCAAATGTGGCCACTGAACGCCCTCTGGTTGCTACAATCTGGCTGCTTAGTGCTTACAGGCTGACGTTGTTACATCAATATTCAATGGTGAAAAGTACCAGGCCGTTGTTTTTAAACCCAGGAGCCCAAATCCAGCCCCAGGAGAAAAAACACATGTAGAATTTTCTCCTGTAACTCACATTTTTCATATGCCTTCTAATTCTGGTGGCCCACCGCCCACCTAAATGGATGCCTAAAGTTTGCAAAAGATGATCAACCTCATCGACTAATTCTTCTATTCTAGCCCTGATTTGGTATTCTCAAATTTGAACAAACTTCCTAATATTTTTTAGATCCAATCCAATTCACCAGAAAAACTTAGCCAAATGCCCAAGAACAATGGCCTTATAAGTTGGTTAGGAACCACGCTTTTCACCTTAGCATTCAAGGATCAAACCCTAGGTATTCCTTAGGAGCGAGTGTTATATATCTCCATTGATGGAGTTCTTGCCACATGACCATTTTTTTTCTTTTGCTAGCTTGGGCTATTGGAGTATTGGTCCACGAATGATTTTTCAACTTGAGGACACAACACAAGGATCAAACACAAGGATTAATCCGTGTTATGTGTATGATACTGAGGTGCAAACCATGTTTAACATTGAGTGTGTTGGCGAGCAAGTATTATCTTCAGCGATGGGGTTTCTTGGCACAAAAATGAATATTCTTTTCAAATGTTGGAGTTAAGGGTGCTCCTGTGCTGGGCTAGCCCTAGCCCAATGCAGGCCTAGCCCACTTTAGGCCAGGCTTGGAAGTGTAATTAGGGCCCGATTAATAATTGGGCCAGGTTTGGATTAAGTGATAGAAAGCCCATAGACTGGCCTTGCTTGTGTAAGAAATGCATGTAATTTAGATTATTTAGTACTCCAATGCCCACAAAAATGATAAAACGCCCAGTTCAGCCCGACCCGATTGATTAAATGAGCAGGCTCGGGCCTAACTTTTATGGCCCATATCTGGCTTGGGCCAATCCCGGATATGCCTTAGTCAAGCCCATAAACACCCGTAGTTGGAGTCTCTAATGGGGCCCAACCCACTTGGCTGGATTAAAAAAAATAAAGGTTAACCGAAACATCAAGTTGGTTTAGGTTCAAATTTAGCGCCGGCAAATTAATCCAAAGGTGAGTCCAAATGGGCCTAATATAGCTTGACAAGTGACAACATATTAGGGATGTAAATGGGTCCCCGATTCACTATTGACCTAAGGTTCCGACCCATTAAAAACCAGGTATAGGTTCTTATTTAGGCTTCGATAAGTAATAATAGAAAATAAAGTCAATCACAATTAATTAGTAAAAGATGAAGATCTTTAAAATCCCAACCGCTCAAAATCAATCTCTTATCCCTGATACGTGATGAGGTTAATTTTCATAGAAATCGGATGCATCCCACGATCAGATAAATAGATCGAGTGCAACTTCTATTTGGACGATTATCATTCGTTTCTAGGTGCGGCCCACTTTGCAAGCCAGTGACATACCTCACTTTGGACTTTGGAGTTAGGGTTTCGTTTCGAGCCCTATATATATGAGCGTTGTTAGTACCTCCCTTCAATACAGCGCCTTCTTTCTCTGCTTTCTGATTATGGTTTCTCTCCTACTTCTTTCTTTTCTTGTATTAGGGATTGGGGATTAGGGTTTCATTTGTTTTTGTTATGTGTTTGATCTTTAGCTGTTTTTGCATGATCTCTACTTGTTTTTTGATAGATTCGATGGAGTGGAAATTTCTTCCATGCATGACATCGTGATTTAATCTTGATGGATCGTGCTATTTACTGCTCCAGATATGAAATCGAGGCTTTTAAAGCCCTAATCGTCCCTAATGATATTAGGGTTACGCTAGCCTCTATATCTGGATCTGATATGGTTTTAATCTCCTTTAGTTGTATGATTCTGTTGTATGTTAAGAGTTGTTTTTCTCCTTTGATATGGAATGTGGAGGTATCTGATTTGGTGCAGTGATTATAAAAAATTCCTCGTTCTGATTGCTGTAGAAATGGCATAAAAGGCATGACAGACTCCTTTACACCCATAGAATATGAGCACCATCTCTGTTTCCTCCAATTTTTCTTGCATGTTCTTGTCTTTTAATTTTTAATATGCTTTTAGAGATTATATTGTTATTTTTCTATTAATTTTAGTCATTGTGAAGTAGAAAATCAAATGTGGTTTTCCTTGGGAGATACATATGCATAGTGGAATCCTCAGGGCCTATTCATTTTCTTGAATTCCTGGGAATTCCTAAATTCCTAGACAATGCAGAATTCTCAAATCCTCAAGTATTTTGGAATTCCACCAAAAAGGCATAGAATGTGTTATTTTAGAGTTCCTAAAGGCAATTTATCACTTATCTTGTATTGGAATTCATAAATTCTTGTAGAAAAAAAAAAGAATTTGAAAATATCAAGGAGACATAATGTTACATCATGGCTCAAAAACCCCAACTGGAAGTTTAGTCAGGAATTGATTGATTTGTTATGCAATGAATTGATTGATTTCCTTTGGGGTGGATAATGGATGTTTTAGAAAATGGAATTGGTCGCATTGAATCCTAGGGCTTTGTCTGGCTTTGTGAACATGGATTCCTCTTGCCTGGATAAGTGAGGCTTTACCTCACTTCACTATACATCCAAATATGTTCTAAGGAAACCAAAAATCTTATTGATTACATGTACTAAAAGTTATAAGTTCACCATCTCTATGTTTTCTGGGGGAGGGGAAGGTTTGGGCCTTTACTCTTCCATGAAAATGTGCCCGTTCACAGAATAAATTGTGGATTCAATGTGGGGTTTATGAATTTTTGAAAAGGTGTTCCTCTACCACCTGACTACATAAATCACTTTTAGCATTTTGTAATTTGAAGTTTGGATAATTTTACGGGAAGGGTCTTAGGGTCTTATTTTTCTTTATGAGAGGCAGCCCATGATTGAATATAGAATATGATTCCCAGATTCTCACCATTGTAAAGGCAATGCCCCAAGAGCATTTAAACTTTAAAAAAAAAAAAAATCAACAGTTGAGCCGACCCTATTAAGACCCTATATTGTGTGAGATTCACAATTAAAGCCAAACAAAAATACTATCTTTCCCGTTACATTGAAGAGGTGTTTGGTTGCTGGTACATTTTATTATAGCAAATCCAGGAGTCCAGAAAATCCTTTTGATCAGTGGATTTTCAAAAATCTAGATGGTTTATTTTTAATTATAAAACAAGGATTTTCCATTGATTTTGAATAGCCGTTCAAGTGGTTGCAACATGCATGTACACGTGAGATGGTTCTCCAGCTCTCTGTTATGTTTATTTTTAGAGCCATGCTACTTGTCCCCGGGATCTTGTCCCGGGACTAGGCCCGACTCCACATGGGAGGGGCATTTTGGTTATTTGGCAAATGATCAAAATGCCCCTCCCATGTGGAGTTGAGACAAGTAGATTTTTTGTTATTTTTAATAGATTTGGGTCGGGCTTGGGGTAGTGCTGAATTTAGGCCTAGCTCATATGGTAAACAGGCCTAAATAAAATTTCATAGTCTGGCTTGAGTACCAAAAAAAAAATCTAGTCATGGAGTTTGTATCTATCTATCTGAACGATCTTTTCTCCTTCTCAATATCGATTAGTACGTGCATTCTCCCTTGATAATTAACAAATTTCATCCAAACGAAAACAACACAGAATTTGATAAAGAGCTAACATGGCTGAGACATGGTCCCTGCATAGTCATTCCTTCAGAAGACCATATACCAAGTTGGTCCCTATCAAGATATGCATGAAGGATACTTGATGCTCCCTTCCAATTTGTTATTCTGTAATCCATTTCGTTACTGTGTTTTTTCCAAAGGAATGGGTCCCTGGATTATGCAGATATTTTGATACAAGTCTTTACAAAAGAAAGAAACAAAACTGGTCCCATCATTCCTTAATACAGTCTCAAGTTACACCAATTTTTTCCCCCTCAATACATTCGCCATATTCCACACTCAACAATGAGTAGAGCGAATATCTCAAATTCAGATGTGGGGTTGTGAGAGCTCTGCCCCTCTTTGTATAATTATACACCAGTATAAATACCCATGCTACTTAGAAAGTAGAAGGAGGGTATGTTATTGTTAGCCGCTGTAAAAACTAAAAGTAATTCTCAGTCAAAATAAAAATCAAAGTCAAAGTTGGGTCCCAAACCTTGTAGGTTAAGTTATTAATAATGGCATAAGGTTTTGATCATGATGAGACAATAATAGCGAGAAAAAATTTCAACAGTGAATCTTCTGTAAGTGTCAAAACTTGAGAACCTAGATGTGTGGCCCACTAATATAGTCAAAATCAAGGGGTTCAGTTAGGACCGTAGGTTCTTTGTATGGATTAGGGGTAAGGTTGTGGGTTGGGAGGGAATTTGGAGTGTGGGAGATGGGAGTATGAGGAAGGGGAAAAGATAAAAAAAGGACGAGTGAAGTTATTGTCGCTGCTCAACCTATGTGAAAGTTATAAAAAAAAAAAAGTTAAAATTGGTGGAATGAACCTTTTTTTTTTATTTTGTCAAGCAGAAACTAGGGCCTTTTTTCTTTAGTAGTTACTCTATGGTGTCCTCTAAGTTTTCCAAGACCTAGCAGTTAGCATGTTCCAATTTGAAGAATTAGTGCGTATGGTAATGTGTAAAATACTAAAGGAATTTGCACAACTGATAATTCCTTATCATTATCACGGATTCCTTTCTAAAGATTTGTACATTCCATATTCAAATCTCTAAAAGGTAAGGATGTGAAAATTGTATGGGTTCCATAATTTCTATCGGTTAATCTATGGGGATTTACAAAGTGAAATGTGATTTCCATTCATTTCTGGGAAAAGATAATATTTTACGGGGATCTGGTTGCCAACTTTGATCTAAAATGAAACATTTAGAGTATTTCTAATGGAGTTGATAGCTTATGTAACAATTTATCTTTTTAAAGTTTGAGAGCATTTCCAACAATTTTCTTTAACTTTCATATGTATAGGCCAACTTGAATATTGGGATGGAATACCAGTCTTAGGTTGTAAAAGAGTTGGTTCCGGTTTGGGTCCATAGTGGACCCAGAACCGAATTCGGACCCAGAACCATTTTGCAATTGGTTTCTTGTCATAACCAAAATCATATATAGGACGGGTCTAGATTCAGGTCTAAGTAGAGAATGATGTTAATGGATCTAAAATGAAATATTTAGATTTTTTCTAAATAGATTTGATAGCTATGTAACAAGTTATCATTTTAAAATTTGAGAGCATTTCCAATAAATTTCTTTAAATTTCATATGTATAGGCCATATTTGAATATTGGGATGAAATACCAGTCTAGAGTTGTAAACGGGTTGATTCCGCTTCGAGTCCATATGGTGGACCCGAAACCAGAACCGTTAAGAAAAAGGTGGAACCGGATCCGAACCTGAAATCATTTCGGTATCGGTTTCTTGGCTTGTGAATCGGAACCAAAATCATATATAAGATGTGTCTGGATCCAGATCCAAGTCTAGGTAGAAAATGATATTAAAAAGACATGACTTTTATGAGAGATTTTTTAAAATCGATGTAATATGTTGGGTCCACACGAGTCCAAACCAAAGTGAAATCGAACCCGAACCCATTTACTTATGGGGCCTAAATAAAAATCCAAATCCGACTTTTTATGGGCCGAAACCTTTGGATAATTGAAGAATCGATAATCCTTTTACATCCCTAAATACCACTCCATCAGTCATTTCAAAAATAATATTATTGACTTGTTAGAGTTAAATGCTAGAATTGGAACGTCGGCAGATTGGTGAATAGAAGTTTTTTCTGGTGCGCCGGTGGAACGTCCTCTTCTGTTAATTGATAATCTCTCCCCGATCCCTCACATGGCCCGACAAATACTGGGAAAGAGAAAGTAGTCGGGTTTTGTAGTCGACTGGGGTTAGTAGCTATGGCAGCTATTTCTGCTCGTGCTCTGATTTTCCGACCCTCCTCATCTATCTATCCTCCTTGTTTTTCCCCATCTTCTTCTTCCCACTGCCTTCCTTCTTCTTCGTCTACTACAAGCGGCCGTCTTTCGCTCTCCACTCACCATACGAAGAGATCTTCCGTCATTGCAATGGGCTCTTCACCTTCATCTCTTTCTGGTTTTGATGACAGAATTGGTGAGATTCTCGCTGATGTTAGCATCTTCACCGCCTCCACTGGAGAATCCATCATGTTCAAGGATCTCTGGGATCAAAAAGAGGTTAAACGCAATTTCTCCTCTTGTTTGCCTTGTAATTACTGTTAATTTGGAAAAATATCATCAGATCAGTTCACATGGACCACAATTAGGTGAGGGAAGTTGAGTCCTCTTTTTACCAAATTTTGTGGATTGATTAACAAACTTGCCTTCAAATTTGATGGAATCTGTTTCTTAATAAGCTTTGGAGCTTGGATGTCCCATAGAGCAAAGACAATTTGAACATGAGTATTATTATTACAAAAGTAGTGTTTGAACTTTATGCAGAATCTGTTGTGCTTAATAAATTGAAAAGGTAAGCAAAGATGAAAAAGAGAACATCTTGTGACCAAGCAGACTATCTAACAGTAAGAAGACATTAAGAAGGGGGTGACACCAATTTATATCTATAGAGAGAGAGTTGATGTAGCACTAGGTGTTGTCCTCTTTGTAGGTCCACTTGGGACAACCATCAATCATGGTGCTCGGCAGATGGAAGGGTCGGAATAAGTCCCACCAATCATTTTCTTCATGACCGAATCTGCAGATTTTCATAACCCAATTCCCATCAAAGAAAACACAGGTGGAAATTTGGAAGTCACGAGATTAGAGATTTAGGACTTTTGGATTGATGGAATCTGGAGGTGGTTGAGTCGTCTCCCATGTGCCTGACTACATCAAATGGTCCTTTAATGGCCATGTGGTAGTTGGAAAACTTGTAAAAGATTTGAATAGGGTGTCTGGTTGGAAGCAAGAGAGAATTGCTTTACATCAAATTTCTCTATGGTTGGATGATATATCTGGTTTGGTGGCTAGGCTCATTTGACTAGAAATAGGAGGAGGATTCAAAGAGTGGGAGGAAAGGATAAGAGAGGGAGACTAGAGGGGGCGGATTACAGGGGAAGCTCGGACAGAGAGAGAGAGAGAGAGAGAGAGGTATTTTTACGGCTTTCGTTCCCATTGAAAATCAATTTTTAGTTGTTTCTAATTTTTCATTCTATTGGAATAGTTTTCTTCAAAAATATTATTTGGGAATGGCACAAATGATGCTGCCAAACACATTCCGGAAATTTCTGTTCCATGGAAGTAAAAGAATGTTCCCACAGAATAATGCCAAACAGGCCCTTATGCCCTACAGACTGAATGGTCTAAACTAAGCATGACTTAATTTAAACTGAATATCACTCTAATCAGTATAAAGTTTGGGTCAGTCATAGTGCACCTGGCACACAATAGTGAGGACTTAAGATCATAAATATATCAGACGTGAAAAGTGAATTTATGAATCACCTTATTTTACAGCATTTTGCATTGGTATTTATGATGAAGCATGAAAGACAATGGTGGGAGAATGGCTTTCCCAGTAACTACATTTAGATTGACCGATGTTGTACATTTTTGAATGATCACCTGCTTGATGTCGCTAATCTTGCTTGTGGCACTTAAACTGCACTGTTGTAATATGGTGTGATTATGCGATTTTGCTAACTCCAATTCATAGGAGTTGGTAGGATGTTATGGAACCACATTCTTTTAGCCCATTTCACTCAGCCTAGAGTTGTGAATTGTGATCCATATTGCACCTGTTTTCAGTGGCTGAATTTGTTGTACCCAGATCACAATTCTGGGGTCTCGGATGAGGGTGATTTCATACCACAAATATCTATGCTTTCCTTCAAAATTCAAATCCCATTCAACTAGGTGGGCTGTCTATGGCCGGTGCATGCCATCTCACCAAGTCATTCTAACTATCATAGTCAAAGAGTAATAATAGTATGTTCTCTCTTCGAGGAAGGGCTCTAACTACCAATTTCACATATGTGATTAGTTTTCTGCTGACCTTTCCCGTTTGCTAATTTGAAATTGTAGCCCCATTGTCTATAGCTTCGATGAGGGCAGCACAGATTTTTTTTTTTTTTTAATTATTTATCTGTTTTTCAGGGAATGGCTGTGGTTGCACTTTTAAGGCATTTTGGATGTCCTTGCTGGTAAGATTTTTGGCTTCTATTAGATAATCTTGACTGCTTTTTGATACTATGTTTTTTTTCTTTTCTTTTTTTTTTTTTTTAATGCAGAATAAGGTTATTACTCATCTCTTTTTTAACCGAATTATAATGCCTTTTCTATTGTTTGGAATTTTGAAGCTGGGAACTTGCTTCGACTCTTAAAGAGTCAAAGGAAAGATTTGATTTGGCTGGTGTGAAATTAGTTGCAGTCGGTGTAGGTACTCCAGACAAAGCTCGTATTCTTGCTGAGCGGGTATTGTACTTTCTTTTTAATCTTTTTTCACTAATATCGAATGAGTGGCATATGACCTATTTTTCTGAGTCTCACAACTTGTCTTCCATGATTCATTTGTTTGTTTCTTCATCAATTTGAACTTTGCTATAGATTTTGTGTGTGCTTATCTTTCTCTATTATATGCATGATTCAGGCCAACTCTATATTCTCCAATGACTGATATAATGCTTTTCCATACAGCTCACCTTCAAAAAATATTGGGTGTTGTGTCATTTCTGGATTTCTGTTTTTGATGCTTTGTCAACAATGCATTGTTGGAGCTTTTCAGAGGATATGTGTTTCACTTAGATTGTTAGTATAACTCTTAAGTTTGGGTGTCGTTGTGGGAGCGTTAACTTGTTGCCCTTGTGAGCCTCTGCCTGTGTACTTGGTTTATTAGTAGTGAAGTTTATGTAGTGACATCACAGAGAAAGTTGAAAGGAGAAATGAGCCTTAGCTTCACTTATGCAAAATAGAAGTATAATAAAAACTATTACAAAATAGAAATTTCTATTATTTTTAGATTTTCAGTTTTATGGATATAAATTTGAATCTGAGTACAGTGACACTAACTCTGGATGGGCCCAGGATTGGGGATCAAGGCCTTTGATTTCCCTTTTACAATTCCAAAGTGGGCACAAAATTGGACTTAAGATAAATTGTCTCAAGTCCCATGTCTTTTTATGGGACTGAGATGTGCATGGTGATACATAAAGCAGGCTGCAAAATCCCTTTTTAGGCAATCACAGTAATTCCAAGACAGCTGACATATCCAAGGGGAATTTTGACAATCTGACAATCTAGAAGGCTATGGAGAAAGATGTAGAGAAGCTGCCAATGTACTTGCTTGTATAGTGACATGGATAGGATAGGTCATATCCATGGGAAAATTTGAAAATCTGACGATCTAGGAACTCTATGGAGAAAGATGTAGATATGCTACCAATGCACATGCTTGTATAGCAACATGGATAGAGTCAGTCACATCATTCAGTATTGGTCTCTAGCATATTATGCCTCATATTGTAACCAATCCAGCATTAGGCAAACATGCGCCTATGACAAGAGATACACTACTGAATCTAATCTCAATCAATATTGGCTAGCATTAGGCTTGCAAATTGGCTAGCATTAGGCTTGCAAATTAGCTGGGTATTAAAGCCAGGATGAGTCATTCTGCAAGATCTCATTCTGATTGCTTTTGTGATTATGACCAAATGACTCCTTACATGTGCCTCATTACAGAAATCCTACTCTACTCAACTACAGTAGTCTACACAAGTGTCATAAATATCATTTATACTTCTAAAAGATAGCGAGCTATATTTTCACAAGAAAATGCTAATAGTTAGATCATTTTAATATTATTATGAATTTTAAAGTACTACTAGACTTTTCACCATTCTTACATAAAATGTTTATTTTTAACATATATAGGTACATATAATATATTGTGTCCATTGCTAAAAAATTTGTCTAGATATTTTTCTTTTCTATTTTTCAGTTTCTTTTATCAAGATTTATGGATAATGTTTCTAGAAAATAAAAAGAAGGAATATCAATCTTTTGTTGAAAATGATATATGTGTAAGTGATTTATCCCATACAAGAAGATCAATCCTTTGTAAAAGAATAGCAAACATGCTCATTTGTTTGTGCAGCATGCTTTTATAGTTCGCTTGCTTGCAAAATAAAGGCAATGTCAGATTGATAAAAATAAGGCAATATCACAATATAAGCATGTCATACATAAGTAAATGTCATTATATAACTACAAAGAGGCGAACCGATAGGCCGCCTGAGTTAGTTTGTTATTGACCTAGGTTAACTCAGACTTGGCTAAGATTTGTTTCCTTTAGTTAAGGAATTGGTACTAGATTTAGAGAATATAGGGAGTATCTCAGAGGATCATGAGGTCGCTCTTTCATTTCTGTTATTCATCATGTTTTGAGTTGAGGAACCTTTTAGATAATAATGCTTGTAAGAATGGTAAAAATAGAATGATTATTTGGTATTTATAATTTATATATATATATATATTATTTTCTGTTATGGTTCGCAGGCCATGAGGCTTTTATCCATTTCCTGTTCATCATGGTGCTAATCATTTTCATTGCTTTTATGGGTGAATTCCATTGTTCTATCATGCTAATCTGTTGGTGTTTTTCCCCTTAATTTGGGCAGCTGCCATTTCCATTGGATTCCCTATATGCTGATCCAGACCGCAAGGCAAGTACCTGTAATACACTCCTGAAAATAATGCTATTTCTTTCGTTTGTAAATTCTTACATCAACTGCTTGCAGGCATATGATGTTCTGGGCTTGTATTATGGTGTGGGCCGCACATTCTTCAACCCTGCAAGTGTAATCTTTTTCCACTCTTTTATTTATTGATCATAATTTATTTATGTAGGCTCTATCTGGTGGTGGGATAAAATTTGTGAGTTCAAAAAATATGCATTTAGCCAGAGAAAGAAGCACAATTTTTTTTTTTCTTCCATTGTGGTTTTGTTGGGAACCAGTGGTCTATTTGCTGCAGGCTTAGATTTGATCTTGGATAAAGGTTCATCAGAGGATTTAGTTAGTTATGTATTTGTTTCTGTGGAGAAAATGTGGGAAGTCTTGGGTTTTTCAAAGGAAATGAGGCCTGAAGAATCTCTTGAAAATTCAGACAGAAACATTCGGGAGTTAAATTATCCAGATTTAAATTATCTCCAGAGCTAGTAAACAGAAAACACTTCAAGATTTCATCCAAGCATTTGAAAGTCAACTGACTCTGCTTTGGGAGAAAAGACTATTCAACTGTTCTTTGTTTGGATCAAATCTACACCTGCGGCAACAGGCTGATAAAGCTTCTCTCCCATTTTGTGAAATAGAGCCTTATTCTGTCTTGTTCGTGTGATCTGAATGGAAAGTATACTTTTAATTCTAAATTAGAAAATTTTCAAAATATTAACTATGATTTTTGTGGCTTGAGGGTTCAATGAATTGATAGTTTGTATGCGTGTGTAAAGAATGTTTGTGTTTCTGTGGCAGATTTCTAAATTAGGCCTTGCTGTTAAGTTAACTCACCCTAATGCTACGCAATTGATGTTAAGCGAAGAAGCAAAATAACTTAAAATGCCCGTTCTCTCCCAATGAGTTTTCAAACTTAAGTCCCGTAGAGGGGTTTCCATTTTCACGAAATCAATACAAGGTGCACCCAATCTAACCATCCATTCTATCAAAACAGGCCCTATTAGCTCACCCAACCATCTGCAGTCCACTCTCCATCTTAGATCGACCAATATTCATCCCTCTTTCTCTTGAAAATGAAATTCCCCTTCAAGGTAGGGTTTTTTATTTTTTTTATTTTTCCACATATATGGCCATTTTCCAGATCTGGACACCATTTTGTGATAGGTGGGCCCAACAAGGTGCACCAACACATGCCCTAATATGTACCAGAACTCAAGAGAATCTAATTCCTATTTATTTACTTTTTAACAAAATTGACCCCTACACTCTCGCCAAATTCATTCCCAATTATAACCCATATACCTCATAATCATCCAAAAAAGAAAATGAAAAATAATAAAATTAAGAGAATAAGAGGTTGGAGAGATATAAGGATCACCCAAAGCCCACCCTCAATCATCGTTGTTGCTAAAAAGATGAAGATGATGTTTTTTGGGTATGGGTTGCAAAATGTAGAGAAATAGAGATGTCAATGTTGATGGAAATACAAGCTTGAGAAGATGGATATGGTTACAGAAGGTGGGTTTAGCGAGCACAGTTGGTAATTATTGATCTGACCATCAACCAATTTTTATTTTGAGTTGGTTTATGGTTGTCATTCCTGACCTAATTAGTATATGGATTGGAATTGGGTTGAGTCCACACTTGCTATTCCACCCATCACAGCCAACTAATTGCACTTGGACGTGCTAACCCAACCTAAAACCGTTCTTTTAATTAAAGGATGATGCTCCTCTTTTATGTTTTTGTTGGGTTCTAATTGAAATTTTCAATCCATTTAATAAATGTCGTTCAGTTTGTGCCTATACATGTTGCCCATAGACCCAGGCCAACCTGAACCAAACCCTTTAAGGAGGACATGTTTGAAAGCCGCCTCAAAACCCTAGGGATCTTTTTTATATGATTGATTCACTGAATCCTTTTCCAGTTAATTTGAAACATAGGGACCACTTTGGAATTCCCTTATATAAAATTCATAGGAACTAAGATGGAAAAGAAAGACAGAATTCACGTCTAATTGTCAATTTGGCCTTCATGATCCTCTTCCAACTTGTTTACCAATTATGGCAGGCTAAGGTGTTTACAAGATTTGGCTCTCTACAGAAAGCTGTGAAGAATTATACCGTTTCGGCTACTCCAGATGATAGGAGCAGTGTCTTGCAACAGGTCTTTTGAATTTCCTTTTTCCAATATTTGAGATTCTCTTTCAAATCTCAGATCAGCCATTTTTATGCTTGTGGATCTCAGATCATTTGCAGGAACTTGAATTAGTAAATTAGAGTTTCTTTTTGTTGGCATTTAACTTTTCCTTATTTCAGGGTGGAATGTTTGTCTTTAAAGGAAACAAGTTATTGTATGCAAGGAAGGATGAAGGAACTGGTGATCATGCTCCTTTGAGTGAAATCCTTGACCTCTGCTGCACTGCTTCAGCTACATGAAGTTTGATGAACAATCAATGTTTAACCTCAGGGCCACATGCCCTCCCATAACTAGTTATGTTAAACAAAATGGTTTGTCTGTACCTTACCCTATTGTAGGTAGAAGTACTTACACCAATACAAACTTTGGTATTAATTGATATATATTGTAACTGCTCAGATGCAAGCAGAAGGTAATGGTCATCATGATTGTTGTTTAAATGCGCAGACATGCAAGTAAGAAAAAGTGGTAGTAGTTTGTCATGTAAACAGTCCTATGAAAGTAGGAAAAGGATGCTTATTAGAAAACCTTTTGCAGTCATTAGCCATGTGGATATATCACAGTATCTGCAGATTCCTTTTTCCTTACAAGTGCATAAGATCAGCAAAATGCACTTTTAAGTCTAAAGATACATCAAAGTGCATATTAAATTGGTCTAAATATACATCTACCTTTTGCAAGCATAAATTTATTCTGTCTTTGTTTTGATCTGTTAGCATAATAATTTTTTGTGCACCAACTTTCAGATAAATTTGTTCTGTTTTCTCAAATGAAGAGGATTTCACCAACCACTTTGCTTTTCAATACTTAAAATGTCAGGAAGTACAAACACCAACGGCCTGAATCTCACTTTCCATTGAGGGATTATGAAATATCACATATCTTAGTTGATCATCATCATGCAGATTTTACTATAATTTCTCAGGAAGCCATCGGTCCAAGAGTTTGAAGTAGTTTTGGTAAGATCTCATGCATTTTTGTATGACACACTGATGCATCACATGGTAGAAGTAGAACGACCAAAGCAAAAAGTCCCCAATGGGGCCCATGTTCCACATTTGCCACACCACAAAGGGGCGCCACCGGAGGAGGTTTAGGATGTTCCAAGCATATGAATTCTTTTTTCTTTGTTTTGTTTTATTTGGGTACTAAGATGCCATTCTACTTTAAAGCACTTAAATCAAGAGCTAGGATAATTCAGTAGTGCTGAATTTTGGAACTAGGGATGGCATTTTTAACCCGCCCCACCCCAACCCAGAGTGCCCGCCCCGCTCCGTACTGGTTTTCTCCGCCCCGACTCTTAGATGGGGCGGGGACGGGACAAAAAAACTTACCCCGAATCCGGGGCAGGGCGGGGATGGGTCTGTTTCTTGCCCCTCCCCATGCCGCGCCCCGTAACCCGCCCCGAAATTAATAATCCTCTAAAAATATGTATATTTTAGATTTCTTTTATAATAAATAAATATATTTATATGTAAATGTATATATTGATTTTATGTTGTTATTAAGGGTTAAGTAGATTGATTGAATACTTTTTTTAAAGTTAAAGATGTAATTGATTGAACCCTAGACATTATAAAAGTATATAATATGATCTCATTCCCTCTAATTCAAATTTAATGAAATTAAAGTTGTTAAAAAATCTATCTAAACTTATTCGACTTTAATCATATATAATGTTAAATTGCGACATGATAAATCATATTAAATAAAATGAATATAATAGAATATGATAGATTATGCTTTAAGCTTATAACAACATATATGATTAGAGATAGCAAGGTAAATTATAATTGGTATGATTCTAATCATACTCATAACAATATAAATTATACTAATTTGATATAACATTACAAGATATATCATGCTATACGCTTATAAAAACTTATATGATTAGAAATAGCAATGTAAATTGTAGTTAGTAACTTAACATGATTCTAATCATACTAACAACACTATAAATTATATAAATTTTAATTATATGTAATCAACCTCTTTATTAGTGAGTGGAGTTCAATACCAAAAATGAAGTAAAACCATGTATTGATGGAGTTCATGATATTTTAGAGAGATATTGTCTTTTTTTTATAAAGAATGTCTCAAAGCATATATGATATTTTCAAGTGTATGTTAGTGGCCTTTAAGGGCTTAGAGAAAATCTTAAAAGAATAAACCTCACTTTAAATAGGTAAAATCTCAGGAAAAGGAAATTTTATAATATTAATATTAGATAATTTTTAAAAATTTTAAAAATCTAACAGTGTACCAAATCGAGACGGGCCCCGCGGGGCATGTTGGGGCGGGGACGGGACCCATGAGGTGCGAGGCGGGGACGGGGCAACCCAATTCCGCCCCCGACCCGCCTCGTTGCCATCCCTATTCGGAACCGCTTTGTCTATTAGGAGACCTTTCAATCTATCTTTCTTGTAGTAGAAATCTTGCATCTGAGTAGGCCCCTAGTTATATTTGTTGCGGCTATTTTTTTTTTATTTTTTTAATTTTTTAATTTTTTTGATAGGAATGTTTGTTGCGGCTATTAGGTGATATACCAAAGCGTCATATTCTAAAGGAGTCTTCAAGTAGTTGTTGGTAAAAGTCTTCAGAGCATTTATTCGTCAGAAGAATCACAAGATATAAAGGAATCACAAAGTCGCCCATATCATATTTTCCCCCATTGCCTATTGCTGACTGGCAGATAGAATCATGGCAAATTTTGATGGTGAGAGGACAAATTTTGCCCAATATCTATTTTGGTTCATGAAACTCCAGATACCATCAATTACCTTTTCTCCTTTTCTTTTCGCTGACGGAGGGTTTCTAACTCATTGGGATGGACTAATCCCTCGGGGTCCAAAGAGAAATTGGATAAAATTTCGATGACCTCCAGGTAGTAGCACCAGTGAACTCAACCTTCAGTCCCTTAAAAAGTGGAACTGGGAATTATATTCCGAACGGGGAATTATAGTCAAACCTAGCCTTATATGCAACAAGAGTTCTATACTAGTAGTAGTCTTCCCCTTTTATCTATCATCTACGTCACTGTTAAAAGGCATCATTGCGTGGGATTTTTTTTAATGTTAAAAAACAATTATGTAGTAGAAGTTTGACGGTCTTCACTTTCTCTAGTGGCTTGTATTCTTTGGGTTAGTGGGTTTTCTTTGCTCTGGTCAAAAGAAAATGGAGAAAATTGGTACAATCCTAACTTATGTGAGAGAGAACCTATGACCTAAAAGCTGCAGACGTCAAACACCAACTATACCATGAAACCAACTTTGTTCAACTTTGTTTTGACCACGGATATAGATGGGTTAGTTTGGGCTCCATTGGTAACATGCATGTGCTCAAATTGATAATTTAATTTTAAGCCAATAGTTAAAAAGGGTTAACCTGAATATTTCATGTACAGGTAGGTTTGAGTCAATTTTAGATTAGCCACTAGCCGGTCTATATTTTTCAAAATATAATAGACTGGATAGAAAGAGAGCAGAATTGTGTAAAGAAAGGATTCATTTTCTATTGGATAGACAGGGGTAATTAAGCAACCTTCAAACAAAATTCCTTTTATAGTTATGAAAGGAGATAAGGAAGAAAAATCCACATCCCTTATCCTTATCCCCTATATTGTAGGAATGTACATGATATTAGATTTGAAATCCAACATTCATCTAATAGATCATTAATATCTACTAATAATGGATTTAAGCATGATTCTTGACTTAACATCGATTTATGTATCCTGCCTGTTGATTGCATGATAGATTTATGCATTCATTTACTCTATTATATGATCCAACTTCATCCAACGTCTTACAACATGTGAAAAATAAAATGTTCCATATGAAGACCAAGTGCATATAAAAGGATAGAAAATGTACATCCATATTCAATGGCCAATTTTTATAAAGAGAGAGTGTTATGACCAGTAGTTAATAAATAATCTAGAGAGCATACACATGAACAATAATCAAACTTCAAATGTTTTACCTTCTTGTGTACTAGTCTATTTGTGATAGAAGTTCGTATTTTGAGGGCACTAAATCAAAGCGAGCGAATCGAAGATACTGAGAAGAAAACTCTCCCTAATACAATGCCATGTCAATTTCTATCAATCACCTCTCCTTAATACAATACCAGTCCAAAGTGGCTCAGCCATGTTGGAGTTCGAATCAGCTCAAATTAACACACCAGATCAATAGACTAAAATTCAAACCGAGTTCCAAACCCAATAAGGAAAAAGTTCAACTACATTTTCTTATTTTGTTGAAAAAGGGTCAACCACCTTGAAATATGGTCAGGTCGGCAGGTCCACTAATGGAATTGCTGCCCTTGAACAATAAAAATTGACAAATAATGTGCTTGAGCAATGACACATCTATAATAGGTATAGCGATAAGATCATGCTGATGGCATGCGGCTTGGACAACCAGAGGTGGTTGAAAATAGAGAAATAAAAGAGAGCCCTTATGCATATCAGGGTAGTCAACCTTATCGCGATGGCATGTGGCATAAAAATATATATTCTGTCCCCATCAAGATCATGTTAATATAAGGGCGTGTTTCTTAAAATCTATGTATGGAGAAATTCCAAATTCTCAAACATAGTGAAAATTTTGAATCTGCGTTTGTACTTTATACTTGAGCATTGAAAAATTCCATAAAAAAAAGCAAAGATGGTGGAATTCCAAGAATTTCAAAGGCCGTTTGGAATTGTGGTGAAGAAATAAGGCATTTGCAAACGCCATGAGACAAGCCATCACATAATATCATGAATTCCCTAACACATAATATCATGAATTTCCTCATAAATTCCAGTAAAAGACATAGGTGATACAAGTCAGGTTTTGAATTTTAGAGCAAAACTTGTCTTAAGGGTTGTTGACTAATACATAGGATAAGAAGGTGGATTTAAATATTATATACATGACATTTACCATATATGTTGATGGGTACATCTAACAATTTTAGATGTATTTGGTTTTTTAGGGAATTTGTTTCTTTCAAAGTTATTGCCTCAGTGAAATTCCTTCAAAGTTATCCCCTCGGTGAAATTCCCAGACCATCTCCCAGAATTCCTAATACTAAAATATTGAAAACTTCATATCATGATTTCGGGCCCCACAAAACTACAGAAATAAGTTCTATAGGCATTTACTAGGGTGAAAGGAGAAAATTTTCCTCATGGGGGCTTTATGTAAAAAAAAAAAAAATCCTTAGGGTAGCCATTTGGAAAAAAAAAATGAAAATGAAAATCATCCATAAAATACGTTTAAAAAATAATCTTTGAGCTCCTATGGGCATTTCTATTTATATAAGAGTAACTGATGAAGGATAGAAAGGGTTTAGCTAACGTTATAAATAAGATAACCATATCAAGATACAAGAGCAACTTGATCTTCTAGGATAACATATTTAGTACTTTGATCATTGTTATCATATCATGTGGAAAAACATTCAAATTCCTTTATATTAAGATTTTGTGGCGAAACTGCCATAGAAATGGTACATGGAAAAGGCCTTTTTCTCACTTCCATTTTCTCATTTTGTATGAATATAAACACAATACATTTTCATCTTGGATTTCTTGTTCTGACAAATATCTTTTCTTCTTTATTTGGGAGCTATCAACACTAGGATGTTTAAAATAGATATGAACCGTTAATATGTGTCCAACTCATGGAATCCACTTAAATGTAAGTCAATTAATGGCAGGAGGCCAAATGGAAAGGTCCCCTCGAGCAAAAGCGAAGCCAAAAAATCAGCCCCACTGAATTACCACAAGCCTTGATTTAATAGACTTGAATTTATATTTTTATATAAGAGTAACTAACGAATGATAGAAAGGGTTTGTCCAACATTATACATAAGATAACCATATCAAGATTCAAGAGCAACTTGATCTTCTAGGATAAGATATTGAGTACTTTGGTCATTGTTATCATATCATGTGGAAAAAATTTCAAATTCCTTTATATTAAGATTTTTTGGCGAAACTACTGAAAAAATGGTACGTGGAAACGGCCTTTTTTCTCACTTCCATTTTCTTACTTTGTCTGAATATGAACACAATGCATCCTCATTTTGGTTTATATTTATATAAGAGTAACTAGCGAAAGATAGAAAGGGTTTGGCCAACATTATACATAAAATAACCATATCAAGATTCAAGAGCAACTTGATCTTCTAGGATAGGATATTTAGTACTTTGACCATTGTGATCATATCATGTGGAAAAAAAAAAAAACTCAAATTCCTTTATATTAAGATTTTGTGGCCCAACTACCAAAGATATGGTACATGGAAACAGCCTTTTTTCTCACTTCCATTTTCTTACTTTTTCTGAATATAAACACAATGCATCCTCATTTTGGTTTATATTTATATAACAGTAACTGGCGAAGGATAGAAAGGGTTTGGCCAAACAGTATACATAAGACAACAATATCAAGATTCAAGAGCAACTTGATCTCCTAGGATAAGATATTCAGTACTTTGATCATTGTTATCATATCATGTGGAAAAAAATTTCAAATTCCTTTATATTAAGATTTTGTAGCGAAACTACCAAAGAAATAGTACGTGGAAACGGCATTTTTTCTCACTTTCATTTTCTTATTTTGTCTTAATATAAACACAATACATCCTCATTTTGGTTTATATTTAGAGTAACTTATGAAAGGATAGAAAGGGTTTGGCTAACATTATACATAAGATAACCATATCAAGATTCAAGAGCAACTTGATCTTCTAAGATAAGATATTTAGTACTTTGATCATTGCTATCATATCATGTGGAAAAACATTCAAATTCTTTTATATAAAGATTTTGCAGCGAAACTACCAAGGAAATGGTACATGGAAAAGGCCTTTTTCTCACTTCCATTTTCTCATTTTGTATGAATATAAACACAATACGTACAATCTCATCTTGGATTTCTTGTTCTGACAAATATCTTTTCTTCATTATTTGGGAGTTATCAGCACTAGGATGTTTAAAATAGATATGAACCATTAATATGTGTCCGACTCATGAAATCTACTTAGATGTAAGTCAATTAATGGCAAGAGGCTAGATGGAAAGGTCCCCTCGAGTAAAAGCGAAGCCAAAAAATCAGCCCTACTGAATTACCCCAGGCCTTGATTTAATAGACCTTAATTTATATTTTTATATAAGAGTAACTGACGAAGGATAGAAAGGGTTTGTCCAACATTATACATAAGATAACCATATCAAGATTCAAGAGCAACTTGATCTTCTAGGATAAGATATTTAGTACTTTGGTCATTGTTAATATATCATGTGGAAAAAATTTCAAATTCCTTTATATTTAGATTTTTTGCCGAAACTACCGAAAAAATGGTACATGGAAACGGCCTTTTTTCGCACTTCCATTTTCTTACTTTGTTTGAATATGAACACAATGCATCCTCATTTTGGTTTATATTTATACAAGAGTAACTAGCGAATGATAGAAAGGGTTTGGCCAACATTATACATAAGATAACCATATCAAGATTCAAGAGCAACTTGATCTTCTAGGATAGGATATTTAGTACTTTGACCATTGTGATCATACCATGTGTAAAAAAACTCAAATTCCTTTATATTAAGATTTTGTGGCGCAACTACCAAAGAAATGGTACATGGCAACAGCCTTTTTTTCACTTCCATTTTCTTACTTTTTCTGAATATAAACACAATGCATCCTCATTTTGGTTTATATTTATATAAGAGTTAACTGGCGAAGGATAGAAAGGGTTTGGCCAAACAGTATACATAAGAAAACTATATCAAGATTCAAGAGCAACTTGATCTCCTAGGATACGATATTTAATACTTTGATCATTGTTATCATATCATGTGGAAAAAATTTTCAAATTCCTTTATATTAAGATTTTGTAGCGAAACTACCAAAGAAATAGTACGTGGAAACGACATTTTTTCTCACTTTCATTTTCTTATTTTGTCTTAATATAAACACAATACATCCTCATTTTGGTTTATATTTAGAGTAACTTATGAAAGGATAGAAACGGTTTGGCTAACGTTATACATAAGATAACCATATCAAGATTCAAGAGCAACTTGATCTTCTAGGATAAGATATTAATTAGTACTTTGACCATCGTTATCATATCATGCGGAAAAACATTCAAATTCCTTTATATAAAGATTTTGCAACGAAACTACCACAGAAATGGTACATGGCAAAGGCCTTTTTCTCACTTCCATTTTCTCATTTTGTATGAATATAAACACAATACAATCTCATCTTGGATTTCTTGTTTTGACAAATATCTTTTCTTCATTATTTGGGAGTTATCAACACTAGGATGTTTAAAATAGATATGAACCATTAATATGTGTCTGTCTTATGAAATCCACTTAGATGTAAGTCAATTAATGGCAAGAGGCTAGATGGAAAGGTCCCCTCGGGTAAAAGCGAAGCCAAAAAATCAGCCCCACTGAATTACCCCAGGCCTTGATTTAATAGACCTTAATTTATATTTTTATATAAGAGTAATTGACGAATGATAGAAAGGGTTTGACCAACATTATACATAAGATAACCATATCAAGATTCAAGAGCAACTTGATCTTCTAGGATAGGATATTTAGTACTTTGACCATTGTGATCATATCATGTGGAAAAAAACTCAAGTTCCTTTATATTAAGATTTTGTGGCGAAACTACCAAAGAAATGGTACATGGAAACAGCCTTGTTTCTTACTTCCATTTTCTTACTTTGTTTGAATATAAACACAATGCATCCTCATTTTGGTTTATATTTATATAAGAGTAACTGGCGAAGGATAGAAAGGATTTGGCCAACATTATACATAAGACAACCATATCAAGATTCAAGGGCAACTTGATCTCCTAGGATAAGATATTTAGTACTTTGATCATTGTTATCATATCATGAGGAAAAAAATTTTCAAATTCCTTTATATTAAGATTTTGTGGTGAAACTACCAAAGAAATAGTACATGGAAATGGCATTTTTTCTCACTTCCATTATCTTACTTTATCTTAATATAACCACAATACACCCTCATTTTGGTTTATATTTAGAGTAACTGGCGAAAGGATAGAAAGGGTTTGGCTAACGTTATACATAAGATAACCATATCAAGATTCGAGAGCAACATGATCTTTTAGGATAAGATATTTAGTACTTTGATCATTGTTATCATATCATGTGGAAAAAATTTTATATTCCTTTATATTAAGATTTTGTGGCGAAACAACCAAAGAAATAGTAGGTGGAAATAGCATTTTTTCTCACTTCCATTTTCTTACTCTGCATGAATATAAACACAATACATCCTCATTTTGGTTTTCTTGTTCTGACACATATTTCTTCTTCTTTATTTGGGAGCTATCAATGCTAGGATGTTTAACATAGATATGAACCGTTAATATGTGTCCAACTCATGGAATTCACTTAGATGCAATTCAATTAATGGCAAGAGACCAGATGAAAAGGTCCCTTTGGGCAAAAGTGAAGCCAAAAAATCAGCCCCGCTGAATTACCCCAAGCCTTGATTTAATAGACTTAAATTTATATTTATGTAATAGTAACTGACGAAGGATAAGAAGGGTTTGGCCAACGTTATACATAAGATAACCATATTAAGATTCAAGAGCAACTTGATCTTTTAGGATAAGATATTTAGTACTTTGGTCATTGTTATCTTATCATGTGGGGAAAATTTTCAAGTTCCTTTATATTAAGATTCTGTGACGAAACTACTGAAGAAAATGGTACGTGGAAACGGCCTGTTTTCTCACTTCCATATTCTTACTTCGCATGAATATAAACACAATACATTCTCATTTTGGTTTTCTTGTTATTCCAACACATCTTTTCTTCTTTATTTAGGAGCTATCAACACTAGGATGTTTAAAATATATATGAGCAAATAATATGTGTCCAACTCATGGAATCCACTTAGATGCAATTCAATTAATGGTAGGAGGAGGAATGGAAAGGTCCCCTCGGGCAAAAGCGAAGCTAAAATATCAGCTCCTCTGAGTTACTCCAAGTCTTGATTTAATAAACTTAAAAAGTTAATGACGTCTTAACCATAGTTCCTTTTAAGATTCATCCGAAGAGTTAATGAAGGTTCAATGACTATAAATTGGGGCTCATGCCAGATCATTGGACGACCAAAGTATCAAAGGATCTGCACTAATCAAAGTGGACCCCATAAAGGTGGACCATGCACACAGTCTATTGTAAGAGAATATTTTCCAGGCTCAGTATGGTGCCAGCAAATAAAACTTGATTATTTTTCAATCAGTGGGGCCTATCTATGTATAATCATATCCACTCATATCATATTGAGGTTGTGTTTGTAATCTACATTATTTGATTTGATCATTGGGATCCCTTCAACCTATAATCTCTTTTTGTAAGTCTCGAATAATTGAGAAGATCTCTCTATAACAAGTTGAGTTGTCGGGCTTAGAAACTGAAGAAATAGTTTGCCTTAGATCGATCTGAACCATTCATTGTCGCGTTCTACGATCAGTGTGTCCATCCTAACTCTCTGATCAAGAAGAGTGAACCGGGCCGGGTTGATCCCTAGAAATCAACCTTTTGATCTCCACATTTCATCTTGGTATTTGTGAAGATCAGATTAGATCCGATTAATGCTTTTGTGACGCCAAAGTTTAACAGCATGATCAGCATATGGAAATGTCATCTAAAATGTCAAAAGTAGTGGTGCCTAGTGGCTGACCTTGACGTAGAACATTGAAAGTATCATCATTTTAAAGGCCTAAATGAATGAAGCCCCATTCACATATTTTTACACTCCGGGCATTGTGACTCTTATCTGCCTTGCACGATCGAGCTGTGGAAAAGAGAAAAAAGTGAAGTCACCGACACTTGCATACAAAATACGCCTTCCTTTCTCATATATATTAGAAGGAACTGCCAAACCTCCAACTCTACTTTTACTCTTGCAAAGTCAAGAGGAGCCAAAGAAAGAGAGACCTGCGTGACCGGACCCAATCAGCAGATTCCCTAGACACATAAATTTGATTTAGGTTTAACTTAGATTTCGACTGTTAATTATGGCTCGTAGGGTGCAATGAACATTAGGATAGGGTTCTATCTTTTTAAGTGATATTTTCATTACGAGAGGATTTGCAATTTTGACCTCTTGGTGGTGGAAATTGTTTTGCTATGCCGTTTCGTCTTTTGCTGATAAACTACTCTTTAGCGACCACATAGGATGGAAAAATAAAACTTACAAAATTATCCTAATCCCTTGATTGGACCTCAAAACTTTTTACAGCTTTGCATTGTATTTAGAATTCTCAATGTAATGGTGAGTACGGTTGCAACGGAACGGTTCTGGGTCGGAACTATACTAGACCCGAACCTGATTCTAAATAACGATTTCGGATCTGATTTTGACTCGGAGCCTATTTTATTAGTTCTAGACCCGATTTTGATAGGAAAAACCGAATTCGGTTCTGAAACCGAGTCCACATAGAGAACTCGAATCTAATTTCATAATCGGTTCTAATTTCTATTTTTTTTCTTTAAAATAAGCATATAATTAAAATTATAATAGTGTATTAAGTCTACTACCTCCAATATTATACATAAAAATGTAAAAAAATAAATTTTAATTTTGAAGTACAGTTTGCAATATTAAAGACCTATGTGTTGGGTCCTGAGTCCACGTGTCAGAACCTATATGGACAAAAAACCGGACCTGTTTATTAATCAGAATCTAAATTGGGTTACGGACCCAGACCCGTTTATGAATTGGACCCAATTTTTTTTAGGTCGAAACATTTGGGTAATCGAAGAATCGGATACCCATTTACAACCCTAAATTGTATGCAACAGGTTCTTAACTTTTTTTAATAAAACTTTCACTTTATTTTGGAGTTTCCAACTTTTATCAAATATAGTGACATTAGTTTTAATCCAATTTAGGCACGGGAAGCATGTGTTTCCCGTGCATTAACATTTATTAGAGGAAGAAAACAAGGTGCTTTAAATCTTAAAAAAAGTTAAATATTTTTAAAATGACTGAACAACCACAAAATTATTTAAAATTCTAAATATTCTTTTTTAGTTTAACATTAAAAACTGTCAATTTTCCAGAAAAAAAATCAAGATTTTCTCCTCACCATATTCACATAGGTAAAAAAAAAAAAAAAAACAATACCAGAATTTTCACCCATGGAAGTGAAAACAAGGGAAGGGAGGATACAGGATCTTTCATTCCTCCTCTACAGGAAAAATGGGACCCTTAATTAAAGGCGTAAACAGAAACGACTAATGTGGGATTTGTATGGAAAAAAACAAGGGATCTTGATCTTCATTCAAGTTTGTATGGAAAAGAAGTGGAAACCTAAAACTTCATAAACCCTAATACCGCGAAAGACAGCGGGCTAAACCCATTCATATCCGTTCTCTCTTCTTCATGACCCCTAACAAAACCCACTTTACAAAGCCCTCCTTCTTTCCTCTTTAGTACTACTACTACTACTCTCTCTCTCTCTCTTTTTTTCTTCCCTTCTTCTCTTCTTCCGAGCAGGAGAAAGAGAAACAGATTCTTGTTTGTTCCTCTTCAGTAGTTCTTATGATGGATTCTGAGCAAGGAAAATTGTTTGTTGGAGGAATCTCTTGGGAAACTAAGGAAGAAACCCTAAGTGATCACTTTGACAAGTACGGAGAAGTGGTGGAGTCTGTGGTTATGAGAGATAGGATTACAGGAAGTGCAAGAGGTTTTGGATTTGTGCTCTTTTCAGACCCTTCTGCTGCTGACAAGGCTCTACAAGATAAACATGTCATCTTAGGAAGAACAGTTAGTATCTTTATCTCACTTTTTTTCCCATTTTTGTGCCCTATTTGCTAGTCTAGTCTTTCAGCCTTTCTAAAGTTTCTTTCTTTCTTTCTTTCTTTCTTTTTTTTTTTTTTTTTTTTTTCTGGGTGTTTTCTGCAATGCTTTGAAAACCCTTTTTTTTTTTTCATACGGCTGTTGATTTTCTTTTTCAATGTTGCTCAGATTTTTCTTGAATGATGATGGTTTTTTTTTTTGGTAACCCTTGCTACTTTGTAGTGTTTCTTATAATGTTTTGGTCTGTTTGGATGTATCTCTAATTGTGAATGGTTTCAATGTTTTGGAAGAATGGTCTGTTCTCCTCTTTAATACTTTCATGGATACTTCAATGGGGGTTAAAGAGTAACTAATAATTACTTCTCCAAGCCTAAACCCAAAGGGATGATTGGATTTGGGCGTCTGGGTCTCACACCAACAGACATTTAACTCTAAAATGGATAGAATAGTTGTACATCCTTTCAATTTCTAGGAAAGAAAAGAGAACTCTTTTTTACATCTTTCTGAATCTTAGTTATAAGGGATTGAGCAGATCTTTTAATTTGTTTTTTTCTAATCTTTGCAAAATTGGGTTTTTTTTTTAATTATAAAAATCATGATAAGATATTAAGATAGGAACAAACCCTAAAGAATAAATATTATTTATTTGCCAAGATAACACTCAAGTACACCTCTACAGATTTATTCTTGATTTTTGAGATAAAAGGTGAATCTTTACTGATTTATTCCTAATTTATCCACTCAAGGGAAATCTTCATTGATTTATCATCTCAACAGGCTGTTCTGATGGGACTCTTCAATATATGGACTTGGCCCAATGGGCCTCAGCATGGATCTGGCCCATGATCCAAAAGCCTGTTTTGGTGATGCCTTTCCTGGGCTGTGTAACTCTTCAACATTCATTTGACGCAAGCGTAAATGGTTTTGGTTTAGGGCTGAAAATCTCCAAAAATGGATCCAATGTGAATTGGTAATTCGCCAGCCCATCAAACAAACTCACAGGACATTTTTTGAAAATTTCAAAGCAACGGTGATTTGGAGGGGTTCATCCCTTATTTTAAGATGTTTTGATAGGTAGAAGTGAAAAAAGCGGTTACCCTTTATTAGGGGTTAGAAAACAGGAGGCTTTGCATGTGCCCCTAGGGATTAGTTCTTGGCTGTCCAAAAGCGACAACTTTCAGTCTCATTGCAAACAATTTAGGGGATAACTCAAACTTTCTTGTTTTGAAAGTGATTTTGATGACCTTTGAACTGTGTGAGGGCTGTGGCCCACATTTTCTTATCTTACTATATGACTATGAAATCTCTCCATTGACAGGAAGTGGCCCAAAGCTCACTTCAGTGATATTATTAAAAGTTTCCAAATCAATGCCCATATTTTATACATATTGTCATCCAACGGTATGTCAATCCCATTGAATTAAAAAAGAAAGATCGGAGCAGTTATCACAAATAGAATATGTGACCACTGATCAAGTGGGCGCTATAAAGGTAAGAGAGGTGGACAGGTCGCATCTGACCAAGGTTAAGCCTAGCTTGAATTTCAAGTGGATAAGTTTGAGCTTAAGCTCTATCCTCAGCTTTGATGAATCCCAAATGGCATATCCAGCCATAATAAAATTACAAGCAAATATGCGTTGCAACCATCTTAGATTCGCTGCGTTCTTCTGCATCGTCAGTTCTATTCTTTATGGATACCAATCATTAATTTATGACGTCACCCCCATAAAACAAAATCATGGGACATATAACCATCCATATGGCCAAAATTTCATAAGAACAGTTATTTGGAGTGCATCCAAACATACTGTCTATTAAGAATTTCTTTTTCTACTTGGTTCTTAAAATGTTGTTCCAAATCAATCCTTTCCATTGAATTTTCTTATCTCTTGAATTCCACTCTTTACATTTTCTTTTTTTTTTTTTGTTGGTTCTTGGAGATCATCCTTGTTTTGTGATGTTTTGATAGGTAGAAGTGAAAAAAGCAGTTCCAAAAGGTGAACATCACCACCAGCATCAGCATCAGCACCAACATCAGCTGCATAACAAAGGGTCTAGTAGAAACGGCAGCAGTAGTAGTGGCAGTAATACGAGTGGCAGTGGAATTCCGTTCAGAACTAAGAAGATTTTTGTTGGGGGTTTGTCTTCTAATCTGACCGAGGAAGCCTTCAAGAGCTACTTTCAGAAATTTGGTAATATAACAGATGTTGTTGTCATGTACGATAATATAACCCAAAGGCCAAGGGGGTTTGGCTTTATAACCTTTGATTCGGAGGAGGCTGTGGAAAATGTGATGCAGAAGAGCTTCCACGAGTTGAATGATAAGCTTGTGGAAGTCAAGAGGGCGGTGCCGAAAGATGGGAGCAATGGCAGTAATGGCAATAACAATAGCAATCATAACTTCAGGATGGGTAGTGGAAGAGGGTCTGGTTTTGGTCTTTATCAAGGTGGCTTTTATCCTCCTTACAGTCCTAGGTATGAGTTCTTTCATGGTTATGCACCTGTACCAATATCAGGTTATGGGAATTCTGCTGCATATCCATATGGAATCTACCCTTTTGGTGGGTACAATGGAGTTGGTTATGGCACTCCAATTGTGCCACCAAGAAGTCCTTGGAATGGTATGGGAATGGTCGGTCCTCAAAGGAGCCCGATGCCTTTTGGGACTGCTGGCATCTATCCAAGTTATGTCAATGGTGGTTTTGTAGGGGAATCGAGTGGTGCTTATAGTGGGGTTGGTGGTGCTTCCAATGGGAAGTTGATTCAGAGTGGAACTAATGTGCAGACGACCACAGGAGGCAGTTATGGTGGCACACCCGGTACAACGCCGCCACATACCGAAGGTGGAACGTTGGAAAATGATGCTTATAGTTTCAGGCTTGGCTGATTTGTAATTCATGTCACTTGTTTAACAAGGTCAGTACATTTTATTGGCTGTAGCTTTTGTCTTCCGTTAATGTTGGATGTTCATATTTCTTTTCAAGTCTGTTTTATGTTCTATGATTGACTGCTGTTGCATGATTTTTTCTGGTGTTATATAGCTGCATGTATATCTTGTCAACTTCTTTGTGTCATGTGTATGCTTTTGTGTGCGAATGAATTTTACCGAGGATGACTTTTATAGGCCTGTTTGGTAGCAGAATGCAGCGGAAAACTGATAGAAATTAGGATTTGTGGCCTAAAGGGTAGTTGCAAATTGCTATAGAGTAAAAAAAAAAAAAGGAAAAAAAAAAACCAAGTACTATCTTTAGAAATGTTTATAGACAGAAAAAACAACCCTGCGAACAAATTAAAGAATTACATATTCAAGAAAATAGGATGAGCGGGAGATCAACAAAAACCTTGAGAGATCATTAAAAAATGAATTTATTGTGCTCACTGTGCTTTGTTGCCGAGTCTTTAAGAACAAAAGATGAAATAGAATTAAAAAGATGATTTTTTTATTTTTGAAAATGATCTTTTATTTTGGTCAATTGTCGGATTGACCCTGAATGTTCAATGAAGTAGCAGAATCCCATTGCATTCAAGTTGCAGTTCTAGGTTTGAGTTGCTTTGTTTAATGGCTACAAGCTTCAGCCTAGGATCCCTCGGGGTTAGTACATTGTTAGGAAATTGATATTATACAATGTTGATATGGACCTTTTTTTAATAGTGTTAATGTAAATATTAAATCTGGATATACTGTGTGAGTATTTGGTATTCTACAATATTTATTGTATCTTATTGTATGAAAGGCCCACTAATTTATAAATTTTGTAACTCTTCATGATTTGGCTATAACTATAAGTTTAAATATCAAACGAGATGCTTGGAGTCTAGGATCCTTCAAGAAAAGTATTAACACTACAGCCTCATCCCCCACTCCATAATACTTGTCTGAATCCATGTCTGTAACTTTTCATGTTGGACACCAACAACATTATTAGGAAGGGAAGCTTAAAGCTATAATAAAATATTGCAAAATTCTTGGCAGGGTGTGGTTGTTTATAAAATTAACACTGACACAGGCATACGTGCTGTATATTAACAATTCTATCTGGTGGCCAAAATGACCACCACAAACACATTTTTCATTCCGTATCAGATCAACAACATAGATCACCGACAGCTTGCACATTCAAAGCACATGGGTCGGTGATCTAAATTGTTGATCTGATAGTGTTAAAAAATGTGTTTGTGGTGGTCATTTTGGCCACCAGTAGAATTGTTAATATATCGCATTTAGGCCAGTGTCAATGTTAATTTTATAAACCCCAAGCTACACGTGTAAAACCTCTCCTTAGGGAATTTTTGCAATATTGTATTATAGCTTTCCCCATAGAAAAAGAGTGCATTTAGGGCCTAAAATCACAAGACTCGACCAACGAGGTGGTTTGGGGGGTGACTCAACTTAGCAACTGAAGACTCCGAGTCAACTCAACCAAATTGAAACCATGCTTGCATGAGGAATATGTGATATTCAACCCAATGATTTGCATGATTTCCTGGCTGAGTTGTCTCGGAATCTAGCCAATTTTAAAGGCATGCTTCCTGGAGGAATCAATTGACTTTCGACCCAAGGATTTACATAGTTTCCTTGTGCCTTGAGTTCTTACATTTGGGAGGCAGTGGGTCTGCAGTCCATATCACCGATTAGCTGCAATGTCCAATGATGTGGTTACTGATTAAAAAAAAATTCCATCTCTTCCCACTGCAGATTAGTAGACTTTTGAAGGTTTTTTTTTTTTTGCATCCCCATGTAATATACAAAGATATATCGGACCCATGGTATGTATTGGCTGATATGTACCAAGTATTTGGCTGATATGAGTATAATATTTATTATCTGTATTGCGAATTTCGGCCGATATTGCTGATCATTTTAAATCCTCAGCTGATAGCCTATTTAAACCTTCTACTCATTTTGGCGTTTTTTTGTGCAAGAAACATTGATCTAGCTCCTTTGCCCCTTATTTGAACTGTTTTGTGCTAAAAACACGGAATGGATGTTGTTTCGACAATATCAGAAGTGTTTGGACTTTGACTTGAGTGAACTTCATATTGGTATGTGTACACTTATATATATATATATATATATTGTATTTTCTTTGTTTTCTTCAATGAATTGGTTATAAATGGTCACCTTGAATTTTTAATGATTAATTGCAACTATTGTAGTAATTTGATCTAACAATCAATAAAGGTTGGACTATTGTCAAATTAGGGTGAGCACCAATTTGAGAGGATTGGTATGTGTGAGGTTTTTTATCAATCATATGTGGACCTGGATGCACATTTTAAGACTAAAGAAATTGTTAGTGCTTGTTTGGAAACTTTTGTCTAATCTAATGAGAGGTAGTTAGATCAAATCACTCTAATTTTAATGTTTTAAGTCACAGGTGGTCTGTTTCGTAAAATTCTAAACAAGAAAAACTTTTATTTCACAGTAATCTGTTTGCCGAACATACATATAAGAACTTAATGGAGGGGCATTTTTAGAAGGGGCTGGAAGGGAAGGCTTCACGGGAGGAACTGGACGAATAAAAAACAAACAAAATACTTGTTTTTGAGTTCGTCGGAGCTGGATATGATGACTGTGATCCATTCTAGATTGAGAGTTGTGCTTGCGATGGGTCTTGGTGGGGTTTTGAAGAGGACATTGTAGTTTCTGTTGTTTGTTTGATTGTTTGTATATTTTTTTCCTCTTTGGGGATATGGGACATTTAATAAATAGACCTATTTTATCATGTGCATTTTTGTCCCAAATGGGCATAAATCGACCCGCCTCCTAGCACTTTACATCAATAAGCTATTATTAAAAATATAACACTGAAACCTCTTCTTTGTTTAGAGGCTTCACCGAAACTTCAAATATGATTAATTTCTAGAGCTCAAAATATTCTCTCTTAGAGTTCCCAATCACTCCCTTAGACCTTAAGAGTTAAAACCTTTAAATCATGTGTTCAGATAATATAGTGAGATTAATTTTTGCACAATCTTAATCCATGACGAGATGTTTTAAATCATGGTTTGGATACTGCCTATTGGGGTGGGATGCCCACTCGAATTGGTAGCAGCATTTGGGGGTGGGGATTACCTGGGGTTCCAGGGCCCGGATTGACAGCGGAGAGGAGGCCCCAACTGAATTATCCTAGAATTGACTATTCAAAAAAAAAAAAAAAAACAAAAAACAACCTAGAATTGGCATTCATAAGATGCTCTTTAGGGTGATAGCTGCCTCACCAGTAAGGGAATCTAGCCATTGATAGAAGGAGAGGAGGAGGAGAGAAAAAGAGGAGGGAGTTTTTTTTTTTTTTGGGGGGGGGCGGGGAGGGGGCGGTGGACATTTCTAATGCCCTTGTCTCCTTGATTGCCATGCATCTAGGTGGACCCCACACCGGGGGGGGGGGGGGGGACATTTCCAATGCCCTTGTCTCCTTGATTGCCATGCATCTAGGTGGACCCCACAAGGATGGAGTATGGAAATGCTATACCTATGGTTGACGCTATTGTGAGTTCTTCATTTGTACCAACGGGCCAGTAGTCTGATATTCAGATATTGAAATGATGTTGCACGTCTATAGTCCAATATATATATATATATATGTGGTGGAATCAAGGTTTCAAATAGCACAATGATACAGGCATACAGCGCTGTATGACTTTGTAGGACCGAAAAATTACTTTATAATAATGCCCTAGTGAAAAAAAAAAATCAAATTCTAGCATTCTCGAAAAATATGGATTTTTTGTTATGATATTAAATTTTTTGGAGTTAAACGAAAATTCATTCCGCAAAAAGCCATGTTGTATTTTATTTCCATGGCTGATGACACCCTACAACTGTGTTTTCTTTCTTTCTTTCTTTCTTTCTTTTTATTTATTTATTTTTGAAAACCTAGGGTATCTTCCGCCCAGGCCAACCCAGGAGCCTTTGGCTCTAAGCACGAGGGACACTCGATTCTGGACAGCCGAGAACTAATCCCTAGGAGCACATGCAAACCCTCCTATCCACGAGCAACCGTGCTTTTCAACCACGATCGTGCCTCGTCATTGTTAATCCTATACCATTGTGTGATCCAATATCGTGGAATCCGTTGAGAGTTAATCAGTCTATTAGTTAATTATGTTGGGTTAGAGTTGTACAATCATAATTTACATCACATGTGGGCAATTTATTAATTTCTTGTATCCATGAATTAAGGAATACAAACTTCAACTACTGTGACAATTGAAGCTCAAGAGATAACAAAGAGATTCTATCTGATTCCTTGGCTTGATAATTAGTAAAGAGGAAGAGATTAAGGATGATGTTGAATATAGGATAAAAGCGGGATGGTTGAAGTGGAGACATGCTTTTAGAGTGTTTTGTCATCTACGCATGCCAACAAGATAGAAAAGAAAATTTTAAAGGATAACAATTAGACCAGCTATGGCCTATGGAGTAGAATGTTGGCCAATCAAGAAGCAACACATCTACAAAATGAGGGTAGTATGGATGACAATTGCGGGGTGGGGGTGGGGGTGGGGGTGGGGGTGGGGATCTAGGATTTGTATTTTTTTTTTTTCAAGCTCAGTGGTTGTGGTAATTGGTTGAACACCAGGGTCTGCTTCGAGTTCGATGTAGTTGGATTCTTGTACAACTCGGTTACCAAGACAGACAAAAATGCAATCTAGGAATTGTTGGCACGCACACAAAACTGCTTTCTTATTTGCTTTTACTCCTTTTTTTTGAAAGAAATTTGAAAGTTTGGCCTTTCTTTTAGTTCATTGATACTCTTATTCTTTGACTTAATTAGGGCTTGTTCAATTGACTAGAAACCAGAACGCGGAATATGGGTCTAGCAGAAGGAATTACTCCAAGCACTATTAAAGGCAAGTAGAATGGTGTGAGGATTTCAAAAAGCCAAATCAGTGAAAGGGATGGAGAACTTTGATTAGCTAAGGTTTTGGAGTGCAAGAAGTTTAAGAACATAAACAAATGATGAAACTGGAAAATTGGGGGCATTTTTCTTGGATTGCAGGAAAATGTTGAAATACCCAAGTATGTTTTTAAGAAATATTGGCAAATAAGAAAGGAGAAAAGTTTAGAAGGAACAGTAAGGTTGGCTCTTCCTGTTTGAAGATCCCTTTCCATTTGATAGGGAATGCTTCAAGTACTCCAGATGGCTTGCTCAAAAGATGTTGCATGTTGAACATGGGAGAGGAGCTTTTTTTATATGAGGCTTAGAGGTAGAGCAGATGGATGTGGTTCTTGATGATGTGGGATGCAGTGATAGCTATAGCAGATGCTTATTAGGTCTTTGAGTTAATTGGAAATAATTTCAAACAAAAACATGGAGACACATGCTGACGCTAGACTGGTGGACAAGGATGCATGCAAAGCCTGGCCTGGCTTTGGACACCAGTCTTGCAGCCCAAAGTTGATCCCTGGGCCTTGGGCACACCAGGCCCAAAGTTGATCCAGGCCCATTGTCTACAAGAGAATGCCTAAGGGCAGATTTACGAACCCTTTGGTGTGAGCATGAAGTTGGGCCCATGTTGCCTGATTGGTTACAATCTTAGTAGGGATAAGTCTTTAATTTTAAGGTCTCTATGTAGAGATCAAGTTGGGTCTTAGTTTATTTTAGTTATTATGTTTTATGCAAAGTTGTAACTGCTACTAAGTTGACAATTGTAGTAAAATCCTGTCTCTTTGAAAGGTGGGTCCAATTCAGGTGTTAAATCAACTCTGATCAATACGAAATTAGTTCTTTTTTTTTTTTTTTTTTTGAGTTGTTCAGCCACCTGTTGTTCAAGCCCAAGATTGTTCTGTATTATTTGACAATATTTGGGGAAATTATGTCCCATTTACTGATTGTGTTCTGTGACCTGTCTATCTGTTACTTTGTAAGAGTCCGAAAGGGAGTATTTGTATGAGATTAATAGAGTACTTACTTGGGTTAGGAGCTCATTCCTATCTATTTATGGCCCATAGAGTAATTACTAGAAAGTATGAATAGGAGTCGTCCAAAAATCATGCCACTAGAGAAGTTCACCGGGGTTGGCGGTCCATTCCCATCTCTTTATGGGTGTAATTTTCTCTATTTTTATTTTTTATTTTTTATATTGTCCTCCTGGCGAGGGGGTGATACTTCCAGCCTAACTACCAGGGGTCGATTCCAGATTGTCTTTGTGAAATCGGTATGCCTTGCCACTAATCCGCGGGGACACAAGTTTACTGGTTCGCAGGTTGGTATCTACTTGGCATAACATTTATTTTGTTCAAGATGCAATTCGGTAATGAATTAGAATCTTCAGCCTATTTGACTGTCACCTTAAATTTGTCAAAGTGTGAAATTCAAATCTAAAATAGACCAGCATCAAAACATGGTCATCATATTAACAGTTTGAAATCATAGATCTAAACCTAGTCTCACTTGCAAATTATAAACACTAAACAGAACAAATGTATCAGATGAACAACCCAAAAGTATTTATTGTCTTATCTTATCCCTAGCACTCCAGGATAAAATGACATGAGACAAACCACGACGGACTGTGAGTTATGTTCCAACGATCTATGTAACACTGTATAAATAATGTTGACGGGTTATTAAGAGGGTAGTTAGAAATGGTGGTGTTTTCAAATATGAGCTTTACTGGAAAATACCTTGGACATAATATAGTTAAAAATAATAATAAATATATTTGAAATACTGAAAAATATATAATTGTCATGTAAGATTTTAGGAAAATATCATCAGTAGTGAAATAATCAGTTTCTCCTGATATTAATGGTTTTTTACATTTTAGGAATAAAAGTGCTTTTTGTGACAATGCATTTGACTGACCCCTAACTATGGCGTCATTTGTTTTTAACAACTGTGTCGGTATCAAAAGGCAGGTTGCGGGGAAATTCTACCATTGTTTTGTTCCACTTGTATTGGTTGTCTCATGTCTGTCAATTGTCTAGGTTCTTCCTTTTCTTATAATAAGTAAAGCCCTACCCTTGAATGTTAATGCTTGTGGGCCTTCTTTTTTCCGGTACTTTAATTTTTTTCGTACTTTCTGTGAGATGGTTTATTTAACAATAGGTACGGTTAATCTCTCTCTCTCTCTCTCTCTATATATATATATATATATATCACACATCCATATCCAATGCCAACAAGTTAAATGTAAGGGCCTCCACTTTATATCTCATCTCCCATATATATATATATATATATATAAAGAGGGTTGTGTCTGACTATATGACGTTTAGTGTGATTTGTATTGCTATAATGTTTGCCTTTATTCTCATTGTTGTACTTCCTTTAACATCATCATCCTTGTGCATGCATTTGTTATTTTCAATTTTTATTTTGTTTTGATGCGCTTGTTGTATTTGCCCTTTTATTTTTGGTAACCTCTAGCTAGAAGATCTGAGCACAGGGCTGGGCTAGCTGATATTGTTGTCTTGGACAAACTAGATTGATGTTGCTGCAAGTGAATCCTTATATGTTCATATGGAAGGGGGTCTCAATGAATGTATTTAATTTAGACCACTGATTTCTCTTTTGTTGCTACATTTAAAATTCTTTTGTTGGTACTGGTACCCACATTTTATTGCATTCTTTCTGACATGCTGCAATAGCTGCTTTCTATCTCATTTGTTGCATTCATTTCTGAGCAACATGTACATTTGCATTTTTCTCATTTGGAGAGGCCTTACAACAAGGCAATGAGAAAATTGAAAATGGTGTAGGTTTTCTTTTAACAGGTTATTTTCACATGCCTACACCAAATTGAAATTAATTCTTGAATAGTCTGATAGATGGATTGGTATTTTTTCCACTATATTTTGGTGGGGGCATGGAGAAACACTTATCTCAACTTTTTCACCTTAAATTGGAGAGCAAGCCAGAAAAATCTTAAACCCCACCTTTCACTGGGTAGGGTAGAAGTTCAGCTTCTTCTATCAATTTGCATGCGTTCAGTGTCAGATGGTTCAAAACATTAGGTATTCTTAGGCGAGTGAGGATTTTTATCTGACGATGGATGATGGGGAGCAATATGCATGCCCCTACTTCGTAGAATTGAGCAATTTTATATTGGTTTACAGTTGTGTTCCCTTAGTGGAAGAATGAGCTTTGTAAGGCTCATACATGGTCTAGGGGAAGTTGAGTGCTTTTGCTCAAAATGCTTTTACAATAAGCATATTAGTGGAGGTTTAGGGGTGCGTTTGGTAACCCTAAAAATTACCTATTATTTATGGGTTAGAGCTTATTTGCTTATTAGAGCATTTGGTAAAATTAGAGTGGTTAACAAGTTGGCCAAGGACTCTATGCCTCGGGAAGCAAAGAGATATTGTGTTTGAGTGGCCACCTCCCGTGTGCATGTGGATTTGGAGGGTTTGCGTGCCCCTAGGGATTACTTCTTGGCTCGCTTCTGGGTTATTTTAAAAAAAAAAAAACAACAACAAATTAGAGTGTTTGCCAGTAGAAACAAGAAAAACAGAGGGGGCTGATTTTTTTCTTAAGAGCCTTTTTATTTAAAGAGGCCCTAATTACCACAGGTCTCAAAGGTGGTCTCCAATTATCTTATGAAATAGGAATTTTTTATTTTTGTTCAATAATTTTACTACACAAACCGATTGAAGATTATAATTTAATAATTAAGGTTTTAATTTAATGAGCTCTCATTAACTAGACCAGAGTTTTAGAAGGCTCCTTGTGGGCTTAATTTCATTTGGAATGCCTGGCTAAAACCCAAGCCCAATCCCCTCCTAAGCTACAGCATTTGTAATCTAGAGTTTTATCAGGACCTCCAGTCCTCGGTGGATTCTCCTACGGGCGTCTGTAGGAGGTGCGGTGCGTGGGCCCCCATCAATGCAGGGTCGGGCCCTCTGCATTGATGGCAGAGATGCATTTTCAAGCACCACCACCTGCTACTGACACTAGCAGGAGAAAAATCCGATAGTCCTTCATAAGCCATTAAACCACACGTCATTTATCCAATAGTTGAGAACCTTGTAGACTTTTTCTCTAGAATCTTTCATGTTCTAACCTATATACTCTACTTATTCTAGATCACTCCACACATTTTATGCATGTTACGATGACACCCCTTACATTTTTATACAATTTAAGACCCATCTTAGGGTCTTCTAATACCTTTTGGACTTATCAAGGATTATGCCAGTCCATCTAATTTCTATTATGTGTCGCCACTTGAACGGTCAAGATACACAAGCAACATCCAATCACGGGTATGCCCCACCACTCTAGAAAGACTTTGATACCTCCATGCTCCCCCAAAATTGCCCCAAAGCCCACCCCTCGCCACAAAATTCTGAAAACCCTCATTCTTTTATCCAAATGGCCCCTAGTTTTTGTTGTATACGGTGGGTCCATGCAAAATGTTCTCCATCCGCCCTTGTCCATTTGGTGCAACGGAGCTGCCTCTAATTAGACTTGAATTGGTAAATTTAGGGGTTTTTTTTTTTTTTTGCTATCGGAGGGTTCCCAACCCTTTGGGCTGGACTAATCCCTCCGGGTCCAGAGGGAAGCCGGTTAAACTCCCCTATAGCCCCACTGTGGTAGTGCAGTTTCGAACCTACAACCTCCGGGTGCAAATTTAGGGCTATTGAGTAATGAGGATCCGAACATTCTTTTCCTCTCACCCTGTCGTACGATAATCTCCTGTTATGGGTTCATGCAATACTTGGGTCTCAATCCAGCCTTTTGGGCCACATTGACAGTCAAAATCCTATTATTGGATTTGGGATCAGGGTGCTCTGGTTTGAGTTTATAGTGGTAAACAAGTCAAGAGAAGCTTAATTGTATTAAAGGGAGCTCCAGGAGAGTGGATGTCAATCACTTCATTTGACGATATTAATTACAATTCAACGGAATTGATGGTTTTGGTTCCATTGGACATGGATACTTTCTCATAGTCATCGTCATAACCATCCCTGTTCATCGTTGGATCACATGGGTGGGTCCAGTCACTGCATCATCACATGAATAAATGCCTTTTATCAACTTGACAACTGATGAATAATATTAATAATGGATTTATATGGATGAAGCTGAGCTTGCATTACATCACTGTCATTAATAATCTGACTGAACCTTACCGGTTTGCTCATCATTTGGACATCATTATCTAATCAGTAATGTTATCTTAAGTCTAATCAACCTCAATTTATCTCACCATAGCCTTAAAATTGGTCAAATTTATCTCTGAGAAAAAGTTAAAAAGAGAACCAAAATGAGTTAATTTTCAGATCCACAGCAGACGAGCGATGGATATATATACACACACATGCGTTGTAGGAATGTAATGGCCCACGAGTGCCCTCTTTATACAGAAAGGTAGAGCCAATGCCTTGAACTATGAAACCACCCATTACTAGAACTTGAGAGGCATTTGCAGCATTATTTCCTGTCAATGGAGTCGTTAAGGATTTCAAACTTTGGTAATTTGCGTTTAATGCTCTCCGTCTTTCCTATTTCCATGTTTCCTTGGTTGTTCGCTTATTCAATTTAAACACTTATTACCCCATGTATGAAAAATGATGCCCAAAGTGAAGCTTCCACTTTTAACATCTTCTTCCCTACTTGTCCTTTAACACAATAGAGCTAAAAAAACAAACAAAATTCTCTATTGACCAAAGGATCTCGTGCTGTGTTTTTTTTCCATGGAGGGGAGACAAGGACATATGAAACAGTGGCTAGACTACAGTGTGCATGAACCTTTTCCTTTATTCAAGTGTGACGTTTCATTGAGAGAGAGAGAGAGAGAGAGAGAGAGAGATTGAAATCCCCACAGGGGTCACATGACATTCTCCTTTGTCACCATTAAAGTGCCCATTAAAGCTTTCTTGCAAGTTGTCTTCAACCCTATCTTTCGTATCAATTTGCTTTACTTCTTCTACCCCCATTTTACCAACCTTCCCCTACCTCAGGTCACTCTCAGTCAGTTGCTATCCTTACGCCCCTTTTTTCTTACCTCTTGTTTGGATCTTGTTTGGATTTTGCGTTCCCGTTTGGAAGGACAGCACAATGGCATTTAAATGCACTAGTCCCATTTTCTCTGACACTCCTACATATATTTTCTTTTTTCCCTGTAAGCTTTTTCGTTCTATATGGGATGTCTTTTTTTTTTTTTTAGATCTCTGTGGGCGTTCTTGTGAGTAAATGGACCATTGGGCCATTGCATTTCAGTGTGCTTAGAAGGTCTTTCCATGTGGGCCCCACTGTCCATAGCCACAAAACATCCAGGCACCTGCTACGCGTGTTGAAACAGAAGGGATAGAATATGAACAAAGAGATGCATAGCATTTCCTTTTCCTTTTTGTCTATTGCCTTTCCAGTTTTCCTTCTTTGTTTCTTCTGCATTTTGTGACAGTTAGGACTTGATAAGAAGGCCCACTTGATGAACGTCCGGATCGATGTCATGTGGGTGGGGTCCCTCTCCACGATGACATGAAAGTGACTTGCCATCTTTTTGGACCATTGCTTTCTATTACTGATTTTAGTGGTGTGAAAAGCAAAATGGAAACAACAAAGAGAGAGTTAAATATCTATTTGGGTTCTGTCTCCTGCCAAGGTACATGAAGTTGTTCATCAGCATTTGATGAAGAGTCAGTCGTCGTATGGCTTCCTGCCTTCTTCCTCTCTCCTGTATGGCCCTTCATGTGTGTCCAAAAATACCTCAGTGCCGTGTTATCACTTGTGTCATTTTCAGTACAAGGACAAAAGCACCTGTCTTTTTCTTTATGAATCTAACAAGCAGAAATTTAATTATTACCCTAAACTACTCAACAGTAAGTCCTTCATTCCCGTAAGTTTACTGAAAATAATATATAACTTTTTTTGTTTGGTAGAAGCTGAAATATATGACTTGGAACCATCTTTGCCATTCATCTTAAAACGGCCTGTTTGTTGGAGGAATTTCTGAAAATATTGTTGATAAGTGAGATTTAAGAATCTTAGCTTTATGCAATGTCCCTTTTGCCTCTCCGGTATTTTAACCTGTAAAGGAGTGAATTTTGCACTCCTTCTTTTTGTGAGAGAGGAATCTCGCATTCCTACTTTTCTTATAAGAAATCGAAATACTCTTTACTGAGGATGTCCAATTCAGTTTTTTTCCTCTTCTGTAGCGAATATGAGTCGCACCAAACAATGAGTAGCGTGACGCATGGAGCAATTTTTGTCTCTATTGCATGATATTCCTCGTTTTTACTTGGAGCATCTGTAAATCGTGTCTGAAGAATTTGTGTTTCTCGAGAAGTTCTCGAGACTTCCTGCGAGCCAAAGTGATTAGGTCAGATCACTGTCATATTATTGCCTCTTTCATAAACATGGACCCTGGTGATACTTTTTCAAGAAAATATCTGAATAGGAAAACAAAAAAACATTAGCTTAATTATTTGACTATAAATTTCTATGTATTTAATTTATATTCGATTTATATGTGCTCTAAGCAAATAAAGAAGCTCATAAAATACTTGAAGTTCATATCGTCAGTGGTTAAAAATAATGATTCAAGCCATAAAATAGCCTTTCGTTTAATGAAAAGTAAATTAGGAAAGATGAGAAATGAATACCCAGGCACTACCAGATCCAATGAAAGTCAAGGTTCCATCTTTGCTTCCTTGTATCCTTCACCCCTCAGCTCATATCATTCACACTTTACCTTTTAGGAAAGATGGAAAATAAATATCCAGCCATCACAATAGTACTTCAAATCTTTATTAGGAAAGTTAAAGTTCCCATCTTTTTGCGACCTTATATGGTTCTCCTCTGGCCCATTCACTTTTATTTTTCTTTCACTCCCATGCATGGGCCCCATATTTGTAATCCAAACTACACGCTTTGTTTATTGAACTTATAAATCTCAATATCTTAAGCTAATTGTATTAATTCTTCATAGATTTTAAATATTTGAGAAAAAGTAAAAAAACCTAACTTGTAATTCTAATTTTTTGCACTTTCGTGGGTCCAAACTGTTCAATATTCTCTTGTGAATGATGAGAACTAAGGTGTTTAGTTTCATATTTTAAATCTTCATAGATTTTGAGAGATTTGTGAAAAATGTTCAAAACATCCAAACACATCTAAAAGTGTTGGATGTACTCATTTACTCATGTGAAAATGATAATTTTGACAAATATGATAATGCGTTTCACATGTGTAACATTTGCATATGTAATGTTTACATGGGTAAAACCCATTTTCCTATATCATGCATAGAAGACAAACATCCCCTAAATATGAGAACATGTTATTGTATATTGTTTTAAAATAAAAAACCGTGCATTAAGCCTTTGGTGAATAACAAACAATGAAGGAGATGAAGGGCGTGGATACATTTTCTTCTTCTTGTTCTTGGTGACGAGGGTTTTCATGTGGTATATAACCTGGTAGTACTACTCCCCCATGCGCATGCATGAAATCCACACACATTTGCACCGAGTAATTCTAGGGCAAGATTTGAGTACACAATGAGAGCAAACCAACGTCTTATGCCAATCACCCAATTAAACTACGAGTCCGGATCCCCTGTTTCGTAGAAACAAAAAGATAATGACTGTTCCATCTAATCCACAATTGCCTGACTCTGTAAAATCTTGTGCAAGCCAATTCACCATCTCAATTGCTTTTTTGGAATGAAAGAATCAAGGAATATATTTTACACTGTTGGCGTTTGTAGATTGGATTAAACAGTATCTTCATATTTCATCGAAACAAGGGATCCGGGCTCAGTGACTACCAACAAGGCAGCAACTCTTAACAGTCGAGCCTTCACATTCGATGGGATCCGGGCTTGATTTGATCTTACCCATGTTTGATATGGGCCGGGTTGGGGGTTGCACCTCCTATGTTCAATTGGAGCCGAAACTTCTACACGATGGCCCATAAAAGGGTTATAAGGCTCCATCTACGTGCCATTCTTTTGGTTTCTAAATATAAAGCACAATATATATTTACTTGGGCATATGTTAGGTACCATCTATATCCAAAATCTTTCACCTGTCAATGTTTATGCTCATGGCTGCCAGAGGTAGTTTTATGAATACTTGATGCTGTCCCCCAAGTAGTTTTCAAAATAGTCAAGCACAGTCCAATAGTTAAGAAATTGAGCTTTTGAAAATCTTGAAGGCCAAAAATGACTTTTAAAGGGTCATATTTTTAAAATTATATAATTTTTTTGGTGAAATTAAAATTCTATAATTTTACAGGAACATTTCAAATCCTCTCAAGATATGATCTGTCATTGGCGCAAGAATACCTCTAAACAAACAGATCATTAATGTGACAATTCACTTGAATTCATTTGGTCAAAACTCATCGGATATTCTTGATCTCTGCTGAAGGAAAGGATTTATATATTAGCACTAAAATTGTTGGTCCCTTAACCCTACTGGCAGAAATGGTGGGAACCTGAATTCCAAATAGGCCCGGCCTGATCAGTTCAAATTCTAAGCCCAACCCTTACCCGTTTACAACTCTTTAAAGCCCTAAACCATGGTTTTAAAACCCATTCCATCTCCCTACTGAGTTGAATTGGGTCAGTAGTAGCCTGAGAGAATAGGCTGAGTCAAATTAATCTATTGAGTACTCAGCCTGACCAGCCCTAGTTTCTTGACTCATCGACCTCCCTAGTTGAGTCCATTGATTTATTTATGTTTATAAGTCTACAACCACTCATGGCAGCCAGCCCATAGCCATAGCATAATTTGGGTAATGCTCCCATTGCAAAAGGTAAATGGGCCCTTGTTTGGGATTGGCGTTTTATATATCCATACAGAATCCTGTATCTTTTGCTAATCCCAGGAACAGTCCCTTGGCTGTAAAGGGCCTAGGTCGGGTCCATTTTGTACTGAGACGTGGATCCAATTATTAATGGGTACATATATTACACCTGGGCTTGGTTGGACCCAGACCCAAATCATTACCTGATTATTGGCAATAATTATATTATCAAGTATTATGTAATAAAATATTGCATATATTGGGCCAATAATGAGGCACGTGATGAGTGTGTGTGTGTTTTTTTTTTTTTTTTTTTTTTTTTTTTTTGCGTGTTTTTTTTTTTTTGGATGCTCGGCCAAGGGGGCTGGGACCCATTAGAGACCCCATCAGTGAGAGATGATGGATGCTCCTGCGGCGAGAAACTCCATCCTCAGTTATATAACACCTACTCCCATTAGGTACCTAGTTCGATCCCTTGATACTAAGGTGAGAAGCGGGGGTTCCCAAACAACTAGGTAGCGCCTTGTTCTCATATAGTGTGTGGTTAAGTAGGGCGAAATCTGGTCCGTGTATGACCTTTCAAAGATGTGCCCACCCTGTGGTTTGAACATTTAAAAAAAATGCAGTTAAATCACATATCAATAATATTTACTTAATAGGTTATAGAAAAAGATATTGAATAAAATAGAAAATTCCAAACATTAATACTCATAAGCATGGATCCAACGTCAAATTCAATCCTACATTCAAGCATTTCTACCCTCCCTAAATTTGGAGTCAGCAAGAGTAATATTGACCACAATGTGAAAAAAGTGGCTAAATTATTTCTTTCTAATCTAATGGTTAGTGCAATATCAATTGGGTTGAAGTTTCATTCGGTCATTGGAGATAAAACTACACATTTATAATGGACAGTCTCGACCTCGAAAAAGCATGTGCAGAAAATATATTACTGGCGATGGTTTGTCCAGTCCATGTTCTTCTAAAATCTAGTGGTTGTTTTCTAAACGAGGGTGTCCAGCCTCTTCGATAACCATCTATTTGCCTAGGTTAGTGGTCCTAGGGAGAGAGCGCAAGTTTGAAACTACAACCTCCAATTTCTGAACCACGTACTCCGAGCTAGCTGCGCTACCCATTGGAATTTCTTGAGCCCTCGTAAAGAAAATGAAAGACTTTTCCATGAAATCGATTTTTTGCAGCACCGCACAAACATGCCCTAAATAAATAAGTTGGTTCCCAAACTTGAATGAGTTGTATCGTTGGAAGATAGACCAACACACATAGATTTGAATTTGAAACTACTTGGCCATTTGGGACCCACTGATCATTGGACACAAAGGGATCGAAAGATGTAAATTGGGCCAAACCAAATACCAAATTTGAAGTCAGTCTAATACATCTAACCCCTTTATCTGTAGTTCACAAGTTTAACAACTTTATATCAAATAACAAAATTGACCCTTAATCCAATAACTTAGTTCATTCGAATTAGTGCAAATCCATGAAATTCAATGACTATAATGGGGTTGTGTATGTGTGGTCTAAATGGATGGGCCATAAGGTGGGCCCCAACAGGTGGTCCTCACTTTAAGACCGCGAGGACCGTCCCGACAGGACCCCTTCCCATGTATATTATAAATTTTATTTTTATTTGTGTAGAAGCTTGTTGAACGGGCATCCTGCTTTTAAACATGGAATGAATCATACATATTGGTCACGTCCCATATATAGTACATGAAAGGGACAAATGCTAAATACTAAATACTTCTGAAAAATGAAACTTGGAACATAAATGCCCTCACAAACAAAATCAGATAAGAGAGATACATGTGCCAAACTTTTTGTCTTTAACTTCTCAAGTAAAACTTTACTACAGTGGAATGTATTTGAATCTTACTTTTGGGTATTGTTTTAAAAAAATTTTGTGACCATTTTTTCTTTTGCTTTTCAAATTTTCATCAGAATATACCGCAATGCACCCACTATCATGTATGGCAAATATGCTAAATGATTATAGAATGGCCTAGCCTAGAACATAAAATGTATCGTATAACCTACCACTTTGCAAAATTTGGGGATCATCTAACCATGGAAGAAAATCATGTCTTGAGGGATTGAAATTAATTAATGCACTTGGATGAGTATCAATTCTAATGATTAATTCAACTATGTAAAATTGGGTAGCTGGTAAATATTGAAAAACATTGTTTTGAGCACTAAATCATATGCGGGGCAAATCTACTTTTTTTTTTTTTCTGATTTGAGGGTGTTTAGCCTTTTACGCATGAGATAGAAAAATGGTTTTACATATATGTTAGACATGTGAAAGATATTATCATGTTTGTCAAAATTACAATTTTCACATTAGTGAAATGAGTACGTCCTGCGGTTTTGCATCTTGATGCTAATCATTAATATGAAAATACTTAACGGTTTAGACCATTAATTGGGGGCCCACAAAATTGAAAGAAAAAAACTAAACTTATAGGTTAGAACTTTTTGGGTCTTTTTTTTTTTTTTTAACAAATTTCTCAAACGCTTTGAAGACTTAAGATAATTAGCATAAAAGGTCCAAGGTTTATTGGTTCAATAAGTAAATTGAACAATGTGAATTACAAATATGGAGCCTATATGAATGAAGAAAATAGAAATAATTGATGATATTTAATCCAGTGACTAATTGCATAACCAAATGCAACCACCATGTAAAAAATGTACTAGCACATTTTGCAAGTGGGAGATGTTAATGTGTGAAAATAACGTTATTTACCAACCATTTACACACTTTATTTATGAGCTCAAGCAAACATGATTATACTGTAATGATTACATTTGTAAATCATTTATATGAGTAAATGAATGCAAACACATGATTAATGGACCACGGTTCCTCCCTCTTCCGGAGCTAGAGGTCTTGGTATTGACCCCTGGTTCCCTCCTCTTCAGGAATCGAAGGTTGAGTCTACTTGTGCTACCACGTAGGAGCCATAGGAGTTTTATCCATCTTCTCTCTGGACCCGGAGGGAATAATCCAGCCCAAAAAATAGAGAACCCTCCGTTAGCAAAAAAAAAAAAAAAAAACATGATTATTGGATATCTCATATGGAGTTTACTGTCATGGGTTATGGATCCTGTTTATAGCCTCAAGCAGCCTTAGAAAGCAGATAAAAGCAAATATGACCAAAAGTAAGACAAGAAATGGAAAAGAACCAAGCTAAAACAACCACGTACGTCAAGTCACCATTTTTGCTTCCCACTAAAACGGGAAACGTGAAGGGTGAGAACTAAGCAAGCTAAATGTGTAATGATGCACATTGCCAAGGTCTGATGCAATAATATTCCAAGCCAAATTCTGGTGGACTCACTCATGATTACTGCAATCAAAAGAGACCCTTTTGCTCTTACATGGTACATGTCACCCCCCATTCCCCTCTCAAAACTCCATCTTTCTTCGAACCAAATCATTCTCACAAGAAAATCTGTCTCCACCAACACCCCCACAGAAGCATGCAATATTTGCATGCAAACCCGACTAAAAGCTTCAATAACCCATCTAACATCTCAACAACCAAACTAATATTATAAAGAAAAAGCATATGTAATGCTCATTACACTATCTTAATTGATTTATCAATTAGAAAAGTTGTTGCTTTTGCCAAAGCGGAGTTCTTTCAAACAATGGAAACAGACAGTTCGCAATAACCATTTGCTTCTATAATTGCAGTGCATATGTAGATTTTGGAAATGATAGATACGTCCATTTTATAGATACATATACCCATTTCTTTCTAATAGTTTACCCTAGAAGGTTACAATATGGGAGCTATTTTAATAGCAAAAGTTGAAGGGATGGGTGGATGTATCAATCACCAAAATGGACGCACATATCGGTTCCAATAAATATTCATCTTGTAAGAAAGCTTTTTCTTGTTTTTGGGGCCCCTTACTCATCATTCCTGGAATATTTCAAGTTTGTCATAGAGGCCCACTTCCAACCTTTTGTCCGGAAGCAGGTGTTGACTACATCCAAAACTTAAAAAGCATTGAGATTTCATATTGCATGCATATAGACTATAGTGTTTGCTTTGCCTGTTTATATTCCTGTTGCCAATATGGGACTTGTACAAATTTTAATATTCCATCCATATCTTTTCTTTAATGATTATTTTTCTTGAGTGATTTGAACCTGGTCTGGTCTGGAGTCTGGACTCTGGACTGGTATAAAACAACTGGCTTAATAAGATCCTTTAGTTGGAGCCCAGTACAGTGGCTGCACAGATTGAAGTGACTGGTTAGACAGTTGTCCCTCCTGTCAATCTCTACGTGGCCATGAACCGGGAAAAAAGAGCTAATTTTGGTAATCTGGCGTCCACCCCACTAGATTTCAAGGCAGGAGAAAGGAGAAAACCCTCCCCTCGAAAGGCTACATTGACATTTAATTTAATGGGGTTACTTTTGGGTGATGAGCAAGGAAGCAAATCCCATTTGAGCTTTGTTGCTGTTTGGAGGTCTTGTCTTGTTTCTCCTTTTCTTTGAGCACGGTTTTAATAGGTTTTGAGGGTATTACGAGAGCGGGAAGTAGAAAGGAAGAACATGGTCTTTCTCAATACACAGATCCCTATGGAATACAGAAGGGTAGTCCAGCAGTGTATGCCGGAGCTCATTCCTTTTGTTTAGTTTAAAGGGACTTGTTTTGTTATCTTTCTATAGCTCTTTTTCACAGAGAGAGAGAGAGAGAGAGAGAGAGATTCATGCGCTTTGTTAACGAGAGATGCAAGAATTCTTCTTGCCATGAGTGCTGTAGCTAGAAAACAAAACACCCAGTTAGAAATGGTTGAAAACAAGAACTGAGGAATGATTAGTTTGTGCGTTTTCAAATGATTGAGATGCCTTGAAGTGAATCCTGATAGAATCCTTCTTCTTGGGAAGAAAGAAGGAAAAGGAGAGGAAGATGAAGCCCATGAACAATAATAACTGGTTGGGCTTCTCACTCTCTCCTCACATGAACATGGAGCTTTCAGCAGACCCACATCATCATCACCACCATCATCATGAAACACAGACTACAGCTGCTCCTGCTGCTCCTGCTGCTGCTTCCTCAGCTCCAGCAAGCTTCTTTTTGGCTCCTAATCACCTTAACAGCTCTGGGATCTGTTATGGAACTGAACCGGGAAATGGGGGCTTATATTCTCAGCTTTCTGTCATGCCACTGAAATCTGATGGGTCTCTTTGTATCATGGAGGCTCTTTCTAGATCACAACAACAAGGTATGTCATGGATTGGGGTTCTACTTTCTCTCTCTATTTTTCTTCCTTCCTCTTTTGCTTCTATGAACTTCAAAGCCACTGTTTCTGAAAAATCATAAATTTGTTTCTATCTTATGAGAAGGAATGGTGTTTTCTTCCTCCCCCAAACTGGAGGATTTCATGGGAACACACCAGTATGGAAACAATGACAGAGAAACCATGTCTTTGAGCTTAGATAGCAGTAACTTGTACTATCAGCAGAACCCAGAACCTGAAAACAACAGACAACACTCCCTAGGCCTTCTGCAGCCTTATAGGCAGCTGATTCAAGCTCAACAACACCCATATTTCCAGCCACTGCAAGAAGGGATGTGCTCAGGGGTAACAGGCCATGAAATGTTTCAGACATCCATGGAAGAGGGGCCTAAGGTACACCAGCTTGCGGGCAGCAGTTTGCAGCTCCCTGCAGTAGCAGAGGATGGGATTCCGGGCATGAAGAACTGGGCTACAAGGCTTAACACTCCAAACCATTCATTGGGGGAGAAGATGAATGCCTTTTTGGGTGAGGAGGGAAGTGGATCTGCTTCTGGTGGTGCAATGGGGTATGGAGATTTGCAGTCATTGAGCTTGTCAATGAGCCCTGGTTCTCAGTCTAGCTATGTTTCAGCCACGCAGCAGGCTTCTCCTCCTGGCATCGCCGAATGTGTGGCCATGGATTCAAAGAAGAGAGGAAATGGGAAAGGGGGCAATAGGCAGCCTGTTCATAGAAAATCCATTGATACATTTGGGCAGAGAACATCCCAGTATAGAGGTGTTACAAGGTCAGCAACACCTTCTCCTTTATTTTATTTTGGTTATGGTCTCTTGTCTATGTATGATGCTTTGGCCCTGTTTGGATTCTCAAGAACAAGTTGCCCATCGACCATTTTACCTGTAACTCTGTTTTGCCTCTTATTTGGTACTTATGCCAAACAACATAAACAACCTTCACTTGAATGCAACTCAGGTTACCTGAACTCAGTTTTCAAAGATCCAAATGGGCCCTTGTTGAGGGTATGGAGTATGGATGCACCCCATATTGCAATTAGTTTGAATATTCAGCGCATACTAGTTGGGATTTGTATTGGATTGGATACTGTCTGTCAACTTTCCACCCATAGATCTAAGCCACTGATTGGCAGAGAATGATTAAAACTCACACCTCACGATGTTTAGAAGTGGAAGGAATAACCACCCATGGTGCCAAAATATCCAAACTGTTAAATACTTTCTTGTGCATTTAAACATACTCAGCATTGGAACTTTCTTGATTTTTTTTTTTATTCGTTTGAGTTGCTCTATTGTTTTTTAGGATTTGCTTTTAACCCTCACAAATTTATCTCCTTCAGGCATAGGTGGACTGGTAGATATGAAGCCCATCTGTGGGACAACAGTTGCAAGAAGGAAGGGCAGACTAGAAAAGGAAGGCAAGGTTGGTTTCAAAAGGAAATAAAAAGAAATCACCTATTTTTTCTGTTTTGGAAGTAGTCCTTTTCATAACTCCTTTTTTTGTGCTCTTTGGGCTGTTTGGCTGACTCTTAGCCTTTGGGCTTTGTCTGTTTCTTTGCTTGTGGGGATTCCATACAAACTCAATGCCTTCCAGTTTATCTAGGTAACCATTTTCTCATTTTTGAAGCATTAAGCTATTTCATGTATATTTTGTAACAAAGAAGTAGTCCTGTTTTTTTTTTCCATTTCCTTTTTTCTTTTCCCTAAATTACTTTTTGTTGATTTCAGGTGGTTATGATATGGAAGAGAAAGCAGCAAGAGCTTATGACTTGGCAGCACTTAAGTACTGGGGACCTTCCACTCATATCAACTTCCCGGTATGATTGGTTACATATGAAATCTATAGAACTGTGGGACAACTTTTTAGTTACTGAAACATGAACATTTTGTCCTATTAAACAGTTGGAGAATTACCACGACCAACTGGAAGAAATGAAGAACATGACTAGGCAAGAATATGTAGCTCACTTGAGAAGGTAAAATCTCATACACCTCTGTTCTCGTGCGGAAACTGCTTCATTAGTAAATCAGTCATCTCACCATTTTCTTTTCTACAGAAAAAGCAGTGGGTTCTCTAGAGGAGCTTCGATGTATCGTGGAGTCACAAGGTCCTTCAGTGTTTCTTGGTTATTGAGTACCCTTTAGGAAGGGAAGAGATTATTTGCTAAATTCTCTGTTCTTGGGTATTTTCCAGGCATCATCAACATGGAAGGTGGCAAGCTCGGATTGGTAGAGTTGCTGGAAACAAAGACCTTTACCTTGGGACCTTCAGTAAGTTTTTTAATCTTAAATTTGTAAAGATCAACTTGTGTTCACACTATTCTTCTTTTTCCCTGCAATATTCAGATCTGAATGATAGTGACTTCATTTCGGTTTAATGATCATTAGTCTCATGCTCTTGAGTTTTAGGTGCTTTAAGCTATTCAAGAAAGCTGAATTTTAGGCAGTCTAAGCCCATATAAGTCTGTTTCTCTCAGCTCAATGGTCATACTTTTAAAAGGCTGATTTTCAGCCACCCACATTCTAAGGCTGATTTTTCAGGAACTCAGAGCTTTTTGTAAGGCTGGTTTTAAGATTCTCCTGAGCTCTTGGTGGGAATATGCAAAAGTAATTCGACCTATTAGCAATGACTTTCTTTTAGAAACAAGAACAATAAAATGGGTTTTTTTTGTAGGCAGTTAGCTGTTCTATATTGTATCTATACTGTCTTTAGTACTACCTTTCAGGTGAAGTCCTCTCTTGTTAGGTGAAAACTAGTTGGATGAGAAAACGGAGATGGAAAAAAATATCTGTAGTTAACATTTTGTACTGTGAGCCATCTTCTCCACCTTACTTTCCAATCATCCAATAGGGTGCTTTCCAAATCACAATGGTTTGAATATTTTGGCAGATAAAACTGTCATCCATTCTGCTGTGCTTTTGAAGTTGTCTGGACGTAGGATACTAGAGTACGCGGTATTATCTTCTTTAAATTTTTTGTTCCAAAACCAATAGATCACCACCGAAATAGATTTTGGAAGGGCAAGGGGAAAAAAGGTGCCCCACATTATTCTGACTTCAATTCCATGCATCACTCATGTAAACAGGAATGGTTGACAATAAGTTTTCTGCTATTCAAAGTTATTGTACATTCAAACACACTCCAAACTCACTGAGTGAGAATCTTGGAGACTCTCGAGTTCTAATGAGGCTCAAAATCCAGGCACCCAAGAGGAAGCAGCTGAAGCATATGACATTGCTGCTATAAAGTTCCGGGGGGTGAACGCTGTTACAAATTTTGACATAACAAGGTATGACGTTGAGCGAATAATATCAAGCAGCACTTTACTTGCGGGGGAACTTGCCAAGAGAAACAAAGAAATAGAAACCACCAATGAAGCAATTGAGCACCACACATCAGCTCAAAACAGTAGCCAGGAACCTGAATTGGCTGAAGAAATGAACAGTGGTTCAGACTGGAAGATGGTTCTCTATCAGTCCTCCCCACAGCAACCTACTACTGTTGATCAGCTTGATCAGAAACCGATGGGCGATTCAAACTACAGAAGCCCATTACTTTCATCTCTACATGACCTTATTGGTATAGATACCATAAACTCAGCAGAAGGAATTGATGATTCCACAAAAGTGACAACAGCCCACTTATCAAATGCATCCTCTATGGTGACCAGCTTGAGCAGCCCTGGAGAAGGAAGCCCTGATAGGATGGGCCTTCCAATGCTCTTTGCAAAGCCCCCTGCTTCCAAAATCATCAGTTCTTCCCCTTTGAATTCTTGGATTCCATCAAGACAGCTCAGGCCTGCAATTCCCATGGCTCACATGCCAGTTTTTGCTGCTTGGTCTGATGCTTAGGCTTTGTAAAGTAGTTTTGCATGAGGAGAGAAAAAAAAAAAAAAAAAAAGAAAGAAGAGAGAACAGGAAGAATGAAGAAAAAAGGAAAAAAAAGAAACGGTGTTGTGGAAAAAGGAAAGTATGCTTGTTTTGTTTAGTTGTCGGTGGATGAGATTGGTGTTTGTTAAGGTCAAGGTGGAGCCCAGTGTCTGCTGTATTGTAACCAGAGATTTGAATTTTTGAAACTGCTCCTTTTGGCTTCATTGGAAGATCTTTTGCATATAGGTCCATAGGGTGACAGTTGGTAGTAATTATTTCATTTATTGATGAGCAATTGTAAGGTCATCAGGGGACACATCTCCGCACACGTGGATGTGGGACCATGATCTATAATCTAGACCTTCCATCTGATGCTGCTGCCCACAATTCATCCATGAAGAGGCAAAAGCCTCCCCAGATTAAAATTCCCAATCCTTCAATCAATGGCCTACAAATAGATGGCTAAGAAGAGAAAAAAAAAAAAAAAAAGAAGCAAAGATCCAATGGAAAAAATAGTCCTGTCTCCTAGTCTGTGAGCTTTAGCACATCCTTAAAGCTCATCAGAATAGAGGTCATGATAAAAATTTCATGGGCAGATGTAAGAATTGGTTGCTTGAGCCCAGGCCCTTCCCCACCACCGCACCCAACCCCCATGGAAATAATGATGGCAATGGGATCACCCATCTGCATTTGAACAACTTTTGTTCTTGCTAAGTACAAAACCAGCTCAATGCTCCCAATAATGCATGTTCTTTACTTTGACTGCTATCTCATCTGCCATCTAGTCTACCTGTTCACTGCCATCATTACCATTCCCTCTTTTTCTCTGAGCTTTCTTCAAAGGTAACAAACATTCCACATTCCTTCCCATTATTCAAAAAAGGAGAGATTCCCAAATGATGTTTATCTGTCTGTGTTTGATCATGTGGGTTAGCTTAGGATTGTGTGATCAGAGTAATAAGGCACTTGCCTCCAATTATTGCGAGCTCTTTTCTGTTGAATCTCACTAGCTTTCTTTTTTCACATAATACAGTTTAGAAACCAATGATAAAGTAATTTGGCTATAGAAAGATCTTACATGTCTAGGCCATACAGTTTTAAAGCCAAATCTCCATTGGATCCTTGAAACTTGGTATGCTGTATTAACTCTAATTAAATGCAGAACAGGCTGTCAGTAATTTCACTATACGAAGAAAGAGCGAACTGCAGATTTACCTGTAACTCTGTTATTTAAACACAAGTGGTGTAGGCTTATACGTAGCTCGAATTACTTACCAGATCCAAGTGAGCCAAGAGTTTTTAACTCTTTTAACTTTCTTGGGTTAACCTATGACAGATGAGACTTTTAGCAAGCGAAACATATTATTTTAGATTAATCTATCCAAGAAATTTAAGAGTTAAGACCAATAAAAGATCCCTTACGCTCCATTTGGATCCTTTGAACTTTGTTGCTCTGAATTTAGTTTAACTGCAAATCTAATTACCTATGTGACTGTGTTAGCCGAATGCTTGTCATCGGTTATGGCCAGGGGCGGACCCAAGCATTAGAACACGGGTACAGACCCGTGAGATTCGAGAAACCCCTTATATAAGACCTTAAAAGATTTAATTTTATTATTTAACTTCATCATTTGATCATTGCACGCACCACCCAAACCAAAATCCTAGGTTTGCCATTGGTTATGGCAAAGTACAAAACAGGTGTGGCTCACAGGCCGAACAGGTTATCCATATGCTTGAACCTTCATTCATGTGTAAATGCAGTTGCCAAAACTTACAAGATCCAAATGAGCCTAAATCAAGTTGTTTTGATCCAGCAGTTTGCAATAGGGATAAACCCTCATCTGCAGAAAAAGGCCTATCTTTGATCTTGACCCTCTGTTCTGATTGCCTATCACTCAAGTATCATATGATTCAAATGATTAATTATAAGCAATGAATAGGTTATGCAAATTGGTTATGACAGAACATACTTAAATATCAATTTGGATCAACTATCAATCCAACCAAATCATTACATTTTTCTTTCTTGGTAAACAATCATGTTAACAATTCAGTCAAAGAGTTTGTGCCAATAAATGCTAGTCTTGAAGTTACTTTGTTTTTTTGGTTAAGAGTCTTCAAGTTGCTTTTGTTAATAACCATTAAACCATAAAGTTGCGGAAGACCAGCCCATCCCAAACCTAGCTCACCTTGGGCTGTAAATGGGCTGACCCTTTATGCCCTTGTTCAATAGTTAAATGGGCTATATATGGGCTTGTATCGTCCTACATTCCGACTACATGACCCGGCCTGCCCTGACAAATTCGTCACAAATGAGCCAAATATTTGACCAATGGACTAGACAGGGTCCTAACTTCAGACCAGTGGATTTAGGGAGCCTGGAGTCCGTTCAGAACAGCCCAGCCTGGCCCACCTTCAACCCTACTAAACCAAAATTGGGTGTTCAACTGCAGCCGAGGGAACCCGGGAGACTTCTGTAAGGTCAGATAGGCCCGGATTTTGAATTGATGTGGCCAGGCTTTTCAGAAGATTACTTCAGATTTCAAGATTCCCCTAACACAAGTCCTGTCCATGAAAAACTTGTCTACGTTGAATCATTATGACAATAAAGTACTTTGAGCCCCTTTCTTTATCAGAATTCCAAGAATTCATGTCCGAGAGAATTTCAGATTCTTCAAAAGTTGTCCCCTTACATGGAATTCCAAATTCGTCTTTTTTATGGAGGATTTGAAATTCCAATAAATGGTATAGAGAGTGGAATTCCAAAAGGACTTTTGGGTTGTTGAGATTTGAAATTCTAATGAAAGAAAGCATTACAAATCCCAAAAGATAAGATGTTATATCATGTCCAAAAAACTCCAACCTCCCAAATCTTAGTCACAAATTCCGGTAAAGAAACAGGACACGAGGTCCTGTTTGATTGATGGAATTTGGGGGAGTTCATGTTGGGAGAGTTCAAGAATTTTCCAAAAGCTCTCTTCTCCAAATTCTTCAAATACATCCTACCAAGTAGTATTTGAAAACCCAGAACTTGGATATTTGTGAAATTGAAAAAAGGCCATTTGACACCCGTGTGGCCCACCTTTAAAATGAATGGACGAATTAGATACAACCATGATGAGCTGTGGTCCAAACTCCAAATTAGACCCTGGATTGGGGCTCTGCCTATTGAATTCTATCTTGGAATGGGATTAGATACAATTTGATTCGGTCACACAACACCACAGGTCCACAGCTGGAGTTGATATGCAACTTTTTTCTCCTTTAACGACTTAAATCACCATCTAAGTCAACTATTTTATGTATCCAGCTATACAACAAGAGCATATCTATGAAAATCTGCAATAGTCAAACCACAAACTACTTTTAAACAACAATTACCCACAATTAAGGTACCTTTGTATAACTCTGTCATGCAAAAAGTTAACCTGATATCCTTTTTTATAGGATAGAGAGGTGGAGCTTAGTTGCAAATAGACTTCAATGCCTTTTCAAGTAAACTCCAATAAGGAATAGAGACAGGACAATGACCATATAAAAGACATGGCATCATAGTGAGGTACACTAATCTTCTCAAATGCATTCTAAATTATCCCATTGGTCATATCTACAACCACATGATCGAGGATATCATATGTATAACAAGTGGGAAGATATTCCATTTTGTTTTATACTAACAATTTCATCAATATCGTTCAACTGACTACGAATATCTGATAGATTGAATTTTTTTTTTAATTTTTTTGCTAAGTTGGGTCGGTGGTACAATACACAGGTGGGACAACCTACCCACTAGGGATCGATCCCTAGATAGTTGTGTAAGATAAGACACCCCTTTTCACTTGTGCTTCTCTATACAATTAATTTGGTATGTTAAGGAGGAGCAGTCAGTTTCTATTTTGCATTTTGTTAAAATTAATTTAACTGAACGACTTATGGCCGGCTTCGTTGTAGGAATTTTGAGAATTATAATTGAGAAGAAATACACATTCTCCAAATGCTGTCCCTCAACATGTTTAGCAGATGCTTGAGCACAAGCTATCATCAAAGAGGCTGGAATTTGAAGAATTTCAAGTGCATCCTTCATGTCAATTGCTGTAAGAAATTTTCCAACACAGAGAACTTTTATGACAAGAGTCCCTTAAAGATGAGAAGTTGATAACCTAGTCCACCCTTGTTGGTTTATTCTGCTGACCTGTCTGTGAGGGCCTGCATGCATGAATTTCTACTGTAAAGCTGTGAACCTAAAACTTAAGCTGATAGGCCGAGCATTCCTCCTCCATAGATACCCTGCAAATCTGGTCACTCTAATGAAGAGGCCCTGGGTCCTTGCAGGTCGCGACCCCACTGCTTTACCCACCATCCAAATTAAAATCGGCTACTGTATAGGCCATAACTAAAATCTCTATGTACTTGCCAGCAGATACATTAGTCTCTCAGCTATGAAAGCCCAAAAACAGGAGGTCCACACTCCAAAATTCAGAGTGATTGATGGCCAAAACAAGGCCTGAATCAAATTGACAATTTGGCTATGCGGTAGTAAGAACGCTTGTAAAATCAAGTCCATATCGTGTCCATTTATTTTGTAAGCTTAAAATTCTTGGCCTGGTCCAATCCAAAGGTCAAACATTAGGACCAAATCTTTCAAGTTTCAAATGGAACATTTAGGTCTACAAGCCCAATGGGGTAGCTAGCCAATTTAAGCTAATAAGGTCGAAAGCATTCGTGGTTCTCTGAAGTAGCTAAGTACATATGTGTATGGTTTGAGGTTTGGCATTATCCAATCATGGATAGATATGGCTGTGTGAATGGGCTAAACTTGAGTTGGGCTTCAGTACCATCATAAAAAAAAACTAGGCCCAAGAATTAACTTAAATTTTTTAGCAATAACCCACCCACTGCCTATCAAGGAGTGGCTGTGGTTCAGGTCAAGTTGAGCACTGTGGTTACTTGTACAGGCTCAACCCATGCAGCCATACCTGAAAGGGTAAACTTGAACCCTTTACTAGTAGGCAATTACTTGGTCTGTGTCAGATTGGGCCCTGATTGACGAGTCCAATGGCAATAGCAAACTCAACCCAAACCAACCCATTACTCAAACTAATAGGGTCAGTGTGCCAGCCCTAACCCAATCTGCGCATAAAAGGTCAACCTGAACACTAAATTATCGGGTCAGTTCAGAATGCAGCATCTTTGGAGTGGTCCATCCAATTAACCCTGGACTTTGAAACCATATAAATGAAAAGGAGAGGCAAGTGTTCTAGTTCATAGGGTGTATTACAGATTAAGTAGCACACACTAACGGCTGAGATCTTTGAATCTGGGAATGTTTTGGAGGAACATTCCAGACACCATGGACTCGCTGGGCTACGGATTCACACGAGTTCGAGTTAAAGCCAGATGAGAATTGTAGGGCCCAGATTTGGGACCAGCTCTGAGTGACACAGACCTCATAAAACCTGAATACAAATCTGGCCTATAAGGGTTACAGAAGGTGCTAGTCCGGCCCATGAAGACCTATGTCTAAAATCTGATCCATGCTAAATGGGCCTGAACGACTTCAATGTGATCAAATTAGCTAAAATCACTTGGACACCTATGTAGGGGAATCATTTCAAGCCTTACTACAACCGGAGAGAGTGGCATGGCTTGTTAAATTGATTCATCATCATTATCAAAAGCCTTATTCCAATTATGTTGGGTCCCGATATGAATTTTATTTTTTCATTTCACTCCGATGTGGGACTGATAAAATTGACTATATTTCAAAAGTGGGGCCCACTAGTCGATGGTCTAGGCCCGGATATTACCATTTCTGGCAACACATGTTCTTCTCAGAAGCCTTATGTATGGAGAATATGGACCGGAATTGGAACTGGATAATAAGATGGGCCAGGGCTTTTTGTATCTTCTCCACCTGTTACACTTCTATACCTTTCTAGACTCGTCCTCTGCACCAATACCAATCTCCAAATTCAATCAATCAATGGATTCTCCATGCATTCCTCTTCTACGTCTGCACCTTCTCCTCTCAATTCTCATGCCATGGCTTCCTCCCTCCTCCTCTCTCTTTCTTCATTGCCTCTGAAAACCAACCCAGCTTTGATTTCTTTCCACCCCAAACACCCATATGCTCTAACCACCAACCTCTCATTCTCCCTCTCTCTCAAGCACCCATCAAGAAAACAGACCAGATTCTCAGCTAAAGATGAGGAAGAAAGAGAACCCATTTCTTCTTCTTCTTCTTCTTCTTCTTCTTCTTCTTCCATGGTTACCGTTGTATCTGAAGAAACTGCCCATGAAAAGCCGAGAGAAACGCCTACTGAAATTGATGGGAGTGAAGAAGGAGAATCAGATGAGAAAACCCAGAAGCAGGAAGTTGATTGGAAAGTAGACGAGGAGTTCAAGAAGTTCATGGGAAATCCGTCCATCGAAGCCGCAATCAAGCTTGAGAAGAAGAGAGCCGATAGGAAGCTCAAGGAGCTCGACATCGAAACGGGTAGTAACCCAGTTGCTGGGTTTTTCAAGAGGGTCATTAAAGACAGTTTGTCGAGAGAGAAAGAGAGGTTGGAGAAAGCAGAGGAGGCTTTCAAGGCATTAGATCTTAACAAGGTAGGAAATTTCCATCTGGGGTTGGGGTCGTCTTCTTTTGTAGGAATTCACATGCTTTTCTTTGAGTTCTGTTAGTTTTTGCATCTATGAAGTGAAACAAAGGAGGCAACAAAAAAGAAAAGGTTGGATTCTGTTTTTTCATTCAAAATTCTCTCTCTCTCTCTCTGTCTGTGCAGTTAAAGAGCTGTTTTGGGTTTGATACTTTCTTTGCGGTTGATGTTCGGAGATTTGGAGATGGGGGGATTTTTATTGGGAATTTGAGAAAGCCAATTGAAGAAGTCATGCCTAAATTGGAGAAGAAGCTCTCTGAGGCAGCGGGAAGAGAAGTTGTCCTCTGGTTTATGCAGGAGAAAACAAATGACATTACTAAGCAGGTAAACTAACATATGGAGACCCTTTAATTTGTGTTAATTTTGTCATTGTTAGTTAAAAATCTTGATATGAAAACAGATAAATGCCAATGATGTTCTTCTTTTTCGTCGAAGTTGATTTGAATTATGTTTATGATATCACGCTATAATCGATTTGAATATTATGTTTAGAATTACCATAACTGTTAGTGTGATACATATGAATGATGTATGTTGATGTGAATCTTTTATGTGGGGCACTTCTGTTTAACCTGCAGGGATCTAGATTTTTTTATAAGGGAAACCAGAAAACAAGTAGTCAGTGTGGAACCTATGGACACCATTTTCCCCCTCTTATGGTTTTATATATCCCATGGGGGAGGCCAAGAAAAGAAAATCATCTCTGTAGACAGTTTAGAAAGAAGAATAAGTGAAGTGGTTTAACTCTTCCTAGAAGATTCTTCTAAAATAGGTGTTTATACTCTATTGAGAATCACATAGATGCAGCAAATGTGTAATATTATATTTTTGGACTTCAGAATCTTCTCGGAAGCGAGTCCATGAAAAGAGGTTCACAAGGTTCACAGTGTATTTCTCTGACGAACTCAACCCCTTACGCATGCCAGGAAGGATATGAGAGTTTTTTTTTTTTTTTTTTTAATAATATGAGAAAGTAATTAGAGGAAGCAATCACCCGTTTGTGCAGTTTTGATGTCATTTCTAAAACTCCCTTATTATGGTCATCATGATCAAGACTGGAAATTCTCACCTGATTAACAATGGTAATGAATAGTAAAATTTCTCTTTGCTAAGGAGAAGATGCGGGTTTGATCCCCACCATCCGCCCATGGTACACACACACACACACACACAAAAAAAAAAGGAAGGCTGGGTCCTATTTTCTGCAATTTTATCATGGGATGGTTAATGACCTATTGGATGATTCAAGCTTTCTGATTTGGTGTTTGCAAGTGAAAAATTGCATCCAGTGCTTCACATTTAACAAGGATAACTGATGATGGTTAGAATCATTGGACGAACGAATTTTTGGATATCTTCTCGGTGCAATATGATTGAACCAGCAAATGGTTGGCCCTACATGTGTCTCCTATGAGTATTCTTTGTAGGGCTAGGTGAATGATGAGACCTAACTTTGTATCCTTGGTACTTATTGTGAGACCCCACCTACCTGGACTTGCCCGTCTTGCCTGTTAGCTTGCTCGTCTTCCAGGGGGCTTGGATTACACTAAGCCCCACATCGGAAATATCCAAGTCTTGACCCTAGGCTTGGAAGTCAAATCCCGTCTTAACTCAACATGACGCTCTTTGAAGCCGTGCAATCCCGGATCCCATAAGAACTCCGGAGTTAAACATGCAGGAGCGAGAGCAATACCAGGATGGGTGACTGCCTAGGAAGTCTTCACATGCACACGTGGGCCAAAGCAGAGTTGTCGGAGCCTTTTAAAAACCGTGTAGTCTCGAATCCCATAAGAACTCCGGAGTTAAGCGTGCTCGGGGGCCAAAGCGGACAATATTATGCTGTGTTGGGTGGGGATGTGACTTTTATTATACGTTCATAAATTTTACCAATAGCTTTGTTGATGTTCTTTTTTATTCTTCTACCCAAATTTAATGATTAGTTTGTTTTGATGACTCTGAGATTACAAGTGATTGTAATGTACTTCTGTATCTGTCGAGGTGAATCTATTGTGAGACGAGGAGCTTGTGATGTTTTCAGGTGTGTGTGGTTCAACCGAAATCAGAAATGGATCTTCAATTTGAGTCTACTAAGCTGAGCACTCCCTGGGGATATGTCAGTGCAATAGTTCTCTGTGTTGCAACTTTTGGAACAATAGCTTTGATGAGTGGTTTCTTCCTTAAGCCAGATGCTACTTTTGATGACTATATAGCTGATGTCCTACCTCTTTTTGGTGGTTTTCTTTCCATCTTGGGGGTTTCTGAGGTATTTCCTGTTTTCTTCAATGATTCTGGAGCATTTTCCTTGTCTTGTTCATTTGTATAATATATCTGTTATCAGATTAATAGTTTCCCAGATTTCTGTTATGCTTTAGTTTTTACTGTTACTTGGGAGCAGATTTTGAGAAGTTGTGATGTACAACATACGTGGGTAAATATGCCCATGGTTGGCTTTATGCTTTGGAAAATCAGCTATTAATCTAGTAGATCCTTTCACATTGTACTTAACATTTTTGAATTTAATGGATCCTTCTATATATAAATTAGTATGCGACATGTATATCTTTTAACAATTAAGATGTTATATGGTTTTCATAGAAAAGCACTTAATTACACAGTGGTGTTCTGTAACTGAGCTTTCAGACTCTGTATTAGGGTTATGGTTGCATCTGCATTGAAGGTTTCTTCCATTTGAAACAGTTTTCTGGAACTCATTTCAAAGCTCTGTGGCCTTAAACTGGTGATATCGTGAAATTAAAAGTTAGGATTTGGTAAATAGAATGATCTATTGGTTATCACTCTAGTGGGACACAGGGTTTGTAACATGGTATTTACAGTAAGCATCTATCGTCCTTGGTTAATCCCTTTCTTAGAATTGTTTGTACAATGTCATTTGATTCTGAGAGGATTCTACTATGATTGTGTAAACCATAGCTCAAGTTTCTTTCTTAATTTAAACTTTTAATACTTTTGTCTAGCAAATGACGAAAATGGTGTCTGCTTGTCCTGATTGCCTGGTATCTTTGTTGTTGGTTGTATTCCTAAAATACACCCTTCTAGTCTCATACAGTAAATCTGATGTGTTTATCTAGTCTCATGCAGTAAATCTAATGCTCGTCTTGCAGATTGCAACGAGGGTAACAGCTGCTCGCTATTCTGTTAAACTCAGCCCCTCGTTTCTTATTCCATCCAACTGGACAGGATGCCTTGGAGTAATCAATAACTATGAGTCGCTGCTTCCCAATAAAAATGCACTTTTTGATATTCCTGTTGCACGCACAGCTACTGCATATTTGACATCTCTTGCACTTGCTATCACAGCTTTTGTGGCTGACGGTAGCTTCAATGGAGGTGAAAATGCACTGTAAGTCTTTTTTAATGCCTCTCCAAAGCATAGGCTGTTTTGATGCCAAAGCTGGGCTTCGTATGTTTTTATAGCAGAATTCTCTTTGCAGGTACATACGGCCTCAGTTTTTCTATAACAACCCTTTCCTCTCTTTCATTCAATTCGTGATTGGTCCTTATGCTGATGATCTTGGGAATGTATTGCCTAACGCGGTTGAAGGCGTAGGTGTACCTGTTGATCCCCTTGCTTTTGCTGGACTTCTAGGTGAGTTTTTCACTATTCCATCTTTATTTTCTTCTTATTTCTGCTTATGGGTTGGGAATTTGAAAGTGGGAAATAGTAACATATGCAATGCGTTTAACAAGTTAGTAAGGTTGAGACTGATTGATAGCAACATTTGTTTCCTTTTTAAGCATGAGACCTGTCTTAGCCTATCTCAACAGTTGATATTTCTTTTATTGCGACCAAGTTATCTTCTCAACTTATGTTTCTTATGGAATATGGACAGAAACAAAATTCAGTTCCAAAAAGTTTCAGCATACCGGTCCTTCTTTTTATAAATATTTTTGTGCTACATGCATTACAAGGACATGGCACTTTATAGGGTTTTGCTTTTTCAACTCAGGATTACAGGTCACTGGACATTATTCAATTTGTGAAATAACCTTAGGGTCTTTCTAGTTGAGGAATTATAGGGAAATACAGATAGCGAAAATTTTTTTTTTTTTCATTCCACAACTGTGGCCACTCTTAACTAGGAAGGGCATTGTGGGAAATGAACAATTCTGTGAATTAGTTTAGAGGACTGATTCTATATTCCTGGCCAGCAGACTCCTGTTGGTGCTAATAATATAAAAAGTAATTCCATGAGTTCCATTGCCTCACATGATGTCATCTATATAGAGTTTTAATCGCATTGATGATACAGATCAGGAATAATGCCATTATGAGATAACAGTAGCTACTACTATCCTTCCCTTTCGTGATAGGGATCTTTCAATATTTTCTCCATGAGGTTTGGACAGTTGGGCATACATGTGATGGCAAGGCCTGATTTTTTTATTCTTCTTCTTTTGAACAATATTACTATTAAGGCATTGCAGCAATACCAAGTCTATAGAGAATATTACACACTTACTCATGTGCAATTGACTTTGCGCAGGGATGGTAGTGACTTCTCTAAACCTGTTGCCCTGTGGACGGCTCGAAGGAGGCCGCATAGCTCAAGCTTTATTCGGAAGAGATGTTGCAATGCTGCTATCTTTTGGGACATCGCTCCTATTAGGAATTGGTGGTCTGAGAGGTAGTGTCCTCTGCTTGGCTTGGGGCTTGTTCGCCACCTTCTTTAGAGGTGGGGAAGAAATACCTGCAAAGGACGAGATTACCCCCTTGAGCGATGACAGGTACTCATGGGGTATAGTCCTTGCCTTTGTCTGTTTCCTCACTCTTTTCCCTAATCTTGGAGGCACATTTTCAAGCTCTTTCCTTAATCCACCATTCTTCAGAGGGGATGTGTAAATATCCTAAATTAGTTAAGTGTGTAGTCTTTTTAGCTTATTTGCAGCATTATTGTATCATAGTAAGTGATCATATGCTTTCAAAACATGAAGAAGCTTAGATTTGCTTCTCTTTTGTTAGTTCTCTCTCCCAGTGGATGTACCTTGGTAGCTCGAAAAAGGTGTACCTTGGTAGAATATACCTACCAAAACTATGACAGATCGGTAAATAGTAATTGTTGCCCTTTAAATTCATGTAGGATGTACCTTGGTTGCTGGAAAAGGGTGTCATGATAGCATAGATGGAAGGTCTCAACACAGTTGAGTCTTAAAACTGTGAACAGGAAATTCTTATGATGGGCCAGATTGGTTGTTTGAGATCTAAAAAAATAAAAATTATTTAAAAATTATGAATATATTTCAGAGAGAGAGAGAGAGAGAGAGAGAGAGCATTTGTAGGCTTACATCAAATAATAATCGTTCTCTGTCAAAGTGCAAAATGCATGTAATTGGTCGTGAGCTGTGTAGCTCAGCTGATTATGGACACTAAATGTTGGATAAAGAAATGGAACGTAGTAATTAACATATTTCTAATCGTTGCTATTAGTTGCCATTTGTGAATTGAACCAACACGGTTTGGATTGAAATTTTTTCAAAGGCCTATGTACGAGGGACATTCATTTTAATTTGTTTTAATAAATGGGTCCTACTGATGGATTTATCAGACGACATCTTTCAATCCGTTGCCATTGGTTTACTGCCTCTACAGTTATTCCATTCAGGCAGATGCTTACAACTCCTCACCTTTGCTAATTTAAACAAAAATGGGCATAGTGGTTCACCAATGGACTAGGAGCTGTCCTATCTTAAAATGTATGGGTTGGAAGTAGGAGCCCATGAATCATTTTCACTTCAGGTATTTGCATTTACATCTATCTATCGATCTGTCTGTCTAGCAATGTCCAATGGTTCCTGAAGACACGGACATCAATGTCCAATGGTTCCTGAAGACACGGACATGGGACTGAGGACATGACTCTGCTCTTTGTGAAGTTCTCAATCCAGATATGTATAGATATGGATATGTCATCCATACATAGAAATTTGTATATGGTATAGAACTTTTTATATGATGTATTGACTTTTAAATGTGAAAAATGTTTCCAAATTAACAAAATTGTCTTTATTTACTGTTCTTTTTAGTGAACTTAGTCACCTGTTGAATGATTAAATTTTAAATATTTTTCAGAGTGCTTCTTACCAAAAATGTGTAAGATGAGTTTACGGATATAAATCCCTTCTTGTTAACATTTTTTAGATTGAAAAGTACAAAGGCTCCTAGAATTTATAGTGTGCCCTATTAAAAGCTCCATGCAGGATCAAGTATGAATATTGAATGACGATGTTGTGTCATTTAGATATGGGCAATGCTAACATATAAAAAATCCAAAGTCCTTAGGTACTGTAGCATGGATTACTCCATCATTCATCTTGGCATGGACCAGCCAATGCTACTATTATTTACATGCAAACCAACGTTTTCTCCAGATTTTCCATTGATTCAATTGTTGTGATGTTTAATATAATACTCTATATACATATGGTATTAAATACAAGGTTAGGTTTTTCCATCAAGGAGCCCTTTATAACAATCACAACTAAAGCTGTTTTACCTCAATCTGAAGAGGTTCACCAACTAAGGGTGTGTTTGGATGTTACTAATATACAATCCACAAGGTTTGCCAGAAATCAAATTCCAGTAAACTGATGTGAATGATATAACAGTTTTCCACTCAGTACTATTAATTTGGATGCTATTGCAATTGTTTTCAGTTTTAACTTCAGCTTAGAACAGGCTTTTCTTCAATTTCAAACTACATGCACATTCTAGGCCCATTTGCTTCTTCATGAACAGAGTGAAGGTAACTCGGTTTCCGCCTACAGCTTGGACAACCTTGAGTTTTTTTACAAGTCAGTTGCCAATGTGGTGCAAGTGTCACGGTCCTAGAGTGGGACCAAGTCGGGATGTGACGTGGGAGGTTTCTGAGGGTCCCTGTTGAAAAAGATGTCTATCTTAACACAGGTAGGATTCCCAATTACCAGATCTCAATTGGATATCACACTACTGTGCTTAAACTAGTATTTAATCCTAATTCCAATTTAATGAACCAATCAAACCACAAGTAAAGAAAGACACAAGAGTTATACGTGGAAAACCCTAAAAGGGAGAAAAACCACGGGCCTTATCGTCTAGGCCAACAGACAACCAAGCACTATGTAAACGTAGAAGATTACAAGACACTTACAACCCTTTTCCCAGTTGTTGACTCAACCTAAGGACTGCCTCTGATCTTGTTGACGAATCTTCACCGTGCTTGCGCATAACAGCCTTCGGGAAGGGGATGGAAACTGGACCCAAAACTCAGATCTTCAGCACAGCAACAGCTTGAAGTCTTGGGGGGAAGAAGATGGATCTCTCAACCTCTCAATCTCAGAAATATATCTCTTAATCAGTGTCTCCTAAAGGTTGAGAGAAAGAGCCTATATATAGTCTTCAATTCGTGCTTGAAAGGCTCTAGGAATAGCAATTAGCATCTTGAAAGAATTAGGAATCCTCAATACTTCAGGAATAGAAACTTCTCTGTTCGCTCGAGCGATGGATGGGGTTCGCTCGAGCGGACATCTTTCTGTCACAAACTTTCCAAGACAGAACCTTGAACGGTCGAGCGCACACAAAGTTCAGTCGTGCGAACTATCTTCTGTGATGGGTTCGCTCGAGCGAATATGGGTTAGCTTGAGCGACCCATAGATTCCTTTAAGAAATAGAAAATTTCAGGAACTTGGAGACCTTAGTCTTTCTTGGACGAAAATCTTTGACAGTCCGAACTCTAATCGAAATACAAGGTTAGAAACCCTGTTTTGTCCAGACTCTATGAATTAGCCAACAACTAAAATCCTAACACCTGTCCAAGTACAAGAGGGCTAGATTGCGCTCGGGCTTGATAGAAGGCTCTGGAAATGTCCCGGAAGGTTCCGGAAGCATTTGGAAGACATTTGGGTTTAAAACATTCTAGAAAACCTCAGACCCTAGAGAGCCTTAGAAGACTCTAGAACCTTTGAGCATGTGCTGGAACTTTCTAGAGACTTAGTGTATAGATGAGTTGTTGCCCACTCAGAAAATCTCTAGAAAGAAAATGCTCTAGAAGGTGAATTCTAGTTACACACTTGGACAATTGTGAGCGACATGTTGTAAGGGGTCTTCCCCTATATAAAGGGGTCACCCCCTCCCCTCATTTGTTACCAAGCCAAGTAAGCAAACTTGGAGAGCAACATCGAGTGTAAAGCCTTAAGTGCCTAAGTGTACATCTTGTAAGCAACGGTTGAGTAATTCAATTTACTCTTGTCTTAACCATTCTCCTAGCTTTCTTCTCGTAACTCCTAGTGTCGTTCTAGTTGAGTTCCAGTACTAAGGCTTACTAAGCTGTGTTCACTAAGTCCCGAGCACGCGTGAGTGTGGGTAATACTGATCTTTGACATCCGAAGAGTACATACCGGGGTCTTAGAGCCGCACGAGTAAACAGGGGCTAACTTTCTCCCAAGTCACTTGTAAGATGTCAAATAAGGCTAGCTTGATATCAATCAAATGTCACTCTGAATAACGAATGATTGCTTCATCGGCGCGTGCACCGATCATCTTAATAAAAATACATGAAACTGATATGTTTAATTTTCCATGATCCTCTTTTAGAACACCCAAGTCTTCTCATGGGTATATGAGTTAAGATATATTATTTGTGTATAATGTAATCAGGGCAGTGCAGTTCAATATTATTCTATCATTTCTACAGTGTGCGGCACTCAAGATAGTGTACGAGCATTCTATTCTGGCTCAAAAAAGGGGATAGCTTTTATTAAAAAACATGGATCTTTGCAGAGTAACTATATCTTCTTTGAGAGGGACATTGATATTATGCCATGGTTTAATCATAAACATGCATGCACACAGCCATTTGTACAGGCGGCGAGCAATAAAATTGGCCCAAATTGTCCTTAATATGGCCCCGCTGTAGAGGAGGAGGCCTGAAATCAGATTTGTTGGATGGTTAACGTCTTATTAAATGATATTTTTTGTTGAATTTCCCACAGATGTTTCTAGTCGAAATGATGATAATGATTGAATTGGACCATGTTGGTTCATTCATTGCCACAAATCTGTACTTTTTTAGTAAACAAATGCAAGAGAAAGCTGAGGAGCTTGACGAAGAGGACGGTGTTGCTGGAGTAGTGATCACTGAATAGACCATGAATTTCAGGCTGTTGGGATTTATTTCTCAGTTTTACTATGAATCTCCAAGGAGGTAAATGTCCCTTTTTAATGGCTGGATGTGGGCCTTAAAACAAGGGTTATTGAGGGATATTTGGTCCCTTAGAACCCAAGACCAAACTTTCTCGGATTGGTCATCATGGTGGGCCTACTAGGGCCATCAACAGATATTGAAAAATTATCCTCTCAAGAACATGTCGAGATGTTTCAATTTTGAGGTTTTCCTTAGGATTTAACTATACAAATCCCAAACCATGTTTTAAAATCATGCCTTGGGCTTAAATTAATGCATGGGATTTTATCATTTTAAACGAAGAGACATTGCATCTCAACAGGCATAGTCTCATCACTCATGATTGTGACCTAAACCAAATATTATAATCCACAGTAGCAATAAAAAAACAAAGAGCTCATCAACACTATCACAAATATCAAGGATGCAGAAAAAGAAAAAGCTCAGTGATAGTGTCCTATTTTCATCTCAATATCGCAATATTGTTTAATATTGCCAAAAAAATAAAAATATCTTGAGAAGATAATGAGTAAATTGGAATAGAAACTGGAAAAAAAAGAAAAATATTACTTTAAAGTATTTTATGTTTATATTTTGGTCATTGTTTTTAATTATTTAAAAAATAATTTATTATTTGTGATATTATAATATCACTATGATTTGAAGTTTTGACTTGTGCACATATCTCACTCCATGCTTGATCTGATGTGACCATGATGGCTAGCCTCCGAATCCAAACTATAGAAAACAAAGAAGTTCTTTCTTGTTTTAGTGTAACTCTAATATGGGATTTTAATACTTTTACACTTGAAGAAAATCTCTCAAAGGGAAACACACATTTAATTGGACTAATGATATCAACTCCAACAAGGTGTATGTGTGCCTCATGTGCTGTGACTTGGAGCATGCATAGAGGCCATCATGCTCATGATCTAGCAGAGTATCATATTAGCCGTCTCTGCATTAAACTATATTGTTTGGAGAGTGGCCCAAAAGGATTTTGTGGTCACGGGACAGCAGAAAGAAAGCGTCGGTTTGTGCATATTCTTCTTGTATATTCAATTCCCCTTTCCCTTGGTACATTGAACCTCCAAGGTCGCAAAATTTTATCTCAATAAGGACTTAAGCCCGTTGTTAGATTAATCATTATAAATATTTAAAATCTTTGTAGTATTTTTATGTAAACAAATTTGGTGATATGTAAAATTGTAATTGAATTAAAATTTCGCAAAAGCTTATTTGAAGGGGGCATTTATTTTCAATGCTTCAAAGTTTTATGAATAAGTCACATTAATTGAGATGGTTTGTATTGGTGAAAAAGTCTTCCTGTGTTGGCCGATAGCCTACCTAAGAGAAGGGATAACAGGTGAATATAATTATGTTGCCGAAACTAATATAATTGAAACAAGGCTTTAATGATAAAAACAATGAATAGGTCACCTCGAGGAGCCTCACAGTTGTTTCAACCAAGTTCCAGTTGTTTGCTATCATCCTTTACTTGAAGATAATATATGAGGATGGGGACCATGCTACATTGCTACTCTCTTTAGCTGTTTGGCAAGTATTGGCATACTGGAAGCGTGCATTGCATCGAATCTTTTCATGTTGGGGTTCGGCGGTTAGACGTTGACGCAAACTTTCTTCTGTCGCAACTCAAAGATATGCATCGATTTCAACAAATCTTTGTTCTGGGATTTTTGTTGAAATGTTACAGGAAAAAAAGTTGTTAAATAGGGCCATTTCATCTTTCTATCCCAACATTATCAACATATCAACATATTCATGACTTTTTTTTTTATTATTGTAATGCGGTTCAGTTATTTGGATCAGAATAAAAATTTCCGCCCCAATGTGGTAGTGCAGTTTCAAACCCACAACATTCGGGTGTAAACCATGGTCTTGGGTCAACTGAGCTACCCCTCGGGGTTAACATATTCATAACATTGTCCAGGTGGAATGGGGAAATGTGGTTTTTTTTTTTTTCTAAACAATCAGATGAGACAGAAAAGTTTTTGTAATATTTTCAGAGGCACTGGTTTAATGCTTTGCTTACACAATAAGCAAAAAAATACTATTTTATCTTCGTTCTTAATCTAGTACTATCAATGGTTCAATGAAGAAAGAGGAAACAAATGTGTGTCCAAGTCATTAAAAATGGTAAAAAAAAAATGTAAGAATGGCGATTTAAATGCATTTAAGTCAGTCATGGCCATCTCAAATTTTTTTTTATGAGGCTAGTGCTATGTCTATCACTTCTTGTAAGAAATGTGGTAGGATCATTTAGAACGAGGGGCTCCTTAGTTGGTTAACAATTAAGTCTCTCAATCAGTTGTTCAAAGTGTGATCTTGAGCATGCTGTCTTCTTTTCACGTGTGTGGACTCTCTTCATATCTTCTTATGTGTGTGAGCGAACTATTCCCCTGTTTGATGGTTATCTGATGGGTCACTCCTAGTCCTCTTGGTTGGGGTACCTTTTTATTTTTATTAAAAAGTGGTAAAGTCACCTTTATATAATTATCATTTATAACTTAACACGTTATAATAATATACTAAAACAACAAATTGCCAACTGTAACATTGATTGAGAGGTAAGGATAGGAAGGTGCAAGTAGGGAGAAATAAGTATACAATAACAACCTTGAGAGGGTTCGTACACATGAGAAGAAAGCCCACTCACATGAAAAAGAATTCCCCAGAAGTGAAAAGAAAGCCCCCACAAATGAAAATAAATTGAGTACCAAAGGGTAAGATCCTAGACTGCTTGGTGAGAACCGCCTCTTCGTATTGGCTAAGAAGCTGTTCTCCACCATATAAGCACTTGCTTTAACTTCAAAGTTTAAAATTCATAGTCAAGAAGATGAAGGAAAAAAGATGCCCCTGTGTATGTTCTCAGTGCAGCCATGGTTTGGCTTGGTCCATGCCAGTCATGTACTGGTCGATTCCCGATACAGTTCTGTACTTATATAGTACTAGCTCATGCCTGGCCAGCTCCACCATGTCAGGCTGTGCTGCTCTTGTGCCAATCAATACTGCTGCAAATTCCGGATTCTGTAGACTCGTGATGCTTGCGCTAGTGATGACAAGCACCGAATCAAATTCAGTACCTTGCAGAATTTCGAACCACAAGATGAAGGCTCGTTTAACCATTGGAGTGTGAAAATAATGCTTAACCCCAAAAAGTGCACTGTTTAAACAATCTGTAATCATACTTTCTCTCAATCCACGGAATTAGTGCTGGATAGAGGCACGGTGTTCTATTAATTAGCCACACACAATGGGCGCAAACCATGTGGCTATGATGAATAATTCAAAATACACCCAGCAACGTGCTTTCAGAGGTTAAGTTCTGGATACAGAACAGTTCATAATCCAATTTCCCTTTTCTTTTTTTCTTTTTTTACCTCCCTTATTTTTTCATTTCCTTGTTTTTCAATTTTTTTTTTATTAAGGGGGCATATACTAGAAAACATCGAAAGAGCACCACAAAGAAAGTACAGGATAAAGCACAGAGGAAAGAAACAAAAGCATGCATTATAATTATACAACATCCCTCTTAAATAAGGAAAAAATATATAATATTTTGTTTTTAATATTTAGATATTGAAAACAAAAACATGCACTGTTTTTCTATACAGGTTAATGACCTACTAAGGAGAAGGGATAAGTCAAAAAAAGATATTAATAAAAGTCGTAAGAATAGATGTAAAAAAGTGCAACCCATCCAAAGATTTAAATTGGGATAAATTGAAATGGAGAAATATCATTCACGGAGCTTACCCCAACATAGTTGATAGTAATGGTGATGTTTATAGTATAAATTGAAGTATTATTGGAAATGCCTAAACAATTTTGGATTAAGAACGGTCAAAGTCCAGAAGCACGACAATCATGAGGGTCTTATGGGCTTGAAGATCTCCATGCGATTCACTTTTTTATTGTTTTTATGCTCTTGAAGTTGTTTAATTCTTCCTTATTACATGGGAGTCAAAATAGTGTGAAGGGTTTAAATTGACAGTAAAGTGGTTTGATTCTCAATCATTACATAAAGTCAAATTAGCACGAAAGGTTTAATTTGATTATAAAGGAGGTGAGTCCTCCAGGTTGGACTATTTTTAAACTAGGAACTTTCACCTGTGCCCCAATCCGAGTCGGCTCAAATTCCACCTAGTCTTGGTACTAAAAAGACCAAACTCGAAGAAGCCCAATCTAAAGGTCCATCTTGGCTTACACATGCATGCTCCCAATAGTTCTTAACCAAGTTGCATCCCAAATAAGATGAGCCCCGAGGACACAATTATAAATTCTTCAAATGCTATTGGATGGAATCTTGGAACAAAACAATCAAGTACACTCTAGCATTTTGAATATTAAAATTTAGAGAGCTCCAAAATTAAACAACAACATTGGAGAAGGATGAGCTTTTCGATTTCTACTAATCAAACAAGAAATTTTATATGCAATGTGGAGCGAGTGACAATGATTCAATGAATGCTATCCAAAATTTCAAGCCCATGGAATTGCATGGTAAATTAAAGCAAACAGACTGAGTCCTAAATACTTTGTTACAGAGAGATTCGATTCAATACAGAGTATTTGTGATGATACATGTGTACCACTAGGAGAAATTGCAATCTCCCACGACTCACAGGCATCTGAGAAATTGGCGAGATAAAAACCACTTGACCAAGAAGAAGAAGAACAACAACCACAGCTGGAACCGTACGAGGACAAGGAGGTAAAAAGATGATAAGATTCCCCTTGTTCTTTGGTAATTAAAATTTGTCCATCCATAGATTAGAAAACACAAAGCAGAAAGAAAGAAAGGAAAAGCTGAGGAAGAGACCGCAGGAGGAGAGATCATAAGCAAAACAATCAAAAAGCTCAGATGCACCTCGGGAGCACGAGAAACCACCATCTTGTCTCTTCCTTTTCAACGTGCTCTGTGTCAATATTCTCCTGCCAGCCATGACCCAAACAAGGTGTGTCCTGCCATTCAACGGTGCGGGATTTTTTTAACACAAAACTCAAAATGGCACAAAAGCATGGTAGAGGATATAAGATTTTTGTGCTTCTGAAGTGTACCATACAGATCCTCCAAAACCAAGCAAAAGGAGATTGTGGGTTGTCATCACAATGAGTGTACAACAGCAGAGAGTCAGATTAATAGTTGGCAATGTGTCAGTAAAAAGATTTCAAACTTGGGGTTGAAGAGAAGAACCCAACCAACCCTCTGTCAAGCAGTAAGCTAAAATAATGTCAATAAACATGATTTAAAGTTGCAGGAGATTAGTTTTTTGAATATTTTACAGGGAGCAGTTGGTAGTGGTTAATCATTCAAAAACATACCTTCCACTCTTTCAGAACTTCACCTCTGTGGCAGGTAAAACCTCCCAAATCCCAATATCCTATCTCCATTCTCTCCAATTTCAGTGGGAATTGATGCCCTTTTTTGCTTCTGAAGTGCCCAGTTGGTTTTCATTGAGTTTTTTGGATTTGGGTCATTAGAATTTGATGCCTTTGAACACCCCATTTGGAAATTTGCCTGTTATTGTCTCTGCTAGAACCTTAAGTCTGTCCCGCACAGTTCCATTTAGGTTGAACTCCTCCAGCATAATTTGATGCTTGTGTGGGGTTTTGTAGATTCCCATTTGGGAACAATAGTTCCTTTGATCTAATAGAGCTCCATTGGTGCACCCACAGGTTCCAATTTTGGTTGTCTTTTAGCAGAATTCGATGCTTTATATGTTTCTCTGATACCCATGATAGGAATGTTCTGTTTCTTGCATATGCTTAAATCAGTCCAACTAGCCCCCTTTCATCTTTAGTTTCAGTACTTTTTTAATGCCTCTGGGTTTCTAATTTATCCAAGCTGGGAAATTCTCAAATGGTGTCTGCAGTTGTCATTTTTAGATTGTTTTTTCTTTTGCTATAACTGAATCAATCCTACCCATTTTACCCATTTCCCTTTCTGTTGAAATTCAGCAGAATTTGATGACGTAAGGCGTTTTATAGATGCCCAGTTTGGCAAATTTTCATAGAGTGCCTGGGGATAATATCCTAATTTTGTTTTTTGGGCATTGATCTAAAGCTTCAAAAAGATTTCTCTCATTGGTTACTGTAGAATTACTAGTAGAAAATCAAACCTTGTAAAATGAAATTAGTGCTATTTTTTTTTCTTTTTTAAGGAACTTGGTAGTCTGCTGATTATAAAGTTAAGGAATCTGCTTTCCTATTTACTAGTTTTGTATTCTGTTAACTAATGCCATTCTTTTCTTATTTGTCTCCTTTATGCTCTGAAAGGTTCACTTTCTTGTCTGTGGGGCATTTCTCATTATTGTAGGTTTGATCTTTGGGTGCTTTTCAGTAACTAGTTGATAGATGGATGGTAGATTATATGCCTGGTACTTGGATTTTCCTTTTCTTTGGATGTGGGGTACTCCTTGTTGTAAGGAGGATTGCTTTTGCTTTCACCTTCTTGGTATAAAGCTGCCATAGTTATTTGTTCCTTGTTGAGTGTTGCAAGAAATTACAACTGGTTTTTCAGTCACACTTCATGTTGCTTTAGATAGTGATCATCTTCTTATGTTTTCTTGGTGGCTTGCGGTTTGTGGGTCGGGGACATTGTTGGTTAGTATAAATTGGGCGGGTAGAACTCAGCTACCAATTGTTTCTCAGTCAAAGTACATGTTTCTTTGGTAGAGGCCATCTTCTGTTTTGGGGTGACTCAGAGTTAGGGAACTGGGTTTTGGTAGTTTATCATCTTTGTCATAGAAACCTTGCCATCTTTCTGGTGTCCAATATTAGTAGTTGGGTCAGTTAGTGGTTGTTTTCCAGCAACACGTCAGGTTGCTTTAGCAAAGATCAAGTCCTACTGTTTTTAGGGGTGATTTCAAGTTGGCAGTTGGGGGTGTGTTGGGTATTACTGGTGAGGTGGGTATAATTTGAAAAGATTTCCAATTGGACTGCTTTTTCAACTTGTTTTTGGGCTTTTCATTTGAGAACATGAGTTTGGGAAATAACAGTGAGTTTGGGTTTGGACAGAAAAGTGAGAATCGCTTTAATTGTCAATCTCCTGTGATTTCTTCATCTCAGCAATTTGAGAGCTATTCAGAGACGACAATGACAACCGAGTCACTCTTTTTTGCTGGTTGGGATTCACTAATTTCCTCAGATTCTCATCATCAGACCAATCAGTCATCCTACGATGCTCTTACGCTTGAGAGCCAGAGAATTAGTGATATCTCTCACCTTGTTCAATGCCCATCTGGTGCTGGTTTCAACAAGCTAGATCAGGGGCTTTCATGCCTTGAAAGTGGTAGTTATGCTGATACTATGGCTCCACTTGGAGGATGCAAGGAGGCTAATCATGAAGCAACCAATCAAGAGGAGAGCCTCCCCATTTCAAAGGATGAGATTCCAGGGCAATCGATTAATGCAAAGAAAAGGAAAATGAAGCCAAAGGGTTCCACAGTTGACTCCCGTTCTCAATTTGATAGCACTCAGGTAGCCTACCCTTGATTGGGTCCAATGCATTTAGATTTCTTAGCATATATCAAATATACTTAGCCAAACTGCCAATTATTGAAGGTTTCCACCTATTTTGCAACATTACAATATTGAGCTTTGAGCTGAATATTTTAATATTGCAATACTGGAGGGGTGACTACTGTAAGTTAGCTTTATTTCTTCCTTCATGGTTGGATGGCCACCAATATGATGTTATTTAAATGTTTTTTTCAATATATGGAAAAATAGTGCACTGCCCATTCTAATATAATATTGACAAGCAGTTTCTGGTCTGCAAGATGCTGATATTTTTTTAATTGTACAACAGTTAATAATTTAGATTTGTTTGCTATGGTAGGGTGTTAATGTGGGGGAACAGAAGGATATTTCACTTGCTAGCATGGAAGGTTTTCAAGAGAAAGATGACAAGAAACATAAGAGCGAACAGAGCTCAGTTGCAAGTGCTCGAAAGGTGACCACTAAAGAGGCCAAGGACCTCTCTCAAAACTCAGATTCTTCAAAAGATGGTTACATTCATGTCAGGGCCAGGCGAGGCCAGGCCACCAACAGCCATAGCCTTGCAGAAAGAGTAAGATCCTGAGTCTTCAAATTGTTTAGAGGTATCTTTTGGTGCTCGATTGAGAGGATGATCTTACGTATTTGATGGTGGCTTGCAAATGGAAAATTGCGGCAATTGGTCGATATTTAATGAAAGGAAGTTAAGACAGTGAAAACCATCCAACAACACATTCTATGAACTCTTTGGATCACCAAGGGACCCACATGCATCTCAGAAAGCTTCAGTTTATGTGCAATTTCATTCTAATATTTTAGTTCTTCCATGATTTTGAATTCTTTTTTTTTTTTTTTTTTAATTTAGGTGAGGAGAGAAAAGATTAGTGAGCGAATGAAGTTTCTACAAGATCTTGTCCCAGGATGCAGTAAGGTAGTTATTTAGCACTGGCTTATGATAAGTTCTCCTTTTTAAGCATTCCTTCCCTTTTATGATCTAGTTTACATGGTTTTATTTTACTATTATAGATTACAGGCAAGGCAGTAATGCTTGATGAGATTATCAATTATGTCCAATCACTGCAACGGCAAGTTGAGGTCTGTTCTACTTCTACTCACATTCCAACGAATCTGCTCTTTTGATTATTATGTTAGTGAAAGAAGGTTTACAACATCGAGACTTTAGGTGATGTAGCTTATATCACTTCCTTTTTTATCCCTGTGGTAACATGACTCGAACCCACGACCTCATTGTTGTAATGAGCACCTCCCTGTAGAATATTTTAGTGGCATGGATCGTTTCTGCTTTCGATGAAAAGTGTAGAAATTGCCAACGGTGGGGTACACTTTTCCAGGCTTTCAAGCCCAAATCATATAGCAAATATCAGTGATAATGGTTTGATCTGGACGAAGCAGAATTATGCTATCCCACTTATTGTTGTCTGTAATTACAGTGTTGGTGTTCATAAGATGCAAGTCTCCTGTAATTGAGGTCCTTCCAAATGGACCTTTATAAATTACTTACATAGTACTTCAACATCTTGCCTCTACACAGCTGAGTTGATTGGCAAGAGAGCCTTATTTTTAAAGGGAACAATGACAAACCTTCCTGATTCCAGTTAGTCAGGAACACAAACAAAGCTACTGATGTAACTGAATGTTCAGTGCAATTAAATTTTGCGTTGAATGAAAACTGTTCTTCTTTCTAAGTTATGTTCTACAGAAACTGTTATTCTTTCTAAGTTGCTTCCATTACTTTTTGCAGTTTCTCTCCATGAAGCTTGCCACTGTCAACCCCGAATTGAACTTTGATATAGAACGCATTCTTTCAAAAGATGTAAGCCATGTAATGATTAACTATTATACTCTACACACACATATACATATACATGTATATTGATGCATTAATCAGTGCAATGATTGAGAGCTGTTATGAGAACCTTGTAGATTCTCCATTCACAGGGTGGTGGATCTTCTATTTTTGGATTTTGCCAAGGAATGACTGCATCACATCCTCATTTGAATGGATTTCAACAGCGCACCATGCAATCAGACAACAGTATTCACAATATCCAGAATTCAGCAAATCTACTGAAAGCTACAAACATGCAGTTCTGCTCCTTGCCACAGGTGATCTGAAGGGTCCTTTTACATTGATCACACTCCCATCCTTTTTCATCTGAAATCATCGGTATATTAATTTTTCTGTCCTCATTCGAATATGGCATCAACTGACAGGTAAGAAGTGTCTGGGACAATGAGCTTCAAAGTGTTGTTCAGATGGGATTTATCTCCAATGCACCTCCTGATATTCTTGATATGCATGGTAGATACACCGAGACTTTTTTTGAATGTTTGGATGTATCCCAAATTGCAAGAGATTAAACTATTTTGGAAGAATGGATGGTATCATCGCGTAGCACATTTGGCGGAAAAAATTTGGACTGTGATTAGGTGGGATACTGCTAGTTGTCATTTCCATTACATTCCCCACAGCGTATCTTTCATATTGAACAGCAGGAAGGAAATCAGACACAGTATCCCAACTGATGTGATTGCTGGTTTCAGTGCCACCCCATGTTCATCATGGATTGCCTTCTATTCTGCCAAAATCTTTTAAACAGTAGCAAATTAATATCCATATGCAACCTAATCTAGATAATCTCAAACTTCACTTTGTTAATCTTGAAAAATTCTTGTGTCTCACAGGTCAGATGAAATAGCAGCATTGAATTTTTTGGAGGGGGACGACATGCTTATCCTCTTTAACAGAAACCTTCAACTCCCAATATTGAAAATATTTACATGGTGTGGATCTTCCCAAATTAACTAAATATGATTCACAACAGTGGGTCACTGATCAGTCCCAGAATCTACCATGACATGTTCCAAAGTCTTAAACAGAAACCGGAAAATTGCTATTGAGTTGTATAGATAGTCCACAGCTCCTAACTGTTTGTTCTTCGTTTTTTAGCAGAAGAAATACATGACAGATGCAAACCCTGTGTAGATAGCCAGAGAGCACATTTGTGAGACTACTTGTTAGTGTGCAAGAAATGACTGTTTTTGTCAGTGTCATGTGGCTGATCGATTGAAAATTACTGCAGAGAGATGTTTAGGAGGAGACACGGAGTCCATGAACTGGTTTGTTGAGTGTCAAGTGATATGGAATCCTTGGATTTGTTTGAGTGTTGAGTGGTATGGAGTCCAAAAAAGGAGTCCATGAGTTTGTGTTTCATATCTTGAAGGCGTGTTGAATCTGTTGATATCATAAACCTGTGAATTTTCTTGCATTGAAAGGCAAGTGGCTGTTGGGACTTGATGAGCTTAAAACCACTGATAAGCAGTGTGATGAACATGAATGGCCAATATTTTTAAAATTTGACGGTGTTTCATGCGAAAATGGTGAGGTAAGATAAATATGAAAATCATCACTAGTTTTTAAAAACACCAGAAATGAGAATATGACATATTTTTAGGAAATTTTCCAGATATTTTTTTTTTTGCTCTCCTTGTGAGATTGGTCTGAAATCTCTGTATTCTGTTATGTAACTTTGCAATACTTTTGTCACTTTAACAGATTGTTAGACAGGCCCCCCTCTGCTGAGCACCATGCTCCCCCAAAGGTTTTTCCTTAGTAGACAATGTAAAGCTCAAAATCAAAGTAGTAAATTTTGTATTGATCTCTATATCGGTCCGGTATTCAAAAAGAAATATTTCTTGAAATTTAAGCGAAATTGTTTGGAATAATTTTTCATAAGCATCTCCATATATATATATATATATATTAAAGGTCCAACTTCCTATTAGACTGAAATGGCCAAGACATTTATATTTGATTGTTTAAGTCTTTAATGCAGGGCCCCAATTTGAGGACCATGATTTCAGCCACTCAGTACAAAAGGATATTGGCCCCATTGTTTGATCAGCCCCCTTATTAAAACCCGTAATTTAAGTGCAAGAGTATTCATTCTCTCACTTGTGTGATGCTCCGGAATCCCACATCGACTATAGAGAGGAAAATGAATGGGGTTATATGTAGAGCTTATACCTTTACCTTGCATGAGGCCTTTTGATGGGTTGAGGCATATCAGAAGCAAAACCGTGAGGCCGGTGGGCCAAAGCGGGCAATATCATGCATGCGTGAAGGGTGGGGCGTGTATAGAGAGGAAAGTGAATGGGGTTATATGTAGAGCTTACACTCTTACCTTGAATGGGGTTATATGTAGAGCTTACACTCTTACCTTGCATGAGGCCTTTTGATGGGTTGAGGCCCATCAGAAGCAAAGCCGTGCATGCGTGAAGGGTGGGGTGTTACAACTTGTATAGTCATAAAAGGAGTCCTGATCCCATTTTGTTTGATAGTTTCACCAAATCCACATTCGCCATCCATACAAAATCTTATCCTTGATTTTTTATTGGTGGCAAATGTGGGTTGGACAAAACATTTCCATATAAATATATATATATATATATTAAAGGTCCAACTTCCTATTAGACTGAAATGGCCAAGACATTTATATTTGATTGTTTAAGTCTTTAATGCAGGGCCCCAATTTGAGGACCATGATTTCAGCCACTCAGTACAAAAGGATATTGGCCCCATTGTTTGGTCAGCCCCCTTATTAAAACCCGTAATTTAAGTGCAAGAGTATTCAGTATTCATTCTCTCACTTGTGTGATGCTCCGGAATCCCACATCGACTATAGAGAGGAGAATGAATGGGGTTATATGTAGAGCTTACACCCTTACTTTGCATGAGGCCATGGGTTGAGGCCTATCAGAAGCAAAATCGTGAGGCCGGTGGGCCAAAGCGGGCAATATCATGCATGTGTGAAGGGTGGGGCGTGTATAGAGAGGAAAGTGAATGGGGTTATATGTAGAGCTTATACTCTTACCTTGCATAAGGCCTTTTGATGGGTTAAGGCCCATCAGTAGCAAAACCGTGCATGCGTGAAGGGTGGGGTGTTACTTGAGGCCCATCAAAAGCAAAACCGTGCATGCGTGAAGGGTGGAGTGTTACAACTTGTACAGTCATAAAAGGAGTCCTGATCCCATTTTGTTTGATAGTTTCACCAAATCCACATTCGCCATCCATACAAAATCTTATCCTTGATTTTTTATTGGTGGCAAATGTGGGTTGGATAAAACATTATCTCCATGTTTGATCCGGACTCGTCATAAAACTAGTCTAGACTCCCGAGACTCCTTGACCAGAGTCTCAAATTATGTTAAGGGCTTTCTTTTTCATCTAGCATAAGACTTAATTGCATATTAAAATGAAATACATCTGCATTCATTTGCACTTGTAAATCTTTTTTTTTTTTTGGTTACATGCATAAAAGCCATACAACCCGTGTAAGAGAACATATGCCGAAAAAAAAAGTGATAAACTGCTTGATGATGGAGCTATCATGTAATATTGTTGTAATGTGGTATTGGTTATTTTCTCATCCTTGGGACCATTCTCGTGCCAGCCCAGTCATGGCCATGGACCTGAATGGGCTGGAGTTGGTAGGCCCTCTGCCATGATATCATGATCCTAAATTCATTGGAACCTTGACCTGGATGATTGTTACATGTTTGGTTGAGGTTGACAATATTGCACTAAGGGTTTTTTCATAATTTTTTTAAAAATCACGTATGAAGCACTCTGTCGAGGATATATGAAATTTCTTTACTCCACCGTGGATTAAGTGTTTAAATTAATCTTCTTGTAAAAAACCCAAATATTGAAATGTTTTTAGGGGACCAATCTAATGTGAGCCAATTATTAGTTTGATGAAATTCAACAAAATCACATACGAGAGTATGTTATTTATTTGGTTGATATCAGTTTCTCATAACAAGCCTCACAGGCTTAAGAGGAATTACAGGTTATTTATTTGAATTCATTGTGAGTGAAGAAGCCAAGAGGAACCCAAGTGATGTTATATTCATATATCAAGATTCCTTTCCTCAAATTTCATGCATACCAAAGGCCAAACAGGTATGTATATTTGATCTATTAAATCTGAGAGAGAACCCCAAAATGGGGCCTAAGTCTTTGGCACATTGCAAAAATGACAAAAATCACAACCATGGTTTAAATTTTAAAATAGACTTTTAAGCTTTTCAAATAGATTTCAATCGAGGACATTCGGCCATATTTTTCAAAAACCCGAAAAATGCCCTTGGGCTTTTCCCCTAAATATAAATATTGTGCTCACATTTGATAAATCTAACCCATTGTCACCTACCTAATCTCATGGATGAATAGGCACTCTCTTGGGTTTTAATTGAATCATACCATTTACAAATTACATCATTGGATTCTTCAATAAAAATTATTTATTCCAAATTACATCATTGGATTCTTCAATAAAAATTATTTATTCCTTTCTCGAGGGTGTTTTTCACATACAACTCACCTGGGCCCACATGAGAGGGATCACATTTCTTTTTAGAGGAGTCCAAATCACATGCAATCAATCCTCTGAGGCTTGGCTTTAACCCAGAGAAATCCAAAGTATGACTTCCGGTGGCATTAACAGCATTGCATTTTCAGGGCCATTTTCTCCACTGCATCTTCCTACCATAAACGGAAAGTTCTCCCTCTTCCCATCCTTGTCGATTCTTCCGCGCGTCTCAGCTTCAGGTATTTTCGACTTGTCCCCAAACTGAATCTTCCACAACTCGGTGATTTTCTTAGCTGTTTCTTCTCTTTAGAGTGAGATTTTCCTGTATCGGGAATTCGATTCTTTCCTCTCTAGGGTTTTCTTATTTCAATTCGTTTGCTTGAATTGAAATCACGTGCTTGTGATTTTTCCTAGGCAGCGATTGATAGATTTCTGGAAAAAGAATTTCTTTTGATTTTTTTTTTTTTTTGGGTTTGTTTGATCAGTTGGTTCCTAGACGGACCCACAACCTGAATTCTGAGAATAACCCAGAAATTGGGCTGATTCAGTAATCCAAACCCTGATTTGCTAGATGGATCATATGATTGCTGTTGCTGTGGTTTCTCCTTCATATTACATTGGTAATGGTGATGATGGGTGGGTATGATATGGAGATTTTGGATTGAGATAAGAACAGGGTTCATTCCGAGTAACGTTACAGTCATAAACAAGGTTGAGTGGATAGTATGACTCACTAAACTAAAATTGCATAGATGGGATAAGCTTTGATGATGATGATGATGATGATGATGATGATGATGATGATGATGGCCTTATTTCTAATTTCCTAAGCACCCACATCAGAGGTGAGATAGATGCTCATACATTCTGCCAAGATATTTAGACCAATAAGTGATTTCAGGTTCATCCCTACACGCCCTGACAAGGGTTACACACTATTACCTTGTGTTTTTGTTTTTTGAGGTTGTACTTATACAAACACATCATGTTTTAGGGGGGCTAATTTTCAATTATGACTTGCAGGCAGACGCAACTTGTCAACTTGTGTTCAAAATCTTAGCCATAGACGTGTTCAACAATTTAGGGCATCTATGGATTTGGAAAAAGAATCACCTATGTTGAATAGGGATCTTTATCCATCTATAGAACCATATAGTTCAGGATTTTTGAAGGTTTCAGATCTTCATACACTATATTGGGAACAATCAGGCAATCCAAATGGTCATGTAAGTAGGCATCCCGCCACTAATGCCAGTTTCCTGGTAACTTCTATGTCCTTGCAAAAAGTAAGCATGCTTTGTTGTTGTTGCTGTTGCTTGTTGCTTGTTGCTGCTGCTTCTTCATATATATATATATATATATATATTTTTTTTTTTTTTTGGTTAAATGAATTGCTACGTGTAGCCTCATTTTTCATTGAGGGATGTCCCACATATAAGCTTTATGACTCTTCCTTTATGTCATTGTCAACTACCAATGGTGAATTAGCCCTGACCCAACTTTGATTTGGACCTGAGCTGCACTGGTTGTGGATTGGAGACCCCAACTTTTCGGTCATAACACTTCTGGTTGGTTGATTAGGCTAAAATTTGGGGCACCCTTATTCCATACACTGATACACAAACCTTGCCACCTCCCCTCCCCTGATCGGTGGTGGTCCCAAGTGGGCCCTACTGATTGTCCATCGTTTATTTGTGTGAGGGACACCCATTAGAAGAAAGTTGCTCAACATGTAGTGATTTTGTAGTGTGGCCTGGATTAGAAATTGCAGTCTGTGGTCCTTCCTGTGGGACCCACCTAGATGCAATGGCAATCATGAGGGCGATAGGTCTTATTGTGGATGGTTTGTAGCCTTGTTGGCAAAGTTCGTCTACATTATATCATTTTAACCTAGATTTATGAGTATTAAATTTCGTCCACATTATATTATCGTAAATTGCAATATCAATAAAAACAAATCTAATAAAAAATTGGATTTCTTATGATAATATCACAATGCAATATTTTCAAGAAAAGACCATGATATTGTCCGGATAAATTCAAAATATCAGCAACTTTTGCAACACTGATAAGTACACCAAAAATCAGCATGATCGGGCTCCAGATATATATGGGCTATGCATGGTTTAGGCCTCAAAATCAGCAGTGCAAAAGGTGTTAAAAGAAAAGGAGGGTGCAATAATCAAACCGCAAATAGAAATTGGATGAGTGCTAAAGTGCCAGGACCCTGCTTTGGCGGGACCCCACTGGGTGATGACCTTTTGCCAAACTGCCAATGCATGGATGTGTAGTGAGTACTGAGTAGTTTGCTTGATGACTGGGTGGCCATGGTGGGTGTGACAGGAGCGTGTCTCGTTTGTTATATGAGGAGCTACATATGTCACATATCTCATGGGAACATTTTTGATATAGACACAGTATCCAACATGTGCCTCCATTCTAAGGCCAAGTATTATTAATCCAAATCAACACTCTCCAAATTGACATTGACCCGCCTGTTTTCAAAAAAAAAAAGAAGAAGAAGAAGAAGAAGATTGAACCACACTAAAAACCAAGTTGTTAAACCTAAAGTGCTTAAAACTATAGATGTGATGGTCCAGAGGGCCTATTTTTACCCATAAATTAATATTTAGCGATGAAAAAATGTTTTAGTTTACCCAAACATAAATTTTAGCAATGAAAAAAAATATTTTATGTTCTTTTAAGTTTTACAGTGCATGGAGCTTAATAAATTGTTGCTTTATCAGTCTCTCTGGGGAGTTTTACATAGCTTTATGTTTTGGCAGCCAGTTGTTTTTCTCCATGGAGGACCTGGTGCTGGAACGTCACCTAGTAACAGAAGATTCTTCGACCCTGAGTTCTACCGCATCATTTTATTTGATCAGGTTAAAATTCAGATGCAATACACTAGACTGCCCATTGCATGCAACCTACATTTCCAGAAAATCTGATTATCAAAAGGCCTGGTTTTTAATAGCGAGGTGCAGGTAGGAGTACTCCTCATGCCTGCTTGGATCACAACACCACTTGGGACCTCATTGATGACATTGAAAAGCTAAGGGAACATCTGGGCATTCCAGAATGGCAGGTTAGGCTGTCATAATTTTCTTATTGCGATGCACAACCCAAAATTGTTGTAAATTTTTGGAGAAAAATTGCAGGTGTTTGGTGGATCATGGGGAAGCACACTTGCTCTCGCCTACAGCCAATCACATCCTATGAAAGTGGGTAACAGTTTTTCTTTTTCTTATTATTGTCATCATCAGGGTATCAGTTTTTCCTTTTCATATTCTTGTCATCGTCATTATTTTATTGTTATTACTGCTGCTTGTACCCTGTGATCTCTGTTTTTCTTTTAAGCACATCGAATGCACAACATATTCAATTTAATTATTTCCTTATTTGCTTTCTTAAGGTTACTGGCTTGGTACTTAGAGGTATTTTTCTATTAAGGAAGAAAGAACTTGATTGGTTTTATCAGGGCGGTGCAGCAGCTATTTTTCCGGATGGTAAGTTTGTGACAGTGCTTCTATTGTTTCTTCAATGTAATATATAACATATGGATGCCAAATAAAGCTCTAAAAAGATAACCTATTTGTCTATGTTCATGTTCCTTGATCAATTTTTACCATTATAGATGTTACACATAAAACAGCATCATTGGAGAAGTTGAATGTTGGAGAAGTTGAATAAGAGATGTATACTGCATTCATTGGCCAGAAGCAGAAACTAATGCCTCCGACAAAGCGAGTATTAAATGCATTAAAGCCTTGGTTTTCAAAATGTTGTGACAGGATCATAGTAATTATGTGGAAGCATAAAAACAAATGCGGAAGCATGAAACAAATGTGGGAAACGGGAAGGATCCAAGATATTTGTGAGAAAAATGAGGCTACCAGTATCTATGTTCACATGTTTCCTCATTTGTTTCATAGTTTGGTAACTGTTGTTCCAAATCACGTATCTTTAAATTATAGCCTTTATGTACCTTTTAGGCATCAAAATTGTGTCTCCTCATCATCCAAACATTGGGGGTTTGTAAGACATTTCGAATTTTATATCTATTTAATGATGCACTCTTTGCATATTTTTACTAATTATGCATATTAAGCATATGACTGATGAAACCATTTCACTTATTCCAATTTCAGCTTGGGAGCCCTTTAGAGATTTCATTCCAGAAAACGAGAGGGGAGATTTTATTACTGCATATAACAAAAGGCTAAATGCACAAAACCTTGAAACGCAGGTGAGAAGTTTCATCTAGATCTAGATTTTATTTCTGTATATAATAAAAGTCTAAACGCACAAGACAATTTGAGCCTTTGTTCAGTTCTTATCTAAATACTCTTGATTCTATTTGGATTATTAGCTCTAGTACTTCAATCACCGTGCTTTTTCAGAAGTTCAAATCTCACGGTCCTTTTCGGAGTTTAATTTTCAATGGCAAGTTCTGATATTATCAATCTGTTTTGTCATTTGTGGCATGTAGTATTTGCATCAAATATTCACCTTTTTTGTAAGTTTTCAATTCATGTTGAAGCGGTTTATTATTTCAGTTCATAATTAGGAAACGGGCAGTGCAGAAAATTTATTGTGGGTTGGAGGTTTTCTTGAAGGTTATCTCATTTTGGGACATCCAGATAATTCTACATGTTTATGTATTAATATTGTTCCCTAGTAATAGCAGCCTCCTTATTAGATCATGATGCTTCATGGAGAAGGTTGCAGTTTAACATCTGTTGTAAAATGAATTATAATTTTGTTGTCTTCTAGAAATGTTCTTATGATATAATTAATAGTGTCATTTGGAATATCTGTATCACTACCTGTTTGAAAATGGGGAGCAGTATCCCCACTACAGATGCTATATCTGTAATTGCATCTGTGTTAGAGTATCATAGATCTCATTTTGTAGTTTGCCGTAGAGCCTGTAACCGTTATTTAATATTTGGTATACCCAGCAATCAGAACTGCTACTAAGAAGACCTTTATCAACAACATTGTAGGAAATCAAAGACCAAGATTTTAAGACCAGCCATGAAAGCAATTATGGTAGCATCTTACACCAAGTTTCCACATTGGTTCCTTGCTTTGTCTTGACAACTATACTTTCTCCTTACATGCCTTGTGCTTTCATTTATTTATTTATTTTTCCCTGCCTTTTTTTTTTAAAAAAAACTATAAAAAATTTATTGCTCCCAGAAAAATAGAAAAAGAACAATTACAACATTTTCCCTGCTAGTTCATCCTATGTAATTTATATTGGCTTGCATCAGGTAAGATATAAAAGATTCAAGGTCATTTTAACTGGTGTAAAGGCAAAAAATAATGTGATAAAAAAAGATGAAAGATCTATTCATCTTTACCCTGGTTTAACACACCAACCAGTTGAAGTAATGGATGGTGGGGGGAGGTTTGATCTCAAATCCCAAGCGGAAGCTTGAAAAAGACCTAGGACTCTGCGCTTTAGGTTAAGAGAACAAGCATCTGCAATGGAAAAAAAAAAAAATCTCTCAAGATTTTTATTAATTGAATGAATATAGAAGAAAAGGAACATAAAAGAATTGAGGCCACCTATGTGGTGCCTTGCTGTTACAGAACTAGTAGAAACAAAACCCAAAAGACCTGTTCTAACTTTATGCTCCCAGCAGTAGGCTGTGCCAGCAGAACAAACCAGAGTAGAAATAAGTCCATGATCAGTGTGTGGCATGATGTTGCTCAGCCCTGGTCCTCCTCCGCGAGCTGCGACTGTTGCTGGTTTCTGCACCGTAGGGAGCTGTGTTACTGGAAGAGGCTTGCATTTCCGGACGATGGTAGTAAAAAGTCCTTGGCCGCCTTTTCTTTTTCTTCATTGAGTGGGATGCAGATGTGTGGCGGGAGGGTGGCCCTTGTAACTGTGACTGTTGGGATGTTATATTTAGCTAGCATATCAGCGACCCTGTGCAATTGTTAATCGTCCACGTATCTAAAGAAGTGAGCATGTGCATGGTTAATGCTGCTGCATCATTGAGCAAGAGGCAAGGTCCACATGTGGGACCCAAGGAAGTTTAGGAATTCTTTATTAATTATTAGTAGCTTCTAATTTTTATTCAAGTAATTGTATTTAGAATGAGTTTCTAATTTGGATAGGTTTATTATTGTGTTTCCTAATTTGATTAGGATTGATTTCTTAGCCCTTAAGTTTCTTTCATTATAAATATTGTAGAGATCAATGATCTCAGGGTAGTGATTTTTGAGTTAATAAAATTTCCCTGCATGGGTTTATCATGGAGAGTTGTCTTCATCCGGTGATTGTTCCAGTGAGAACCCTAATTGTTCTTCGGCACGTGCATCCTAACCCTAGGATTGCATCAATGGTCCGCTTCCACAACAGCATTAGATCCCAGGTTAAGTGTGCTGAATGCTGAATAGTGGTGATGAGTGCAAGACAGTCCCCCTCAATTTGGATTGCTGAGTCATCAAGTTCTGTCACATGTGAAAGACCACGCTGCAAAGCAAGGAGTTCTGCCTCTAGAGGATGAATAGTGGTGATGAGTTCAAGACAGTCCCCTCAATTTGGATTGATTAGTCATCAAGTTCTGTAACATGTGAAAGACGCTGCTGCGGAGCAATGAGTTCTGTCTCTAGAGGATGAGAAGCTTGGACCTCACCTATGTAGGCAGTTACCACATTACCATATGGATCTTGAATAAGTCCTCCTATGCTGGCTTTCCCATTCAGCTCGTTAAATGCACCGTCAAAATTCAATTCGATCTAACCAGGAGGAGGCATCCACCGGTCCGATGATGTAGTTTGATTTGAGCCTGGACCTGCATAAAGATGAGAAATATTCCATTCAAGAATTGCTTTTATTGTTTTAGACTTTATCTGAAAAGGGTTCACCGGATGGTATTGGAAAATATAGTTGTTGCAGTTCTTCCAGAGGTACCAACAAGGTACCAACACAATGTTATTCCCAGTCTTCAATTGGCAGTGGAAGCAAGGTTCCAGAACCAGAAGGAAATTGAGGTGTTGTTGTGTGGTTTTTGAAATGACCCAGGGATAAGATCCCAATCTTTTTTGGCAGAGGAACATTGAGCAAAGATGTGGTCAACAGTTTCTTCATCCTGATGACAGATTGGATAGAGAGCGTCAATGGAGAGTGACCATCTTGCGAGTGTAGATCGGGTAGGCAATTTGTTAAGAAGCAAGCGGTAACAGAACATTTGCAACTTTAGATGGGATGTCCATCTTTCAGATTAGACGCCAGGGTAAAGAGGGACCTTTATGTCTGGGTAACAGATGCTTGTACAAGGCCTTGAAGCTGCACGTGCCTGCTGGCTCAGATTGCCATCAACGGATGTCTTGATCTCCCAAAGGTAAGGATAGGATTGCTTGAACGTCTGCATTCCACATGAACTTCAGCATTGTAGCATTCCAGCGTGGGCCATCGTGTGTGAATCAATTCAGCTACCTGGAGATTGTGGAAATGAGACATTGAGGATTGGATAGATAGAGGAACTGTATCCAGCAAAACCCGCCTTTGTGGGCGTAAGATACCCAATCCTGGGACCCATTCATCATCTAGGGGGCCCTAACAGCAATACTGGTACCTATCACCCATTTTTGGTGATCGAGGATGATGCTTTTGTGTCGAAGTATTGTTTTCCATGTCTTGGAATCAGACCTCTTAGGTGTACACTAGCAAGACAATTTTGTCTTAGGTATTTTTGTGAAAGAACATTAGCCCACCAAGCATTTTCCTGAATCAAAAATTGCCAAACTAGTTGGGCCATTCCCGCCTTGTTTTGTATAGTGATTTTCCGTATACCCAGTCCACCATCCATAACTGGTTTAGTGATGGTAGACCAGGCGATTGGACTCCATCCTCCAGTAGCACATGACCCTGTCCATGGGAATGAGGATTGGGCAGAGGAGATCCTCTGAAGTTTTGACTTCTGTATTGCCTGCAAACCAGCCCAATATTTGAGGGATGGCAGTCAGCACTGATTGCAGTAGTGTTTTCTGCCCTGCTAAGGAGAGGGACTTGCCCCTCCACTGGTTTATCCTCTTGTTAAGTCTTGAGTGAAGCACAACCCCAATGTTAGAGCTAGTGTTCCCCAATCCAATCGATTCCCCGAGGTATAAAAATGAAGAGGTGATTCCCAAAGCTGATTTGGTTGCATTAATAGATTGTCGGTCAGTGTTGCAGCTAAAAGTGAGACTTGATTTCTGATGATTTATACATTGACCTGCTCCTCCCCCATTTTTTTCCAGAATGCTTTTGACTTTGGTGGCACTTTGACTCCTGATTTACTTCTAATTATAACTTTCAACTTTTGCTAAACATAAATCTCTTCTAAACTAAGACTTTTAGATTTAGATACTTTCTATAACAGAACTCCTAGTTTGATAATGACACATTTCACTGTGTCCAATGAGACGTCTTAAGCTATGCACATGGCTGGTTAGGTGCCCGTGGAGAACCCAAAGAAGACTGATTTAAAATCATTGGGGCCCTGAACAGTTAGATCATGCACCAGTGGGCCTCACCTGTTTCTTAATCTGATCTTACAGTTGTATCAGTTCAGACCCCTCCATAGATATCTCACCTGTCTTCACTGTTGCAGATTTAAGATTCCCCCATGCGGTTTTGCATTCCCAAGATTAAATCTCCAAAACTGTGAATCTTCAAAATAAAAATTACTTTTTTTTCTTCGAAGATTTGATTGCCAAAGCTGACCCTTTTGATGAGATGAACTCATTTAACACCCGCTCAGCTGTGTGTTTCCCACGTCTAAATAGACGTGCTAAATTAGCAACTTAACACCACACTAGCACAATAACCTGTGCTGAGCACGGGCAGGTCCAAACATTGCAAACTAAGTATTCATATATAAAACGACTAAACAATTGCAAAGAAAACTAAATTGACATAAAAAGGGACATAAAAATAAAAGAAAATTAACTCATAGATTCATTACCTTCTAACAAAAATCTCCAAATAATCATCACCTGCTAATCTTATTCCTAAATTTTAGAAAGAAAACAAAAGAAAAGAAAAGGTCAAAAGTAAATGTTTGCATGTTGAGAGAGCTAAGTAGTATAGAGTGAGAATAGAAGAGTTGGGGTAGAAAGAGAGTTTTTTGAGAAAAGAAGAAGTGGAACCTTGAAAAGTGGAGTGTGGACGTGAGTGGTCTCATGAGATAAAGAATAAATAGTTGGATAAAATAAGTAGTGGAAAGACAATGTGGAGTATTTGAAAAAAAAAGGGATTACTTCCAGTCAAAGTCAAAATTGCAACTGACATTCAAAATCTAAGCATAACACTCCACTTTAATATAGTACAATAGCTGCACATGGTTGGGTGTTGGTCCTTTTTCTGGTGCTGTTGCCTATGGGCCTGTTGGCCCATGGGCTAGGCCCAATGAACCTTGGCTGGATCCAACCCATGATTTAAAAATCATTCTGCAGCAGCCCCTTTGGCTTGCAATGCAAAGTCTATAAAAACAGATACCTTAAAGAGGACAATAGCAATCTCTATTCCCAAACATATCTTAAAAGGACATGGAAACCCCTGTCCTCAAGCTTTCTTCTGAGATCTTATATTCTCAGTTTATCTCACTGTTGTTCTCTTCCACTTGCTGACTATCTCATTGACAGCCGCCTCCACCCCTACTCATTGTTTTATATCTCAACCATGGGTCAATGGTTTCTCATTTGCTGAATTGGCCTTTGAGGAATCTCATAGCAGCAATGCATGATGTACAAAACATCTAATTAGGACTTGAAGATTAAACAAGTACAACAGGTAACATAATGGTCTTCCTCCTCCCTCCTTCCCCAAGCTCTGGTTTGGGCAGTTTCAGCTTATTCCTTACCACTGTTGTTGCATGACATTCAATGCTAGATCTGAGTTATGCAATGAAATACACTCTTATGAGATACCCGAGTGATTATCAGCATGTCGTTTGCATTGTTTTGTTTTCAGAAACATCTGTTGTACTTGACTATCTCATTTCGTTTCAGTATGCAGCTGCCAAAATATGGACAAAATGGGAAATGATGACTGCGCATCTTCTTCCAAATGATGAAAATATTAAGAAAGGAGACAGTGATGCTTTTTCATTGGTTTGTTGACTTTATGCTTAATAGCATCATCATACTTTTGTTCTTTTATTTGTTTTTTTTTTTTTTTTTGGTTAAACGATTGATATGCACTTGATGTGAAAAGTATGTAACTACTTTACCAGTGGTTTTATAGCTTACAAAGAGAACCTCTTCTGACACACATGATGTAAAAATGCTTTTGGGGTTTACAGTTTCATTATAAGAAATGGGAAATGCTTAAAGTCTTGTATACTCCATGTTTTTCTCAGTGTTGAAATTAATATGTTGCTGCTACCCATGGTCATCTTCATCGTAGCCTTCTTTCATCTATATGGGGTCAGCGTACCGTCAGTATCTTTTGTATCAAAAGCATGCAGCCAAGTTACATTGAGGAAAGATATTTATTAAAGTTTCTTGGGTGTGTCGATCCCTGATTTGTCTTTGGGGGATGTACCTAAATGGATATTGTAGTACTGTCTGTTGCATCAATTATATACACATGCATTCACTGATTTCAATTCTTGCATCTCCTCTTAAATTAAATGCTTTGTTTAATTAAAATTCACAAAGATAGGCTGATATTTCTAGCTTTGATTCAAGTACTCAAATAAAATGATTATTTAATTACATCTCACTTGAAATCTGTAGGCATGTATATTTAGCAGTTAAGTTTGGTTATCCTTTCAGTTTGCTTTGCACCAAACATGCTCTCACCCTTTATTCCCTATTATTTCCATTTTCTATGTATTTGGTTATTATGTGTAGGCATTTGCACGGATCGAGAATCATTACTTTATAAACAAGGGATTCCTGCCTACAGACTCATTCTTGTTGGATAACATTGAAAAAATACGGGATATTAAGACTGTAATTGTCCAGGTACATATGTTAATCACTTCTTTTAGCCAATTATTATGGAATATTGTTGCATATGATACATAGTGGATTACAATTCCATTGACAATTCATATCTATAGGATACTGCTCAGTTCCTGTATTGTTGACTATTAAGCTCTGCATAAAAGGTCCACATTGATATTTTCCAAATTCCCACCATTTTTTTTATAACAAATTCCCACCATTTTTAAGCGTTGTAATATTTATTTATTTTTTATTGGTAATGAAGAACAATATTAAAGATGAAGAGAGTCACAACCAAAACAAAAATACTCCATCCCAATGGTAGGGAAAAACAGCAGTATATTAAAATAAAAAAAAAACAAAAAAAATAAAAAAAAAACAGCCTGGTCCAAGTTCGGGTGGGAATGCTCACTAGGGAATAGAATATTTTGTTTTGGCAGGTAGGTCAAGTTTCCCTACTCCTTCATCATCGGCTTTAAGGGATGGTGTGGAATCGTGTATTGGCAATCCTAGAGGAGATTCGAGAGAGAAATTACATAGTGAAAGCAACCAAAATCTGAAGACCTATTGACCAAATTACTAATCCTATTTATGACAACATCAATTTGAAATAGTTTTGCTTTGTCATTGCATTATGAATCTTGCTGGGAAATTTGGGTTATATGCTTTTGCTTCATCAAATGTGTTAGTTTAGTGGCAGAATATCTAGAAGATATGATCGATAACAGTCAGCAAGTATCTATAGCACAAGTACCTTACAAAACCAAAGTCAACTAATCTGCCAGGCTTCAACAATATCTTTAACCTTCCAATAAAAACTTTTGCACTTCGTCTAGATTCTTGGAAGAAAACTTTGCTTTTCTAATTTCTTGGAGTGTTTGCTGTCTAATATAATCTTGACCATTATATGGTCTATCCTACACTCAGAGGAGACCATAAGCAGTCAAGTTGATTAACCGTAAGATCTATGATCATTTGCTATTTGTTTAACTTTCCTTTTCTCAGACCACAGGATTAAATGGTTTACGTGGCCTTGTGAAAATGATTCATGGAACATGTTCACTCCATGATAATGCCCACTGGGTTCTCAGATTGATGATTGAATTATTTTTGCTCACTGTTCATAAGACATACTATTGGGTAATTGTTAGTATCATGCCATAGGTGTGACTTCAGCGAATGTGACCTGGGAACAGTAGGATGAACTGCATAAGCAGTCTAGAAAGGCTAGAATAATTATCTGAGTATAAACAGAAGATCATATCATAAGATATCCTATTATGATTCTGATCCTCGTTAAATTTTTAGGATTTTTTTATATACATTATTGTAGACAAGAATTCCTGTTCTTGGATGGATGATGTGATTTGATATGAAATGTTGTAGGAAGATTTCAAGAAACTGTGCTTTCATGGATTTGCTAATCATTTGATAAATGTGGAATAATTTCACAGGGAAGATATGATGTGTGTTGCCCAATGATGTCTGCATGGGATCTACATAGAGCATGGCCTGAGGCAGAATTTAAGGTCAGACTAGCCATTTAATCTGTAGTGATATCTTTACATTGGTTTCTCATTAGATGGGGTTGCACTCTGGGTGATCAATACGATGTCATTCCATATGTTTGTCATGTTGTGATGGGGTTGCTTTCTGGGTTGAACAGGGAGTTCTGTGGCTGTTTCTCACTTTTTAACTGTTACATACTTCAATGTGACTGGACAAGTTATGCTATAACTTGCAAGTTGCCACCTTAATATAATGTTCCATTCAGATGTGCAAGGACTAAACTGTTGCTTAGAAATCTAGTAATCCATTTTGAAATCTTTGTGATGGCATGGAAAACCTAAAACTTAGCTGGTTCACTTCTACTTTTATGCATTTTCCAATGAAAAACTATTATTAACCCAATTTTTTGACAGACAGTATACAGGCAATTTTGCAATCAAGGGCCAACAGTTCTTTCTTGTCTATAATAAGTTGAATAAATAATCTGTTGCCATTTGGTTCTGCTGCAACAAAGCATCATTTGTTTCCTTGTTTTCCTTATTTTTTTGTGACTGTAATTGGTGGGTGTTCTAGCAGAATAGATGGTTACTCATTTTGCTGTGTTTGGAGTGACATTGAATCATATACCACTTTAAGTGGTATGCTGCTACTAATTCTTCTTCCATCCCAAGTCAAATCCAGTCTCTGGATATTGATTTGCTGGTGATTCTTCCCTTCCATGAGATTGGAGAGAGGAGAATATGAAAGCGTCTCTTCTTGTCTTCTTTCATATGTGGATGGGAATTGGGCGCTTCTTTTTCTTGGAGGGTAGCTGGGCAAAGAGAGATTGGGAAAGACTTATCAAATAAACTAAAGCGGTAAAGTTTAGATGCATGTTGATTATGGAAGTCCCTTAGATGGAAAGATCCATATGAGGCCCACCTCTATGCAACATCTTGAATCCATAAGATCATCCTAAATCCTAACCTTTTGAACATGGCCCTAAAATTTAATGGTTTAAAGGCATCATTTTATTATGATTTTAATCCAATGGTGAGGAGAAGTTGGATGGATGTCAAATTTGGACTCGTGACTATTCTTTTCTTTTTTTCTTTTTTGGTGGGGCCTAGTGTGTGTGAAAAGACTAAATTGACTCAACGTGGGCCCTGTGACTGAAAAAAAAAAGGGGCAAAAAATGGGACACTTTTAAAGTAGGGCATTTTTAGAATTTTCCTATATGTTCATGTGTCTATGCATACATACATACATAAGGCCCTCAGTCTATCTTTCATAGTAAGGTGAGAGATGTTCTCATAGGAGCATCTCCCATATATATATCTCTCTCTCTCTCTATATATATATATATATATATCACTTGATTAAAAACTTGTTGATTCCCAAATAAAAAGGCACGGGGATGCCTATTTTACCTAACCATGAAGTTTTCATCCACCAAAGAAGGGGGAAAATCAATGCATGGTTTTCTAATATCGCAGACTGATATATGAGCACACTTCCACAAAAGGAAAGAGGTCGAACTTCTCTTAGAGAACCTAGAAAATGCAATAAGAAAACTGGCTGGAATACATGAATATTAGGGGTGCACAAAAATACTGCTAAATCGGTAAACCGATTTGGGCGGTTCGGATCGGTTTTGTAGTAGATCAGTTCGGTCGCGGTTTGGATTTCCTTCAAACCATTCCGTTTAGTTCCGTTTTCGGTTTGAAGGTGCGGTTAAACCGCTTAAACAGAATCAATTATATAATATATATTTAAAATATATTAAGGAATATGAAAAATTACTTGAAGAAAACTTGAACCCTCACTCCGTTACTTGAAGTCCAACATCTCTTACCAATTGAACTGCCATTTTTTATTTTTTGAAAAAAAAAGAAGAAAAAAAAATTGTAACCGAATCAAACCGAACTGGTTTCTTTCAGGTTTGTTCGGTTTGGTTTGGGAAAATAGAAAAGGGAAGTGCTCCTATGAGAGACACTCTCACCAACTTGGTGAGAGATGGGTGGGGGCCCTCACATTTAAGTTGGGGGTCCTTACATTTAAGTTGGTGAGAGTGGATATGGAAGTGAGGCCCCCCACCCATTTCTCACCAAGTTGGTGAGAGTGTCTCTCATAGGAGCACTTCCCAATAGAAAACGGATGGGTTTGGTTTGTTTGATGGTTTTCCCTCTAAACTGATCCGAACTACCCATGTGCACCCGTAATAAATATATCAAGGCGCAAGTATGGTTGCTTTACCTTGTTGGCTGAAATGACCAAAATGGGCAGCTTAGTTGCATTGGGGAGAAGGATGTGTAGGAGATCTATTATATGGGAGGCAAGTGATGCTTCAAAACCATATGCTACATTCTCCCCAACCCAGTAGAATGGCTTAACCATCAATTGATCTAGAGCATTCAAAATTATTAGGTACACTCAAAAGTTATGCTTTGGTCAAACCCATTGCTATAGAAATCCATATACATAATTCATCATCACCATAAAAGCCATGCCCTATCTATGTTGGGGTCGGCTACATGAATTCTATTTTTCCATTTCGATCTATCTTAAGCCAAATCATTATAAAAGTTGCATGTTTTCTGGTCCATTTTTACTGCATACATCCACGTCCTCTTCCCCCTAGTGGGCTATCAACCTGTATAGCCAATTTTTTCCTTACTGGTACCTTGTTGGCCTACGTTACATGTGCCCAACTATCTCAAACAGGTTTCTTTAATTTTATATCCTATATTCCTATTGATGATATCCTAAATGCTCTTTAAAGCGCCCGTTCCTAATTCTATACTTCCGAGTTTAGCACACATCTACCTCAGTATTCTCATCTCTCCTACATCCATTTTGTGCATATGATGTTTCTTGATTGGTCAGCATTCTGCTTCATAGGTCATAGCTAGTCTAATCAATATCTTGTAAAAAATTTACTGGAATCTTGTTGGCATCCGCCGATCAAGAAGCACTCAAAAAGTAATTCTCCACTTCAACCATCTTGCTTTATCTTAACATTTCCAATAATGTGTCCATCCTTACTGATTATCGACCAAGGTAATAGCAAGAATCTATATAGGTAATAGAAAGAATCTCTTTGTGGTATCTCTTGGGCTTCAATTCTCATAATAGCTTCAGCTCTGCTCTTTTGCACATACTCACTGAAGTTGCAATACATGTATTTGGTATTTGTACGGCTTGTTTTAAAACCTTTGGATTCTAAAACCTACCACCATGTTTCAAGTTTTGCATTCGCATCATATCTTAATTCATCTACTAATGCTATATCATCTACAAATAACATACACTAAGGTACCTCCACTTGAATATAAGTAATTAACTCTTCCATAATCATTGTAAATGGGTAATAGCATGGGGGTGGCCCTGATACAAACCCATTGTCACAAGAAACTCACATATCTCTACATAAATAGTGTTCACACTTGTTACTACTCATTCATATATGTTTTTAGTAATTTCAATGTGACCTCTTGGAACATTCATTTTATACCCACCAAATTGAATATCTAGTTATCCTATCATGAGCTTTCTCTAGTTAAACTATTGTTCTAAAACACTGAGCCTTAAACTTCTGGTTTTCTTTTATTTTATTTATAGCTTTATTTATTTATGCAACCCATGGAGGTTTTTACAATACATTAATGGTTGCTAATTCGTTCCTATTGAATCAAACATTTTTCATCTGGAGCAGGTTGTCCAGGATGCAGGTCATTCCGCAAATGAGGCAGGCAATGCTGCTGAACTGGTGGCAGCAAATGAGCTGCACAAGAACATCTTGAAGGCAAATGGAGTTTCACACAACTAGCACAGTTGCTTGGACATTGGACCACACAACTTACATCCAAAGTAGAAGTAGATCAGTAATACATAATGACATATAAAGCTTGCAACTAATGGGTTTGTGCTCTTGTTGCGGAATGAAAGTACAAGTTTCCAGTACCATTTCTTGTATTGGATACCATTCAAGCTGGATATTAAAAAAAAAAAAAAATGCCAAAGGGGCCGTCCATTGAATTGAGAATTGGAATAAGAGGACCGTAGTTTATGACATTTGACAACATAAAAATGAAGAAAATCTGATGTGGATGTTAGCATATGAAAGTGCTGAGTTGATATTAGTAATTTTGCAACACTACCAGTAATAATGATAAAAAAAAAAAATTCTATTGAGTCCTAAATTAGCAGTCAACGAAATCAAGAGAAAACAGAGGCATGGCTGATGGCAGCAATGCCGTCTTCATGGAGACTGTGGGTCTCGTACGGTCCTGCATCAAAAGGATCACCTCCCTGACCCAAATGCAGTTGTATTTCTGAAGCAGGGGCCTTTATTGTGTATTCAAGGTTGATTCATCAATTCACAATCAAATCATAGGTCAGAGACCTATGTTTCCTCGGAGGAGCCTACACTCTAGACTCAGCTGTGGATATGCTATTAGACATCTGATGTACAAAATCCGTGTGCTGAGGTGTTCACAGTGCACTGAGTCATCCATTGAAAATCATGTGAGGACCAGAACAGCTATTTGCCCAGGGCGGTTGGTTCAGTGTTTCAAAGTAAATATATCTCAGCTCTCCGGTTTTTCTTTTTGCACTCATTCCCACCTTAGATGCCAAAAGTGGTCCTTCTATTATTAATACAGCATTAATACAAGCGTTTTGATGGCACATTGAATTAAATACTAATAGTCAAGGTTCAGGACACCATGTCCTGGTGTCCACGTCATTTTTCTAGTTGATGCAAGCATCAGACCATCACCCGCTACTATCAATTTGTGGACCACCCAAATCAAATGGCTATCAATTGATACATCACCGAATGCCATTATGACTTTTGATTACTTTTATAGAAGATCATAAGCCTCATGTCGTGCTAGTTCAATGCCTCGGTGCCACATCTCCATATATGAATTGTAAAACAACTCCTAATATTATCGGACTGTATACCTTGACATCATGTTGAATAGAACTCTCACTTCATTTGGTTGAACCATTGGTTTAATCAATATTTAGATATGGGTTTAAATCAAATCAGCAGATGATGGACTTTGCCCCCTTTACTTTTTATTGACGTAGTAGAGGTACGTGAGAAAAGACAAAGTGATACATACAATGGTTACCATTGTAAGGAAGCGTCTTTGTTAGTTGTTACCACCCTTTTCACTTAATTACTGTGCAATTGTGTGAAAATGTGCTAATGCAGATGTTTACATCCTACATATAAATGCTGGGAAGATAAGAGGGGTTCTGGTTTATGGATGGCCATTGGCCACCCATCAATTTATGAGACGTCCCCAAGTAGGAGCTAAATATCTCCTTAGTTATAGGAGAAACTGAGCTTGAGGATCATATATGACAAAATCAATTTATATTAAACTCGTCCCTTCTTCACCTATCATCATTTCAGTACTTTCAACAATATGCATTTTTATTTTTATTTATTTTTACTGGTAGAGGGTTCACAACCCTTTAGGCTGGACTAATCCCTCCGGTCCAGAGGAAAGTCCGGTAAACTCCACTATAGCCCTAGTGTGGTAGTGCAGTTTCGAACTCACAACCTTTAATTTTTTTTAGGGCTCCACAATATGATGCAACACTAATAAGAAATTCATCAATAAGCTTTTATCAAAACATACAGTAATAAAATAAACTGCTCAGCTGAATAGGCTTATAGTTAATTTTATTTATTAATCTTGTCATCCACTGTCAAGGAGCGTTAATCGTGTGGTACAAGTTGTCAATGGAAGGTGGACCCCACTCACTACACTGTAGAAACATATCAAAATAGCTATTAGGCCACAAGTCTTTTTTCTTCGCAGGCATTTAAGAGTGGAAGGTGTTCCCTAGTTCCTTTACCACCTGTCATATTCATGCGGTAGAGGAAAACTTTACACCATTGCTTTGAGTGGAAAAATACTTTTTACAGAGTATAAGGTGCAGACGACTTCAGTATCCTTTTACATGTAAGTGACTTAATTTTAATAAGAGAATCTTTCTGCGGCTTGTCAAGATGAAATTTGCCAAGGACCCTGCCACAGGGTTATTTTGGGTAAATCTCCACCATTTAAAACACAAGAAGCAGCCTCATTAAAAATAAAAATAAAAAAAACCCTCATTTCTGCTATCTATGGTGGGCCCAACTATAATCAATTCAAAACTCAAATCTTATATGACAATCACATTGTTCATTTGAACTCTTCTCGGTGGCGTTGTTTAGAGATAAAATTTAAGAGTTTTAGTGTTAATCTCGTGCATTTGTTGTGAGAAAAAATGGGGTCCATATGGAGAAAAAGTAGTAGCAATTCCTTAGCCCTTTTGAGAGGAGGAGGGAGAGAGAAAAATTAGGAGCTAATTTTTGGGTTATGTTAATTATTGTTATTGCCAGTAGTTTGGACCTAGAAACACCAATGTGGGAGGTCCAGCTGAAAACCTGCTCTTTTCTCTTACTTCTTAAATTTACAAATTTGTTAGTGATAATTAAATTATTCATTCGTTTAGTCCAGCAATACATAAAAACTATGATTCAAAGGAAGCGTGTGGAAGGCCACTTGGGGAATTCGGTAAAAATAGACCCACTTGCATGTACAAATCAATCATTTCTCTCAATGTAGAGTACTGTATCCTCTCTTAATAATACTGGATAATGCCCACACAGCCTTTAATGGTTGTAGATCTATTCCCTAGTTAACTGTAAATTACATTATTTCAGCTGTGTGGACTGTCATAGCATCCAAGTGGTTGACTGCCCAGGGAAAGTTGCTTGAGGGCTACGTTATTGTTTGTAATTGGCTTTAGGAATATTATCTAGAAGTAAATATGGATAATATCCTGACTGGACTTGAACAGTCCTTGATTCACACTTTGTTTCTTTTGTGACTAGTTTATAATATGTGAGATTTAACCCATATCCCACACATTGAAATAGAATTAAATAAAAATAAGTAATGAATAAGCCACACATTGAAACAATTTTCTTATTGTCACCAAGTCCACATTCAAGTATATACAGTGAAGGGCACACAAAATGCTCATACCGTCTTGATAAATGGCTCCCAAAAACCTACACGTTCTCCCATTATATTAACAGTATTGTTATTACTGGCTTCATCAATTGGAAAGTGCAAAGCCAGTTACCGTAAAAAGAAATGACATGACAAATGCCCATTCAATAAACATGCACAACAAAATATAAACCTAACAAATCACCATTTAGAAAACATTACAACATTCACTAACAAGATCCTCAAAACTTTTAAAACAACATTCCGATGCAACATCCCAAAACCATCTAAACAACATTTAGATACAACACCCATCTCAAAATCATCTAAACAACATTTAGATTTTTTTTTTTTTTTTGTTGAAACTGAAGCTTTATATTAATAGGGACTTGATACAAGGAAGAGCCTGAACAGACTTACAATTTGATACCTAAAAACACTTAGCATTATAACAAAAAGACAGGGTTGTCATCAGTGCTCCTGCTGCTCCAAAATGTGATGCTCTTGTAATTGTGGTGTGTTACTCCCTCTCTGCACTTCCTGCACAACAAAAGCCACATCTCAACATGAGAATAACACTACAAAATTGAGTTGTAAAATAATCATTAATAATCAAACGACATGTCGAAACATTAGAACAAAAATATGATACATAAACTTGTAGGCATAGAGAAGTGCCAATGAACTTGTTAGGAGTAGACTTGTTAGAAGCATCACCTTTAATAAATGAGTCGGAGTTGATTTAGAAGCATCACCTTCAATAAATGAGTCGGAGTTGATGTGTGAATTCAAAGCATTGTATAGCTAAAAAAAGGTTTTTTGAACAGAAATTTTTGATACATGTTGAACAACAAAGAATTGCAAAATAACAAAGAGTTGCTATCATTAATTCTAAATGAAACAATGAAATGTTTTACCACAAAAAATTCCTGCAATAAAAACCAATTTAACCAACGCAATTGAGAATGCCAATTTAACCAACTCAATAAAAAAAAAAAAGAAATAAACTGTGGAAAACCAATTTAAGATGGCGAAAAATCAGTTCATGGGATGAACCAGTAGGCACAGAAGCACATGTGCACATACCCTGCTAAGGGAACTAACAAGGTCAGTTTCTGATATCCATGTCAAAATCTGTTGCATAAGCTTTTTAGCACTTGGAAGAAGATGAAAAGGTGCTGGAAGCTATCAAGCTAGGACATAATTTTTTGTTAAACTGTAATGATGCCACCAGCCAGAACAAAAAAAAAAAAAAAAAAAAAAAAAAAAGGCGCTTTCTAAGCAACTAAGCCTAAATGGCTGAAACAGTCATGCATTAAATCTAAATCTATAAAATAGATACACGAAGGCTCATCCTTTTTTCAGGAGGGAGCTTCAACACTTGTTACGTTATTTTCCTTGGTGGTGAGGACCACCACCTCCTACTCCAACGCCTTCGGCCATTTATTCATACTTTACTAATATCCCTAAAGCTCCCTGGTGTCGATGTAAAATATCTGCTGAAAAACCCTCCCCATATGGTTTTCCCATACTGATAAAAAAACCCTCTCCATTTTCCCATACGGTTTTGGGCTTGCCCTTTATTTTATAAAAACTCAGAAACCCTTCGTAGCAACTGCAGTATTGGTATTGTATTTCATTTTTTGTGCAGCACCCATTATTGTAGCCTGATTATGCGGTCAGGATCCCCCACGTTGATGCTATTTCGAGTGACCATAATCCCATATTACCGAGGGTTACTGGCACTGCTCAAGGAGAAGAAGAAACAGGAGGTGCTCCCACCGCTCAAAGGGAAGAGGAGGGGCATGTCATGCTATAAGTTTGAACGTAATAAAAAACCAACCTACAGTATGGCATACTAAACCCCATGCCCCTCGTCTTCCTCAGCGGGTTAGCACCTCCTGTTCTTGGTAGTTCAGGATCGGGGTTAGCACCTGTTTCTTCCGCTTGCACGGACCTCTCGTTTCCCGATAATACGGGATTATAGTTACTCGGAGGAGCTCCGAGGTATCCTGACAACATAAATATCCTATAATAATAGGTGCTTGCACAAAAAAGAAAATACAAAATCAAGACTCTCATGGCAACGAAGGGTTTCGGATGTTTTCCGGTGATTAAAAAATACAGTACAACCCCAAAAGCGAAGTGGATAGGAAAACGTGGAGAGTTGTTTTAAAATTGGCACCAGGAAGCCTATTAAAATAAGAAGAAAGAGCTGAAGGCTGTGGTGGACTCAGAGGAGGAGAAGAAAGAGGTGGAGTCGGAGAATGAGAAGGAGGTGGAGTAGGGGTCCGAGTCGGAGAATGAGAAGGAGGTGGAGTAGGGGTCCGAGTCGGAGAATGAGGTGGAGTCGGACTCGGAGAATGAGGTGGACGCTCAAGTTGGTCCCTCACAGACGGGAACGACGGGCAGAATCATCAACTCCGACTGAGGAATGAGGAATATTACCGGAAGACATCATTCTCTTTGAGTTTGAAGAAGAAACCTCCAGGTTATATATTATATATCCAAGCCTTGCCCAAAATCAGACTTGGCTGCAGATATCGGGCCAGGCCTTAGCCCGGCCCATGACCACCCCTCGCTCCAAGTCAACAACTACGGGCTTCCTGTTGAAAAAGGTTTGCCTTGGGCCTGCTACGGTTGTAACGTGCCTGGACTGCCATGGAGGACGTCCAAAGCACTGCTGCTCTCTGTGTCTTTCCGCTTGAGACAAGTTTCTTTGATTCAAATCTCTTCCTTTTGCTGACAACTTAAAAAGGACATGACATGTCTAAATACCATTCCAAATGGACACACCGAAAGCAGTTGTCAAACCCACTAAAACTGGATTCAATTGTTTTGAAGACACAACCAGACCCGCATAGAAGAGATGCCAAACGGCCACAAAGTTCTTCTTTTTCCCTACTTCTTTCTGATCCGGCAAGAGAAGCAAAGAAATAGGAGCTGCGCCCTTGCTGAACATGCAGTCTCCTCTTCTGGTATCTTGTCTTTATCAAGCAGAAAAGTGGAACTAATTGTCTACAGGATCATTAAATTTCTTCTATAATCCATGAGATAATTAAGAGTCATAAGGGTTTTGTATCTTTTAAAGCATTATTAAAATACTATTTTTTGAATGATAAATTCATGTCAATTAAATGTCGTTTTCACCCTTCAAGTCTCTCGTCCTTGCATAGTTTGAAGAGAAAATATCTATCTATTTAAAGCCTTATTAGATCACATCTTTTCCAATGTTTATTCATGTGAACGAGATGTATTTTTCACCTCTAGTCTTTTGTCCTTGCATAGTTTGAAGAGAAAAGAAAACGCAATTTCATCCAAACAAGAGTAATGGGCACCTACTACCATAGTAATCCATTACCCTTAAATTATTGAGTTGGAAGGCATTCTTTTAAATTGGATCACATCCATATAAATGGGTCCCAAAGACGTATTTTATTTAAAAGATAAATGTGTATTTGGTAAGACACATTCAAACATACATTCACAAATGGGCCCCAAAAAGCTGACTTGGCTTCTCTTAATGCCAGAATTGAATTTTTTTTCCAACCGCTATCAGGCTTTAAAGAGAAAGATGGTCTTTTTCATTCATTTAAGTCCCTTGTCCTTATATAGTTTGAATAAAAAAAGTCACATTTAACGTAATTAGAATTTAAGCATCTGTACTTAGATTTTAAAAGATTGTATTATACTACATTCTAAACTTAGTTTTTCTTATTCCTAAATGTAGGATTCTAATTTTGGTACGACGATGCTGAACACATTGATGTTGTTGATGATCCAAAAATACCATAAACACAAAATCGTGGCACACTTGATGATGGGAGCAAAGACGGGATTGAGACTGGACATGATTTTAATCATTGCATTTAATTGGTTTTGAACTACAAAAAAAAAAAAAAAAAAAATGTTTTTGCTTGCACTTTGAACAGTTTTGAATGGTAGATTTTATTTTATTTTGTTTGATGTTAATTTTTAAATAATTGATGCTTAAGTTTTGGAGCTTGCAACTTAAAAGTGATGATAAAATAAGATTTGAGTTTTTTTTTTTTTTTTTTTTAATCTTTTGCATTCAATGTTTGGTTGTAAATATTTTGTAATATATAAGATTTTTTATTTTTTTCTTTCTTATTTGAGTATTTTTCCTGGATATAAAAATTTATTGATATCTCAATATATATTGTTTATATTTTTTTACTATTTGATCTATTTTTAAGCCAAGCCCAACAAAGTTGGGACGAGGCTCTAATGATGATAATAATGATGATTTGATCTATTTTTAAATATTTTAAAAGTTATTTTCTAAAGAAACATGACTCTCCAGAGTATACGCATTGACTATCCGAGTCAATATTTTTAATCAAATGAGTCAAGTCCGAGTCACGAGTTTGCCAACCTTGTTTTGATGTGATGCGAGCTTTCCCTTCTATTTCTTATTTTGTAATCTCCTTTCTATTTAATGCAACTATTTGTTACCGTCTCAAAAAAAAAAAAAAAAAAAAAAAAAAAAAGTGACTCGACTCGAGTGAGGCACGGCTCAGGCCACCCAGACTAGATTGGTCTAGTATTGGGCTATGATTTTGGGCCATGAATCTATGATCTAGGTTCAGGCTATGCTTCTTGGCCAATGTTCAGGGGGTTGCAGTAGCGCTAAGTGGCTATAAAACTAAGGGGTAGTTTGGGAATTCTAGTCTAATTCACAATTGGTCTATTTCATGAAGTTTAAAATAAAAATAAAAAAAAAAAAACCTCTTAATCCATGAGGTAATTGGGGCTTGGCTTTTATTTATTTATTTATTTGCTAAAAGGAGGGTCCCAGTATAGGAATGAGAAGAACAATAAGAAAAGCACTAACCAAAAAAGAAAAAAAACAAAAACCCAAGGGCCTAGCTTTTAAATATTACTGTGTAAAAACCCACCATTCTCTAATTTAAAGATTTCATGCATGAGATTATTTTTATCCAAATGCATGTAAAGGGTTTCCTAAAAAGATACCTTAAAAAAAGAATGTCTTTAATAGGGCCATCAAAGGCTCAGGTGGGGTTAAGCACTTCCCCAACCCTCACATATGCAGGGCGTGCTTAAGTTCAGCAAAAGCCCTTAGCATCCTTTGCAGGCCTATAATTTATAAGCCCTTATCCTATCTGTGCTAGGGTCCGCCAGGGCAGAAAGAGAATTCTTTTTTTTTTTTAATATACATGACTCTTTCCTATACCACTGCCAAATGAAATATATAGTTATCTTTCTATTCCATTAACTAAGACAAAGCCCTACTTCATGTTGAAATTGCATCCCATCCTTTTCGCATCCTAATATTGCAAATTGATTCCTCTATTCATATATAAGTGGAAAATCTTTGCAGGTTGTATCAAAGTCATGATATGATAGTGGGGAAAGCTATAGAGATTAAATCTCAAGTCATGATTGGGTGCTGTTTTAGAAAGCAAACTCAAGCTCTCATTGCACTCCTCTCTTATTCATGTTGCTCGTTGTACGATTACAGTCATATCAACATGTATGCTGATGCTGCATGGAAATCCAACTGGATTTCCTTCAAAAATGGTTTGAGAAAGCCGTTATCTTTATAAATTTTTCAGATCTTAAAGTTAAAGATCTATGGAATATTAATAAAGATTGGGATACTAACATTCTAAAAGAGTATTTTAACAACCTTCTTGACATTGAGAATATTGGTAACATCTATATTTCTATCTCTATATCTTTTACTAAGGATGAAAGAGTTTGGCCCGTTACAAAAAAACGTACAACTTACTACTAAATCAGCTTATAGATTAATATACACTAAAAATGATGCTAACTCCTTTTCGATGGTAAATTGGAAAGCTTTATGGAGACTTCCTCTTCCTCAAAGGGTTATAATGTTTGGTTGAAAATGTCTTAGGAATGTTGTTCGTAAGAGCCATCATTAAATCTAAGATTTATTCTTTAGATGACAAATGTCCTAAGCGGGAGGACTCGATTGGGCTTGCTCTCATGCAGTGTGAATTTGCTAGAGTGAGTTGGTTCGGCTCGCACAGGGGCTTTTTGTCGGATTCTATCCACCCTTTAGACTTAATGGAATGTGGAAGATCTCATGTGAGCAAGGCCACCCGACTCCTCCTCCTTGGGATGTTCAATAAAAAATGTAGATGCTTTCCATGTGGTGGACAGTATGGAAAGCTAGGAATGACTTTATTCATAGAGGTCAATCATTAGATCCCTCTAAGATCATTGGATTAGTCCATAAGATGCTTGAGGATCCCACATGTCACTATAGGGACATTCCCTTAAAAAAAAGATTTGAAACTCTCCTTCGATCCTTGAGGGATCTCGAGCAATGATGATATTCTAATCTTTTCGGATCCTGCCTTTAAGGCTAGCGAAGGTTAAACTTCCTTTGGCTTTGTTATGATGTTAAATGATGTCATTGTGGATGTAGGTGCTATCCAAGGGCCCAAAGTCGTTTCTTCAAAGGAGGCCGAAGCGAGGGCATTCTTAGCTGCATTAGAAAAGGCTTGGAAGAATGGTTTTGATAGGCTTCGTGTTTTGACGGATACTTAATAAGTGATTTTTGCTTTGAAGGGAGGCCTTGATTGGTCAATTAATTCAATTATTCTAGACATTAAATCTTTGACTTCCTTATTTCTTTCTGTAGACTTTGAATTTATCCCTAGGGCTTTATATGAGCAAACTCATAGGCTTGCTAAGTTTTGCTTTTCTATTAAATGGGATGTAGACGGGATATGGGCCTCAACTCTCAAGTATGTTTTTGACTAGCGGTTAATTGTTTTCTCTGTTTTCTTTTTATCCTCTTTTCCCTCCAGTTGTTCTTGTGTTTTTGTTAATGAGGTATCTTTTTAACAAAAAAATAAAAAATAAAAAAAAACATGTCGGCTGTGATGAGGTGTGAATAAAACAAAGAGACTAAAAATTTTATGTTTGAACGTAATATCAAAGGATTAGCATTGCCTGATTTAGAAATCAATTCGCCTATTGGTTGTTCAAATCCAATCCAACTTTTCATAATCTAACATCCAGGCTGCAAAATCATATTAGATTTTTTGCCTGAGGCCATCATATATATTGATGGAAAATGTGACTTTTTATCTTAAAAAAAAAAAGAAGAAAGAAAAAAAAATAGCACTGGCTATTGGGCTTATTTGTGACAAATGTGTTGGGCTAAGCATCTTGCATTGTTTGAAAAGCCCTTGCTTTACATGCCCGGCCAGCCCCCCTCATCAGTGGGCTGGATTGACAGCCCCACTCACAATTCAGTGGCAATAAGGCGACCCAAGGCATGTAGGTCCATATATAATGAGTTCCAACTAGTGGTCCATAATAGCAAAAAAAAAAAAAGAAAGAGGGAAAAAAAAAAGAGCACATATCAGCACTTTATTTTTTCAACTACTTACGACCCCAAAATTTTAACCTTGAGTTTATAATTTTCATTGACTCAATAAACTCCAAAATGATTAGTTTCATGTCTTAAACATTCATATATTTTAAAATATATGAAGATTTGCATATATAATCCGAACATTCAATGTTTACTCATCTCAAATGTTACTTCCAAACAAACATGTTATTGTATTTCAAGGGTGTAAATTTTACATACGTAAATTTCACATTCACATATGTAAAATTCTCATATGTAAAATATGGTACCTCTCAAACAAACAAGATATAGTGTTCCACATGTGTAAATTTTACACATAAAATTCACATATACATATGTAAAATTCACATGCAAAAAATGGTACTTCCAAACAGACATGATATTTTGTTTCACGTGTGCTTTTAGATATGTAAAATTTGCATATGCAAATCCCATTTTCATATCCATGAGTAAAAGACAAATGAGCCCTTGTAATTCGAAGTTGATCCCACTAAACAAATTGAAGCGTTAAACAGGGCTTTGTTTCCTGATGAGAGCAGAAAGAAGACATGGTTTTTGTAGACATTGAAATCAAGGGTATGAGCTGAGTTGGAAAACTTGGCAGCTTGGCTTGTAAGACCGCTTGCTTGCTGTCTGCTCAAACTTCTTGGAGGCAACTTCATTCTCTTCCGAGCGATTCTGAACAACATATTTTATCCACCAAGACAAGCTCCGCAGCTTGGCCTTCAAGGGAAACAATTTTATCACTTATGTGATTTGGATTTTCTTCAACATATAACTATCTTATTTGTTGAACACAACAGAATAGTCGATATCGATCATATCAACATGTAAGACGTTAACGTTGAATCTACAAATCCCCACCCCCCACCCGCCCAAAAAAAAACAAAGGCATGTAGGTTTATAATGAGTTCCAACCACTGGTCCATAATCTGCTTGTTCTATTCTAAGCTTGTAGCTAAGGCTCATTATTATTTCCTTTTTCTTTCTTTTTATTTTGAATCACAACAAAATTGTTAGGGGTTATTTTAGTTATTTTGTTAGTTTAGTCATTGTGTTTGAAATGAAACATGCTTGCAACTTATACTTGCCTCTCATCTACTGTTATTTTTAATATTTCGTCTAAATTTTGAGTTTCTCATTTAAAAAAAATAAAATTATAGTGGATTTAGAACTAAACCATGAGCTTTTACACACCAAATTCTAAATGACTTCAATTAATGCTTTAGAGCTTAATGTCTCATCATCACATGTTTCAAGTTATGTGAAGGTAGAGAGTTTTTGGATAGGATACTCTCTAGGTGATATTTTTTTTTTTTTTTTGTCATATAGATATTGCAAATTGATTACATCAAAATTATTATGCTAATTTAATATTGTCCCATTATCCTATTATCTTTTTTGGACTGAATGCTTGGCCTGGCAAGAATTTATTACTACTTGTATTTTGATGGTGTTCTTTTTTTGTTTTGCATATTGGTTTTTGGGTTTTGTTGTGCCGGCTGTGGGCTGTTGGGGATTACCTTCTTTATTTTGATCATAGACGTTTGTGGATGTTAAATATTTTTGAAAGTGATCAACTAGTAATATTTGTTTATGTTAGCTAGAGATTTGTGGATTTATTTTAGTTTATGGATATAGGATATTTGGTTGTGGATGTTATTTTGGCACAGTTGATAGACCTATTTTAAATTGGTTTGTGCATCAAGTTTGTTGGTTTGAACAAGTATTTAGATTTTTCTTTGTGCTATATAAGGAGAAATGAAATTTTAATTTTTTAAAAAATAATAATAACTTTCCCGACGCACCAACGTGTGTTGCAAAAAAAAAAAGTATTACAACCTTTTCAGGCCTGATATGTGGGTCGGCGAAGTTGCATTTCCCAGTACGTTAGCTCAAAGATATAACACATTCCCAACGCATTAGTAGCATCGACTATTTCATGAAATTCTAATGCATCAGCTATTTCATGAATTCCTGCATTGACCATTACCAGGAATTCTCAATGCACAACAAGTATCGGCCATTAGAATTCCCAACGCACCTCCAACGTCGGACATTACTAGGGTTTTTATAATGCACTACTAGCATTAACCTTGATTCTATTAGCACTGGTAGTGTATTGGCAAATATGATTTTCGAATTAGGAAAATTGAACTTTATACTGACGCACATATCTTCGCCAACGTGTTTGCCAATGCTGTAGTGCGTTGGGAATTGTACTGGGATTTGACGACGCTGATAAAGGAATGTCGGCCATGGATTTGCCCGCGGCCTAGTGCCAAAGTGTAGCCAACGCACTGGAATGCATTGAAAAATCCTTTGCGGATGCGATTTTTTCCTAAGGCAGTGTTTTGTTGTAATGAGTCTACATACTCCCCAACATCCATTTCATAACATCATACCATAATTATCAATTTCATCTTCTAATTCAAATCAATATACAACACCCATTCTAATTTCCACAATTAAAACACAAGCAAGAGGCTAGTAATGTACTTAATTTGAATCTGACTGTAAAATCAAATGAAATGACATCATGCATTACCATTACACCTTATACTTGCTTTCAATCAAGCTTTGAAACCCTTTTTATCCTTCTCTTGGCTCAATTGTGCTAAAACCCCCGAAGTTCCAAAACCTAATCAAATGATTCATGCCAAAATTCATGAGCATGCATGCATGATAGGTGAATGAGTCTATTGACTCAATTTCAACCCAAAGATCTGTAAAGAAAGTGAGGTCCTCACCTTTTCTAGTAATTAAGGGATTGTAGGGATAATTCTTGCCAAACTAAGAGTAGGGAAGGATGAAGGAAAAGAAGATGCGCTCAAATCCTACCTCCAACTGCGCATGCAGATCTTCCTTTGTGATCAGTGAAGAAGAAAGTGAAAGAAGAAAGGAAGAAGTGGAGTTCTCTATCTGAAATGGGTAAATGATCGATTGAATGGAAAATGGGTTGAGCTGGTTTTAGAAGAAGTCTCCCAATTTATAAGAAAGTCCCTCGTACGTGTTTTCTTGTATTTTCAATTAAAGTCAAATGGAGCCCAAGTGATTAAACTGAGGTCTAAAATGAAAATCTACGTGCTCATCGAGATACATACGATGATGGCAAGATGACATACGATGCAAAAACAAAAATTATGTAATTACAAAAAAGTCCTTGGCTCTATCTAAAAGAGCCAAATCGATTCCAAACTACCTACCCAAGACTCAAGGTCCAACCCAACAACTAAAACAAGACTAATTTACATTAAACTGACTTAATTAGTATCTAAGCATAATTAAATTAAGTAAAATATAATTGATTAAGGTTAAACACGATTAACTTGAGCCATGGTGTAACAAGTTGCAAAGGCAGAAGCACAATGTAGCGATCAAGGTGGGTCCAAATTCCCTTCCCAAATACACAGTGGGTCCCACTCATATGCAGTCCAGTACGTGGGACCCATTTAAATGCCTACTGATTAATCAATGGGAGTGGGGTGCATGAGGGGTGGATAATGGTTTGATGATGGTGAAATTGGGCCAGTAAAATCATGGTGATAAATGTAAACAAAATTTGCATCATCACCTTTCCTTCGGTTTCCTTGAATGTATGTCCTTTTCCAACTCTACTCCATTTTTCTCTCGGTCAGTCAAAGCGTTGAGGATCCGAACTCAAGCAACATATATCATCACCTTTCCTTTCGTTTCCCAAAATGTATGTCCTTTTCGAAATCTACTCCTCTCTTCTCTCGGTCAGTCAAAGCGTTGTGTGGATCCGACCTTATATATATAAAGGAATCATAATTTGGATGATCACGTTTCCCGGCCTTGCTTTCCTTTCCTCCAACGTATCACCTGTCTCTCTTCTACTTGAACTCTACTCCTTTTTTCTGTCTACTAGCTCTCTCTCATTCCGCTATTTAAGCCCTCCTCTTCCTGTTTGTTCCAGCCATTCACATAATACTTCATGTTCTTCCTTTATTTTTTACAATATTAAGTGCGTTTCAGGCTGCTGGAGTGGAGAGCTTTTGTTCTGCGTTTCCAACTCTTTGGGTGGGTGGAGATGGCAGCTGACAGTGCCCCAAGCGTAGGGCCAATAAAAAATCAATTCATGAACGATATGGTAATTGATCTGAGATCCCGTTTCTCTGCCTTGTAGTATTTTTTACGCTCCTTCCATTCGATTTTAATTATTGTGTTTCTTTTCATCAAATTTGGATATTTTAATATTATTATTTATTCTTTCTTTCTTAGTCTCATGGTATTTTATTATAGAGGGTAGGTCCCCATAGGTAGGTCCCTATAGGACCCCATGCCACTGTTGAGGTCCCAAATACATCGTATTTATAGATAAGGTCCTCAAGGAGTGTTTTTGTATTTATTTATTTATTTTGTCGTTTAGCGAATGGTCGATATCAACCATTCTGCGGGAACCCAAATAAAAATTAGATTTTTCAAGATGGAGAAGAGTGGATGGGAGGAGGAGGAAGAAGAGGGGATGGGTCATTTCACGGTCCCTTCTCCCTCATCGTTATTGTTGAGGGCTATCTCCTCTTTTTCAAGATTCCTTATCTCACCTTCTTCATATTTCCTTATTCTTTTCCAAAGAAATACACAAAACCCTCCAATTTCCCCCATATTTTTCTTTATAACTAGCAGATAGAAGAAAAAAAAAAAAAAAAAAAACAACAACGCAAATCAGAAATCTGAAAAAGAAATAGAGAGAGATGGTCATACTCATACATTAACACTGCAACCAGATGGGTGCTGCAATCAAATACCATTGGATCCTTTGACCATGTAAGTAGGACAATTAGCATAGAGATGGTAGCGGCCAAAGACCCATGTCCCTACCTTCCATCTCACCCTCCCCTCTATCTTCACACTCACCATTAGCCCTCCAAGGTTCTGATCCTCCCCCAGTGCGAGTGCAACATAAGGAGATACAAGAACAGAAACCCCATATAGAAAGAGGAGATAGCCCTCAACAATGGCGATGAGGAAAAAGGGACCGTGAAAGGACCCATCCCCTCTTCTTCCTCTTCCTCCCCTCCCCTTTTTGCCATCTTGAAAAACCCAATTTTTATTTGGGTTCCCGCAGAATAGTCAATATCGACCATTCGCTAAACGACAATAAAAAAAAATAAAAAAAAAATAAAAATAAAAAAATACAAAAACGCTCCTTGAGGACCTTATCTATAAATACGATATAATTGGGACCTCAACAGTGGTATGGGGTCCTATGGGGACCTACGCCGTAAATTCCTCTTTATTATATCTCATCATTGGGAGTTGCATGGACATTGTGTGCGTTCATTTGCCGATAAGAAGTTTTTTCCTTCTTCTTTTTGTTTTTTCTTCGGCCAACTATAGAATTGGCCTAGAGTGGAACGGAATGCCACTGAATGATTTCAGGTCCACTTCTAGTCCATTCTGATTGTTCCAAGCCAACTACCAGCCCCACTCTTGGCCTAACTTTGCCCATTGTAGACAGAATGGAAAGCGCCCTCAAAGTTCCATTTTGTTATGTTTATTGAATAGTTTTGATAAACACACATGTTTCATATTTTCTTTATATAAGGTGAAAACTAAAGAATTGTCAATTATCGAATGTAGTTTAATTTATACTATGCAAGTATGCACTTTAGTATTATTTTGGCATTCTACTACTAAGATATTTCATTTTCAAAATTTTTTTTTTTTCTTGCGTCTTCTCCCGAATGAAACATTGGAGTTGATTGTAATGTTCCACAACACAGGACCAAACCCACCCGAATGGAGACTGGAATGAAATTGACAACCTGGAAAGATGCTCTTTTCATGAATGTGTTCAATACTGTAGGGTCCTAGACCAAAGTCAGTATAAGTAGCCTTAGACTATCGATGCAATCATTCATACGGAGCCACAGCAAATCATCGTTATAAGCTGCAATTGGTGTGTATAAATCACAAGTAATGGTGTTGCATTGGATACCTGCATTTTTGTGCACTATGTTAGCATTATATGGGGGGTTGTTCAGAAGATAATGTTGCATGACATTAGAACTCAAGTCACTTCATCCATGACTTACACGATGATCACATACATGTATTTCACGACAACATTGTGACATGACATATGCAACTCCAAGTCACCATTGTAATGTAAGTGGAGAATTGCACATGTTGGCATTTATCTCAAAATATGAATCTGATATTATTTATTTTCATTTTCATTCATATGTTTTCTTTCTATCTAATATCTATTTGATTTTTGGATGTGAAGTTTTAATTTCAACGTCTATCAAAATCTTTAAAATTGTCAAGTAACTCATCTTCAAATCTACTATATTTTTCAAAGATTGTGAAACAAATCATCATTATCATTTAAGCCTTGTCCCAAGTTTTCTACTATGTTGGGATTGGCTACATGAATTCTGTTTTTCCATTTCACTCTATTCTGAATGAAGATTGTGAAACGAATAAATCAAAAAATTTTATTATTACAATATTCCTATTATGTGATAATAAAATCCAATTATGCTTAAATCTAGAAATATTCTAATTTGCATGTATCTAAAGAGGCCCTTTATATTTTAGTTTGCTGTTCATGCTTCTAAGCTAGCGATTTGAAGTTTGAAATAGGAAATATGAGACTTTAAAGTAATGAAGTCCTTCTTCTTCTTCTTTATATGATATTTGGGTTTGCTTAGTTCTCTTATTTGAATCTTGTAATAGAATTTGAATTTTCATTTGTTTCTTCGATCGCAATATGAGTTCAATTAAGAAATGTTCGAAATATCCTTCTGTTTTGTTCTGTCAGAGGACCTCATGTTAAGCGCACGTCTCGCATTTCATATATATTGTTGTCATTCCTGTGTGCTGACAATTAATTGTTTGAGTTGTTCTATTCTAAGGCAAACGGTCAAAATAAAAACTCTGTTGACGGTCAATGGGCAGTGGATTTGAGTGAGTCCTAATCCTCTTAAGTCTATGAATACGAGAATTCCTATGTTTGGAAGGATTGGAACTCTATAATGGGACCCACTTAGTTAAAACTCAAGCAACTCAAACTAAACATCCTCGTGGATTGTGGAATGTCTTCAAATTTTACTTCCCTAGAAATTTGTCTCGCTGTAAGATTGACCACATTGATGAATAGTTAACTCTGAATGGGTTATGTCTACCAGGGCCAACGGGGCCCCCACAAACCATGATCACAAAGTATAGATTATTAGGACTCATTTCTACATGGCACACTGGATGTTATGATGCACTCCTTGGAGGGCTGCAACCACTAATGTTTGTGTATAGACAAAGAAAGCCTAATTGTGTTTTTTTTTTTCTTTTTTTGGTAAGGCAAGTACTTACACGGCCACACGCACACTCACATAAGTCCTTCACTATCAACGCTACAACTGAGGATGATCCCTGATTGTTTATCATGTGGAAAGGAGATGCCTCACCAACCAAGCTACCAGTGGATTGGCCTCTTTTGTCTACTTGTTTTGTTGGCATAGTTTGTACTTTATAGTACTGGTGAGTTTGGAGGCCTCTTTTGTAATTGGGAATTTTTCAATGTGGCCAATCTAGATGCATGTCAATCATAACGAAGGGTGTGCTGTGGAACAGGACTTTAATCTTTTGAGATTTAATAAGCACAATTTTTCTTGTAACTCAATTCATTAACAAAGAATATGTGGATCGATGTCAGGTTTATAATCAATTCACAGGAGTTGATGTGGGTAGTGGTAGGGATGCAAGTGGGTTGGATCCAGGGCAGATCCATGGTAGATCGGAACCTAGCTCTATTTTTACAGGCACTGATCCAATTTTGAGTTTTTCTAAGATCTGAAAATAGGTTCCAAATCCGCTGTATTTGGAACCGGATACTTTGGATACACGGATAATTGAATGCCCATTTGTAACCCTACAAGAGGGGTTGGGTTGATCTTGGGTAGCCTTACCCATTCAGAATAGAATGGGTCTAGCTTGTTTGGAAAGCAAAACCAGTTTCTTTTCCCCTATCTTAAATAACTTTTTGCATTGTTTCTCTTCTTAGTTTTTAAACTCCCCAATATCTTATTAATTTTAGAAAGACAGCCTCCGTCATAATTTTTTATTTTGACATATCATTCCAGGCAAGGACTCCAATCGACGTTTTGTTTAAGCAGTTGAAGTGTACGAAAGAAGGACTAACATCAGAAGAAGGAGCTAATCGGCTTCAGATCTTTGGACCCAACAAGCTAGAGAAGAAAAAGGTTTTTCACCTCCATTCTTACACTTGCATTTTTCATTCCCTGTTGTTAAGGCCTCTCACCGTTTCTAATATATATTGGAGATTGCTCCTGTGTGACTGTTTCGGACAGAGTGCCAGACAGCCCATGGTGGGGCCCACTTGATCAATCCAAACCGGTGATCCTGTCTTTCCTTTTTATGACATGGGTCCCATTGGTCTTACACCAATCTGGATGGAATGGTCCGACCCTTAGATCGAAATAGCTCCAAAGTAAGCATTTAATATAGTTAAACTTGAGAGCCCCAGATCAAAGGATTATGATGATGGAATTGACTTGAAATTTCAGATATGGGTGGGGCCCATTAGTATCTATCATTCCCCCACCTCATCATTTACCGGTGGGACCCCATAGACTATGCGAGTCAGCTGTGCAGGACCTATGTGTACAACCTATATGCATATAATATTAAGATGTACAAATTTTTAACAAGCACAGGAGAGCAAGATTCTTAAATTCCTAGGCTTTATGTGGAATCCCCATGCATGGGTGATGGAATTTGCTGCCATAATAGCTATTGGAATGGACAGAAGTGGGAAAACCCCAGATTGGGAGGTCTTCATGGGAATTGCTGTGTTGTTGGTGATTAACTCCACAATCAGTTTTATTGAAGAAAACAATGCAGGGAGTGCGGCAGCAGCTTTGATGGCTGGTTTTTCTCCAAGAACTAAGGTAGGATTTTGAAACTCAGTGATGCCCTTCTCTTGGTTGTTAGTAGGAATTTGAATTTCAGTTATGTCATCTCCAGATAGTCATTATGAATTTTAATTTTTTTTTTCTTGTTGTGACTCTCTTAGCTGTTATGTTTAAATAAAAGTCACATGCTTCCATATTCTTGTAGGTTCTCAGAGATGGTAGATGGAGTAAGCAAGAGGCAGCTATCCTCGTTCCCGGGGATATAATTAGTATAAAATCAGGAGATATTGTCCCTGCAGATGCCCGTCTTCTCAATGGGGATCAGTTGATGATGGATGAATCTGCAGTAACTGGAGAATGCTTCATCGTCGAGAGGAATCCTCGGCATGTAGTGTTTTCTGGCTCAACTTGCAAACACGGCGAGATTGAGGCTGTTGTCATTGCTACTGGCGTTCACACCTTTATTGGAAAAGCTGTTAATTTTGTGGATAGCAGCAATCAAGTGGGGCATTTAGACAAGGTTCTCACTGCAATATGTGAATTCTGCATTTGCTCTGTCATGATTGCAATAATCATCGAGATTATTGTCATGTGTGGAATTCAACACCGCAATTACAAGGACGGAATCAACAATCTCCTTGTTCTCTTAATCGGAGGCATACCGATTGCCATGCCTACAGTTCTATCAGTTACCATGGCCATTGGATCGCACCGACTTGCTGAGCAGGGCGCGATTACAAAGAGAATGACCGCTATTGAGGAGATGGCTGGAATGGACGTGCTGTGCTGTGATAAAACCGGGACGCTAACACTTAACAAGCTGAGTATTGATAGAAACCAAATTGAGGTGTTTGCAGAAGGCGTGGACAAGGAGCACATGATACTGCTAGCAGCAAGAGCGTCAAAGACTGAAAACCAGGATGCTGTTGATGCTGCCGTTGTTGGTATGCTTGCAAATCCCATGGAGGTATTCCTTAATTCTTATTTCAATTACCTGATTGATTCTTAGAGTTAGAGCTAAGAGCTTGATCAATAAAAGGTACATATAGAAACCTTCAGGACTAGCTTGTTGTGGAGGCTTAATAAGGCCTCATTGGCATTTCAATACCCATAGCAATAGAGCACAAGAATCTATTTCCATAAAACTACATGTCCTGCTTTCTCAGGTTTCATTTCACAAAACTTAGGACGACATACGCCATCACCTAGGAGGATTTTGCATGAAATGGTTGTCTTACCGTTTCTTAGCTGCTGTAACCTTTTTGTTGGCAAACCGAGAGTAAAATTGTCTTTAGGAAATAACAAGGTAAATGCCTTTTAGACATAACACATGAAGAAGACAAGGCATACTATGTTCTAATACTGAATCACCACCTGAATTATTTTTGTTTCATCCGAGAGAGAACGCAATGATGCTACTAAATTTTTTTTTTTTACAATTGTTAATATATTATTGTTCTATCTCGATAGGCTAGAGCTGGTATTAGGGAGGTGCATTTTCTTCCCTTCAATCCTGTGGACAAGCGGACTGCTCTCACATATATAGATGCAAATGGCAACTGGCATCGTGCTAGCAAAGGCTCCCTTGTGCAGGTTTGTCATCTTTTAACCTTCCTTTGTTCTTCCTAGGGGAACTGCAGAGATTTTAATGTGGATGAGCAGAATTTCACTTGTTGTGTTTTGTGGCTTTTGTCTCTAAAATTAGATAATGAATCTTTGCAATTGCAAAGAAGATGTTAGGAACAAGGCTCATGCTATGGATGACAAATTTGCAAAACATGGGCTTCGATCATTGGCAGTCGCTAGACAAGTTTGTCATCATGACTCCCAAACTTAAGTTTTGTTTCTATGTAATAGAATGTTCAACGTTATATTGATTCTATTATTTGTTTTGCAGGAAGTTCCTGAGAGGTCGAAGGAGAGTGCTGGAGCACCATGGCAATTTGTTGGTTTGCTGCCTCTCTTTGACCCTCCCAGGCATGATAGTGCAGAAACCATCAGAAGAGCTCTTAACTTGGGCGTGAACTTGAAGATGATTACCGGTAATTTCAATTTCCTATTCTATTTTTGGTAGACCATTTATTTCCATGTTCACAAGGTCTCATGTGTTTCTGTAACTTCAGGCGATCGGCTTTCCGTTGCCAGGGAGACAGGCCGAAGGCTCGGAATGGGAACAAACATGTATCGTACTTCTTATTGGCTCAACAACATTAGTGATGGACCTCTTGTTGAAATTCCTTTCGTTCACTTGATTGAGAAGGCTGATGGGTTTGCAGTGGTGTTTCCAGGTGGGCGGGTGTCTCTAACAGCTTGAACCCATGGTTTCCTTTGTAGCCTTTGTGATTTGAACTTATGCCCTTTGCTTATATGGGACTATTTTTTGTTAAACAGATCAGAAGTACGAAATCGTGAGGCAGTTACAGCGAAGGAAGCACATATGCGGGATGGTAGGAGATGGAGTGACCGATGCACCTGCTCTGAAGAAGGCTGATATTGGAATTGCAGTTGCGGGTGCCTCTGATGCCGCTATAAACGCTTCTGATATTATCCTCACTGAACCCGGTCTCAGCGTCATCATCAGTGCTGTTATGACCAGCAGAGCTATTTTCCAAAGGATGAAGAACTACACGGTGAGTTCTAGATGACATCGAAGAGATTTTGGGCTCTTTTACAAATTATTGGCAACTACACTCATTTTGGGTCTTCTGACTTGCAGATATATTCAGTCTCCATCACCATCCGTACTGTTGTAAGTATAGATGCAGCCTCATCATTTGTTTGGTTTTTTTTTTATTCTTACTTGGGTACTCATTTTTCTATTTGATTGTTTTATTGCCAATATCGCAGATCGGTTTTTTGCTCATTGCTCTCATCTGGAAGTTTGACTTCTCTCCCTTCATGGTTTTGATAACAGCAATTTTGAATGATGGTGCGCTACTACTAATTGGTACAAAAAGTTGATCTTTTCCCATGTTCTGCTTTTTCAAAATCAACTTACTCTATATATGATGGAATTGATATAGGAACGATCATGACAATCCCAAGGGATCGAGTTAAGCCATCTCCCATGCCGGATAACTGGAATCTGAGAGAAATTTTTGTGACTGCTGTGGTGCTAGGAAGTTACTTAGCCTTGATGACAGTGATCTTCTTCTGGGCTATGATTGATACTGATTTTTTTTCGGTACTATTATCTAAGATTGAATTCATTGTAGTTGATACATCTAAAAAAGGAGGAAGAATTAAACGTCTTATTTCTTCTAATGCAGGACAAATTTGGGGTTAGATCACTAAGGAAAGAACCTTATGAAATGATGGCTGCCTTGTACCTTCAGGTAAGTATTGTAAGCCAAGCCCTCATTTTCGTCACCCGATCTCGCAGCTGGTCCTGTGCAGAACGTCCAGGGTTCCTCTTAGCCAGCGCCTTTATTGCTGCTCAAATGGTAAGGATCTACTAAATCCATTTGACTAATTTTATATCTGTAATGCCCTTAGATTTCTGCATGTTGCTTACACAGGTTGTTGAACCTTTATTTAGTCTTTTTACCATCTCTCAACAAAATGAGAAATGATCAGGTCTCATTAAACACCACCATTGTTTGCTGTTGGTGAATCTTGATCGAGATTGGATGTTTGTGGGAAGTTGATTTTGAATCCACCTCCCTTTCATGTTTTAACTTTTAAGAAACACCTTCATCAACAATTGGATCTCTATTTTATAAATGTATTGCTCATCCATCATGAGCATAACTTTATCATGCTTTCGTGCAGTTTTAAGACATAACCCTCCTCATGGAGTACAGGTTATGAGTTTCAACCTACTATCCAAGTCATCCTTGTACGCCCCATAGGTAGTCCATGGTTCCATTGGGTTGGAAAAGAGAAGAACATTACTTACAACCTCACCTACTAAAACTTCAATGGTATGTGGATGAAATTTTTACCTCTTGCAGGCATCCACTATGTCCACACAACAGTCATCAAACATTGGGCAGTGGAGCTTCATTGGAATGGATTTGTTTAGTAGGTGCACCCATCACCATCCAATCATGGAGATAAATTGCACTCATTGCAAACTCGGAAACTAACGCACGCCATTCCCTTGAAATAATGCATTGAAATAGTTGTCGCACTTTGATTCACGAGTCCTGTTTTGCCAGGCTGCTACTCTCATAGCCGTATATGCCAACTGGGGTTTTGCCAGGATCAAAGGAGTGGGGTGGGGTTGGGCTGGAGTCATTTGGCTCTACAGTTTGGTGTCCTATCTCCCACTTGATTTAATCAAATTTTTTGTTCGCGATGCACTAAACGGAAAGGCTCCAGATGTTTCAAAAGTAAAGGTATTGAACTATTGATAATTAATTATCACTCACTCTGATATTTAATCTGTTGGGTCCTTGACATTACTGGCAATTAGCAAATGCATACTAATTTTTACTTTTTGTTCCTTGCATCCTTTCATGCTGTTTTCCATCACATAGACTGCCTTCACTAGCAAGAAGGATAATGGGAGAGAGGAGAAAGCAATTCCTGCATGGTCTTCAGTGGCTCTAGAGATGACACCCGCAATTTAATGGTCTCAATCCTATGACATGCATGCCCCAGCGGATAAGGTCTACCATTACCAGTAAACTTCAGTAGAAAAAGTTTTTCCTGTATTCCTAAGTAGCCAAACAGACCCTTGTAAACTCAAAAGAAAGAAAGAAAAACCTTGTGTAGGTACCCGAAAGTTTTCATCATTATTTCTTATACAATAGGGCTTCTAATTCATCCATGAATAGGCATCCATAAAAATGTGCAAGAGATATCACTAATAATGGTTTGGGCAAAATTGCATCCTGCATATCCAGTGCATATCAAGACGGGGAGATGATCATGCCAAGGAATTGCAGCTAACAAGCACAGATAACATTGCATATTGCCAAAAGTACAACAGTGATTGTCTGTCCCTTCTAAGAGGAAACTGATCCTGGGCCTGAGGATAAGTAGCAATAGCATGCATGTAAGACCAGATTGAATTCTATAATCTTGTTAGATGGCGCATAACTGCAATGTATAGACTGAAATTTACATTTCACTATTTCAGGGATTTGGTTGAGGGTATCTATCTATGCTAATTCGTTGAGGGCTAGCCCCAGTTTATGCATTTCAAAAATTCAACCATTGATCATTTGAATATGGAACTACCCATTTCCTGGTCTGCAAGTGGAGACTATTGTCTCCCAAGGCTTATTCTTGCACTCCATTGAGTTATAATCTACATGTGTTTGTTAGGTATTGTGTATTCACTTTTATTCTTAACCATATATATATTAATGCAATCTTAAGTATTCAATTACATGAAACAAACATGCCCTTAAGACCCATTTGTTTGTTAGGTATCGTATATCTAAATTCCCATGAACACTATAATTTTGAAAAACGGAGAGCCTTGAATTTCACAAGAATCAGATTACTTGCAGAGTCAGAAACAGTTCAATTAGTATTTGGGCTAACCACATCACTGAGAATGACCTTAAAAAATGTGATTAAAGAAAGGGTACTACTGATCTACTCTATAAAAGATGGCAAAAAATATCAAATGGTATGTTTTGATGAAAGTTGTACTAATGTGGTATTGACACCAGTGAAACCAGAGTAGTATCTTACTATCTTAGATTAATTGGTTTATTGAGGTTCTTTGTTCCCTTGTATTTTTAGCATATGAGTAGTCCGCCAGTGCACATCATCAAAGCTGGTTGCCTATCAATTGAGTGGGGGCCCACTGCTACCTGCACGGGCCACAAAAATGTACACCTTGTGCCTGAAGCTTTGTTGGGTTGTGGTGTCTTTCAACACTGAAACTACAAGGTTTCAATTCCATCGTAAAATTTTGAAAGAAAATTAAGGCAACAGACCGAATCAGTTACATATGACGAGATTTTCCAAGTCTTCTTTAATGAAAGAAACAAAAGGAGTGCGCCCCCTTGGATAGAGGGTGCGAGTTTCAAGTTCCAACAGAAGAGGAAAAGAATGTGTGAAAGTAGAGACCTAGCTAGTAACAGGCAGAGAAACTGCAACCACCAAAATCCCTGTTAAATGACAAAATTTTCTTACAAAAGAATCAGGCTCAAAAGAATCAAACAACTTACACAGTGGCAGTAGCATTATCTACATCTCAAAAGGAATTGTTTTCTGTTCTATGATCATCTATCTATTTGGGAAGGTAACTCGAAAAGGCAGCCCTCCCAGTGCTTTCACTATTCTTCAATGGCACTCAGCCTCATTTCTTCTACAACTCTACCTTTCTATTTTTCTGCTCTTTCATTGAATTTGTTCGCCAATCAGATCCAAGCCCACTAACAAGAATGATATTCCCTGGAAGAGCAAGAAGTAGAAATGTATACCCTGTGCAGAAAGCAAGCTCCTGGCAGAAGCTGTTAGGAGAAGAAATGCAAGTGCCAGCTCCTTCCGGTAGATCCTATTATGCTTCTTCCCAGACTCCCGCTTCTTTTGCTGTAGAGAATCCTCCTTCATAATGGAATCAAGATTGGGCACAGACACTATCCGTTGGTGCTTGGGCTCCTTCTCAAGCAGTGAAACAAGGTCACCCTCAGACGACCGGCCAGATTTCTTAGTGACCACCCACTCGTAGGCGCTACCAAGCTGGAAGAGACCAGAGACCATGGCATTGAACTTGGTTACAGACATGGTGTTCTCAAAGAGGAGGTAGGGGACAATGAAGGGAAAGGATTTGGGGGCAGGAAGGATATTGAGGAAGGACATTGTGGCTGGGATGTAGCAGACCACCCAAGCAGGGAGCTCAGCCTCAGGGACAAACATGGTCATGGGAAGGATGATGCAAAAGAGAGTGAAGGAATAAAATGGTAATATCAGCTTTCTTAAGAGGAAGAAAAGGAATATCAGATTAGCTTTCTTCCAGAAGCTGATCTGCACCCATAGAGGAGAAACACAAGTACATGGTTAGATATGGACTAACATTGAGAAGATGAGCATATAGACAGAATCCGGTTGATACAAATAAGTGCACTGTAGACCATGATCTCAATCACCCATTTTAACGGTGATAAGCAGTTCCATCTGCTTGACTGCTCCAGCTTCCTAGGAAGCTGTGGGATCAGGTGGGTGTTTCTCATCACTGTTCAATCTGGATTGGGCCATTTAACATTCATGCAAAGTTTTTTTCTTTTTCTTTATAAAAATATCTTAACTCCTCAGACATGTTTTTTTTTCTTTTTATTGAAACAATCATTTCACTTTGGCCCTATGACAACTGGCAAGCTGAATATGAAATTTTCTTAAATTAAGTGACAGGATTAAGCATTGCTGCTTATCACTGGTTGACCTAGATTTGGCTTTTAACTGATGCATTAACAATTCAAGTTCAGATCCTCTTAGGTTCATGCTCAACTAGATTCATAACACTCCATCTGGGTTTATTCATTTAAAATCTAAAGTTTTAAACCGCACAAAATAAGTGCCCACCAATTGTACAATCCACAAAAGGTGTTGAGCCCACCTGCCCACCCTCATATGGATAACATTTGAGAGAGAGAGAGAGAGAGAGAGAGAGAGAGAGAGAGAGAGAGAGATTTGAAATACTTTGTTCATGTGTTTTGCACATAAATTTGACAATAGGTGGATGACCTACTATAGTGAAATTTCGCAAGGGTCATACAAGAGGGGAACATTTACTTTATACTAGTTTTTTTTTTTTTTCTAATAAATGAGCCTCGCAAATTTCTTGACAGTCCAGGGGCTAAGAGGATTCCAACTGTCGGAGACGACAAACATAACAAGAAAACAGGACAAATAATTGTGCAGTTTCCTGGTGGGTGGTTTCCTCAAATGCAGCAGCTATGCATATGAACATACCTTGGATCGGATTATGTCAGGCAAACATAGCCGAAATAACTGCATTGGGCCTGAATGCCACCGGTGCTGCTGCTTCCTGTAAGCTTCATATGATTCCGGCAGTTCACACTGACACTGTAAAAGGAGGGAGGCAACTGGTAAGAGGAGAAAAAATAGAATTTGTCCTATAATTCTCTAATAATAATTATGCTGATGATAAATTCAGTACAATCAAAGATACATCAAAAAAAAGGGAAAAAATATCACTTGTTCATATAGCAGAACCAGACATTAGATGGCCCGAGCAACCTATCATTTAGACAAATCAAAATTTTTTAGCAGGCCCAACATTCAGTTTAGGGCCATATTCATGGTAAGCCAAATTACCATACTTTTAATAAGATAAATACCAATGAGTTCGGATTCAGTCCTCTACTCACTGCATGATGATTTGACCCACCATTCAAGAATTTAAGTAATTATCATTCTGATCACATGATATGAACGACTGGATTAACGACATCAAAATAAAAAAAATATATGCTCAAAAATTATTATAAACTTCCAAGTCTCTAGCAGTCTAGCTGCATCTCAGTTGAATAGGGACATGAGTGTGTGTGTGTGAGTGCATGAGTTTAGATCCATTTCCTATGACCAATGGAAATTGACTGTGCGGTGAGAGATACTCCATCCAATTAAAAAAGGATCTTCCGTTCTGAGTGATGTTTGGCAGCTCATTTATCTGTAGGCAAAACTTGTTTGATTGGATTAGTTTTGACTGACAAAAGATGGGCCCCTCGAGATCATGCACTGTTGGGGACAATAAGCATATTCATAGCTAGTTGTCACCAATGGAGCTGGACATTTCCATGGAAAGCAATTGATAAGAAAAATCTTAATAGAGAACATTATCCCCTCCAGGTAGGGAACAGCTGGAAAGCTATATTTGAAATGATTTGGGGAAAAGCTCAAAAGGCGAAGTTGCGTCTTGTAGACTTTCTACTCGCTTATTACTATGACTAAGCGTGTTTTACCAGTTCCACGCGCATCGGAAGGCATCTTCCAGAAAGCAACAAACACCTCACTTCTAAATTGGGTCCCACTTATTATAACACCCATCCTAGAGAACTGTTATGGGCGTCGTTTACCTTTCAGAACAAAGAGACAAAAAGTCCTATGCTTTCATTGAAGATGGGTGTGTTGAATTTATGGTAAAATAGGTTCTAGTAAACGTTTATTAAAGTGGGGGTGACAAATGAAAGGGGGAGATATAGATGTCCTTACTTAACTTAGATTTTATTTACTTAATTTTAAAAGAACTTGGATTTTATTTACTAGGGCGACTCTGTGTACGTATTTCCTATCTCCTCTCTTCATTTTATATTTATGTAAAGATTTTTTTTTTTGTTATAAAGAAGTAAATATTATTTGATAGCTATTTACAGATCTTTACTTTTATTACTTTATTTTTAGCTGCTTGTGAAAAAAAAAAAAAAAAAAAACTATTCTTTGAATGTCTACGAATTCAATTACATGCAAACAGACTGCCCTATAAGAGAAATTTCCCAAAAGCCACCACAGAGACAAAGTTGAATTTGTTGACACTTATTCACAAAAAGACTATTTCAAAATATCCAGATTACTGGGGATTGTGAAAGCACACCACTTACATACCTAGTCCAGCCTCATCCATCTCACCATCACCTTTTCACAACATTGATAATCTACAACTGTTACTAACGCTATTCCCCCAAGCCCCAACCCAACTTTAAGATTGCAAATGAAGTACAAATTATCTTTATGGACTTCAGACTACAGTAAAGGTTACAATGAATTGACCACTAATTATCTTTATAATATTGTCTCAGTAAGTCCCCCACACCCGAGTGACTGTTCCTTTCTTCTTCTTTTTTCTAATTCACCCCCAGCCTTTCAATTGCAAAGTTCACAACATAACCCTCCTCTCTAACTGGAATTCATCATTTTTCTCATGCTTAAGTGCTGCCATTATTTGCAAGAGAAGTAAACAAGCTCAAGGCACTTTCTGACTCCCTTTTAGAAAATGGTTTTTTGTGGGCTCAAAAGGCTTTTTGCCCAAATTGGTGAATTACACACACATGCTATCATTCTCATCCACCCATCTTTAGAAAATTAAGAACATTTTAACAAAATTAAACAGATAAACTAGGCCTACCTCAACATCATTGAGGAAGATGAACTTCCACCCATGGAGATGTGCCCGGACTGCGATATCCATGTCCTCGACAGTTGTCCTCTCCAACCATCCCCCAGCATCCTCCAATGCCTTTATCCTCCACACCCCTGCCGTTCCATTAAAACCAAAGAAGTTGATGAAGATCCCATTCACTTGCTGCTCTACTTCGAAATGAAACGACAGGTTTATATTCTGCAACCTTGTCAACAAGTTCTCATCCTTGTTCACGAAGGACCATCTGGCCTGGACCAATCCCACTTCTTCATTGTCCTTAATACATCAAGATTTGCAAATATGGTAAGAATCAATTGCAACCCATTTTTCTTCCAATAAACATCAATCTAAAAGACTTAACAACAACAGAATCAGTGTGCATTACTAGAGCTCAAAATTCAAATCATAGTTTCCAAAAAGATAGTACATCAAATAAACATCTATGTTTCAGAAAATCTATTACCATGACAAAATGGCAAGTTGCCTACGAAAATCCAAATTTTCCTACACTTCCAAATTCCAATTCAATAGAGTGATTGATGTCAGAATTTCAAAATGTACCACTTCAAATGCTTTTCAAGCAAAATACTAGTGCACATGGTAAGAACTAAGAACACCCAAGCTCACAAAATCTGTAAACTGCACAAAAGTATCAATTATACCTTGAAATGGGGAACTGTTTTTTTCAAGAAATCAGTGGAGGGCTGGAAATCTGCGTCGAAGATGGCGACAAACTCATAGTCCTTGACATAGCTGCAATTCATCGCCGACTTGAGATTCCCGGCCTTGTATCCGTCCCTGATAACTCGGTGCCGGTAGACAATACGGGCACCATTCTGTTGCCATTTCAACACCTCCTCTTTGATCAACATCTGAGTAATTGGGTCATCTGAATCGTCCAGAATCTGGATAAGCATATTCGACCTTGGCCAATCTAAATTGCACACTGCAGCAATCGATTGCTGATACACCTAAAAAAGAAAACCAACAAGACAATTATAAATAAAAGGTCAAATACTAGAAAATAAACAGAGCTCCTAAATTTGTAGGAAGCAAATCAAACAGAACACAGATGACTATGAGGGTCTCTGTTTTTTTAACTTGTTTTTTTAGCCAAGAAGTAATGGGTTAAAAGAATGATGCAATTACTCAATGATCATGGAATTGAAGAACTCGAAAACTGTAAGAATCAGATAAGATAGTAATGACCAAAGCAATGCTGCGAAATGGGTAGAAAGAAAAGGAAGTTCCATTGCCTTACCTCCTTCTCATTGCACATGGGGATCTGAACAAGAACCATGGGAAAGAAACCCAACCCATCATCACCCAATTCAGGATCTTCTCTCAATGGCTGTTTTGGAACAGGTCTTATCTTCCTGAACCGGATCCACAAGCACCCCAAACACAAAATCAACCGATCTATACTCTGTATCAAGAACAAGACGACGCAGACATCCGCGAGAAACTGAAGAAGGGGAGCCAGAAACTCCGCCCGGACAAAAACCCACCTCAAATACAACGAATCAAAGACCCCCACGAACCCCAACGGCGACCGGAGCAGGCGCTGCAACTGGAGGCGCGCGGCGGCGAAATGCCAGCCTTTAAAGTAGGCCGCGATTTCAAACGCCAAGAGTAGAACAGAGAGAACCAGGAAGAGCTTGATGCAGGAGTAGAACCTCCGTCGGACCTTCGGATTCTCGCTCTCATTGCCGGTGTCGGAGTCGGTTTTCCCTGCGGCGACGCGGCGGCGGACAGCTGAAGCAAGGGCCATGGAGGCGGAGGCGATCCAGGAGAGGCAGCCGGCTGCCTTGTGTGCCTTGAGGAGGAGGACCCAGGTGAGCTGCTTGGCGTTTTTGCCTCTCCCGTCCTTGGCGGAGCTCGCCGTGAAATCTGGGCCGTCCAATTCGACCATTGAGTAATTGGGGTTCTCCATCTTGATCACCACCGGCGTCCCTCGGTGGCTCTCCTTGCCCCACCAATCAAACGACAATGGTGCCATAGTCTTCTCCTCCTCCTTTGCTACTCCCTTTCTTTCTAAATATTTAAATACACAGATAGCTCAAAAGGATGGCATTTTGGACGCTTGAATCGAATGCAGTCGATGAAAGAGGAGACCCACCCCTCTCTCTCTCTCTCTATTGACTAGAACAGATGATTGAGCAGCAGAAGCTGAAGTCTGGTGTTCTGTAAGGAAAGAAGAAGGAAGAACATAACAGAACAGCTCAACACGTATTGTTCGATTGAAAAGAAGGAAGGAAGCTAAGAACAAATCCCCGCACGGCAAGGCCACAGGTCAAGGTCTTTAAAAGGAAATTTCATTTCATTTTAACTTCACTCGTCTTTTCCCTGTACATTGATGACGACCATGCTCCTTCCTTTGATTTGAAAACGAAAGTGTTTGCCAAATATTTGAATCTGTTTGGAGGGTAAAAGTAAAACAGAGGAATCTGCTATTTCCCTCCTCTCAAGTCTTATCATGGTTTTCCCTCTCTTTTTAATGTTTTAGATGATAAACCAAACCATACCGGCACAGCTGTCAGCTGTTTCTTTGTTAGTTTGTTAGAGTCCAAATGGATGGAGAGATTCTTTTGTCCAAGTCCAGTACGCGTGGCGTTTTGTTTTCTGGGTTGGGAAAAGTAGCAAAATATATGAAAAGCGGCTTTCTTTGGATTTTATTTTCTCCTTCTTTGACTTCACTATTTGTGAGGGAGGATCGTAGGAGTAGCGAAACGAAAGAGATGTCAAGAGTGCTGTAGTTTACTTTTACGTCGGGCAACCATTCATGGGTTTGTTTTTAAACTTTCTGTTGGAGGTCATATACACGCTGTTTCTGTATATGATACATCCACATGACTAAATGGGGTACCAATTATTAGGGACATTTGGGCGCACCTCTTGAGATGGTTTTGATCAATGTGGGGGCAATAGTTTAATGGGCGCACTCAAAGCTCTTTGCGGGTTGAAGAGGACATGTAACTACTCAAATAATAGCTTGCCGAGAGGAGAGGTAAAGGGCTCCTCATTTTAAGGGTGGGGTGCTTGTTCATGTTTGTTTGATGGAGTTTAAAAAAGGCAAAAATTGCAATCGTTTGGTGATTGTAAAATGTAAAGTACCTTTTCTATTAAACATATGTAGGTTGATGGAGGGTGCAATTCACGTGGAGAAAGAAATGGGAGAGGTGGGGTAGTGCTGTCAGTGGACCTAGGATCGGCTCATGTATTATGATTGAGAATTCGGTCTGCCTAGCAGGTCCAAAAGAAGAGGCCCATAGCCCAGATTTGGGACCGAAAAGTAGTAGGATTGCATTAGGTCCTAACCTGTTTGACTTTCGTGCGAGAGGGAAGAGGTGACATACCTGATTTCAAACCCCGAGCAGCCAGGTGAGAACTGACACTCTTTAGTACTCAGATAAGAAGTAGTTCTTTAATTATAAATAAACTTGAATGTGTATGTATATGTATATGTATATATATTGTATATGCGGATAGAAAGAAGATTGATTATGTGATCAGGCTTCATTTGGACTTCAGCCTTAATTTGGACTTGGGCCTTCACAAGCAAGCTTAAAACACCTTATTATTATTATTATTATTAATTTGTTTTTTGACATGAAAGGCAATAAAAGGTGCGTGCGATTGGGGCGACTGATTTTGGAGAAATAACGGGCAATAAAAGATAAAAAAGGGATGCATTACAAAATACTAAAATTATAGAAGCCAATTTTTAAATCCTAAAAACCATAGCATGATATATTTTAAAAACACGCTTTCAAAGAAGAGGGAATACCAAAAAAAAAAAAAGTACCAGAGGTATCTGTGGTTCTATCTAAAAAAAACACCAAGGGTCGACTGGCTCTAATGCTCTATTAGTTGATTTTTGGATTGGATATTTGAATCAGTTGCTCTAGAATTGTATGATTAATCTGCATATTTTTGCAGTTGGAGCAATACCCATAGGTGTGAACAAGCAGTGGTTCAATTTTGGCAAAATGGCACATGTTTGAGATTAAGCATTGTTGCAGTTACAACTTACAAGTAGTCGGTGTGATATGAACGTGGTTTGATCGAATCACTACTGGTGGATCGTTTTAAATTTCAATACAAACAAATGGCGGCTACTAGAATTGGAACTAGACATTCATGCCTGTAAACGCAAGATTTGCAGTGACAATGAAAGCGCATAAAACAAGCAAAAGAGAAAATAGAGGAAGGATTAATATCTCCAAATTCAAGTGATCTTGTGTGCATTAATATCTCCCAACGAGCGTTTGTTTGGAGGAATTGGGCATTTGAAATTTTCTATTTGGTTTATGAGGTTCCATAGATTCAGATTGTTGCTTTAATTACAGAATTCTCCAAATTTAGTCTTCTAAAATGCCAGTGTAATTGAGCTAGAATTTGTTAACTCAACCTATGGACAACATTTTATAGAATTCAGATATCACCCAATAGGAATTCCCATAGTAAACCGGAAACACCCCACCGGCTACTTACATATATGTAATATTAGGCCTGCTTACAAAACAATCAAGGAACAACAACAATCTTAAAAAACTACAAATATGCATCTTTTGAATGTTAGGTTTGTCTTTTAAGTGGGCTCTCTATCATGACAATAAAGGGCCTACAGTACAAGTTTCGCTGTAATTACACAATCAAAGCGGTTTGAATAATGAATGAGATGGGTGAAGATCAGATTTATTAGTGCAGGAGAGCATGCATTTACATGGAGGGTCCCCCCACACCCATACACACACACACAAATTCAAAACGGATTCTGCCTTCACCAACTACCACTTGAGTTGGTCGCGTCGGTGTAACCTCTCACCAGGGCCAAGACTGCAGGAGGGTAAAGGGTTAGCTGCAGCTAGCTTTGTCTTTGTCTTGAATGTTAAGAGGAGATAAAAAGCAGATAGATCCAAAAGGAGAGAATCCCAGGAGCAGGAGCAGAGGATGAGTTGTTTGTGGGGTTTTGGACGCCTTCCTTTTCTCTTTGAAACACTACACATATCTAATCTTCTGCTGCCGCATACTAGAGTTGTTTCTGCCGCGATCTCCGTAGTAGTGGTCCCTCTTGCTTGCTGACAGTCTGTCTTCCATAGCCAATCTGCCAGTGCCTCCAGTGCCTTCAAGTCTTGGCGCAATCACCAGACTTCCCCACCTCAGCCAAAAAAAAAGACAAACTAAAGACTTCTTTTCTTATCCATATTTTCATCAACAAGAAACACTTGGGTCCTGTGAAAATTTTAAAATTTTCAAAATAAATGCTCTCTTTGTTTCATAGGTTCTAGTCAAATTTCCCTCCAATTTGAATTAGGCTATGGTATTTTTGATAACTTGGAAAACACATAATAAATTAAATACTACTAGTGTTGGAGTTTATTTGAGATATATGTAATGTTGTTTATTTATCATAATGAAATTTAACAAAACGATCTGGATCGCATATTCAGGGCCTACAAAATGGATGATGATCAGGCTTTAAATTTAATTGGTTTTGTTTTTAATATGTTTCTTGATATTTTGTGAGGACTTAAGATATGAAACTTCACATATTGAGATATATAATTTATATGAGAATATTAAACATTTGAATCATGAACTGGAGTGTAAAATGTCAGGTTTATATGATTAGTTGGTTTTTTTTATTGTGCTTTTCATGGATTTCTCAAAATCTATCGAGATTTAAAATATGAGTCTAAATGTTTTAGAGTTTATTAGTTCAATGAAAAATCTAAATGGTTCAAATTACACATTTAAGGTCCACGGAAGAAAAAATTTATGTGATTAATGAGTTTTGATCTGGCAAACCATTGCAGATGAAGATGACATAGGAGTCATACAACACCTTTTTAGGTGGGAGGTGTGAAAAGATTTCAGATGTGAAAATTTGGCTGAAAGTGGGTTCATTTACACATGGTTTTCATCGAGGTTAGAAAACTAGTGACTCGGAATCCTCGACTCATCTAATGCAAAGACACAGACTTCGATATAGTCAACACAAAGACTCGGGAGAGTTATTTTTTTTAATATTTTAAAAATGAATCCGTTAATTATAAAACATAAACATACATTTATTTACCTGCATTGATAATAATCAATTCAAATTAATGGAGTTGTATACACAAGAAAAGTGTTACAATAAGGAAAATAAAAGAAAAAATTGCATATTACATAATTTTTTAATCCAAATACCTAATGTAAAAGATCAAATATATGTCTCAAATTACATTATAGTTATCATTTTTTAATTACTAAATCCAAAACTCATGCATAATTATTTATAAATAAATCTTAATTGTTTAAAATTAGATTTACCCATTAAATGGCTTGGAATGCCAACAACTTATTAAAATGAGATAGCTCGTCTGAGTGTCCTCTATTTTTTACTCGGCCTTTCATCAAGACGGGATGATTCGTAAGAGTCAAGAGTTGACTCGGAGAGTTTATCAACCATGATTTTCACTGTCAACCATGAGCAACATTTTTTTTTTAAGAGTTTTTTTTTTTTTTTTTTTTTTTGAAGAGTAAAAAAGAAATTGAGGATTAAAAGAAATTGAGGATAAAACCATGAGCAACATTTCCATGTTTAAATGGATGCAAACATACAACTAAGAAATCTAGTAGAGAAGCATGACTTTAGAAGGTGTAATCTATGCAGACGAGAAAAGCACGGAAGCCTCTTCTGAGAAAATAAGAGGATAGAAAACGACCGCTCTAGTTGGTGGGGTAGTTGAGTGAGAGCCCTTTCCATTCATCGTTGAAGCGAACAAGAAATTCCCAGATGAAGACAAATGTAACGAATCAGTGCTTGAAAGTTCTTGCTGTTTGTGTATGACAGCCTTACATATGATTTTGTTTTAAACCTTTTCCAACCAAGGCACAAAAGAGTAGAATTCTCTGATGCTAAACAGAGGGGACGAGACACTTGAGTAATAACCTGATTTGGCCCATCTACCTCTCACATTAGACTTCATATCCCCTCACTTCATTATTTCTATTAGTTCCATAGTTTCTATATGCTGCTAATTGAACACTGATCATTTAGTTGATTAAAACTATATCATTGTTGCTTGTTCTTATGAGATGGTGATGAGACTCTGGAACGGGCATCCCTGGGGTTGGTGGATCTTTTCTTTTAATGACTACATGCCTGTGGTTGTATATGTAAATGTGTGCAACTGAATAGCAACAACTAACAATGGGGTAGATATGAGTCTCAATGCAGTCACGCTCCTCTCATAGTGTCATCATCTGAAAGCAAGTGAAAAGAGGATGGAAAGATCTCGTTGATTACAGCTGGGAAACAACTATCTTTTCTGGTTATCTTGACCCACCTGCTAAAAGTCTTCCAGTTTATCTGTGTCAAGTATTTTTTTTTTCTAAAAAAATTGTAGGCCATCCAAACACCATATGAAACTGAGTTCCAATCCAATTAATATCAGGTGGGGTTTTCTGCATATTTACTAGAACTTACTCTGCTGCACTGGGCGGACCCAGAAAATGAAACTAGGGGGGTCCAAATGAAAAATATTAAAATCAAATTTTAAATATATAAGGGGCAAAATAAAAAATTACTAAAGTTTTAGCAGTAAAAAATAATATTTTGCAAACTTAAGAGGGGCCATGGACCCCCTTGGCCTACACGTAGGCCCGCCAGTGGCTGGACAGGGTGGGTGGAATCAGAGGGGGAAGGAGGTGGCCATGACATGATTAGTAATGTGAATTACATGAACATTCATCAATCTATGGTGAATATAATTTTTGTCACTCTGTCATATTTGGGCCTCTGAAATTCAGAGGTCGTATCTCTAATCCAATGGACAAATTGTGCCAATCCATCATAATCAAGAATTTATCTACTGTCCATAGCTGTTAGCCTGTTAAATATCATTGTACATGAGAAACTCGATCCAGAAATATATTAATCAGATGCCCTCCTTGCTACCTTGTCTAAAGCATCTCTCACTCATCTCCATATCCGACCACAGGGCATGTCTTTATGTGATTTGTACCAATTGGCCAAAGGTCCCCACCATGTGGATGGGCAATTGTGAGAAAACAAAAATGGTCTGTTTCTTGTCATTTGTGAAATTTGAAATATCTATAGGTGATTGGGACCAATGGTCTGATGGGTCCACCATGTGTATTGGTGATTGCGAGGAAACGACATTGAGACAATGATGTGCTCGTCAACTGTGAAATTTGCAAGGATCCAGAGCCCCTACAGCTAAGTTATATGCTACTTTTCAAAAAAATATACATGATAGATTTCATAAGATTTACTAATCTCATTAGATGCAAAAGGGCATTGAGAACTAGTCATTTGAAAAAATTTAGGTCCATTCAATATTATTGATCGTCTAAACTAAAGCTAGGAAATAGCCAGTAAGCAAATCAAGGGTTTAGCATCTATCATGATTTTACTTTTTTTATTTTAACCATTTTTTGGTTAGACCCCAAACCTTTTTTTTTTTCCCTACCTTAAAAGGGAATTGTGTCTTATGCTGGAAAGCAGCAGAAGTTAGGGTCGTGCAGTCCAGCTCTATTGGGCCCATTTAGGCCCGCCTATGAAGGGTCCAGCCCCTCTTGCTCTTTTCATTCCATGATCTAGCATGAGATCTAGTTTTACACTCATCGAACCCTCACCCACCATTTTATTGACTATGAAAAAATGGTTAGAATCCATTAAAATCTAAGGTTGTTAAATCAAGGCCAGGATAATTTGATGAGGCCAATGTTTTTGATGACCTTTAATTATAAGGAGACATTTCCATCTGCCCATGGCCCAAAGCTAGACATGCAAATAAGTGGGTCCCATGAGCTGGACTATATATCAACTATATGTAGACTACTCGTAGGGGAACATTTTCAATTATATTTACATTAATGTAAAATGGGATGGGTGGTAATTCAATTTGATGGAGGCAAGTAATGCCGATGGAATGATTTGGTCATGGATAAAATTCGAAATCTAAGATTCACTTTTAGAATTGTAGACCCTACAACTGTTGCATTTGCTAAGTTATATGCTCAATCTGATGGGGTTCTAGTAAACTATTTTGGTACAATCACCCTCACTACTAAAACGAGTATAAATCCCCCTGTTTCGTAGAATAAGGGAGATATTGTTTCATCCAATTCTAAATAATTACCTGTAAAAAATCTTATGCTAGCTAATGCACTATATCAATTGCTTTCTTAAAATGAGAAAATCAAGGAAAAGATTTTATACAGTTTGGCGATTTAGTATTAGATGAAACTATATCTCTCTGTTTCAACAGTGGATCCAGACCCTACTAAAATTGTTCTTAAATGAACATTAAAGACTAAAGCCTAATAAAAAAGTTCAGAAGTTCCAATTGTTTTTTTTTTTTTTTCCGCAGAAGATTCAATTGTAGTTGGGAAACCCCTACTCTCAGTAGGAGTCCTCCCATTCTCCCAACTTTCATGATTGATATGCATTCAAGCGGGCAAATTGTGGTGCATTTTCAAAGAAATAATCAGATTCTTAATAGCACCCCCTCTTTGTTCACTAATTACCACCACGTGAAGAATGTAAAATTTCAAGATGTGAAATAGGTTAGAACAAAGGATTTCTTGGAGGGAAGACTGGTCTGGTATGAGTGGAGACTAAAATGACCTTTTCAGTTTAAGGTGCATCTAATGTGTGTGTGTGTGTGTGTGTGTTTTTTTTTTTTTTTTTTTTGTAAGGTCCTCTCTCTTCGTGTCGTCTTTTTTTTTTTTTTTTGCGAAAAAGGGAATGGAAATCATGGAATGAGTGGCATAAGTTAGGAAGGTTTTATATTCACAAAGAAAAGGTGTGTGGTATTGAACTACCGGTAAGTTGACACTTGAGACAACATACCACTTTAAGAAATTTTTTTGGGTATGCTAGCCAAGGGGGCTGGGATCCAAGATAGAGCTTGTACACACGGAAAGACAGCTCACTTACGTGGGAAAAGAGCCCACACAAGTGAGCAGGGAGCCCGCATACCGGTACATGCGGGAAGAGGCACCGTATCTAGGATTCAAACTGTGGGCAGCCATTTGAGAACTACCGCTTAATTTCAAAATAAATAAAATGGGTCAGAGATATGGGACATTTCGAAAGGGGAAAATAAAGAAAATAGCGACAACAACCAAGAATGGGGTTGCCACATTCCTCAAAAGTTACTTGGTGGCCTGGTGGCCCTTGCGTGTTCCTTTACATGTTTGGATGAGTAAAAATGAAGTGGGGTCAAATCATAAATTAAGAAATAAGTAAATGAAAAAAAAAAAAAAAACTTTTTAACAAGGTTTAGTTCTCTCCAAATTATTATATTTGGGTTTTAAAAAAAAAGACAAAAAGAAGAGTGCAAAGTTAATAGTATTACATCCAAGCTTTACTTCTCCCCTCTACCATTTCCATCCAAATAGCAATTTACTAAATCCATTACATTGCATCTTTACTTCTCAGCTCACTTTTTTGGGCCAAACAACGATAAAGTTAAAAAATAAAAAAACCAAAGTCGCATTATGGCAAACCCAAGGGGTAGCTTAGTTGACCTAGGACTACGGTTTTCACCGGGAGGTTGTAGGTTTGAAACTGCACTACCACACCGGGTCTACAGGAGAATTTACCCGACTTCCATCTCGACCCGTAAGGATTAGTCCAACCCAAAGGATTAGGAACCGTCCGATAACAAAATAAAAAAAATAAAAAAACCAAGATCGCATTATGTCCTCCTTTTATATTCCTCCCTCGCTATTCTTTTTGAAGATGAACTAACAAGTTAAGCTGAACAAGTGACTTGAAGATGAGGGCCCATTATCTTCAAGGGTGGTGGGTCCCACTACATATAAAATAATAGATGGGGAATGTCTCTAGCTACCATCGCTACACCCGGCGGCCTTGCCAGTCAGGCAGTCACTAACCAATTTGAAATTTAGAATACAAGAAATCCAATTGTCAACCAATATTACCCAAGTGATAATGCTAAGTGGGGCCTTTGATACAAAAGACCAGTGGGACCCCCTCTTTGATTAAAAAGGTCCATCGAGCTGGCAGGGCTCATCATAGTGATATCTCATATGTCAATCTTGTGGCAATGGAGTGCTAATGTAATGACATATTTTTCATTCACTATCACCTTTCCTTACAGACCGACATCATATCCAGCTCATTTTAACAGGCATCTAATCACATTATTGGACAAGGGAAACTGAATCATCTGATACGGTCAGTGCTTCTCTTTCTTTAAATTTTATTGGCCCTTGATGGACTCTGCCTTTGGATTTTTTCGGTGAAGTAGAGAGAAATCAATCTCCTTGTACCTACCGGGACATGAAGAGACCCAGCCCGTTCAGGAAGGATTCTCATGTCCATGGCCAGCTGCCTTTGCAGGGAGACAGATAATTTTGTATAGATGAGGTTTTGTATTGGTATTTAGTGAAACCACGAGCAATCGTATGATGATTTGACATAGCATGTGTTAAAAACACGAAAAGAAACCATCATTAAAGGATGTTAGTAATGGTGTGTTGAGCTGGGACCCCATTATACGATCAGTATCTCGTGCAGGATCATGGTTTTAAAATCCGATATCAAAACACGATTTTGAAATTTGAACATTGTATAAGTTGATGCCAAAACCTTTACCACGTTCATGGTTTTAAAATTTGAACATGGTTTTCTAGTAGATATGGCGGTACGCTTATTATGGAAAGTGATTCTTCTAATGCGATTGCATGGGTGTCTAAGCGGAAGACTAATCCTTGGAAGTTACATTTTCACCTAAATGAAATTAGAGAATTATCTGTTGGAATCAATGTTTCCTTCCGTCATGAGGTTAGATCGGCTAACTCCATGGCAGATGTGTTAGCCAAGCAAGGGGTTGATAGGTTGCTTCCTTGGGTGGGTGTGATTATGTAATTGGTTGATAGGTTGCTTCCTTGAATGTGATTTTATATTTGGTTGATAGGTTGCTTCCTTGGGTGGGTGTGTTTTTTGTTAGTTGGGTTGGAGGTGGTGCATTTTTCCTGCACTTCATCTTCCTCTTTTTCTTTGGTTTTTTGTACTTTGTACCTTCCTTTCTTTGAATGAAATCTTTCGTTACCATTAAAAAAAAAAAAAACGTTCATGGTTTTAAAATCTACTGTTAATCAATTCGCGACTGAATACTGATTCTTCAATTTCTATCGGTGGTTTTTCCCCCTATATATAAGAATGAGTTTAGAATGTGTTGGGAAAATGGCTAAGCGCATCACTATTTTTGTCAACTTTTTGAACCAAAATTTAAGTGGGACCCACTTATCATTTTAGGTGGGAATACATGGGAATGTAATCTATCCCATGAGTAGATTAAGAATATGTATTGAGTTGCTCTAATCCATTAAAAAGTGAATGAGAAATTGCCTCATAAACATCACTACTTGCCCTGCACCGAACCGAACTGGGCTTGGGCTTCACACGAGTTGGGCCTGGCTCGGTCCACTACCCATTTATATATTTTTGGATAAATTTCTTTTTTCTAAAAAGGGTGTATCCATTCATATATGAAAGGATGTGTCCAAAGTGATGTGTCCATTAACATATGAAAGGGTGTGCTCAAAGTGATGTGTTCATTCGCCTATGAAAGGATGTGTCCATTCACATATAAAAGGGTGTGTCCAACCCAAGAGATATGTCCAAAGAGAAGCATCTGTTCACTGAACAAATGTAACCCCATGAATAGATATGAAGCATGCAATAAATATCATCTTGTCCATGCCTTTTTGCTCATTCCATTCACTACAACTGCATTATATTTGGGTCATCTATATGAGTCAAGAGAGTTTTACTATACGATTGGTTTGCCTGTCACATAGTTTGTAGTGTTGCTATTATGTGGTTCGATCATTGTATCTTGGGAGACAAACGCCATTGAAGCCTGTTAGCACCGTTGCGAGGGCGAAATTTGTCTTAAGGACATAGTGTTAAACACTAGCCTTGATCAAACTTCTTCTGTGAATTTCTGGACTTCATAACTTCAACAACAATACTCTATTTTCTGCCTTCAAACAGTGAGGGAATTTTTCTTTTCTAGATTACAATCTGTAACTATGTTTAGTTGGTGTTTTGCTTAACTGTTATGAGGAACTGTTTCCTAAATACTGAACTATTGTTGTATTTACTCGGAACAACAAAATGTTCGGAAAATAAAAGGTTTTCGTATCTTCATTTTAAATTGCTTTTAGAGCGTTTTAAATGAAAAACCAAATAATGTTCAGAGAGAATATTTGGCGACCATTTATGATCTTCACCTTTTATCTCTTCCATTTTAAGGACTCTCATAAATAAAAAGCCCTAAAACTCCCTCAAGTTCAATCCCATGTCGGCAAATCTTTCCTTCCTTTGCGCGTTTGTGTAAAGGGAAAGCAGCATAAAACCACCCGGAGTTGGGAGTTCATCATATTTTTTCTCCTCTCATTCGAGTGTCTATTTTTTTCATGTATATTCAATTCCATGCAAACACAAGGGTCCAAGATAGCCAGGGATTCGACTTAGACAATAGGGCACTGAATAAGTCCAGCATTACTGTATTAGTGCCAGCCAGTAACTGACTGCCATCAATGTATTAAAGAATGGTAAATGGTCCTATTAAAATGTTAAAAAGTCTGTTAATTAGAAGAATGAGTTTTGTTTTATATGGTGGTTCATCTATCGCGAGATTCCCTATGTATTCATGTATTGTTTCATGGTTGCCCACTCTTGTGATGATTTGCATCACATCTCTCGTCAGCTCAAAAACATTGGGCTGAAAAGTGAAAACCACGGCAGAGATGACCAAATGGACCGCCCATGTAGGCTCCACTAACATATAGAGATGGAAACATCCAACCCTCCCCATCAGACTTTCAGTTCCACTGAGAGGAGACTAGCTATCTCTTCCACGGTGTTCTACGAAGAAGCCTTAAGATTGGGAGGTAAGCCTTTTTCTCTCATCAATTCAAATGAGCAATTTCAATGAGTAATGGCCCAAGCTGGAAAATTAGGCCCAATAATATACATTCTAAATGGTAGAAACATGGCGGGTTGTAATGGGGTAGGAATGAAACAGTGTAGGCAAAATTGTGTTAAACAAGTACAGCCTAACCAACGAGTGGTAGCTCAGTTGGCCAAAAACTTGGCGGTTTATGAAGTGGAGATGTTTTGTGTTCGACACCTATCTTCGTTGGCCACTTCCCATAGTTTTATCCCGTGCATGTGTCCATATGGATTAGTTCTCAGCGATCTAGAATCGAGTGTTCATTGGGTTCAGGGTCAAAGGCTCTCAGGACGGGCTGGGTGGTAGATACATTGGGTTATTAAAAAAAAGGATTTTGACATATTGGTTCACCTTAAATCTTGTCTTCCCAATTTCATGACTAAAATTTAGATGATGTCACCAGAGTCGTTTGACTCTAGTCAAGACTATTAGTTTTTTTAAACTTTTTTGCACCATATCCTATGATATCATGGGATTTATCAATTTCTATATCATATATTTCTAGCAACAAGTGAACAAATTCATTTTTTTTTATAGAACACAAAAATTGATATTTTGTGAAAAATAAATACACATCTAATTACCATTTCTCAAGTTTTATCATTTGGAAAAAATCTCCCTAAAATGCATAAATGCCATGATATTATGGGATCCTGAGCAAAAAAAAAAAAAGTTTGGGTCATGAAATCAGAACAACTCAGTTTAAGGGGGACTAATATGGAAAAACCCCTTTAAAAAAGAAGACAAAACCTAAAACAAAACTAAAAATGTTAGGCCAAAATTGGGTTTGATATTGATTAGTTTTGCTGGGCTTCCACATGCCTCACCTTAGCCCATGCAGACTTGTTCATGAGGGAGAATCCTCTGTTCTTAATGAATGAATTAGTATGCCATCTCATTTCAGTTTTCCTTAATCATGTGTTGTGCCAGCATGTTTAAATTCCAACCCATGATGAACAATGTATCTACCAGCAGACTATTCTTAAGATAATTGGCTTGCAAATCGATGACCCCAAGGAAAATGAAGTCGATGATGAACCGTATCTAACAACAAAAAGATCAGCACAGGTTACAATGAACGGGATTGTTAAATTCACTAGTTCCAACTCCAAAGGGCTTTGTTTTATCCTCTGTTTTAACTAACCAATAAATGAAATAGGCACCTGAAAGACAGGGTCACATGCTCTCCAACTTGTTGAATGCTTGCCCGATGAAGTGGCAGTTCTGAATAATTTTTTCTTTGATTTTCATTTGGAAGATATCCATCAACATTGGCGAAAAGCTTTTACTGTTTGGAAACTATACATGTAGAATGAATGGAAGGAAATGAGAAAAAAAATGAAATAATAAAATAGAAGTAGGTCATGGCGAGATTTTGTCTTTAGTTGTTTGGTATAGAATCTTTTTTATTTTTTATTTAAAACTGAGTGTTTTTTTTTTCTGTCTATTAGTGGAAAAAGGATGTTGCTTTTTTATTTTTTATTTTTTAAAAAGAGAGAATTTTGAAAATAAATACTTTTGATATGACCCTTTTTTTTTTTTTTTTAAATTGGAGGGTTTCCCAAATGTCATCGACGAATAGTAGTGGCCTTTGTTACTCTCATAATCATGTCTGATGGGCCTACAATTAGATTCCAAACATAACAAACACAAATATAGTCACAGAACACTCTCGAAAGTTGGGTGAGAATGAGATTCCTGAGTTATGGCCTCTGGGCCGGCTATCCCTTATTCTCATTAGTAGTAGGAATCCAAGTGCAGCCCTATCTCACTTTCCTATCCATCACTCATCTTAGATGGCACACCACCATCTTAGATGGCACACCACCAAATTGACGACCCTGATAGTTAAATGTCACTACATGCATAGTAGGGCTATCCATAGCCATGCCCGGACCGAGCCAGATCGACCCAATTTTTCATAGGACCACTTCGGTTGCCTACCGAGCCAAATCGACTAGGCCAAGTCAGCAGGACGGAACTTTAGAACCCCAGTTGGAACCGGATCCCCTGTTTCCTCCAAACAGGGAAGGCCCATTTGGACGAATTAAAAATCGCCACGTAAGGGGACGGAAGATAGTAGGACCGCCACGTAAGGGATTTCTCTTTCCTCCGCCCCCGCGTGTCGCCCCCGTTTCGTCCAAACAGGGTTCAAAGTAAGGGATACGCTCCCAGTTTTATTCCTTCGACCGTCCGCAATTTGCACAGGAGAGCTGAGCTGTCTGGTCTTATTATAAAGTTTTCTTTTCCTTCTTCTGCTGCAATCCACAGCTTCAAAAGCAAGGTAGAAATCTCGTTTTTCTTTCTTTTACCTTTTACGGTTTCATCGCATCGGCATTTCCTCGCGAGAAGAGAAGATGCTGTTGCAGCAGCAGCAACAATATCTCTTTGGAGGGATCATCGCTTTTCTGCTAGGGTTTTTCTTCGTGATTTCTCTACTGCACGAGAAGAAGAGGAAGAAGAAGAAGGATGAAAATGCCTCTTTGATCGAATTCCAAAGCAGCAGCGAAAAGATCTCTGGAGGCGGGGAATGCAGATCGGATGGTAGTGCCACGGATGTGATCATCGTTGGAGCCGGCGTCGCCGGTTCTGCTCTAGCTTACACGCTCGGAAAGGTTATTATTGTTTTCTATTCGGCTTTATTTCATCTACAATTTTGGTTTTGGATTGGAAGCTTTAGGATTTTTGAGCTTTTGATTGTTGTTCTTTTTGGGGTTTTGTGGTGATTTTGGTTCTCCGGATGGTGAGTTCTTTGCTTTGGATGGATGTGTGTTTGTGTTCTGTTTGTTTCTTTTGATGCGTGGATGAGATTCAGGATCTGCATTCTCGAATTAAATGAAAGTTTAGTTCTTTCTCTCGTAGATTCAAATTGGTGGAATTGTATTGTAGATTTTGAAGACTGGATTCCCGAATTCTGAAATCCGGGGAGTTTGGGATGGAGACGATATTGGGATTGTTTTGGATGATTCCTATTGAATCTAAACCTAATCATGGAAGTTTGGGGGATGGCAGGAGGGTTCAGATGAGATCCTGAGGCTCTGGATGTTAGTCTCTTTTTATGGAGATAGGTAACAAACATATCGCTTTGAAGTTGTACTTGGGCTCTGGGCTAAAGATAACCTTTTCTTTTGATTGGTTTGAGCTCGGACGCTTCAACAAAGTGGATACAATGTAAGGCCAGGCCGCCTCTTTTGGTCACTTTCTTAGGGTCTCTTGCTGTCTGTTAGAATTACTTCCAAGTGCCTGTGTGATGTAGCTATCAAGCACAATATAGGACCATGGAGATACCATAATGGGCCGGTGACGATCCCATGATGTGTAATATTGCTGCTGTATATGATCCTAGGGATGATATCGTGGAACTTCCATAAATATGTTCTAGAGTATCACTTGTTTATCAAAATGATATTTTTCTTTCTTTTTTCCTGAATTTACATATACATCTTTTTTTTTTTTGGGAAACTTCCTCCCTATTTTTTGATCTTTTGTTGGTTTAGTTATTAGCTACATCATCATCATCGTTGTCGTCTTCATCATCATCATCATCATGATCATCATTTAAGCAATTCCGTCACCCTTGAATTGGTCCTGTGCATTCTACTTCGTCGCTCAAACTTATTAACTACCATGTAATCAGTAACTCTGCAATTTATCATTTGTTTCCCGTTTCCACACTAATCCAACTATATGAAGTTGTCTTTGTGAGTTTTACAGCCATGTTGTCGTTAACTGTACAGTCCATCATGTCCTTTCTCCACACTACTTCATTTAAGGTCTTAACTGCTTTCCTCCTTTTCTTAAGCCATGTTTTCAGTAACTCCACAGTCTATCATGTCTTTGTGAGTTCTTACTTTTCCACTCAACCTTACTAACGGGCAATGGCCATGTTTTAAATAATTCCACATTTGCTCTCGCCCTTTTCCTAGTTCCTTGTATAGATTTCTAATACTCTATCATCTGTATTTGTTCTATATCATATATTTATGGCCCCATATGCTACTTCACCGTGCCAGCATTAAGCTTCTTAAACTCGAATTTCTGTCTATGCTGTATTTATTATAAGAATCGAAATTATTGGCTTGCAGTTATCTTTATATTTTCTGAATGGGAAGGGTTAATGACTTGATTTATCTGTATTTGTTAGACTTCATTATGTTGTCCTAAATCTATTAATCTCTCAGTAGTGGGAGGGTGAAGAACTATGTTCACTATTTTTCTTTTGTGCTTCTCTTTGCAGGATGGACGCAGGGTGCATGTGATTGAAAGAGACTTGACAGAGCCTGACAGAATTGTTGGTGAACTGTTACAGCCAGGTGGCTACCTAAAATTGATGGAACTGGGCCTTGAGGGTAAGCAACTGACCTAATGTGGTCTAACCGTTTCAAACAGAAAGGTTAAAATTACAGAAATATTCTGAATCTTTGGATTGCATATAAAAAAGTGCTCGGTATTTACTCTTGCATTACAACCAAAGCACTGGATTTCATCTCCTTGTACTCCAGCAGTTATACATCTCTTGTGACAGAAAAATATACGTGTTTGCTGCAGATTGTGTGGAGGAAATTGATGCTCAACGAGTTCTTGGATATGCTCTTTTCAAGGATGGGAAAAGCACTAGAGTCTCATATCCTTTGGAAAAATTCCACTCGGATGTGGCTGGGAGGAGTTTCCACAATGGGCGTTTTATTCAGAGAATGCGGGAGAAAGCTTCATCTCTTCCCAAGTATTTCCAAATTCCCCTTTATGGATAAAAAAATCCTCTTCCTTTATTTTGTTCTTGGCGATGGTAGAAAGCTATACTACTGTCTATGATGCATAGATACGGCATAGATAAGGCAAGGACAGGCCATAAACACGGTAGGGACACGGATTTTACACATAAAAACTGAAGTATCGGATACGATACGAGACGATACATTGCCCATTTTGAAGTAGCCTTGCATCATAGATTACTGTGTATTGTTGTAGTTGTACTTGGGATTTCAATGGGAAAGAGTGTTTCTGCACTTCTTAGCCCATTCATCAAAGACTCATCCCATCTATTTGGGATCGGCTTTGTGTGTCCTTTTCCTCTCAATTGTATATAAAGACAGTTCTGTATTAACTCCACCATCTACATTGTTTTTCTCGCTACATTTGAGGTCTTCATTGATGTCCCTTTATCCCTTGATCTTCCTTTATCCCTACTTACTTGACCTTGTAACACATACTTTTGAGCGGCATTTCACATGTCTAATATTCTCTCTGTACGTAACTGTTCCAAGCAACATGTTGATTTTCTCTTCTGTTGGGGTCATCCTTACTCTGCAAATTTCCCCTTATGTACTCATGACTATTTCTATCCTTTCTTGTAACTTCATGCATCTATTTTATTAACCGCTGTTTATTTTTTAGATAAACACTATAAACGTCATATATCGGGGTGCATGTATAAGTTGATCCTAGATATAGGCTTTGACGATGATTGTGGTGATGACCAAGATGAAGTCAACCATATAATATAAAAGCATGGTTTTATGGTATAAGATGAATAAAGACTATGTTCCATCTCTGAAACTCCCTCAAGTTGGTGTTTGGTCTGTGGTGATGCCCGACTTGTCTGTTAGGGCCTGTCTGGCTATTGTTTAAGGCTGGGTGAGCCAAACCATTCAAAATTCAGCCCTCTCTCGTTTTGAGGCTTTATCTTTTTCCAATTATGGTAGAAATGGGTTTGTTGTCCACCATTTTAGGAGACAAATAAATGCCAGATTGTAGATTACATGGACGTTCTCAAGCCATAAGACTATCTGAACTTGCACCTGAGGCTGATTTATCTGTAGGACAACTGGTCACAATGGGTCTATTTCCATCCAGATTTGATTAATGAACAAAAAAGACCCTTGAATAGATTCTGTCATTGACTTTCTCAAAAGATTCATAACTTGTAATAATTATTTTTGCACTTCAATGATAAATGTCAATTGAGATTAACATTTCCTTGCTGAGTTTATCATATTACTGTTGTTTCTTACTATGGATTCTGTCTCATGGGTTCTTAAATCTTGTTGGATATCCTCTGCAGTGTTATGTTGGAGCAGGGCACAGTAACGTCTCTTCTAGAAGAAAATGGTACTGTTAAGGGAGTTCTGTACAAGACAAAAAATAGCGAAGAATTAAGAGCATATGCACCTCTTACGATTGTTTGTGATGGTTGTTTCTCAAATTTGCGCCGCTCTCTCTGCATTCCTAAGGTGTAGTTTTTGTTTGAATTGTGGATTTTGAGGCTATATTTCTTGAAAGTTTTTTGAAGATTTCCAATTGGTTTTGTTTTGTTGTTGCTGTCACTTTTGGCATATTGCTCTTCTGCTGAATTGTTTAGTGTTTGCTTAGCACAAACTTATGTGATACTGACTTTCAATTTTCTATTTTATGTAGGTTGATGTGCCGTCTTGTTTTGTTGGTTTGGTTCTTGAGAACTGTCAACTTCCATATCCAAACCATGGACATGTTATTTTGGCAGATCCTTCGCCCTTGTTGTTCTATCCCATCAGTAGCACAGAGGTCCGCTGTTTGGTTGATGTACCTGGGCAAAGAGTACCTTCTATAGCTAATGGTGAAATGGAAAGGTATCTGAAGACTGTGGTGGCACCACAGGTATCTATCACATTTTAGGACATGGTTCTATTTTCTTGAGCAACATATGCCCTGATGCTTTAAATGGCTATGAATTTTTTGCTCTTTCCACCTTTTTCCCATTTGCAACAAGATTAATGTCTTCTGGCATGGCATGAAAAAAAAATCTTGGCATTGTTATTTTTCATTTTTACTTTATGATCTCATCAAGAAGTATCTTTGCTTTTTTTTATTTTTATTTTTTTTTATTTAGATCCCGGAGCAACTTCATGATGCCTTTATAGCTGCAATTGATAGAGGAAGCATAAGAACTATGCCAAACAAGAGCATGCCAGCTACTCCCTATCCCACTCCTGGAGCCCTTTTAATGGGGGATGCTTTCAATATGCGTCATCCATTAACTGGTGGAGGAATGACTGTGGCGTTGTCTGATATTGCCGTGCTACAGAATCTTCTTAAGCCTCTACGGGATTTAAATGATGCACCTTCATTGTGCAAATATCTGGAGTCCTTCTACACCTTGCGTAAGGCAAGCCATTTGCAAATACTGTATCATTGACTCTGAAATTTGATGTAGATAAGAAGTGTTATTCGGGCTTTGTTGGACGTACCTAAAATTCAAATTATATGAATATTTTGACAGAATGGATGGTATGGGATGCAAAATCAAAAGAGATTTTTTTTCTAGTCCATCTCATTGATGATACTAATTATCAATATTGACTTGGACAGAAGTTCAGAAAAATAATGTGATTTCTTATTTCTGCACCATCCCAATTCAAAGTTGAATGTACAACCATGCATTCTGTTAAATATCAAGCCGATGTCAAGATTGCCGAAACTAACCCAGGTTTGATGATTTGGTGTGCATTCAAACACACTATTAGATCATTCTTTGACTTTTAAATTCATTTTCCTATAGTATTTATCTACTGAGTGTTTGACATGGTTTTATTGGCAGCCAGTTGCATCTACTATAAATACCTTGGCTGGTGCTCTCTACAAGGTCTTTTGTGCCTCTCCTGATCAGGCAATGAAGGAAATGCGTCAAGCATGTTTTGACTATTTGAGCCTTGGAGGTGTCTTTTCAACAGGGCCTGTGGCATTACTATCTGGTCTAAATCCTCGCCCATTGAGCTTGGTTTGCCATTTCTTTGCTGTGGCTCTGTATGGTGTTGGCCGTTTGTTATTGCCATTCCCTTCACCCAAGCGTTTGTGGATTGGAGCTAGATTGATTTCGGTGAGTGTTTGCATGTCAATTTACTTGGCTCTGAAGTCATTTGTTTCAAATGACTACATCGCAGATGGCTGCATCTTGAGGTCTTTAGATATGCTATATGCAGATGGCTACATCTTGAGGTCTTTAGATATTCTATAGGCATAATTGTTGTTTATTTGAAATTTACTTTCGGAAAAGAAGAAAAATAATGATAGTAAGGAAGAAAAAATAGTGAGATAGAAATATAGAAATCAACAAAAATTGAAAACAAATTAGTAAATATTTATATCGTCACCACTACCCCCATCATCAACGAAGTCTTATTCCAACTATATTGGGGTCATCTACATGGATTCTGCATTGCTATTCCTGTCTATTCTGGCCTAAATCCTTGGACCTTTTTAGATCTATTGTTGCTACTTCTGCCATGTCCTCTTCGGCGAACCCCTTTTCCTTGAGGGTTGTTGTTGGCATGCGTTGGACATGTTCAAACCATCTCTACTGAGTCTCTCTTAATTTATGACCGGTTGATGCTGTCTATAAACGGTCATGAATACACTCATTCTTGTTTACCACGCATCAATCTCGACATCCTCAACTTTGTGACACTCATTTTTTGCATGTGTTGTTTCATAATTGTCCAAAGTTCTGCTTCATAGGTCATAGCTGGTCTCATCCTATTTTGTAAAGTTTTTTCAATATAACCCAACCATGAGACTAGCATGATAGTAAAAGCATAATCCCTTTAAGATCAAGTATTACCAGTCCCAGGAATAGTATAAAAGCATAATCCTTTTAAGATTAAGTATTACCAGTCCCAGGAATAATATACATGGGGCTCATGCCAAAAGGAAAAATTGAATATTAATCCTACTTTATAAAATTAGATGCCTTTAGGATAAACTGTTACTTCATGCTTTGCTTGCATGTTAAATTTGAATATGATGGAGAGAATTCTCTGTGCCATTTTGTAAGGATACAGAATGATATGAAACAATACACGTTAATTCACTGCTTGAGGATCATTTAGAATTTACTGTCAAATGATATCATGGTTACACCTCAAGCTATGTGACTTCATTATCTTGAACATTTTTTCCCTACTTTGAGGAAACAAATTCGGTTTATTCAGATCCTTTCTTACTTTTCCTGGTTTCTATTTCTCAGGGTGCATCAAATATCATTTTCCCCATCATTAGGGCAGAAGGGATAAGGCAGATGTTTTTTCCTGCAACTGTTCCTGCATATTACAGAGGTCCTCCAACTCATTGACAACTAATAAAAGCATCACTGATCAAGGCAGCTGCATCTCTTTCCAATGTTCCCTTTGTTTATGTCCTTCGATTTAGAGAGGACCTGGGAAAAGTATTTCGTTTCCATTTTATGTCGGGTTCTTAAGATGAATACACAATAGTTCTTCTGATGGAAGCACATTGATTTTCGTGACGTGTGATCCTTTCGGATGACCGAGCTGACAAACTGGGTATATTGTATTAAGGGATGGCTCTACATTTTCTCCTTGATGCTTGTCTGTATCACATGCAATATGCTGATGCCGTTGTGAACTATTCACCCACGACTAATAGCTTTTGTGGCCTTCTTTTTTCTTGGGAACCTTGTGATGTCGTTCTTTATAATGGCTGTTCTCTAAAATCTACAGAATTTTGATCTAATTCAGTCTTGAAACTGTAGATCATGGAAGCCTTTTCCTGAACAAACTCATCCATTTTGTATTTACCATGCACTTTGGTCTGATAATATTCAAGCAAAAGCAGCAGCTGTTTCAAATCTTGTGCGAACGCTGGAGGAAAATTCTGTAGTGGGGTTTTAGTTGAAGGTTCTAGCAAGATAATACTGTTATTTTGTAGGTGAATGATTTCCAATAAAATTATTGTACAGGGGAATTTCACCCGGCTTTCTCTCATGGGCCCGTAGGGATTATTCTGGCCCAAAGGGCTGGGAACCTGCGTTATAAAAAAAAAAAAAAAAAAAAAAGTCCATTTGTAATCTGTTTGGCCGACTTCTAAATCATCATGGACCCTAGATTATTATTTTTCATGAACAGGCTTGTATTTAATTGTAGTCCCAGATTCATCCTGTAGGATTAGAGGCCCCTGTCCCACCATAAATTCTACCCCTTAACAGGAGGTAGTGACGAGAATATTTTAATCATATTTATCGTTCATTTCTTATAACAAAGGCATATAACTTGATGGGTCATGACCCGTGGTTCCACCAATTATCCAGGCTGGCCTGGTCGGCTTGCTTTTTGCTGGGTTTTTGCTATGTAGATGTATTCACTGGGCTCGTTGTCCGTATGCTTATGGTTGATTTTATGGTCCAACCTGACCCAACTCATAGTCATATGTACTATTTCACAGATGGGCTTGGTTGTTGGGCTCGTGCCTACTCCTTGTAGGGTCCAAAACTAGGCATAAACTCAGCTAAAGAATCTAAAAATGCATTCATCACCAGAAAATATCCTTGCAAGTTGCAATCATCCAATTAGGGCTATCAACGGTCTAGATTTGCTCCAGACTTGCACTGGCCTGATTTATGTGTCCAAGAATGAATTATTGCAGCACCCAAATCCTAATCCTGGTCCAACATGAACCCCAAAATTTGAGACCGATTCGGGCGTCAATGCGGCGGGTTCGGGTGTGGTCCGCTTAAGACACATGAAAGTCCAAATCTTGTCTGAAATGACGATATTACCCTCCCATGTAGCCTCATTTTTCCGAAACTATCCTTCCGGTGACCTAATCAACCCCAATCTTTCGTCAAAATCCCCAAAAGCCTCCATCCCTCTTTTTCCACCTTTCCCCCTTACTCCTTTTCTCTTCTCCGATTGATCCCTCCTGCTATTGCTGAACATCAATGGCGTTTCCAGATCTGAATCCTTCTCCTTTTCCATCCGATTCGCCTCTCTATTTGCTACAATTCAAGCTCCGATCCTTGAGCAGAGACTAGTTCTCGAGCTGGATATGCTGACATTTCAGAAGCAGAAGCCCTCCTTTGGAATTCGACTCCCGATGATTTCATCCGTATCGGTATTTTTCTACTCTAGAAACTTCGAGTTTAGCCTGTTTGGATTGCTTTTGTTTAATCTGAGCTTAAACCCTAGACATAATCTTGCATTGGATGCGATCTCTCTCGGAATATCGGTTTATCGCTCTTGATCTTCTAGGGTTTGGTTCTGATATGTGTTTATATATATATATATATATATACGTATACTTTTTTGTATGTATTATGTCCTCCCCGCCCCCAATATTGGGATTACTCCTTGTGTTTGAGAAAAATGACGGTGATGTCCTAATGCATTGATTTAACATTACCCTCATATATTGAAATCTTTAATATCTTTCTTTGTAGTTTGTCTTGATCTTTTTAGTTCCTGATTGTACTTTACCAGATTGACACTGTGATGTTCTAAAATATTAGTATTTCTTTCTTCCAAATGTTAATGAGCTCTGTGTACTAACCCCTGACTTCAAAATATTGATATGAAACTCTTTTCCACAGAAAGTTATGTTTTTTTTTTTTCCGTTGTTTGGCATGTGCAGATTAGCTCAATTATTCTTTCTTTGGGTGATTGGCATGTACAATTTCCTCTCAAATGAACCCTTGTTTTCGCGATGATTTTATTTGTTTGTTTTTCTGCTGTGGTTGGTGGCTTTTTTTTTTTTTTTTTCCGGGTTAGTAAGTTTGAGCGCGCATTTGATATTTCCAAATGGTTCATCACTTGCTTATTGCTTACAAGTGGATAATTATTAAAATTGACATCTCTTGTGTTTATGTATGTTTAATGATGATGTAAAAAAATTTAAGAAAAAGTTGAGGGTGGTCGAGAATTCAACACTGAAGTGTAAATGTCACCAGTCCGTATAACTGTTCATATATTTCATGTTTTTTGGTATAACATATATTGCATGTTAACATGCCCTTTTTGAGATATAATTTTTTCTCTTTCGTGGTCATTATACTAGTTATAGCAGTTACATGGATTTTGATGTTTGTGACATAAATTATAAAGTTTTAGTTCATTTATGTAGCGTATGAAAGAAAGATCCTAGGTAATGTTCTCTGCGATTGTACTTCCTTGCAGCATTCACTCACGATGTCATTCGAGGCAAAGAGAGCTTTATCATCTCTATCCCCACTATAAGTTGTGTTGCTGACAATAGTGGAGGAAACATATTTATTTTTGAAGATTTATTTGAATTTGCTACATGCACCATTGAAGTATCCGGAATTCAGTGATGGAGGTTGTGGATAGAGAGTGGGATGGCGACCTTCCCTTGAAGATGGAGAATTATAATTTTGTTGTTGGTCAAGAGTTTGCTGATGTCAAGACTTTTCGGAAGACAATTAAAGAGGCCGCTATTGCTCAACACTTTGAACTTCGAATAATAAAGAGTGATCTAATTCGTTACTTTGCCAAGTGTGCTAAAGAAGGTTGTCCGTGGCGCATACGTGCAGTTAAGCTTCCCAATGTCCCAACCTTTGCAATAAGGAGCCTTGAAGGCACACACACTTGTGGTAAAAATGCACAACTTGGCCATCACCAGGCATCAGTAGATTGGATTGTAAATTTTATAGGTGAACGGTTGCGAGACAATGTGCATTACAAGCCGAAGGATATACTGCAAGACATCCAGAAGCAGTATGGGATCACCATACCGTACAAGCAAGCTTGGAGAGCAAAGGAACGTGGCCTGGCAGCAATTTATGGAAGTTCTGAAGAAGGATATTGCCTTCTTCCTGCATACTTTGAGCAAATAAAGAAAACAAACCCTGGAAGCATTGCAGAAGTGTTCACCACTGGATCAGACCATCGATTTCATCGACTGTTTGTTTCTTTTCATGCATCAATATATGGCTTTGTGAATGGTTGCTTACCTCTTATGGGACTTGGTGGAATGCCACTCAAAAGCAAATACCTTGGTACCTTACTTTCTGCCACATCCTTTGATGCTGATGGTGCCTTATTTCCATTGGCTTTTGGGGTTGTCGATGTAGAAACTGATGAAAGCTGGATGTGGTTTCTGACGGAATTACACAAGCTGCTCGAGATGAACACGGAGAAAATACCCCAATTCACTGTCTTGTCTGATGGACAGAAAGGCATAGTGGATGCAGTAAAAAGGAAATTCCCGAGTGCATACCATGGATTCTGTGTGCGCCATCTAAGCGAGAGCATTGGCAAGGAGTTCAAGAACTCTAGGCTTGTCCAGCTTCTCTGGAAGGCAGCTTATGCGACAACTACTCTTGGCTTTAAAGAAAGAATGGCAGAAATTGAGGAAGTTTCTGCAGATGCAGCCAAGTGGATTCAACAGGTTCCACCTTCTCATTGGGCCGTACCATTTTTCGAAGGAGCACGGTATGGACACCTTTCTTCAAATATTGAAGAGTTCAATAGATGGATTCTTGAAGCACGAGAACTGCCCGTAATCCAGGTAATAGAACGCATCCATAGTAAACTGATGGCTGAATTTGATGAGCGCCGTCAGAAAGGGTCAACATGGACATCAGTGCTCGCGCCTTCTGCTGAGAAGCATATGTCCGAAGCACTTACCCGCGCCGGTAGCTACCAAGTGCTCCGTTCGGATGCTGTAGAATTTGAGGTTATATCTGTTGAGCGCTCAAATATTGTGAATATTGGCACTCGTTCGTGTTCTTGCCGCGATTGGCAGGTCTATGGCTTACCATGCTCGCATGCAGTGGCTGCATTGCTTTCATGTAGAAAGGATGTCTATGAATATACAGAGCAGTGTTTTACTTCTGCTAGGTATCGGGAGACATATTCCCAAGTAATATATCCCATTCCAGATAGATGTGAATGGAGTAAGACAAATGAGGGTCTCACGGATGAAGACGATTGTGTTGTGCGGCCACCGAAGTTCCGCCGTCCACCGGGCCGCCCTGAAAAGAAGCGACTCTGTATAGAAGACCTTAACCGTGGAAAGCATACTGTCCATTGTAGTCGATGCAACCAAACAGGACACTACAAGACAACATGCAAATCAGATATTATTGAGAGGATAGAACAGTTTTAGCTGTGTGTAATAGTGTAATACTAATATATAAACCTCTGTAGGATTAGTAGTTATCATGTATCATTCCACAAAATAACTTCACCTCTCCTATCCATGCCTTATTGTGCATTGGTAAAGTGAGACCTGTGTTGTATTTGAATCTTATTTTGTTGGATGGAACGTAGGAATGTGGATAGTTCTTTTCTAGTACTCCTCTACCGTTGGATGTTCATACAAAGCAATTTTTTCCCATCCCAAAGTGAATATTCAAGTTTAGGCCTATCATAAACAGACTTTGTCGACTGGATTGCAGAAATTAAGTCAAACATTATTTGACTCTATGGGAGAGCTAACTTGCTGGGGATTCTATTGCAGGTAGAATGGTAAAATGCAACTATTTTGCTACTTTCATTCACTGAAGCTATTAATGTTAAGTCACTGTATGGTAAGAGTTGTATGCTAGAGTGATTGTTTCCCTTTGTTTTGAGAAAATACAGGACACCCTAGTGGAATGTTTGTCTCATCCCATATAGCCACCCAGGGATGCGGAATCCATCCCTCTGGGGGTGGGTTATACCCAACATGTACTGTACTGCTTATCCAATCTTGGTAAAGAAAAAAAAAAGAAAGGGGTTTTTGCATTGCTCTATTATGTTAGTTGCTGTGTTTTGGAGACATTTTTGCCCAAAAAGTTCATTCATCATGTTAAAATGCTTCCAAACCCAAAAAGAAAAAAAAGAAAAGAAAACATCTGGTACTTTCATAGCAGGTAAACACAACTAGACCAACACACTTCAGTGGCTTCTAAGATTTATCTCAAGTTTGCATGGCCGATTCCCCAACTCGGCCAGTCTCTGATAAGTTGTCTAAATTGGTAAACATCTGATGTGGAAGGTACTGTCTATAAGCCTACAATTTGTGGAAATCTTATCCTTTTACGTAATAAAGGATCGATTGAGTGTCAGATTTGCATCATCAATCCAAAGGCCTATACAAAATTCTGGAGGCTCGAATTTGGTGAGTTTTTGTGCAGGGGCATAGATTGAAAAATCATAGTGTTGGCCTTTGTTCCAGGAAGCAATTGGTCCAGTACAGCCAGTGCAACTCTGTGCGAAGTCAACCCCCCCCCCCCCCCCCCCCCCGCCCGCTGGATTGGCCGTCTGGATGATGGGGTCACAGATTTACATTTCAGTCTATGGCATTTGCCCCTCTTTTTTAAAACCCCACCACTGCTTTAATTGAAAATAATTACGGACGAGAGTGTTGAATTAAGGCTATTAAATTAAGGGATTATGATAATATCATGGAACTAATGTTATTATTATTTTTTTCGCCTTATAAGGACCATAACTACATTACCCCATGCGCTGGTTCTCGTTGGGAGGTTCAGGTTGTAAGCTGGCCTCTCCCAGAGTTGTGTACGGGTGTTCATTGGCCGGGCCGTTCTAAGGCATTATGTGAGATTTTTTTTGTGGGGCCCACAATCGGGGATGGGATCTGGGATGGAAAGATTTATCTTAGACCACTCTAAGCATCAAGTTTGACTCCAAATACATGCCTCTGACCCCCTTCATCTGTGGCCTATAAGTTTAATGACTTTATATTCAAATAAATATTCAAATCTTGATCTAATGATTCAGTTTGTTCAGATGTATTCTGATCCTTGAAATTAGTGACTATCAAGAGTTGACCAAGAGAGGGTTCCTATTGATTGCTAGATTTGGATGAATTGCTACTTGAACCGGTAAAAAAGTTCTCACGGGAATATTTTCCTACAAAATTTTATTTATTTATGATCTATCATTCCGCTCTCGGATCGTAATGAAAATTTCACGAGGGTAAAAAATTGAATGAAGGGCCAAGTAGGTATTTATACGTTACATGTTTAATCAATCGATTCATTTCAATTGGATTGCAGAGAAGGAGAGGGAAGAGGAGGGTTCTAATTTCTAAAAGATTTGATGTTGCTTCTTTGATCATCATTTGTCATTCCCCTACCTCAACATTCAAAGCAATACCATCTCATCTCGTGGAGAAATCAATCCGTAAGTCTCCCTTTTCTTCTATCCAGTGCTAACTTTATTTAAGTTTTCTTTTCCATGGTACCCTTCGAGTTACCTAAGAAAAGCGTGGCACATTGGGCAGAGAAAGTTCTTCCAATTCTCCCCGAACCCCAATGTTTTTTCTCATTTTTGCCTACTAAGTGTTCGATCAAATGTGTCAACCGACAACCAGCTCATCTTTATTTGAAGATGCTTGCTAGCAAGAGGGCGTCATTTTTTCTCGTCCATTGTCATTCACGTGGGACGCATTCCGCTGTGACAAGCTATTAATTTCATGGGCGTTGGTACTTGGAACTTGGAAGGCTTAAGCTCGCCTCGGGGCTTGTCCCCTTGAACCCCTTGAATTAGGGGTTATGTAATCTCTCTGCAAGATTAGAAACCATTCGTTTGGTTTATCTTGTAGTTATTCTTGCAATCTTCAAGTGTATATTGCATTTTCTTGAGTGGTGCATTCTAATTGCATTTGTGGTTTTGTTTTAGAACGAGTGCAGACATCCTTTACTGGGAGCGGATGGATGCTTTCTGCCCCCAGTACAGCTTACATTGCATTTAAAGTGAAACCGGAAATGCACTTGATGTCGTGAATAATGGTCTGGTTCAAGTATTCTGTGCCCCATTTTAGATAGAAGCTATTTGGCCCAAATATCGTCGCAGCTTGGGGGGTTGTTTTTTTTTCACAAATTGAGATTGCTGAATATAACGAAAAGGCCCATCATTTCAATGCTATTGTTAACCAATTGTGATTAATTAATCCTACTTTCTGAAGCTCATTGAGATTTTCTATGGATATTTTTGCCCTCCATAACAGTAGCCTCAGTTCTCTGCTGTCTCAGTTGGTCATGGTCTTGACTCTTGATTATGCAATGGGTGATTGCTGGCATTATGCATGAATCAATTTCCCTAGCTTGCTGTGGTTACCAAAATTATTATATCCCAGAAAGTCATCGTTGTGCCCATGAACTGTATGTGGGTGGCTGAATAAATAATTTGGAGGCATGCTGTATGTGTAACTCCATTGGATTCAGTCTGCTTAATTTGCATGTACCAGTCTATCTTAAACTTGATTCCTATTCATAGTTTACTAGCATTAAAGACCCCCCTCTACAGAAACCTAGGAGTGCAGATCTAGCACTAAAGACCATCTTTAGTGCTGATTTCTGTACTTGTCTAGGATCCTTTGCAAGATTTGAAGATTGATCTAGACTGCTGGCTACTAAAGTTTAAAAGTGCAATTAACAAGCAGCTAATGGTTGAATTGAATGTTCTCTGCAAGGATATCTTCAGTGACTTGTCAACTGTGCCTAATATATTTGGACTCTTGAGTAAGTCTCTTGAATAGATTCTGCAGGAATTACAGTTTACAGGAATTTACTTGTTACTGCTGAATTTAATCAAACTGATTTGGGTTCGGGGAAAATTTAAGTTTAGTTGATCTGGCTGTGGTTGAGAATATCCTGAGCAACCTGACTATTGCCTTAAATTGGATCTTAATTTACATCAAATTTGGTTACAGGGATCCAAATGGTTATGTTTGTAACCTGGATTTTATTAGTATTTTTTTTCTTATAAATATCATTTCTGTATTTTACCAACATGATTGAATTGAACTAATTGTAGGGTTGGCATTAGTTTAATACCCACCAATGTTTCACTAACTAGTTAATTTCAAATAGTGCTAGCCATAATGAATTATAGCCATTCTGAACTTGATCAGTTGTCTTCAATTTATCTTTTCATGCTTGTTTTCTTTATATTTTTTATTATTTTGAGCTTGATTAAATGTTTCTCTGAGGGATTTTTGATGGTATGGAGTTTAGTTCACATAACATCATGCCGGACCCTGAGCTGAATTCACGATTGAGGATGCAAATTGCATTGAACTTGGTAGCGGCGCTTGGTGCTGGTGCATATTATATGACATACATGAGGAAGAAGCCTCGCCGTACTTCATCTGTTAGTGGTGCTACCTATGTGAAAGAGGTACTTCAAGGTCATCATCCAACCCGTTGTCGGGATGTTTGTCGCATGGAATTGTCGGTCTTCAGAAAGCTTTGCGACATTGTTCGAGGAGAGCGCCTCCTGCAAAACACTGCTGGTGTCAATGTTGATGAGCAACTGATGATGTTTTTGTTCACTATTGGCCAAAATGTGAGCAATCGTCAAGTTCAAAAGCGTTTCCAACATTCAGGGGAAACGGTTAGTCGTCACTTCAACAATGTGCTTAACGCATTAACTGAACTTTCACCTCATTATATTCATCTTCCTCCATTGACCACTCCTCCAGTAATTCATGATCGACGGTTCTTTCCATATTTTAAGGTATAAAATAATAGAAATAACAAATATATATATATATATATATATACACATTGTAGATTCAATTTTCATTTCAATGGGATTAAGCTCACTTTTTTTTTTCTGCATTTCATCTTTAATTGCTAAAATGAGATTTTATTTTCTTATTTAAGGATTGTCTTGGAGCAATTGGCGGTACACATATTCCTGTAACTGTTGACACAGAAAACCATCCACCGTATCAAAATAATCAAGGGTTTCTTTCCCAGAATATAATGGCTGCATGCTCATTTGATTTACGATTTTTATATGTTCTTGCTGGATGGGAAGGCTCAGCAACGAATTCAATTGTCTTACAAGCAGCACTGGACAGTGGCTTTGAAATCCCTGAAGGTATATATGAATAAATTTTGTATATTTCCTAATGTTGGTACCATCCTGGTAGAGGTGGGCCCACCCTGTCAAAGATGCAAATATGTCAAGACAGTCAAGATGGTCCCGACATGAGGACCTGATCATTTCGCCTTTTTTTATGTATGCTTTCTTATGTCCCAGACCAAATTATTAATTTTCCTCTAGGTAAATACTATTTGGCCGATCTGAATTATGCAAACATGCCGGGATTAATTTGTCCATATCGGGGCATTCGTTATCATCTAAAGGAATTTGGTCGGGGACGTGAAGCTCCACGAAATGAGAAAGAGCTCTTCAACCTTCGACATTCATCCTTGCGAAATGCAATTGAACGCACATTTGGCATGTTGAAGAAGAGATTTCAAATATTGAAGGTGGCACCTCTTTACCCAATTGATTCACAAATCAAAATGGTCCTTGTTGCATGCACTTTACACAATTTCCTCCGCATTGAAACTGGTGGTGAAGATTGGCTGTATGCGGAGTATGATTCTGAGGCCTCTTATCATCCCATCCCAACTGATGATCTTATAGAAGCACAGGTTTTCGATGAAATGCAAGCGCCAAATGCGGCTGATGCACTACGGGATAGGATTGCAAAGGAAATGTGGCAGGATTTTTGCAGTCGCAGACGATTATAATTCTTCATTTGTTGCACTCCTTTCTTTTGATGACATAACATCACTCAAGTACATTGATAGCAGTATCCATAACCCTGCAGGAATCACATGGTTCTCTGATTGTAGACTTCAAAAAAAGCAGGTGGATTTTTTTCCAGTTCTCTATATTATGTAATGCTGTAAATTTTGGTTAATGCAAGTTTTATTGTAATAGGCATTAATTCTAGGTGTATTCAGTTGCTTTATGAAGAAGATTGTATGTTTGAGGATCTTTCCTCTCTTGACTGGTGCATATCAGTTGCAAGTTTTCTTTTTTTAAGTTCCTCAACTGTTCCTTTGTTCACTCCTTTTTTTTTTTGATGAGGTGAGTATCCCAGAGGTCTTTGACCCAATGGGACTAATCCCCCTGCTGGTGCCTGCCAAACCACCACACAAATGCGCACCAGACAAATCTGCGCATAACACAAGACATGATGTGGTAGTCGCGATGTATGCTAGGTGGGTCCTTGTTCACCCAACAGAAATGACTAGGGGCCCATTTTCTCATCGGTAAAGGTGGGCGGAATGAAACACTTAATTGTGTATTTTTATATGGGTGTCATGTTGGCGCCAATAATAGGTGTTATTGTTTACAGTTGTGGAATTTCTCTCTCTATTTTTAAGCTGTGTGCGCTCACATACGGTTTTTTTGCCAAGTCTTCTTTTTAATCTCTCTGATACTTGTAGGTATCCCATATTTTTTCTATTTTTAAAAGTTTTGGGTAGATGAGTGCTGAATTTCTCAAATATGGGCGCCTATAGCTTTTTACTGAGAAATCATTTCTGACAAAAAAAAAAAAAAAAAAAGAAAAGAAAAAAGAAAGTCTGGTACCTACATTTTTTTTTCTTTTCTTTTGTTTTGGGCACCTATAGATATTATATTGGTTCAAGCAAATTCTCCATTACAAGTTGACAACTCTTTTACTTCAGTCCTATTTCGTTTCCATTTTAGGGCACACTTGTGATCCATTACCAAACACCAATCTCATTGAATTGACACTATCTTTTTTTGACACCATAGGAGGGTCTACTACTCGTCGAAAGATGTTCTTCTGCAGTATGCATGGAGAAAGTTAAGATGGTGCCCTTCGTCATGGGCCCATCCATGTAATTCAGGGGTCCCCTTTTGCATGATAGGGATAGTAGTAGGGGTGCACATGGGCGGTTCGAATTGGTTTAGAGGGGAAACCATCAACCAAACCGAATCTATCGTTTCTATTTTCCCAGTTCGGTTCGGTTATGGTTTTTCTTGTTTTTTATTTTATTTTATTATTTTTTTCAAAAAAAAAATTGCAGTTCAAACTTAGTCCATCAAATGGAAAGATGAGAAGCTGTAATGAATACTAAAATATATTTCATAATTCGTTTCAACCAAAGAAACATACTTCAAACGATGGATGAACTTTTCATTTATCATCAGGTCATGTGCTTTAATAGCCCAGGCCACGTTCGGCCAACTTTTCAGGCCAATGAGCTGAAGCAGTTCAAATCTTCTTGTAAACTATACCAAAAAAATGGTCCGGCATGTACCTATTTATCTGCATAAAATTTGGACTATACTACATTGCTTCATCCAGACCAATGAATTCAACAAAAAAGGAACTAATTATTTTTTTTGCCAGCAACATGGGTTTGAGTGGAATGTAACCCCAATGTTGAACTAATTGAGATGAGCCTCTTCATAGTTCGCTTCCTCTTAGGTGAAACCAAACCCCTTGGCAGCACTAAAAACTCAATAATACACACTTCTTATAGAACTTTCATCAAACATGTAACATACAAGTAGAATATTACTCAAGTTAATATATACGGTCGGTTCGGTTTAAGCGGTTAACTGTGGGTTCAAACCGACCGATGTAAGGTGGTTTCAATGATATTAAAACCATTGATCAAACCGATCTACATAAAACCGATCCTTACCTTCCAATTCGATCGGTTCGGTTCGGTTCAGTTTTACAGTGATATTGGATTTTTTGTGCAGCCCTCGATAGTAGGTCCCTTATCACGTTGCTCATAGGAGAGTATTTTCTATTTACAATGATTAAATTTTATCATTATAAATTTGCTTGATACATTACCATTGAATGCTAATAATCCAAAATTTAAAAAATGATATTATAGAATTGTATTAGCGAGTGTGACCAAGTGATGTACACGGATTGGATTGGTGTGGATTGGGCCAAATTCGTTACCTACGTATTGATGGACTTGGAGTCCGTCACCAATCCGTAGCTGTTAAAAACCGATCCAATCCGATCCGTGGAGGACCGGATCGGATTAATCCGTTCAATCTAATGTCTAAAGAAAGATATCAAACATGTTGTAAAAAATTTCATATTTGGCTCCTTATTTTTTTTTTTTTATTTTATATTTAGACATCTTAACTTATATTTAGGCCACTTAAATTTCTTTTATTTATATTTAATAATGGATCGGATCAGATTGAATCCGTGGATTGATGGTCAAATCCATCACCGAACCGTTGCTAATAGATTACAAGATTTTCAATCCGTCACCAATCCGTTTACATTTGGATCGATTAAAAATCCGCAAATCAGATTGGTTTTAAAGATCGACTTATTTTTTGTGCACCCGTGGACCAACAACAAGGATTGTAGGGCTTCACCCATCGTGGGCTAAGGTTTTGGACGGTCAAGTTTTGGCTCGCACATGTACATTAACAAAAGGTCCACACAGAGAGCACATTACTTACTTAACCCCACATCACTGTTTGATATCGTCTCCTCTTCTCCTCCTCCTTCGAAGTCGACATAAATTGCAATTTTCGTAGCCAGGCAATGCGATTTCACGCACCGAAAGCAAATCGCTGAAAAAGAAGAGGAGGACCGCTGCAATGTTCAAGTCCATCTCTCTCTTACGAACTCCTTTCAGAGCTCTGCCTCAAACCCTCTTTTCCTTCTCTACTCGTTCTCTCCCTCCAACTCCAAATCACCCTTCCTTCTTCTTCAGAAACCCCACTAACCCAATCTCCCCAACCCTCACCTCTCTTTCAAGTTCCATCCGTTTCTCCCCTTTCTCGCATTCTTCTCGGCAGAAGAAGCTCGATGAAGACGACAGCAGCGGCGACGACGATCGATTCGTCGTCTACAAAGACCCCAAGAGCCCTCCTAGGCTCTTCGTCGTCCAACCACGGCTTCGTCCAGATACCCTTATGCAGGCGAAGCTCTCTGAGGCTCTGAACCTTGCGAATTCTCTCGAGGAGCAGCGGGATAGAGATTTTGATGGTGATTTCGGATCAGAGGAGATGCCCCCTCATATTGTTGTTCAAAACCCAGCCGCCCGATCGCCAAAAGCGCACGCAGGTTGTTATTTTTTATTTGTTGGAACTTTAATTCTTTGGTGCCTTTGGTGGTTACTGTTCTATACCTAGATGGTTTGGTTGTTAGTTGGAATCTGTAATAGATTGTGATGAATTTTTGTCTCAATTAACGTTTCAGTTGCTTCGGATTTGCGGATTGATAGTGTTTAGCTGGAGAATGTGCAAGATTGGATTTTTTTCATTTGTGTGGTTTCCTGTTATATATTGAGGAGTTAAATTCAAATGACTGTTGATCTTTTTTTTTTGCTAGATACTTATTTTGGACAGGGGACTGTGGATACAATAAAGATTCATCTAAATGCTTTGGAATCAGAGGCAAGCTATTTTTTTTTTTTATAATTAATTATTTTATTTAGGATGTTTTCATTTTATGTGTTGTAGTTATGTTCAAACCTATAAATGACAAGCATTTTCATTGGGGTCATTATCTTTTCTTCATTCATAGATGCCTTTTTTGAATCAATGAAACTCTGGCCAATTGTTGCATATTCTCCAGTGAGAGATGGACAAGGTTACTTACTTACTCACTATTCATGTTATGTTAGCTTTTAATGATATTCATATCATTTGTGCTCTTGGGCTCTTGGAGACTGTGTATAGTATGCATGGTGCCCAACATCTCACACTATATTCAGTGGTTTTAGCATTTGTGGTTAATATTGGGTCTCTTCTACGTTAACTGGCTTTCAGTGTTATTTAAACATGCCCATTTTTTCTTTTAGTCTTTTAGAACATACATGAAGCGTTTTCTTGAATTTTTGAGCCTGTTGTTATTTGATTTTTATTCACAAGGTTTTTGTTTTAACAGGATACATTAGATGCAGTTTTTGTAAATACAGTTCTTTCTGGGATTCAGCAACGCAATCTGGAGGCAAGTTGTATGAGCAAACTTTTGTCATGGTTTTGTAGAAACGCACTTTAAGCTCAGCGTTGATGTGCTATATATCTTCTATCTCTTTCTAGAAAAAAAAAATGCTGATTATATTTAAACTCCAAATGGCAGCGAGCTTGGGGCAAGCCAGTTTTGGATCGTGTGGGCCTTATAATCGAGATATTTAACGCACATGCCCAAACAAAGGAAGCAAAGTTACAGGTATTAATATAGAGTTGCCTAAAGTTCCCAATTCTAGCAGTACCATTTCATTCATATTTACTGCATTTTTTTTTTAAATATGAAAAATTATTTTTCTATGTTGTCTTGAATTATGTATAACTGGGGTTCAGCATCCTTCACTTTTGATCTTTATTTCCATACATTTTCATCACTTTCATGCATCTTTTGCTGACTCCTCTCATTACTTTAATTTGAACAGTCAGAGCTGGCAGCTCTGATGTACAGGAAGACTAGGCTTGTTCGTCTACGTGGTCCTGATGGACGGCTTACATTTGGAGCATCTGGAGAGGCTGAGGTTGTTAGTGCCCGAGGGTGAGTTAACCTCAGTGAATCTCTCCTTGTCGTTAGTGTTGTCCTATACATTCTGGAGTTAATTGTGATAGATGGAGAAGTGGGAGTCATAGTTACATTAGGCTGCATTTGGCCTATTGGTTCCTTGTTGCTATTTTCTTTCCTAAGAAGTGAGAAAATGATCCTCTGATCTAGAGAAATTCTGGTGTTGGTAGAACTGCCTGAAGCTCAAAAACAAGGAAAGAATTCTCGCACCTCCTATGATGGCCAAGATGCCTTCCTTATTTGTTTCAGCATTTGTGGTCTGTCATTTCTTGGTGAAATTGTGTTTGTTTATTTCTAATTGCTTAGCAGTATTATTGTACTAATTGACATATTTTACTTTAGGGAACTGACAAATACTTTTTTGTACTTTCTTCTTTTTGCCCCTGTAGATACTCCCACACTCACACCCACACATGCACCCCTTATCAAGTCCCACACCATTAGTGCTTCAATCAGGGATAGATCCCTGGTTGTTTCTGTGGAGGGGAGGAGCCTAACCACTGAGCTGCCGGATTGGCACTTTATGCTTAATTCATACAGCTTTTTTCTTTACGTTTTAGGTGTTAGGTTTTTATAAGAATTTTACTGTTCCAGTACCAAAAGAAGGAAAGGGATACGAATTACGATTGTGTTAAGAGGAGTAGATTTCAAGTAAAATGGAGGGATTGGTGTAGATCATGATGCCACTTAAAAAGATGCTCTTTATTGGAACGCAAACACTTAACAACTACTAATTTGATCTTCTAATTTAAGATAGAAAAGATGCAATCTGTTCTTACAACCACCACTTCTCACATTTCTTTTCTTTTTTAGATTCTCAAAGTCAATAATAGGGTCAAAACTGGAGAGGGTTACACCACAAATGTGATTTTCATTTAAGCATCCGATAGATGATAAATTTGAAAAAAGATTAGGAACTAGAAAACAATGAGATATGAGATAGTGATGTTGTACTTACCAGAAACTGTGATTAGGTATGGGCTAATTTCACACAATCAAGATTTTAGTATCCTGACTAGGAGAGAAGGATTAAGACATACCGGACCCGTGATCTACAGTATCTGTGTCAATCACCCATGGGCTAGGCTCAAATGCATGAAGATCAGTGAAAATGTTTCTCATCAAGGCCTGAGTATTACTGAGATACCTTTAAACCTGAATATCTTCTGAATTGTTGCATCATATTTACCTTTTCAGATCTGAATAGTGTCACCTCCAGTGGCAAGTGGTGCTATCAGAAGAATTTGTATCACAACATTGGCACTTCCACTGAATCAGTTGAATCACTTCATGAGCAAACTGGGTGTGATTGACATATGTGCACCAGATTGATGGGAAGTGTTGAGGCAGACGATTTTTTTTGCCCCCTCTTTATACATTTTGAGTATCCCTAGATCTTAATATGTATTTCCTTTTTTGCTCGTCTTAACTGTGTTAAGCAAGAGTATCTTTGTATTGCCTCCCCACTGAGGATCGTCCTGCTGCCCTGATTTGTGTGCCAGACTGAATGTTGTTTCTTTTCTTCCATTGTGCCTCAAGGCATTCATCCCTTCCATATTATTGCTTTGCATTGCCCATTTCTATATGCAAGAAAATTATCTGCAAAGCTGTGCCTTTATATTTTTAGATACACTGCATTTATTTGTTTATCTTAGTTTCTTGATATATCCTTTTGTTATTATGTAGAATTTGAATGTATTATCCAGAAAAGGAAATTGGCCTCATATTATGTCTTGATTTTGCATAACATCATGTTACATAAGGATATCTTACATGCTCGGTAATCTTTCTAGGAGAGGAAGTGGTGGACGTGGTTTCATTAGTGGTGCTGGAGAAACTGAACTTCAGCTTCAACGTCGAAGGTGTGCTTCATATTTCTGGTGTCCTTCTAATGACTTTTTTTGGGACAGTGATTTCTCTATTTATTGTAGATGCTTTGTATGATTGTTTATTCATTTTCTGTACTTAAAAATTTTTTTTGTAGATATTTTTTCTGTAAATGTATAGCAAAGTTGCAAAGACTTGTCTTTTGCATCAAATGAGTGATTTCTTCATCTCATACAGATTCCAGCAATATTTAAAGCAAATTATTTACAAGATTTGAATGCTTGACAAGCTTTAATGATGTCTCAGGACCTTTGGGACAGTGAATAAAGCTTGAGAATATTTTTTCAAAAGCGAATTATCAGTGTTCTTATATATGGATAATATTGCAACTTTAGTACTGATGTAGTATGTTTCTGTGGAGTTTCATGCTAATTTTTCTTTAGATAAAAATTTTCAGAATTCTAGAGAGGAGGAATCATTTACTATCTCAAATTGAAGAGGTCCGTCGCACACGGGCTTTGCAGCGGTATTCTCGCAAAAGGCGTGGCGGCTTACAGGGCCAAGGCCTAGCTACTGTTGCTGTTGTTGGGTATACAAATGCTGTAGGTAGCTCTTAATTGTAATTTGTTGTCAATAGACTTCATAGTATCTAAGTGAGCATGTTGATACGATCAACTCTTTGTCCCATCTTTTGTTTATCGACTTTCTCTGTTCTTCCTCTGTTGATGCTTCAGAAAACAGGATGCTCTTTATCTTGATATCAAAATTTCATCATGCTCGTGAATTCAGGAGTTTGCACCGGTTTAATTATACTATGTATGCTGTTTAAGAGGGACTGTACAGTGTTAAATCATATACCATCTGTTTGGCATTACAACCTGTTCATGTGGCTATCCTTTTTTTTCTTTTTTGGTGATCAAAACCATATATTTGATGTGCCCCTATGTGGATCAGAGATACATCATTAGATGGTCATAGATGTTACAAAATTTCTCTTTAAATGTGGACCATTGGTTGAAACTATCCATTTGCATGTTGCCAATTGGATAACTAAAAGTGGTTCCATTGGATTAGTTGGCTTAGAATATCAAAATATGGGTCTGCTCCATCTGTGTTTAATAAAAAAAAAATGTATTTTCTCTTGATCAGGCATCACATCAAACCCCAAATCTGAAACAATGAAGTTCCTGATCTGCGTGTTTGGTTGTGTTTTGCTGCAGGGGAAGTCTACTTTAGTCAATGCTCTTTCAGATAGTGATTTATACAGTGATGACCGGTATTTATGCCCACAAATTTCACTTACTATATAGTTAGATCATCATGTTGAATTCTAATGTTTTACCTAATCATTTTGATTTCCTAGTTTTATAATCGTTTTTTGCAATTTGTGGCTGTGTAACCTGACCAATATATGGCAACACTCGTTTTCACTTATATGCAGATTATTTGCTACAGTGGATCCTCGAACAAGAAGTGTATTTCTTCCATCAGGGTAATACTACATTAGTAAGATGTTTTACATGTCTTATCTGTGTCACCTGAAGAAATCTATTTGAGGGGATCTATAGTCGTGATTTTAGTGTTCGATGCCCATTCCATGAAATTTTAGGTCTATGGTTCAGTGAAAAGGTGTCCAACTGTTGATCTGATGGGCCCCATGGTGGAGGGGGATGTCCTATAGTTGTCTAGATTGGAAAATCTTAGCGTCTTATTTGGCATATAAATGGATGGTTGAGAAGATTTCTAGAATCTTCCCATTTTCAAAATTTCTAGGGTATCCTCTATCTCTAGGGAGGCCTATTATATCAACAATCTGATCACCGGCCCTTGGGCCCTGCTTGAACATCAACACATGATACATGTCCTGATGCACCACAACCTTGTAATTTATCTCCATTTGAGTATACGTTCCACCTCAGGATGGAGAATTGAAATGGTACATGTAAATCGCTGACCTGATTGTGTATGGTTCTGCAGGAGAAAAGTACTTCTGAGTGATACAGTGGGGTTTATCTCAGAACTGCCTGTGCAGGTGAGCGGGCAATACTTTGTTTTACACACACATATCTTGGAAGTACTATCGTTGTTTCACATTGCCTCTCTCTCTCTCTCTCTCTCTAAAACTTTATGAAGGTGCATCTGAGTTCTTGGATGTTCTCCCTCCACAAGTAGTTTGAATGTTTTGGCTGGGTTGATGCATATATATTTATTGGTAACTTGACTTGAAATTGAACCTCAAGGTTGCAATAGTGAGCGCCATCCACTGTGCCATGGGCTCTTGTTTCCAAGGACACAAATAATACATAACAGCTGTGGAAAATACAATTTTCTTTGATGTTTCCTTTTCCTGCATAGCGACTTTGGAAGCCGACCATGCCCCTCTCCTGATGTGTGTTCCAGTTCTACACCATCCCAAATGCTTAGTGGAATGGACAACCATACAGCAAGTGGGGGAAATAAAACTGATTTAGACTAGGGGTGCATTCAAAATATCATTTATCTTCATTAAGTTTCTCATTGATGTTTAACACACTTTGCAGTTGGTAGAAGCATTTCATGCAACTCTAGAAGAAGTGGTTGAAGCAGACCTTCTTGTGGTACGTATGAATTGAACTATTACTTTGTTCACACTTGACTTATGTTTTTCTGGTATTATCTGCAGAATGGGTTACTGGAAAGAAAGGTTCCCGCTAAACACTGTTCTTTTACCCATTTCCTGAATGTGCGTGTTTGAATTTTAAAAACCTGATTTCTAACAAGAAAAACAATATCCTACCTTATTTATGCAACCATTGTCAGGATTTATGGTGATTATATGTTGTATGTGAATTCATTATAGTGCTGCTGATGGCATTGAACATGAGGACAGTTCAACCATCAATTTGACTAGCTACTTGTGTGCCTCACTTTGAGGAACCCCTCTGATTGAACACTTGTGTTCTTTACCTTTCTGATTGGCTGACTGAAAAAGGACAAAAGATGTTTTCCCCTTCTCTTTTCATTGCCATTACTCATGCATAGGACTCGGTAAGCCGATCCATGTTGATTATGACTTGTCATTTTGGATGTCAGGATTGGATGTTTAGGATTGCCAAATTGGTGCCGTGCAGTCTCAAATGAACTAGGGGGCATACCTGACTGACAATTTTTGTGCCTGAATTGTCCATTTGTGCAGCACTTGATTACATTTCTGCATGTGTCTTCAATTGGGATAATTGAACAATATATGAGTATGACAGTTCATGCAGTGGACCTGAACCCAGAGCCAAGAGGGGTCCAAATATTTGACCCATGCCTGCCTGCTCTTTTCAATATCAGTTGTTTGGGTTTCTGAGGACCTGCTTTCATCTCTAGCTTTGGCTGTCGAATTCAAATTTATCTCTCAGTTGAAAAATCCTGTATAGAAACTAGGCCATAAAATAGTGGTGTAACAATAACAAACATGGTTACTGATAAAAAAAAACAATAACATACACAGTTCCACCCTGCGTTTGTTGTTGCCAGTCATTCCCATTTTGCCGTTTGAGGATGTGGTATAAGATAGGATGATGCATAAATGTTGGGCATGTCTAAAGAAGATCTTGGTGTAGTGCTCTATGAAAATGACTAAACGATGATATGTGTAATGGATGCAGCATGTGCTGGACTCCAGTGCACTGAATCTTGATGAGCAGCGGACAAGTGTACTGCAAGTGTTGCAGCAGATAGGAGTCTCTGAGGAAAAGCTCCAAAATATGATTGAAGTTTGGAACAAAGTAATGTTTTTCTTATTCCCTTTCAGTTTGTTTAAAACTTAAATTTCCCTTTGATTTTGAAGTATCGGCATAATTGATGGTTAAGAAACTTACAATGCATTTGGAGCAACACCGGAATCCGTGACCACTGACCACATTATGTAATGTTCTGTTTTCCCTTCCTTCAAGCCTTTATCTGGGCTTTAGCTAATATATATTTGGGGCTAGAAGTTTGCATAAACAGTCTCTCATGTTGTCCACTGCTGCGAACAAAGTAGAATTGGTATCCATCCATGGGGCCAAAAATGTTTTCCAATTTAGGATATATCTAAATGCACTTAGTTTGTGTAGTTGAACTACTAATGTAACTCCTATTTTTGTGGTAATGACATGTAACCTTGTCTTGGTCAAATTTGATACCTTTTCAGATAGATCTTCTAGAGAAGAAAAGTGAGACCGACGAGTCTCTAGATCAAGGTGAAGACGATGAGAATGGCAGTTTTTCAGAAACAGAAGACCATGTGGCGGGAAATGAGCTACAATCTGGAGATGCTGTTGGTGAGGACGATGTAGCAGTAAATCTGTCACCAGGAGAGACTGTTGATGGCCCACAAGAAGAGTCTACAGAGGATGTGAAGATGACTGTGGAAGTTGTCCCTTGTCAAGCTCGGGATGTTCACCATGTGGAAACATCTGCCATTATGGGAGTTGGTTTGAAAGAGTTGCTGAGCCTTATTGACGAGAAGTTAAGTACACAGAGATCATTAGAAAAAAGGAGCTTTGACCATAAATGGAGGCCTTCTCATAGTGCAGATGCAGAGGCAGCAGTGGAACACTAAGTAAGTTATGGAATCTGTGTGTAATCAATGATTATCCCCTGCGTGCCGCGCGCACAAGAATCCCCATACACCTCTTTGTGGGGCTCACCTGGGGATGGAGACCAGGGGGATTGGAAGATCTGGGTGGGCCCTACCAATGTACTGATTTGGGGGCTCACCTGATCGTCCTGACCCCTTGGTCAACAGCCAACAAGGGGTGCATGGTCAATTCAATGGTCCAGTCCATCTGGATGGGTGCTAACCTAGGGATCCAGTGTAATTTAGAGGGGAGAGAAAAGGGAAGGGGGAAGAGGGACGGTGTTGATTTTTCTGTGTGGTCCATTATGGTCCCACTATCAGGTGTGCACCTGATCACCCAAGAAAAAGGTCCGCACCTGATAAGTTATGGCACAATTTCATGAATATGGAGAGACGATTGCTTAAGAGATTTGAGAATACCAAGCTCATCATCAGCATCCAGCATTAGGATGATAGAATTGGAAGCCTTATCCTAACTATTTGTGGTCTAGTTTCTTAACTTCTACTTTACTACAAATCATCGTCGTATTATTGAATCCTTAATCTAGTCTATTTGGGGCCAACCTTAATCTTCATGGTTGTCCTTATAAGAGGACCAGCCATAATTTTCAGGCCGGCCTTCTGATGGATGGTTTGAATAAAACAAAATAAACTCACCTGGTATGGTGTGGGGTGGGGTATCATCCACACACGTGCCCTTTGCAACCCCTTTTTTTTTTTTAGTTTGATTAACTAAGTAATTTACTTAAATCTTCTTGCCACTTGAGTATTGAATTCAATTCAATGTCAGCCTAAAGTAACTAGCTTCGTTTGAGTTTTACGATTCACTGGGAAGTTGTATGCTTATTCATCAGCTGTTATTGGTCATTTCTTTGCTATCAGGTGGCCTTTTCTCTCCCTTACCCTGGACATCAAGGATCAAGGAAACCTATGATCTGATTAAAAGACAGGTACGATGGTTGAAAAAACCTGTTTTGTCAGGCAAAGTCCACAATTACTGAGCAGTCAAGACCGTGTATATTTGTCCTTGGCCATTGTCGCCTATCGAAATACAAGAGAAAAAGAAGGGTTTTCTAAAACTTATGATTATCTTGATGATTTTAGGCATCCACTTGTTAGTGTATTTAAGCTGTTGCATGAAAATTCTTTCAGCTTTTACTTATTTTTGAGGATCCAATATTTATTGTAATCTTAGTGATGAGGAATAGTTGCAAACTGAGACGAGGAGAGCATAATCTTCGTCTAGAAATGAACCCCCAGCTACTGTTGCCTGCCATTAGGCAAAATCAAGTTATAAATATTCCTGACCTGTACAATAATGTTATTTCCCATTTACTAATAATAAAAAACAATTTAAATGTTGTTTTTAATCTTGTTATCCCTTCTTGTTGCTTTGCTTTTAGCGAGGAAAGAAAAAATGTATTAGCATATTATGGGTAGTCTGTCACCCTCCATTGTGCATTAAAGTTGAGAATGTCATTTCAACTTTAACGGTAAAAACATATATGGAGTTCCGCTGGATAGTGGTGCAAGAATGCTCCTCCATATCATGGTTTATAGTTGATTAATGCCAAAACCCTTTATATATTGACTGATACATTGTGTCGGGCTGATGTTTTAATTCTTCTCGGCCATATTCTTGCAGGAAGAATTCTTTACCTGTGACGTAGATGGGACTTTTACTTTTTTAGGATTTGAATTAGTGCGATAATGGTTGTGTTTTTATTTTCTACGTTCTTTTGATTCAATTTCCATTGAAGGAGGAGCTATTTGATTGTCAATTTTGGATATTGACCTTTTATTTTTCATTTTTAACCACCCCTAAATGTGAATGCTTTGACAGATAGAATAAGAACGGTATGTGAGAGTTGTCCTTTGCTGCATTTTAGGTTTTAAAAAAAAAATGGTATGGACCATGGTTGAAACCTAATACAACTGTTTTATTGTACAAAATCTTTTCCCTTTAATACAACAAAGTATGCTGCCATTCAAGGCTTGTGCGCCTGCCTGCATTAGGGTCCATCCGTTTAGTGGAAAGCAGAACCTCACCAGTTGTGTGTAGTTGGAGTCTGTGTGCTGGTTGACTCTGTGTATTGTATTTGTGGCTTTAGAATTAGATTGCCCGCTTCATTGGACATGGACATGATTTTGGCAATCGTTCTAAGCACTCTCCATCTTCATATTATGACTATGCAAGGTTAGTCCGTTGGTTTTGTTTTCTGTCTTTTACCTTTGAATGAATATGCTTTCTTTAAAATCAAACCGAAAAAAAAAGGGGGTCCTCTCTATCTGATGGGTCCACAGCAGTTACCTTTTTTGGAAGAAAGGGTTGGCCAGATTCGCCAGCCACAATGCATGGTCTTTCAATGCTGTCAACATTAACTGATCTTGAACACTAATCAAGTGAAGGAGAACTGAACTTGACAAACTTAAATTGAGTCCGAATTGAGTTAAAACTTCGGCTTGGTTGGAAATTGAGTTGAACCAAATGCAAGCCTCCTACTTCAAGAAAGAATGACGAGCTCATATAAATTTATTGAACATATTTATTTATAGGAAGTGGATATGGTGCATGAAATCTTCTCTAAGTGGGAATGTCTACATACAAATGTCCCAAGCCGACCATAAAATCTGTAGGGCGTCAAAAACTCATAATGCCCTAAATTGAAGGCATACATTGGGAAATCTCTCGTAGGAGAAAAATTCACAGGGGGATTAACTTTACAGAAAGATGGGTGTGATGAACTTACCTGGATCCATTTGGGCGCACCTCTTGCGATGGTTTTGATCAATGTGGGGCCAATAGTTTAATGGGCGCACTCAAATCTCTATTCGAATAATAACTTGCAGCAGAGAGGAGAGGTAAAGGGCTCCTCATTTTAAGGGTGGGGTGCTTTTTCCTGTTTGTTTGATGAAAAAAATAGGCAAAAATTGCAGTCATTTGGTGATTTGATTACTAAGTGTAAAGTACATTTTCAAGGGGTTGGCCGAGTGGTCAAGACACGGTTCTTCCCTTTTTGGAGCTAGAGGTCTTGGTATCAACCCCCGGTTCCCCCTCTTCAGGAACCAAATGTTAGTCCACTTGTGCTACTACCTAGGGGCCACAAGGGTTTTACTCGGCTTATCTCTGGGTCCGGAGGGAATAGTCCAGCCCAAAGGGTTGGGAACCTTCCATGAGAATATATATATATATATATATATATATATATATAGGTTGATGGAGAGGGCAATTAACGTGGAGAAAGAAATGGGAGAGGTGGGGTAGGCGCTGTCACTGGACCTAGGATTAGCTCGTGTCCTGTGATTGAGAATTCGATCTGTCCAGGCCCACAGCCCAAATTTCGGACGAAACAGTAGTAGGATAGAGATTGCATCGGGTCCGGGCCTGTTTGATTCTAGTTATTATAGATTTATGTGTATGTGTATGTAGATTGTATATGCAAAGTGAGAATTATTCTACGATCAGGATTGGATATTTGAATCAGTTGCTCTAGAATTGTATGGTTAATCTATATATTTTTGCGACTGGAGCAACACCTACTAGCCTAATAACCCGTGCTCAGCACAGTTTCTCCCTGCACTGGAAAATAAATAATCACATATTAAAAAAAAATTCCTCCTTCCATATGGCAAGTTGGGTAAATTAGAAATAAAGAAATTAGAGCAAAAGGGGTATAATTATATATGAACAACCGAAACATGAATGGTTTGATGGAAAAAAATGAGTAGGTAGTTGCATTAGTAGTTAAATAACCGTCGGTCATTGAAGCCAAAACCTCCTAACTTAATATATTATAGTTTTTTGAGGATTTTGAGGTCCCACCTCTTCTTATAGGAATTGAAATTTTCATTTTTGCACATTGGAACAATGAAATAAAAAAAAAAAAAAATTGAGCTACATGCATTGAAATTTTGATACACACTTTATATCAATGTGAAATTCTCATTTCTACAAATTCTGAAATTGAGACCCACCTGACCGATCAGATTCCATTTTTTTTTGCTAGATTGTTCAAGTGGGCCCAGATATAAAGCATGGACAGTGCCTGACCTTTCCATCAATACAGAATGCAGACCTCTAGCTTTACCAAAAAAAAAGAAAAAAACCGAGTGCAGAACTTTACCCACAAAAATTACAATGTATGGACACCAACTTAGCGTTATGGTGGGTCCATTTCTTTCTGAAACAGATAAGATTGTTATGCTTGTCAGCCACAGCAGATGAATGGACATATCATCTTGCAGCCTAATTAATATATATATATATATATATATATATATATATTAGCCCCTGCACTGTAAAATAAATAATTACATATTAAAAAAATTACCTCTTTCTAGAATACAAATTGGATAAAATAGAAATAGAAAAATTGGAGCAAAAATGATATAGTTACATAGGAACAACTGAAGTGGTTTGATGGAAAAATAAGTGGCTAGTTGCATGAGTAGTTACATAACCGTCCGTCAAAATTATAACTACGGATAAAAATGGAATCCAAAACCTCCTAACTGAATATATTATAATGGGTGGGAGCAAGCAGTGGTAATCATGACAGTTTTGGCAAAGATTACACAGGTTTGAGATTAAGCATCGTTTTAGTTATAGGTAGTCGTTGGGGACCTCGACATGAACGGTTTCACTGTAATGACAATAAAAAAGGGCCTACAGTACAAGTCTCGCTGTAATTACACATTCAAAAAGGTTTGAATAATGAATGAGATGGGTCAAGAAGTTTATTAGTGTAGGAGAGCATTTACATGGAGGGTCCCCACTCCCCACATACAAATTCAAAACGAATTGGTCGCGTGGTGGGGTAACCTCTGACCATGGTCAAGAGTAAGACTGAAGGAGGGTAAAGGGTTGGCTGCAGCTAGCTGTGGCTTTTGTCTTGCATGTTGCAATAACTCACGAACATAATATAATATATGTTTCTCGAAAAGAGACAGAGAAGATAAAAGGCAGATGGATCCAAAAAGAGAAGAACAGAACAGAATCCCAGGCAGTGGCGGATCCAGGATTCGAACTCACTAGGGGCACGATTAAGTAGTGGGGGTCCGCTGTCCCCGGATTTTTTTTTTTGGTTATTTATATGGGACGAATATAATGTAATAGTTTCAAGCAATAAAACAAAAAAATATTTATTTATCACAATTGTTCCCTATGAGTTTTCATATTCTGAAAAAGTTCTATTACAATATCATTAATAATAGTTCCAAGCAACTCTTTTTCTATAAAACATACAAGACAATCATTCATAAATTGATCACTCATTCGATTGCGCAAATCTGTTTTGACAATGTTCATTCCTGAAAAGCATCTTTCAACACTTGCTGTTGCAATAGGCAAAACCAAAGCTAACTTCAAAAGTCGATACACCAAAGGAAAACATAGATGTTTCTTTGTTTGCACTAGTAATCTAGAAAGATCACTGAGTCCCTTCAACTGACTAAATATGTCATCCGTTTTTTACATCTGCAATGTATGTCTCTAGTTGATTATCAAGAGCCATGCATTCAATGAGAGAGAAGTCATTGGGATAAAATTGAGCCAACTTTATCAAACTTTAATGAATCAAAATGATCAAAAGCATCACTTGGATTCAAGCAAGCAACACAAAGAAGCAACTCAGAATTAACCTCATTGAATCAATCATTAAGCTCCAAAAGTTGCATATCCACAATCGTATAAAAGCATTCTACACGATAATGAAATTCATTAGTAGTGTTGCTTTTACGTCGGGGATGATATGGATCGACATACTCTTCCTCCATATTCAAAATTTCAATTTTGTGCTCATTACAAAAAGTCATCATCTTACCTAGGAGACATTCCCATCCATGATCCCTTAAATTCTGGCCACTTTCACAAGTGCAATAACATTCCAAATGTCTTCATCTTTCCTTTGCAAAGCTAATGATAACTCATTTGTGATCCCTAATATAGTTAGCATCAATTGCAAATTGAAAACAAAATCAAATGATTGCAAATATCTCAGAAGACCACGTGATTGAATTTTTTTTGATGAATCTGAAGCATCACATGAAACAACTTCAAGAACTTTAATAACGGAGGAGAACAAAGCAACCAAGTTTAAAAGTGATTTATAATGAGACCCCCAACGTGTATCCCTGGCCCTCTTAAGACTTAGCTCTTGATTCAATCCCTTTCCAGTCTGAATATCACCATTCATTATTCCTTGTGCAACTTTTTCTGCTTGTTTTTGCCGAATCATGTCTTTACGCTTGCAAGATGCTCCAACAACATTCATCAAAGTAGATATCATATTAAAAAAGTCAGCAATATCAATATGCTTTTTAGCAACAGCAACAAGAGCTAGTTGAAGTTGATGTGCAAAACAATGAACATAATAAGCTGACTCATTCTCATTCATAATTAAAGTTTTCAAACCATTGAATTCACCCTTCATATTACTTGCTCCGTCATAGCCTTGACCTCTAACTTTCTTCAAACTCAAACCATAATCAACAAATAAAGAATCAATGGCAGATTTTAGAGACAAAGCTGAAGTCTCCATCACATGCACAACACTAATGAACCTCTCTTTAACAATTCCATATGAGTCAACAAATCGCAGAACCACAGTCATTTGTTCTTTGTCAGACACATCGCTAGATTCATCCACCATTAATGCAAAAAAATCATCTCTAAGTTCTTCAGTGATATTTTTCAGTATTTGCTGTGCAAAATAGTGAACAATATCTTTTTGAATACCTGGAGCAACCATTTGATGATTTCTAGGAGCATTTCCTAGCACAACCTTATGTACAGACTCATTTTGCTCAGCAGTGTACTTAACCATATCAAGAAAATTCCCTCTATTTTTAGACTCTTCGGACTCATCATGGCCACGAAAGGGTAGCCCTTGGTGCAACAAAAATCTACAAGCATCAACCGAAGCATTTAAACGAATCCGATATTCATTTCGTACACTTTCAGATTGTTTATGAAGAGCAACCGCCATGGATTGTTCTTGCTTCATTAGGTCTTCACATTTCTTCAATGATAGAATGTGAGCACTATTAACCAGACCAACATGAGAAGCTAGCCTCTCTGTTTTATTCCAAGAAGAAAATCCCTCAGTTACAAATGCCTTACTACCACCTTGTTTGCCAAAATGATCTCTAAACAAGTAGCAACACAAGCAATAGGCTTTGTCTTCTTTTATGCTATACTCTAACCAATTAGCATATTGATCAAACCAAGCCGGAGTAAATTGACGCCATTTATTTCCAATCATTTTTTTGGGAAAGTCATGGTCAACGGGTTGACAAGGACCTTTTAGTAAATAAGCTCTCCTGATTTCATCAATTTGATTTGGATGATATTCAGAAATCTTTTTTCTTTCCGCGGGATCCGAAGGGAGGCTATTAAAATCCACTATTTTTGGAATTGATGAAGAAGATTGTTGAGGAATATTAGATGCATTGCTGCTTGAACTTCCGCTTACACTTTCATGTGATAGTTTTCTTTTAAAAAATCTCTCCATATTGACAACACAACCACACTACAAACAATCAAATTGACAAACAAACAATCAATGAACACTATAGTAATTAACAAATACCAAATTGATAAACACTCCAACAATTCGACAATATGCAATTCATAAAACTTACCAAATACCCAATCGGTTTGACTTGGAAGAATCACAATTCGGCACCCCAAGAATCAATTCCTAATACAATCTGTATAGAATCATAGAATGTGCTAATCAAATAAACTAATAATCATGTAATCAAGTAAAAATAAGTAATTAAATAAACTAACAAAGTAACAATACAATCTGACAATCTGTATTCAAATAAACTAACAATAAAAGTAAGTAATAAAATAATCAAATAAACTAACATGTAATAAACTAATCAAATAAACTAACAATAGAATCTGTATTCATAAAAAAATCATAAAAATATGGATAGTTAAATCACAGACCTTGCTTTCCAATTTCCACTCTCGACTTTGTGCCTTTGTTATACAAACACAGTCATTTGGGGAAGGATAAGGCACATGCGCTGATGCGCACTTTGGGTGAATCGCACGATGCTGATTGGTGAGGAGCTTATGTTCTGAGTCGGCGAGTCGGTGAAGGTGAAGGAGAGCTGGAGAGGGCGGTATACTCTGCAGTCTTTACCTTTAATACCATAATAGTTGAAGAATGGGCCTAATAATATGTATAAAGAATGGGCCTAATGTTTTTTACTGGGGGCCTGGTTACAAGTCATTGGGGACCTGGTTACATTGGGTCTAACTTAGTATATATAATTTTTTTTCCAAAAATTCACTGGGGGCTGGAATGTGAACTGCATCCGCCTCTGATCCCAGGAACAAGAGTAGAGGATGAGTTGCGGGGTTTTGGACACCTTCCTTTACTCTTAAAACACTTATCTGATCTTCTGCTGCTACAGACTGAAGTTGTTTCTGCGGAGCTCTTGCTGACAATCTAGTTTGTCTTCCACAACCCAACGGCCAGTGCCTTCATGTCTTGGCACAATCACCGACTTCCCCACCATTCAAAAATGTATGATGATCAGGGTGTAAGTTTAATTAGTTTTGTTTTTAATGTGTTTCTTGATATTTTGTGAGGACTTAAAGATATGAAACTTCACATATTGAGATGTATAATTTATATGAGAGAATATTAAACATTTGAATCATGAAGGGGAGGGTAAAAAGACAGATTTATATGATTAGGTGTTTGTTAGTGTGCTTTTTATGGATTTCTCAAGACTCAAAATCTATAAAGATTTAAAATATTAGTTCAATAAAAAAAATTGAACGGTTCAAATCACACATTTAAGGCCCACAGAAGGAGAAAGATATGATTGATGAGTTTTGATCGGGCAACCCATTGCAGATGAAGATGAAGTAGGAGTCATACAACACTTTTTGAGGTGGGAGATGTGAAAAGGTTTCAGATTTGAAAATTGGGTTGAAAGTGGATTCATTTATGCATGGTTATCACGGTTTAATTATTTGTGTTACAAATATCTATATGCCTAACTGTCACCCATGAGCAACATTTCCATATATAAATGGATGCAAACAAACAACTAACAAAGAATTATAACTTTAGGAGGTGTAATGTATGCAGATGTGAAAAGCCAAAGAAGCCTAATAGAAAAATAGGAGGATAGAAACGTCCGAACTAGTTGGTGGGGGTAGTTGAGCCTTTTCCTTTCAACGTACAAGCGAACAGTTCTCATTTTTGTGCAAGATTTCCCTGCCCCTTCTTTCTCCTCTGTTGAGTTCTTTTTTCCTTTTTCCCTGTGTTAGTTTACAGTTCTCATTTTTGTGCAAGATTTCCCTGCCCCTTTTTTCTCCTCTGTTGAGTTCTTTTTTCCTTTTCTCGTGTCCGTTTACAGTTCTCATTTATGTGAAAGATTTCCCCGCACCTTCTTTCTCCTCTGTTGAGTTCTTTTTTCCTTTTCCCCTATGTCAGTTTACAGATTTCATTTTTGTGCAAGATTTCCCTGCAATCTCAAGATATCAGCATATTAGAAACTCCAATAAACTTAGGGCCACGGAAACAATGTTCTCATTCCATCCAAAAGTCAAGAAGTCATGTCTTTGAGAGGAGGGGGAAAGCACCCACCATCTCCATTAGCTAGGGGTGAAAAAGGGAGCTCTAGGCGCCCGATTTCTGTGTCAGTTTACAGTTCTCATTTTTGTGCAAGATGTCCCTGTAATCTCAAGATATTAGCATATTAGAAATTCCTATAAACTTAGGGCCACGGTAACAATGTTCCCATTCCATCCAAAAATCAAAAAGTCATGTCTTCAAGAGGAGGGGGAAAGCGTCCACCATCTCCATTAGCTAGGGGTGAAAAAGGGAGCTCTAGCAGCCCGATTTCTCCCACTCTCCCACTCATTGAGCCTTGAAATGGTCCTCTTAACTTGGAACGCTCTGCGGAAGATGAGGCTATAGGTAACTTCTCTCTTTCTCACCCCACTACTATTGTCTCCCTACTAATGCTCTCACTCTGTTGAGTTCTTTTTTTCTTTTTCCCTGTGTCAGTTTATAGTTCTCATTTTTGTGCAAGATTTCCCTGCAATCTCAAGATGTGAGCATATTAGAAATTCCTATAAACTTAGGGCCACGGTAACAATGTTCCCATTCCATCCAAAAGTGAAGAAGTCATGTCTTCGAGAGGAGGGGGTGAGCATCCACCATCTCCATTAGTTAGGGGTGAAAAAGGGAGATCTAGCAGCTCGATTTCTCCTACTCGCCCACTCCTTGAGCCTGGACATGGTCCTCTTAACGTGGAACGCTCTGCAGAAGAGGAGGCTATAGGTAGCCTTTCTCTTTCTCACCCCACTACTATTGTCCCCCCTACTAATGACCCCACTCTGTTGAGTTTTTTTTTTCCTTTTCCCTTGTGTCAGTTTATAGTTCTCATTTTTGTGCAAGATTTCCCTGCAATCTCAAGATATGAGCATATTAGAAATTCCTATAAACTTAGGGCCACGGTAACAATGTTCCCATTGCATCCAAAAGTCAAGAAGTCATGTTTTCGAGAGGAGGGGGAAAGCCGTCCACCATCTCCATTAGCTAGGAGTGAAAAATGGAGCTCTAGCAGCCCGATTTCTCCCACTCGCCCACTCCTTACGCCTTGACATGGTCCTCTTAGCCTGGAACGCTCTGCAGAAGAGGAGGTTATAAGTAGCCTCTCTCTTTTTAACCCCACTACTACTGTCCCCCTTACTAATGACCCCACTTCGTTGAGTTCTTTTTTCCTTTTCCCCCGTGTCAGTTTACAATTCTCATTTTTATACAAGATTTCCCTGCAATCTTAAGATTTGAGCATATTAGAAATTCCTATAAACCTAGGGCCACGGTAACAATGTTCCCATTGCATCCAACAGTCAAGAAGTCATGTCTTCGAGAGGAGGGGGGAAGCGTCTACCATCTCCACTAGCTAGGGGTGAAAAATGGAGCCCTAGCAGCCTGATTTCTTCCACTCGCCCACTCATTGAGCCTAGACATGGTGCTCTTAACCTGGAACGCTCTGCGGAAAAGGAGGCTATAGGTAGCCTCTCTCTTTCTCACCCCAATACTATTGTCCCCCTTACAAATGACCATACTCTGTTGAGTTCTTTTTTCCTTTTCCCCTTTGTCAGTTTACAGTTCTCATTTTTGTGCAAGATTTCCCTACAATCTCAAGATATGAGCATATTAGAAATTCCTATAAACTTAGGGCGACGGTAACTATGTTCCGATTCCATCCAAAAGTCAAGAAGTCATGTCTTCGAGAGGAGGGGGAAAGCGTCTACCATCTCCATTAGCTAGGGGTGAAAAAGGGAGCTCTAGCAGCCCTATTTCTCCCACTTTCCCACTCCTTGAGCCTGGACATGGTCCTCTTAACCTGGAATGCTCTGCGGAAGAGGAGGTTATAAGTAGCCTCTCTCTTTCTCACCCCACTACTATTGTCCCCCTTACTAATGACCCCACTCTGTTGAGTTCTTTTTTCCCTTTCCCCTGTGTCAGTTTACAGTTCTCATTTTTGTGCAAGATTTTTCCTGCAATCTCAAGATATGAGCATATTAGAAATTCCTATAAACCTAGGGCAACGGTAGCAATGTTCCCATTGCATCCAAAAGTCAAGAAGTCATGTCCTCGAGAGGAGAAGGAAAGCGTCCACCATCTCGATTAGATAGGGGTGAAAAAGGGAACTCTAGTAGCCCGATTTCTCCCACTCGCCCACTCCTTGAGCCTGGGCATGGTCCTCTTAACCTGGAACGCTCTGCGGAAGAGGAAGCTATAGGTAGCCTCTCTCTTTCTCACCCCATTACTATTGTCTCCCTTACTAATGACCCTACTCTGTTGAGTTCTTTTTTCCTTTTCCCCTGTGTAAGTTTACAGTTCTCATTTTTGTGCAAGATTTACTAGCAATCTCAAGATATGAGAATATTAGAAATTCCTACAAACTTAGGGCCACGGTAACAATTTTCCCATTCCATCCAAAAGTCAAGAAGTCATGTCTTCGAGTGGAGGGGGAAAGCGTCCACCATCTCTATTAGCTAGGGGTGAAAAAGGGAGCTCTAGCAGCCCGATTTCTCCCACTCTCCCACTCCTTGAGCCTGGACATGGTCCTCTTAACCTGGAACGCTTTGCGAAAGAGGAGGATATAGGTAGCCTTTCTCTTTCTCACCCTACTACTAGTGTCCCCTCTACTAATGACCCCACTCTGTTGAGTTCTTTTTTCCTTTTCCCCTGTGTCGGTTTACAGTTCTCATTTTTGTGCAAGATGTCCCTGTAATCTCAAGATATGAGCATATTAGAAATTCCTATAAACTTAGGGTCACGGTAACAATGTTCCCATTGCATCCAAAAATCAGAAAGTCATGTCTTCGAGAGGAGGGGGAAAGCGTCCACCATCTCCATTAGCTAGGGGTGAAAAAGGGAGCTCTAGCAGCCCGATTTCTTCCACTCTCCCACTCATTGAGCCTTAAAATGGTCCTCTTAACCTGGAACGCTCTGCGGAAGATGAGGCTATAGGTAACTTCTCTCTTTCTCACCCCACTACTATTGTCTCCCTACTAATGATCTCACTCTGTTGAGTTCTTTTTTCCTTTTCCCCTGTGTCAATTTATAGTTCTCATTTTTATGCAAGATTTCCCTGCAATCTCAAGATGTGAGCATATTAGAAATTCCTATAAACTTAGGGCCACGGTAACAATGTTCCCATTCCATCCAAAAGTGAAGAAGTCATGTCTTCGAGAGGAGGGGGTGAGCATCCACCATCTCCATTAGTTAGGGGTGAAAAAGGGAGATCTAGCAGCCCGATTTCTCCCACTCGCCCACTCCTTGAGCCTGGACATGGTCCTCTTAACGTGGAACGCTCTGCAGAAGAGGAGGCTATAAGTAGCCTCTCTCTTTCTCACCCCACTACTATTGTCCCCCTACTAATGACCCCACTCTGTTGAGTTTTTTTTTTCCTTTTCCCCTGTGTCAGTTTACAGTTCTCATTTTTGTGCAAGATTTCCCTGCAATCTCAAGATATGAGCATATTAGAAATTCCTATAAACTTAGGGCCACGGTAACAATGTTCCCATTCCATCCAAAAGTGAAGAAGTCATGTCTTCGAGAGGAGGGGGTGAGCATCCACCATCTCCATTAGCTAGGGGTGAAAAAGGGAGATCTGGCAGCCCGATTTCTCCCACTCCCCCACTCCTTGAGCCTGGACATGGTCCTCTTAACGTGGAACGCTCTGTAGAAGAGGAGGCTATAGGTAGCCTCTTTCTTTCTCACCCCACTACTATTGTCCCCCTACTAATGACCCCACTCTGTTGAGTTCTTTTTTCCTTTTCTCCTGTGTCAGTTTACAGTTCTCATTTTTGTGCAAGATTTCCTTGCAATCTCAAGATATGAGCATATTAGAAATTCCTATAAACTTAGGGCCACGGTAACAATGTTCCCATTGCATCCAAAAGTCAAGAAGTCATGTTTTTGAGAGGAGGGGGAAAGCGTCCACCATCTCCATTTGCTAGGGGTGAAAAATGGAGCTCTAGCAGCCCGATTTCTCCCACTCGCCCATTCCTTGAGCCTGGACATGGTCCTCTTAATCTGGAACGCTCTGCGAAAGAGGAGGCTATAGGTAGCCTCTCTCTTTCTCACCCCACTACTATTGTCCCTTATACTAATGTCCCCACTCTTTTTGACCCCCATAACCAGGGCGGGGAGCCACATCAAGACCCTCCACTCTCATGTAGGGAGAGAATGCTCCAGGCAAATGCTAAGGAGTGTATCAGGGAACCACCGAGGTTCTATATACACTTTGCCTTTGGGGTAGGAATTTATCTGTTGGCTGATACCTTCGAACGTCCTTACGTGGCTATCGCTATCACCGCTGTTTACTTGATCATAGTGGCATTTCCCACTATTGTTGCTTGCCTGTTCCCAGGACATCGCACTCGACGCGAGATGCTCCTTGCATCACTGCAGCCATGTTATGTCACTACTTGAAATGAATCTGCCCAGCCCCAGCCATGTGGACCAATAAGGGCCCAATAACCTCAACAAGGGCCCAGGAATCTCCGCAGCAACTTGGACCCCAGCCGCATGGACCAACAGGGGCTCAGGAACCTCCACAGCAATATGGACCCCAGCCCCGTGGACCAACATGTTCCCAGGAACCTCTGCAACAACATGGACCCCAGCCCAGTGGACCAACCCAAGAACCTCTGCAACCAAGACCAACAAGGGCCCAGGAACCTCTACAGCCACATGGACCCCAGCCCCGTGGACAAACAAGGGCCCAGGAACGTCGTCAGCAGCTCCATGGATCGACGGAGCCCAAGGAACTTAACCAGTTCCCAAGGGCCCGTTTGACACTTTACTAATACAATCAAAGTCAAGTAAAGCTTCCATTTTCCAAACAAGACGTCACATCAAATACACTTTATTCAAAACTTCCTTCATCTTTTTCATACAAAAAGTCAAAAAGCAACTCCCTTTATCCACTAAAATACAAAAAAACTCCACTTTTCCATATAAAAAGTCAAAAAGATTAAATAACAAATAACTAAAAATAAAATACCATCATAACCCACTTATATTTTATTCTTTCTTTAAAATCAACTTTATTTGACTTGACTATATTAGTAGAGTTACCAAACTGGCCCCAAGGGACAGGGCTCAGGAGGCTAAGGGACAGGGCTCAGGAGGCTCCGGCTGATGGGCTTAAGGGGATGCTTATTGCCTCACATGTTGTTTACTTTTAGTTTGTCTCTTTCTGAGTTTCGTGTTGTTGTCTCTTTCTTAGTTTCGTGTTGTTTCCTTTTAGTTTCTTAAGAATCGAGAGATTCTTTGTATTTTGTTTTCTGTTGTGTTGTAAAAGTGGCAAAAGAAAAGAAACGTGGTTTTCTTTGGATTTTATTTTCTCCTCCACTTGACTCGATTTGTGAGGTAGCACTTGGAGAAATATATGCTCAAGAGATATCGAGGGCCGTATCTTTACTTTTATGTGCGTTAGAAAATGGGGGTGACCTCTCCCTATCACTGCACCCTCTTCCATTTCCCGTTTTGAATAATCAATCCCTCTATCTCTCTCCACTGCTGCTCCCCCCCCTCGCTCCACCATACTCCCTCTGTCTACCCACTTTCTCTCTCCCATTGCCTGACTCCATCTCTCTGTCTCTTTCTACCTCACTCCCTCTCCTCACTCCCGCCCACTCTCTATCTGCCATTGCCCGACTCCCTCTTCTATCTCCGCCATTCTCTCTTACTCCCTCCCCTCACTCCGCCACACTCTCTCTCTCCCATGGCCCGACTCCCTCTTCTCTCTCTGCCATTCAAAGTGTCGCCAAAATGAGACACTTTGAACATGGAGATGCTATAAAGAAAAGGAAGCTAGCAATGTTATGAAAGGAGTGAAAGAAGGAGGAGAATAAACATTCCAACAATAGAACATCAAAATTACACAACTTTGTATTACATGCAGGATGAATGACGATCGACATCAGTGACTATTTCACCCATTGGGTTTGCTTGCTACAACAAATTTAAGTTGTAAACAGAGAGTGAAAGAAAGAATGCTCAACATTAGATTTGTTTTATAGCATAGGTACTGATCATGGCCCACTCGGAATTATGTTCTGTGCTCTTCCTAATTTCAATGTCTCTCTCTCTCTCAACTATTTCTTTGTTGTATGCATACCTGGTTGTTGTTGAAGAGGAGTCACAATCAAACACAGATAAAATCAACCTATCTATTATGAGCTATATAATAACAGAAAAGAGAGCAAAATTGTAGTGCTGACCTATGACATACGTTTTGGCCCTTCCTTTCTTTGCTCGAAATGGTAGAGAAGAGAGAGGATGGTAGAAGTTCCAGCGCTTCCTTTTTTTGGTCGAGATTGTAGAGAAAGAGAGGATCTGTTTGGATTAGAGATTTGTTGGAGAAGAAGTGGAGAATAGGGACGTTTCAGCGCGTGGTTTCTTTCCATGTAATGGTATAAAAGAGAGAGGGTACGTTAGGATCAGTTAGGGAGATTTTTTTGGAGGAAAAGAGGAGAGTGGGGAGTACGTGTGTGCGCACGTATGCAGACAGGTGTCAACATACTAAGGCTGTATACATTCCCTTAGTGTATTAGATATGTAGGTTAATGGAGGGTGCAATTCACGTGGAGAGAGAAAAGGGAGAGGTGGGGTAAGGGCTGTCACTGGACCTAGCATCAGCTCGTGTCTTGTGATTGAGAATTCGATCTGTCCAACAGGTCCAAAAGGCCAGGCCCACAGCCCAAATTTTGGACCGAATAGTAGTAGGATACAGATTGCATCCGGTCTGGGCCTGTTTGACTCTAGCTAGTTATAATAAATTTATATGTATATGTTTATGTGGATTGCATATGAAAGCCATAATTATTCTACTATCAGGATTAGATATTTGAATCAGTTGCTCTAGAATTGTATGGTTAATGTGCGTATTTTTGCGACTGGAGCAATACCTATGGGTGTGAGCAAGCAGTGGTAATCATGATAGTTTTGACAAGATGGCACAGGTTTGAGATTAAGCATTGTGTTAGTTACAGGTAGTCGTTGGGGACTTGGACATGAACGTGGTGCGATCTAATCACAGCTAGTGGGTGGTTTTAAATTTTAATACAAACAAATGGGAATTGGGTCGTTTTGGATTGGCAGTGATTTCGAGCTAAATTATATTAAAAGGTGTTGGCTGTCGAGCATCGTTTTGTGTTTGGACGCGATAGAGGCGGTAAAGGCTAGTAAAGGAGATTTCGACTCGCAGATTGATCTAATAATTTGCGACATTTTGGACTGCGGCAGTGATTTTGAGGCCTTTTAAGCCCGGCATGTCTCAAGAGAGAATAAAACTCTAGCTTACTCTCTAGTTAGGTCCCGTCTACTTCTCCACCCTATATCCATCACCCTCCACCTCTTCAATAATACTTTGATAGAGGTTATTTTTTCATGAATTCTTATGTATTTAATTCCTATGTATTTTAATACAATCAAACATGCTCTAAAGAGCTCATTTATTTACATCAAATGGAGGAAATGAATATATATAAAATTCATGGTTAAATGAGCTCCATGGTTTGAATTATACGAGGTGAGGGGTGAATGATACAAGTTAGTGATGTAAATGAGACCTTGACATTTTTAATTATTGAGTATTTGAATTACTATGCTCTAAAGAGCTCATTTATTTACATCAAATGGAGGAATTGAATATATATAAATTCATGGTTAAATGAGCTCTATGGTTTGAATTATACGAGGTGAGGGGTGAATAATACAAGTTAGTGATGTAAATGAGACCTTGACATTTTTAATTATTGAGTACTTGAATTACTATGTGGTGGCTAGGTACTAACCCCTATTCTATTTCATAAAAAGATTGGTTATATTATACTCATTTCTAGATAATTAATCACCTTAGGCCTTCATTTTTAAGTTTAACGGCTTTCACTCACACAGGTTTAGCATTCACTTGTAGTCATAATAAATTTTGTCTTAAAAAGTGGAAGCTAGATCCCGTGAGGCTAAGAAAAGGCATAGGGGTCACACGAGAGTCTAGATACTGTGAGGCTTTACCCCATAGTGACCATGAGTGGACTTATCATGGTCTCCCCATGGTCACTGTGATAGGGCAGGCTTGCGGTGACGGTCCGCTCACAGTCACCATGGGGGCAAAACCCTCCAAAGGATCCCGATTCGTTACATGATCATCGGAGTCGAGGGCAAAACAAGTAACCAAATTAGAAATGTCTGTTCTACCAAAAAAACGTTAGATGTCTGTAGTGTATAACCCAACCCCAGAGGGTTGGATCCCTAGGTGGCTGTGTGGGATGAGACAAACTTTCCACTAGGGCGTCCAGTCCTGTATTTCTCAAAACAAAGGGATTTACAGAAGCAAGGAAAATTCTGCCCTTCCCCTCCACGGTTCAAAACGGAATCACTCTAGCATATAACTCCTACCATACAGTGACTTGACATTAATATAGCTCAGTGAGTGAAAGTGGCAAAATAGTTGCATTTTACCATTCTACCTGCAATAGAACCCCCAGCAAGTTAGCTCTCCCATAGGGTAAAATAATGTTTGACATAATTTCTGCAATCCAGTCAACAAAGTCTATTTATGATAGGCCTGAACTGAAATATCTTCACTTTGGGCTGGAAAAAAATTGCTTTGTATGAACATCCAAAGGGAGAGAAGTCCTAGAAAATTACTATCCACATTAATTCCTACGTTCCATCCAACAAAATAAGATTCAAATACAACACAGGTGTCACGACCCGGGCCCGAGATCCGGTAACCCCGAGCCGTGAGCCCATACTTACTCCCGTAAATCCCGAATCAACCGAAGTTAAAAACGAGATCCACAAGGGATAACATCTCAATAACCTGTCAAATACACAATCTGCAGAAACAATTTCATTTGACAATATCAACTTACGATTTACATGTATACAAAGTAATGTCCTTTATACATGTATCATTGAACCATTTACCTGTCAATCATACTTGTCCAAAACATTATACAAGGTCAATTAATTACATACCAAAATGATTATACAAAAGAATAATCTCTCAATTGTTTCTCAAAATATTTTCACAAAATGTTTCTATCTCCTTTCCGCTCTCGGATACCCATCTCAGACAGTATCCCGGCCATTCCATTCGTTTAGTCCTCCTGGAGGAACCTGAGCGGTCTCCTCCGCTCCCGCCTGGGGCGTTGCCGCACCGGCAATGGCAAACAGGCCTGTAATGCCATCAATAACACTAGTGAACACGACGGTTCAACAATGTATAAACAATTCTTGCAATAGCATGTTAGTTCATGAGTTAGATTCATTCAATATATCAATAACAGTTCCAATCCTAGATGAGTTTAGAAAGTTCCTACAATAACAATAAGTCGACATGAAAGTCAATCATGTGGACATGTATAGGGTGGTCACTACCATAGCATTTATTTCACTACATTTACCGTCTTCCCTCAAAAGAAGGATTCATCTTCCAAACGGAAGGCATCGATTAATACCCATAGATACGATCGGAATTTAGTGGGACTTACTAGTGTCCGGGCCAGGGACAACTAGCATCACCACGGAGCTCCGGAACGCTCCCAAATCCATCTACTGCAGTAGGATTAGACATATGTCTCATTTATTCAGTCATTGAACTCATTTAAAGTTCTAAAACAATAGCTAGGTAGTGCCAGACTCAAGGGTGAATACTTTTCAGTGAGCAATCCATCTCTGGATTCAATTCAGTTCCAAGATTCCCATAATAACAAGGGAATGGAATAATAGTGTTACCAATCTCATTAGATTAGGACACAATGTTACAATAAGGAATCACTAGACAATCATGATTCCATTTAATTCTATCTTAAATCTAAACAACCATATAGATATAACCAACGGTACTAAATGCACGTGTTATTCATGATGAGCATCACATTTATATTTGGTGTGTGCATTATAGTCCCCGTAGTTAACGTCCATGGAAGTCTAGACCCCAATTCATTAATTGTGAATTTCTCCCTTCACTATCCTTAATTCTCAATAATTTCAATTTGCTTCGTGATTAGTCTTCGAACTAATCCGGGAGCATTTATACTCACAAGGAGTGCTCCAAACTTATGCAAAAATCCAAAAATCCAAAATCCGGTCCGATCGATTATGCCAAATTTTTACTCACAATTAATGCGTTGGCCAATGTCGGTCAGCTCGGCGGTTACCCGGCGGTTAGCCGCAACTCAGTTGGCGGCTAGCCGGAACCTACTTGGCGGCTAGCCGAATTTCGACTGGCGGCTAGCCGAAATTTCAGCGGTTAGCTCACGGTCAGCTTTCCAGAAGCTGACATTTCTGTCTCGATTTTCGGTCACCTTACGGTTACCTTGCGGCTAGCCGAAATTTCAATTTCGGCTAACCGAAATTTTAGCGGTTAGCTTTCCAGAAGCTCGCCCATTTATGGATTCCGGCGGTTAGCTTTACGGTTAGCCTCGTGGCTAGCCGAAACCCACCCAGAATCCCATTTTCGAGCTTCAGAACTTCTGAAGCATATCTGAAAACTGAGTTCCTTGAACTCTAGTCCCTCCAATCAATCAATAAGAATCCAAGGAAATGCATGGACACTAGGAGTAACCTCTATAACCTTCTATTTCATCTTCACACATCATCCATTCACAATAATACTTCTAATATCCATTAATCTCTACATTCAACCCATAGAAATCCTACAAATTGCTACAATGGTTAACATTAATCACAAAAAGATGTTTATACTTGCCTCTTGTAGTCAATGCACTCAAAGCCCTCTTAATGGCTTGGCTTGAGCTCAAAATCCCCAAATCTCAACCCTAAATCCATGAAGCATGCAAATACACAAATCCTTAAGCTATATGTGCTAGAAACCTCTTCTAATCACTCACTACAACTTGAAAACTTACTAAAAGTTCCAAGAACTTACTTGTAATTCAATGGAAGAGGTCTTGAGATCTTTCTCCAAGCTCTTCACTTCCAAAAATGGAGGAAAACGACTGGGAGGAGAAGATGAAGATGAATGGAGTAGCTCACTCCACTCCAATCACTTGTCAAAGCTTCCAATCTTCACATTCAACGGAGAGACAATGGAAGAAAGAAGAAGAGGAAGGTCTGTCCAGGGCTCGGTGACGATAGAATGAACGAATGAATCGTTCATTCATTCATTTCATTCTAATATAAGGGCCCTTTTACACAAAAGCTCCCTTCTCTTAACCATTATCACATTTTAAGTCAAATGGAACCCCACTTGGTCCATTTGAGGTCAAATGAAAACACGCCTACTATGAAAGTTAACGTACTATTCGAGATACACGCATTGGTGTCAAGAATTTCCGTATTCGACGAAATACGCGTAAACTCGTATTTACAAGGAAGTCCTTGGCTCACCTTAATTGAGCCTAAACTCAATTTAAACTAGTCAATCCATCAAAATCCATTTTATTATGCCTAATGCATCATTTGAGACTAATCTCATCGAGTTGGGACATTAACCATCATTAGTCTAATTAGACTTGATTAATTAGCATTAATTTCAATTAATTAGAGTTAATCTTGATTAACTAGGGCGGGGACAAAGTCTATTTACGATAGGCCTGAACTTAAATATCTTCACTTTGGGCTGGAAAACAATTGCTTTGTATGAACATCCAAAGGGAGAGAAGTCCTAGAAAATTACTATCCACATTAATTCCTACGTTCCATCCAACAAAATAAGATTCAAATACAACACTTTACAATGCACAATAACGCATCTATAGCAGAGGTGATGTTATTTTGTGGAATGATACACGATAACTACTAATCCTACCGAGGTTTATATATTAGTATTACACTATTACACAGAGCTAAAACTGTTCTATCCTCTCAATAATATCTGATTTGCATGTTGTAGTGTCATGTTTGGTTGCATCGACTGCAATGGACAGTATGCTTTCCACGGTTAAGGTCCTCTTTTCAGGGCAGCCCGGTGGATGGCGGAACTTCGATGGCCGCACAACACAATTGTCTTCATCTGTGAGACCCTCATCTGTCTACTCCCTTCACTTCTATCTGGAATGGGATGTATTACTTGGGAATATGTTTCCCGATACCTAGCAGCAGTAAAACACTGCTCTGTATATTCATAGACATCCTTTCTACATGAAAGTAGTGCAGCCCCTGCATGCGAGCATGGTAAGCCATAGACCTGCCAATTGCGGCAAGAGCAGGAACGAGTGCCGATATTCCCAATATTTGAGCGCTCAACAGATATAACCTCAAATTCTACAGCATCCGAACCGAGCACTTGGTAGCTACCTGCGCGGGCAAGTGCTTCAGACATATACTTCTCAGCCGAAGGCGCAAGCACAGATGTCCATGTTGACTCTTTCTGACGGCGCTCATCAAATTTAGCCATCAGTTTACTATGGATCCGTTCAATTACCTGGATTAAGGGCAGTTCTCGTGCTTCAAGAATCCATCTATTGAACTCTTCAATATTTGAAGAAAGTTGTCCATACCATGCTCCTTCGAAAAATGGTACACCCCAATGAGAAGGTGGAACCTGTTGAATCCACTTGGCTGCATCTGCAGAAACTTCTTCAATTTCTGCCATTCTTTCTTTAAAGCCAAGAGTAGTTGTCGCACAAGCTACCTTCCAGAGAAGCTGGACAAGCCTAGAGTTCTTGAACTCCTTGCCAATGCTCTCGCTTAGATGGCGCAGACAGAATCCATGGTATGCACTCGGGAATTTCCTTTTTACTGCATCCACTATGCCTTTCTTCTGTCACCAAGTTGGTGAGAGTGCTCTCATAGGAGCACTTCTATATATATATATATATATATATATATATCCGAACTAAACAAACCCTAGAAGATCAAGAACCATAAAGCGGTATTCGAACAAAGGTCCTGATCCATCAACTTATATGCCTTTGTTGTGAGAAATGAATGATAAAGATGATTAAAATATTCTCATCACCACCGCCTGTTAACGGGTAGAATCTATGGTGGGACGGAGGCCTCTAATCCTGCAGGAGGAATCAGGGCCTAAAATTAAATACAAGCCTGTTCATGAAAAATAATAATCTAGGGTCCATGTTGGTTTAGAAGTCGGCCCAACAGATTGCAGATGGACTTGATGGTACAGCAATTTTACTGGAAATCATTCACCTACAAAATAAGAGTATTATCTTGCTAGAACCATCAACTAAAACCCCACTACAGAATTTTCCTCCAGCGTTTGTACAAGATTTGAGAACATCTGCTGCTTTTCAGCTTCTGTTGCTTGATTATTATCAGACCAAACTGCATAGTAAGTACAAAATGGATGAGTTTGTTGAGGAAAAGGCTCACATGATCTACAGTTCCAAGACCGTGAATTAGATCAGAATTCTGTAGAATTTTTAGGACAGCCATTATTAGTTTAAGATATAGAAAACAGTTGTGGATTATAAAGGACGACATCACAAGGTTCCCAAAAAAAAAAGAGGGCTTAAAAAGCTATTAGTTGAGGGTGAATAGCTCACAACAGCATCAGCGTATTGTATGTGATACAAACAAGCATCAAGGAGAAAATGTGGAGTCATCTCTTAATACAATATACCCAGTTCGTCAGCTCGGTCATCCCAAAGGGTCACACGTCACGAAAATCAATGTGCTTCCATCTCATAGAAGAAGTATTGTGTATTCATCTTAGAACCCGATCATAAAATGGAAACGAAATACTTTTCCCAGGTCCTCTCTAAATGGACGGCCATAGACAAAGGGAACATTGAGAAGAGATGCAGCTGCCTTGTTTAGTGATGCTTTTATTAGTTGTCAATGAGTTGGAGGACCTCTGTAATATGCAGGAACAGTTGCAGGAAAAAACATCTGCCTTAATGATGGGGAAATTGATATTTGATGCACCCTGAGAAATAGAAACTAGAAATAGTAAGAAAGGATCTGAATAAACCGATTTTGTTTCCTCAAAAGTAGGGAAAAAATGTTCAAGAAAATGCAGTCACATAGCTGGAGGTGTAACCATGATATCATTTGACAGTAAATTCTAAATGATCCTTTAGCAGTAAATTAACGTGTATTGTTTATTACAGAATTCATAAAATAATAAATCTTCAAACACATATAAAATAAAATAGACTTTCATAAATGATTTCTTTTAAATCACGAGAATCATTTGGTGTGCACCTTACATTTTCAAATAGTAAACCGTATAATATAAAGTTTGAATTAAAGAGAGATATAGGGAAAGTGGTAAGATTGATATAAAATATCATAACATACAAGAATAATTATTAAAATTATGAGTGAGATAATGTTAGAAAGTGTAGACAAAGATTAAGAAAAACCGCTAAAATTATGCATGAGTTGAGGTCTGAGGTTGGAAACTTTGTGAATGACATGGTAGGTAAATGTACGAGAGATTTTAGAGAGGAATATTTGAAATATTTTTTTTCCTCAAATGAACGTGGTTTAAAATTGCTTTAACAACTAATGATGTTGAGAACATCCCTATCCAACTTTAGTTGCCCCTAAATATCTAAAGCCGCATCTTTCTCTATGCAAACAAAAGCCACATCTTTCTCTATTCAAATATTCAAGACAACCTAAGTGCTAATCGACTGCTATGGATTCTCATTGCCAACTCTCACTGCCAACATAAACAACATGAATTGGGTCTTCAAAAGTAGAAGAACAAATGTCACATCCCGGTCCCGAATCACCCTGGCCTAGGGTAATCCCCGAGGTGTGGCACACGTACTCCCGCGTGCTGTACCTGTCTCGAGCCAAGTTCAACACACGAAGGAGAGGAAACCAACTATCCATATATGTGAGTTAAAACTCACAAAACACATTAAAGCAATTAAACATAGCGGAAGCTGTATTTCATTTGTGTGAGGTATCAAATTCCTTCTGTCTACGTAACAGTTCTAGTTTTACTACAAAAGAATTATACAATTAATTACAATGTTATACAAAAGAGGGTAAGCTAAAGAACCCTATACAACAATACCAAAAATATAATCAAAATGAATTTCTATAATCTAAGTGTGGCCCACACAAAAAGGGGCTAGCCACACCACAAAGAGTCTCCAAAAAGTGTTGACGCTCTCCCCGGGAGATAAACTCAATGGGCTTCAGGCTCGGGCCACTCCACTAAACCCGAAGGTACCTCATGGGTAGCCTTCTCTCTCTCCTCGGCCTCAGAAGGGCCGGAGACTGCACCTGAGACTGTGACACCAAATGTAATATCATTAATACGACGATTAAGCAAGTACAAGCAATAATAAGGATATACATAATGTTCAATTGAATTTAAAAAGGATAATTTAAGACAGAGCAATATCAAGCTTAAATGTATAATTTATGCTGGATGAATCAAGAAAGTGAAATACACTAATTGGCTACTACCTTAAGCTCATCCTCTCAAAAGAGAGCAAATCTAGTTGGGATGTCACCAGCGGCCCGGCCAAAGGCTAGCTGGCTACCCGGGTTTGGAGTTCCGGAGCTCCATATGACTTACTGCAGTAGTCTCAATTTATAAACCGAGTGTAACCCCGTCGGGTATCACTGGGTCGAAGCTAAGTAGTGCCGACTCGATAGAATCATAATACTCGGAATAAAAGTAGAATTGAGTAAACTTATATTCATTATTCATAACCAATCAACTGATAATCACATCTTTTCAATTTCTTACTCAATCCCCATTTCTACCAAACATCAATTTGGAAATATTCAAATGGAATTACGAGTTGAATATAAAAGATAAAATATAAGGGATTACTAAGGATTTATCAATCTATTAAGTAGGATTCTGAGGTTCGAAGGGAATTCATACACCAATATGAAATGCATTGAATTAGAATTCAAGCTATTCGTTTTACAATTTAACTCTAGATTTTTATTTTTCTAGTCCTCTACCGTCCATTTCAAAATAGGTTGGGAAAATCAACGAATTACTACATTTATTTGGTGTCACCCATCACAAGAAATACGTTGAATTTCCTAACGAATTTTCATGGCATAGTTTTAGACTAGGAATCATCCATTGGCCCAATTATAAGGTTAAAGTTCCCATTCTATAGTCATAAGATTAAAAAATGCCCTAAATTCCTACGGAAGTGAGGGTGTACTCCAAAACCCACTAAATGAGTGATTAAGGAGGGTGGAAATACCCCAGAAGGGTTAACACACCATTATTTGAGCCAAAAAATTTCTAAAAAATGGGGTTAGGTCCGTCTACCGGTAGTACTTCCGGTAGAGTTTCTACCGGTAGTACTTCCGGTAGAACTAAGGTTTCACAGTTTTTACAACTCTCTGTCAATTTTCGAGCCATTTCTACCGGTAGTACTACCGGTAGAACTAAGGGTTCACAGTTTCCTTCGTCTTTTCTATCTTAATCCTTGTCAAAATGAGTCTACTTACTCCCATAACACATACACAAAAGTTCCATACATTTTAAAACAACCAACATGAAGAAATCCAACTCATTTATCATCTATCAACACAAAAACCCAAAATAATAGAAAGGGAAAGAGATTACTTGAACCAAATGAAAATGCACAAAATGTGACCCAAATCATGCTTATACTTGCCTCAAAGAAGAGTTCTCCAAACTTCTCACACACTTGGTTCAAAGAAAATCTCAAAAGCCCCAAATGAGCAAACCCTAACAACAATAAACACATAAAAACTACATGAATATGCATGTTGCTCAACCAAGAGTCTTCTTGACTCAAATGCAACTCTAAAATCCCACCAAAAGTTCTTGAAGCCTACCTCTTCTAAGTATTTCGAATTTGGAAGGATTGAAGGAGGGTGGAGGTAGTCTCAAGCCAACTAGTGAAGAGGAGAAAGTGAAGAAGATGATAAAGATGTAGAAGAGTCCTCCTCAAACTTCCTAAGGCTCCAATGCACATGCACGATTCCTTCTTGCTAGTTGAGAAAGGAAGAAAAGGAGAAGTGCAGAGAGAGATGGAAAATGAAAAGGAAAGAGAGAAAGGGCTGGGTCAAACTTTATATAGAATGAGAATTGCAGGAAAGTCCATTCAACTGATTTATTTCCATTTCGAGTCAAATGAGGGTCCATCGGTGCAACGGTTGGTCAAATGAAGAAATGCCTAATATGAAAATCGATGTACTCATCAAAATACACGCGATGATGTCAAAATGACGATCAAATTATGAAAAACACGAAAACCCATATTTTATGAAAAGTCCTTGACTCAACTCAAGTGAGTCAACTCCACTATAGCTCACCTATATAAGGTGTAAAACTCATCCAACTCAGTCTAAGAGGGTTAATAAACACTAACCACTATAATTAGCAATAGAACACAATAAATTTAACCAAAACATGGTTAATTAACACTAATCAGGATTAGATCGGGTCGGGGTGTAACAACAAACAAAGACCCATGTTCATGAATGAGTTAATTCTTCTTATCAAAGAAAAAAAAAGGGGAAGATTCATTCATGCTTACCTTTAGAAGCTTGTAAGTTGGAACAAAAATATCTGGAAGAAGAGATAGATTTGGTTTTGGATGAATCCAGGTGGGTTCCACAGTGACAAGAAGTCCCACAACCGGCTTTCAATTAGAGCAGTCAATCCTTCCACTGCACGGGAAGAAGAAAAAACATGAATTTGTTTCAGAGTTCATAGCATGATTTAGAGCATGGCCCATCCCAGCCTGAACATGACAATACTACCGCCATTGCTCATGCCAATAATAAATGCTGTAGATAAAAGTGACAAAGGTAACAAATGGTTGGTGCAACCCAACGAATGTTTTGTTGTTAAACAGAGTTAAAGGGATGACCGAGCATCCGAGCGCCAATATCAACATTGTACAGAAGCCTGCCCCTGTTTTAGTTACAGGCAGTCGTTGGGGACTTGGGCATGAACGGTTTCGCTGTAATGACAATAAAAAGGGCCTACAGTACAAGTCTCGCTGTAATTACACAATCAAAACGGTTTGAATTTGAATAATGAATGAGATGGGTCAAGAAGTTTATTAGTGTAGGAGAGCATTTACACGGAGGGCCCCCACTCCCAACATACAAATTCAAAACGAATTCAACCTTCACCAACTACCGCTTAAGTAGTTGAGTTGTCTGGCATGTTGCAATAACTCACGAACATAATATAATAGATATTTCTTGAAAAGATACAGAGAAGATAAAAAGAAGATAGATCCAAAAGAAGCGAAAAGAAAGAGAATCCTAGGAGCAGGAGCAGAGGATGAGCTGTGGGGTTTTGGACGCCTTCCTTTTACTCTTAAAACACTCATCTGATCTTCTGCTGCTGCAGACTGGAGTGGTCCCTCTTGCTGACAGCCTAGTCTGTCTTCCACAGCCCATCTGCCAGTGCCTTCAGGTCTTGGCACAATCACCGGCTTCCCCACCGTTCAAAAATGTATGACGGTCAGGGTGTAAGTTTAATTGATTTTGTTTTTAATATGTTTCTTGATATTTTGTGAGGACTTTTTTTTTTTTTGATAACGCAGGGTTCCCAGCCATTTGGGCCAGAATAATCCCTACGGGCCCGGGAGAGAAAATCGGGTAAAATTCCCCTGTAGCCCCAGTGTGGTAGTGCAGTTTCGAACCCACAACCTTCGGGTGCAAACCGTTGTCCTAAGCCAACTGAACTACCCCTCGGGGTTAAGGACTTAAAAGATATGAAACTTCACGTATTGAGATGTATAGTTTATATCAGAATATTAAACATTTGAATCATGAATGGGAGGGTAAAAAGGACAGATTTATATGATTAAGTGTGTCTTGGTGTGCTTTTCATGGATTTCTCAAGACTCAAAATCTACGAAGATTTAAAATATTAGTTCAATAAAAAAAAATTGAACGGATCAAATCACACATTTAAGGCCCATAGAAGAAAAAAGATATGATTATGCCTAACTGTCACCCAAGAGCAACATTTCCATATATAAGTGGATGCAAACAAACAATTAACAAAGAATTATGACTTTAGGAGGTGTAATGTATGCAGATGTGCAAAGCCAAAGAAGCCTAATAGAAAAATAGGGAGATAGAAACGACCGAACTAGTTGGCGGGGTAGTTGAGCCTTTTCCTTTCATCGTTGAAGCGAACAGTACTCATTTTTGTGCAAGATTTCCCTGCCCCTTCTTTCTCCTCTGTTGAGTTCTTTTTTCCTTTTCCCCTGTGTCAGTTTACAGTTCTCATTTTTTTACAAGATTTCCCTGCACCTTCTTTCTCCTCTGTTGAGTTCTTTTTTAATTTTCCCCTGTGTCAGTTTACAGTTCTCATTTTTGTGCAAGATTTCCCTGCAATCTCAAGATATGAGCATATTAGAGATTCCTATAAACTGAGGGCCACGGTAATAATGTTTCCATTCCATCCAAAAGTCAAGAAGTCATGCATGTCTTCGAGAGGAGGGGGAAATCGTCCAGCATCTCCATTAGCTAGGGGTGAAGAATGGAGCTATAGCAGCCCGATTTCTCCCAACACTGATCGCCCACTCCTTAAGCCTGGACATGTCCTATAGCCTCCTCCCCCCCCCCCCCCCCCCCCTCTTCCCCCTGTAGTTGCATTTCCATGCTGCATACACTCTTCAGCATATGTGGTTAATAAGAGTGTCAATAAGAGTGGGGTCAATATTAGCTCAAGAATAGGGGGTGAGAAAGAGGAAGGCTATAGGACATGTCCACGCTTAAGGAGTGGGCGATCAGTGTTGGGAGAAATCGGGCTACTAGAGCTCCATTCTTCACCCCTAGTTAATGGAGATGCTAGACGATTTCCCCCTCCTCTCGAAGACATGACTTCTTGACTTTTGAATGGAATGAGAACATTGTTACTGTGACCCTCAGTTTATAGGAATCTCTAATATGCTCATATCTTAAGATTACAGGGAAATCTTGCACAAAAATGATGGAAGGTTTCGGCTAACAGATATGTACTAACTCCAAAAGAGAAGTGGATATAAAACCTAGGAGGGTCCCGCATACACTCCTCATCATTTTCGTTTAACATTCTATTCTGATATGACTTGATAGACCTGTTGTTGGGGACTCTCAGACATGCCATATACTTAATATTTTCCAATTTTCTAATTCATCACATTGTGCATGGGAATTGTTTTATGTACAATATAGTGCTCCTGTCTACTTATAGAATTGATTATTCTAAATAGGTCTCTGTTATGTAGCAAATCCTAAGATCAATGCAGGATTTTATCTTTTTATTTGAGGTGCTGTTTTTCTCATATTTATTTTTAGTACGTTCACTTCGTGTCTACAGAGAATTCTAGGGGATTAATTGTGACCACTTTCTGAAAAGAGTATAAACGTATGAATGTGGTGTTTGGAATATAGAAAAGACTGAGAATCGAGTGAGAAAAATGCTCTCTCTACCATCTTGTGGGTTTCATGCCTACTGGTTACTGTTTATCTTAGTTCTTTCCTTTTTCTTTTCTTTTTTTCGTGGGAAAGTATAGATTATACTGAAAGGAAAAGAAGATTAATAGATTCAAGAGGATTTTACCCAAAAAATTCCTTAAGACTTGTCAATTGCCAAAAGCACCATCAACATCTTGAAAAGACCACAGTAGTCTCAAAGGCTCTGTTTGGTATTTTTTTTTTTTGCTTTTAGCGTTGAGCGGGGATATCCCCGTTCATTATAAGTAAATGAGCGGGGATATCCCCGTCCGTCATTCATTACATCTTAAAGACTGTCGAACATTCTTTTTCCCTTTGCCTTTTTCGGTATCCGGACGAATCTCTCTGCAACCCTTTTTCCACATTAACTTGCTTTATGGGAAAATCCTAGTCTTGAATCTTTCTAGTAGAAAGGACTCATATAAACTTAGTAACGGGAAGAGGTTAACAAAAAGCACCTACCAAGTCTGTCTATCATTATCAGTAGTATCGGCACCACGTTCACTGCCAGCAAGATCAATAAAAGAAATCTTCCCAATAACCTTCCCACTCTTGGTTTCATTTCCATCATTGTGCCTTCTTGATTCATTTATCTCCTTGTGCTTCTTAATGGCAAGCTGTAACATGGCATGGGATCGTGAAGATTCCTCATTGGTACCAGTAGAGCCAGTACTTCGCGCGGCATTCCCCTTCTTAATAAATTCTTTAACAATTTGAACATCTGAAACCTCAAATTCCTGCAATCCAACTATGCAAACTTGCTGCGGACCATCTTCCCTCATGCACAGTTTCCTGGCAAAAATCATTAAAAAGCAATTGAGGCAATAACATACACTTTCAAGAATAGGATTATCCCATAAAGCAAGTTAATGTGGAAGAAGGGTTGCAGAGAGATTCGTCTAGATACCAAAAAAGGCGAAGGGAAAAAGGGTGTTTGACAGCCTTTAAGTTGTATTGAACGACGAACGGGGATATCCCCGCTCATTTACTTAGAATGAACGGGCATATCCCCGCTCAACGCTAAAAGCAAAAAATAATACCAAACAGGGCCTTTGAGACTACTGTGGTCTTTTTAAAATGTTGATGGTGCTTTTGGCAATTGACAAGTCTTAAGGGATTTTTTGGGTAAAATCCTCTAAATTCAACCATGAGGGTTTGCTGAGACCCTCAGCCCATCACATCAACATGTAAAACATAAACTTAAAACCAACAAAACCACCCAGACTACTTTGATTAGTGATTAGGAGGGATCTTTCATGCTCTCATGGTGTCATCTCCTTGGACCGAGCTCTCTGAATCCTCATCAGATTTCCTCGTTGTTCCCGAGCTTACCAGGTGCTGTGCTCCAGGCAGTAAAAGGCTTTGCTGTATGCCTCTGCTCTGCCCTGTTCTCGTTGGAATATGCCTTGTAGCCTAATTGTTTATGTTAGTTTAACTCCCACATATAGTTGTAGAACCTTTACGATGTGAAGATAGTTGCATTGGCTGTGGGGCTCACAGCAAAAGATTTCAGCTTGTATAGCCTAGATTATGGGATTACTGCGTAGCAAAAGTTTGATTAGTTTGGCTATGGGTCCCATTTGGTCGAGGAATTAGTGGAGATGGGATGAAATGGAATCATGGTGATGAGAAATCTGAAGTTATGTGGGGAATTCAATTTCAACCCATTCCACATATCACATCTTCATTCTTTTTCCCCACAAATAAGGCCAAAAAAAAAATCAAGTATTAAAACATTTGGTAGGTCCATTTCTGTAGCTCTCCGCTAGTTAGGGACATCAAGCGCCCATTTTAAGGGGGGCCCATGTTAAAATGTAAAATGTACCTCTAAGATTCTTCGAACTACTAACATATCACCATCATCATCATTGCCACATTTTGGATAATGGTCATTACATAATCAGTAGGACTGAAACCAATATAATTCTCATAAACTTGACCTCTGTAGGAGGTTTCTTAACCAATGTACTAACCATGTTGGATTTTAAAATTTGACTATGCTTATTTGAGTTTGGCCGTTTAAGGCTAATTTTTTGGACCATTCCTTGAGGAAGCCATTGGTTGGTCCAGATTGAAATTCAAGCATATTTTTAGGTAGACTGCTGGAGCATTATCTTCCTATTCGACATTGTTATACATGCAAACTACTCACCTACTTTTACTATTTTTAAAGGATGTTTATCTTTTACCTATGATTTGCACAAGCAGTGAAGAGTAAATGATCAGTGATAAAAAGAAAGTGTCCACCAGTTTTCACCAGCGATGAAAGTAAATCTCACTTGCCTTTCTACACAAAAACTTGAAAGGGTAAAAGGTAGGGGCTGAAGGATAAAGTTGAGGCCAGTAGTGAAGTATTTAGCATTAGCTCAATTGGGCAATGGTATTTGCTTCAGCCATCAGCTTTGGTGCTTCAATCTTCTCCTTTGATGACTACTAATCAAGAAAAAAGAAAATCTACGGTGCTAGACATTTTTATCCCTCATACATTCTGGCTTCTTCTGCTTCTGAATACATTTTTGAGAACCACCACTTCCCTACTCCCGCTATCGAATCCAATCCTAAATTTCTAACAATGAAGTCATATAGTGAACTTAAAAAACATAAAAATAAGAGAGAGAGAGAGAGAGAGAGAGAGAGAGAGTGCTGGTTTGATTTTGATCTTGACACCTTGTGCAGGGAAGAGCGCGAATAAGTTGTGTCAAAATTTGGAGGACAATGAAGAGAGGTCTCGGAGATGGCAGATGTTCTATATCATGCCTTTGTGCTGCTAAGAGTTAGGGATGTAAAGCTGGAAGAGGTTGTTGAAGTCCTTAGAAAACGATTCTCTCAGTCAGGTATTGAGGAAAAGAAGAACCGGAAATCTGGCAACCAGGGCTGAGTGGTGTCACTTTTGCATTCAGGCAAGATCAGTTACCTCAAATGACTAGAACCCTCTGATATGTGGATATGCTGTATGCTACTACATTAAGTCAGAACATTCGCTTCTGCAGGTTGAGTGACTTTAAGGGACATCGGGGCTACTATATGCTCTATGCCATATTTAAGCAGTACATTAGCTACTACTGGTTGATTAATGGCTTTTCAGGGACACCTGCTGCAATTTTTATTGTCATTTGTAGGTTTGATTTTGCATGACCTTGTATCTAATTTTAATGGGCAGATGCTGTAATTTCAATTGTTTTATCCATTGTTTCCTTGTGCATTGTTTTTTTGGTAGATGCTGCTATTGCTCACATGATTAAGAAAAAGAAAGAAAAAAAATTAGAGAATAAACATAAAAAGGAGAACATGATCAAACCCCACACGGGGTTTCTGGAGAGAACTAGAAACTCATGATTTGTCAGACCTTTGTTGGGCACATGAATTGTTTTATGTACTATGAAGTGTTCTTGCCTGATGGTCATGAGTCTTCTTAGAGAACTGATTGTTATAAATCGGTCTGTTTTCCTTGTGTAGCAAATCCTAATATTAATGTATGATTTTATCTGTTTATTTGAGGTTCTGTTTTACTCATATTTATTTTAAGTAAGTTTACTTGAGTCTAATTAGAAAAAAAAAAGTATGGAGAATATAAGGGGATTAATTGTGATAGCCTTTCTGAGAAGAGTTTATGAATGTGGTGTTTCGAATACGGAAAAGAAAATGAGAAATATGGTCCCACTACCATGTTGTGGGTTTGAATGCCAACTGGTTGATGTTCTTCCTTTTCTTCCCAAGAAAAGGATAGATTTGATTAAAAGGGTAAGAAGATTAACAGTTTTAACCTTCACATCACCATGTAAAACACAAAATTAAAACCAACAAAACCACCTTCCATGGTGTCGTCTCTTGGACCAAGCTGTCTGAGTCCTCATCCGATTGCCTCATTGTTCCCAAGCTTACCTACCGTGTGCTGTCCCGGAAGGCAGCAATAGGCTTTGCTTTATGCCTCTGCTTTGCCCTGTTATCGTTGGAATATCCTTGTAGTCTGCTGGTTAATGTTAGTGTTACTCCCATACAGTAGTATCTTAATTTGTGAAGATAGTTGGCATTGGCTACGGGGATCAAAGCAATAGATTTCAACTTGTATAACCAGGATTGTCGGATTACTTTACTCCCTTGCAAAAGTTGGAGTACTTTGGCTATGGGTTGATTTGGTTGAGAAATTAGTGGGGAAATGGAATCAAGGTGGTGAGAAATTTGAAATTATGTGTGGAATTTAGCCCATTGCAAGTGTCAAATCTTCATTCTTTTTCCCCACTAATAAGGCGACAGTTGTAGTTTAGCCGGTTAAGGACACCAAACGCTCATTTTAAAGGGGCATTGTTAAAATGCTAAATGTGCTTCTAAAGTTTTTCTAACTACTAATATTTCACCATCATCATCATTATTACTATATTTTGGATTTACATAATCAGTGTGATTGAGATCAAGTGAATAATTTACACAAAATTCATTTTTTGAAGAGTTAAAATAATTTCTTTTGAAGAGTATTTTTTTTTTTTTGAAGAGTAAATTGTTTTTGAAGAGTAATTTTTTCTTTTTCAAAAGTAAGGAAAAAGAGATTTTTGGCCCATATAAAGGTATGGGTGGTACAGAGAACGTGCAGACGAAATTGTCTAATTTAGTTATAAGGTGGGTTATTGTTGAATTGAGATGACTGTAGGGAAAAATTCTAAATTATTATATATAATAATATTTATTTAAGAAATAATTTCTTTTGCCTCTTAGTTGACCTGGGCGAACCTGGCCGTCGAGGACATAGTAAGACATACGCTATTGTAGGCCTCTATAAGCTCTGAGGCACCTGACGCTGTCAGCTAAGAACCCTATTCTAACTTTCAAGAATTTGAGATATTTTGTAGTTTCTAGGCGTTGAAGACCATCCAGTATCCTCTTGCGCAGCGGACATTGAATTGCTTTCTCCTCTCTCCCATAATCCTTCTTGCTAGCGAAGGCAGTCTATGTGATGGAAAACAGCATGCAAGGATGCCATCAAACAGAGAATAAAAAATTAGTATGCATTTGCTAGTATTGTCCAGGACCCAACAGATTAAACATCAGAGTGAGTGATAATTAATTATCAATAGTTCATTACCTGTTTTTTCTGAAACATCTGGAGCCTTTCCATTTAGTGCATGTTAACAAAAAATTTGATTAAATCAAGGGGGAGATAGGACACCAAACTGTAGAGCCAAATGACTCCAGCCCAACCCCACCCCACTCTGATCTTGGCAAACCCCAGCTGACATATACGGCGATGAGAGTTGCAGCCTGGTAAAACAGGATTCGTGAATCAAAGTGCGACAACTATTTCAATGCATTATGTCAAGGGAATGACGTGCGTTCGTTTCCGAGATTGCAATGAGTGTAATTTATCTCCATGATTGGATGGTGATGGGTGCACCTACTAAACAAATCCATTCCAGTGAAGCTCCACTGCCCAATCTTGATGGCTGTTGTGTGGACATAGTGCGATGCGGCAAGAGGTAAAAATTTCATCCACATACCATGGAAGTTTTAGTAGGTGAGGTTGTAAGTAATGTTCTTTTCTTTTCCAACCCAATGGTACCATGGACCGCCTATAGGGCGTATGTCACGACCCGGTCCCTAGTCCTGAGATTTAATTACATCCGAATAAATTTCGAGTTGCGATCACACGTACTCCCTTGAACTTTGAATTAACCAAAGTTGATATGAAATTTACCAGGGATATATACACTTCACGCAAGTGAGACATTCAATTCATATCTGTCATAACACATAATTGCGAAAGACATATACAATGATATCAATTATGAAAAAGTATAAACTACGATTCTATAAAAACATGAATGTACACATATACAAATTTACAAGTCTTTTACCTGAAAGTAAAGTTCCTTATATACAAATAACATTTTCATCCCTACTCATGTCATGCAAATGCATATTTAAAATACAATGCATGATGACAACTATTTAACGTTTTCAAAACCATTCCAAAAAGATTTCAAAAGATTTCCATATTATTTTCGCTCTCCGATATCAACATCAAATGATATACCGGAAGTTCCACTCTACTAATCCTCCTGAAGGAACCAGAGCGGCCTCCTCCGCTGGCACCGCAGCCTCTGCAAGACCGACAATGGCAACTGGGCCTATAATGCCACCAATAATACTAGTGAATACAACGATTCAACAATATATACACAGATTTATGATAATACATGCTTATTCAAGTCTCACATTAGACTATCATTAAACAATTCTCACATTCATATTAATTCTAAACAATCCGTACAATAAGTTCAATGTATGCAATAAGAATCAATAAAGATCATAAACTAATTGGCAACTACTATAATATTTCATTTCATTTCTTTCAAAAGGAAGTATTCATTCAATTATTCAATTACAAATATTGTGGGATATAACCAGTGCCCAGGCCAGGGACAACTGGCATCATCATGGAGCTCCGGAATGCCCTCAAATCAATCTACTATAGTAGAAATAATCATTAATCTATTTTAGCTCTATAATGAGCTTTAATAGAACAACAATGTACTGTTAGACTCAAGAATCAATACAATTAAATATATCTTAATTCAATGTTTAACCCATTTTGATTTCAATTAAATTTCATAAATTCCATTCCAAATAATCAAAAGGAATGAATACTAACACAAATCACATTTAGATTTGAGATCAACAATATGAATGCAACTCAATTCAAAAGAGTTAAGATAACTTATAATTCTATTCATTTCACTTTCTCACTTCAAACCTCCATTTAAGTGTAATCATTGGTTATCTAATGTACGTGTTCTTTTTTATGGACATTACATTATTTATAAGTTTGTATATTAGAGTCCCCGTAATCATCACCTATGGAGGTTTTGTATACAATTATCACAAACACTTTCCTTTTCATTCATTTCAGTCAAATTCGAGGATAAAAACATTTCATGTCTTTCAAAGATTCGAATTTGTCATGGACCTCAATCCATTTGCAATAATCAAGTCTTATAATTGGTCTTGAATTGGCCTCAAAACCACTCATTCAACGGCCTTAAAAGCTGTATAGTCCAATAGGCTCAAAACTAAAATTCAGAATTTCCAAACATAGAAACTCTCTCTGAATTCGGTTAACTTTTCGGCTACCTGTTGGTCAGCTTTTCTGAAGCTTGACTTCTGATGAAAATTTGTCAGATGAATTCAGCCACCTATTCGGCTGGCCGAATCCTTGCATTTAGCTAGCCAAACACAATTCGGTCAACCTTCGGTCAGCATTCCAGTAACTTCAATTCTCTATATAAAAAAAAAACAACATAGAAGCATTCAGCTACCTCTCGGCCATGTGTTCGGTTGGCCGAACGGTGTCAAGTTTTTACATAAATTCTGAAACCAATTTTCTTATTCTTAACTCTAAGAGTTCCTACATCATTTCAAGAATCTTAAATCATAAGAAATAAATACTTGCCTTTAATTGAAGCCTAATAACAAAATTCCCTCTTTGTTAGCTCAAATTGAAATGAAACCTTCCAGTTCAAACCCTTTTCCTAACCTAGTACCATGAAACAATTGAAAACAAAACTCTATGAGTTATTTGTTCTAAAAACTACTCCAATTCACTTAATAGAAATCAAAAGTTTTATAAGAACAACTGAACACTCACTTGTAGTCTGAAGAAAAAAGGAGAAGTTGAGATTTCTCTCAAACTTTCACTCCAGAAATGGAAGAAACTTGATAAAGAAGATGAAGTAACAAAGACCCTCTTCCAAAATCCTTTATACAACTTCTTCCCTTGAGAATTGACCAAGAAAATTGAAGAAAGGAGGAAAATGAACCTAGGTTTCTTAAGCTCTGCACAGTTGTTGTTGGAACAATCGAGTGAATAAAGAATTGGGTTAACTCATTTACATTTTGCGTTAATTGAAGACTCATTTGATTCATTTGAGATCAAATGTAGTCGAGTCTATTATGAAAGTTAACGTACTCTTCGAGATACACGTGATGATATCAAGAGTTATTGTATTCGACAAAATACGTGAAAATCCGTATGTACGGAAAAGTCCCCACTCTCTCATTTGAGTCTAAAACCAACTCAATTAACCTAGTCTCATCTAAATCCATTCCATTAAGATTAATTCCACTATTTGAGACTAATTTAACTCAATTCGACTATTAATCGCAATTAGTTTAATTAAACACGATTAATTAGCATTAATCATAGTTAATTCGGGACGGGGTGTGACATTCCCCAAAACTTTTAGATCATTCGGTCCTCCGAATGAAACATAAATCAAAGAAAAACAAGAAATCAAAATTACTTGAATGAATAGCTCTGGATACTTTCGAGTCATTTGTTCTTTAAGTTCCCATGTAGCCTCAACGGGTTCATGATGAGCTTAAAGGACTTTCACCCATTTAATCGTTCTTGTTCGAAGAACTTGCTCCTTGGTATCAATAATTTTAATCGGCTTCTCAACATATGTGGTATTTGGTAGGACCTGAATATCTTCATAATGAATAATATGTGAAGAATCAGCCACATACTTTCAAAGCATTGATACATGAAATACAATGTGGCTACCGGAGAGTTCCGATGGAAGTTCCAGACGATAAGCTACATTTCAAATCCTGTTCTTGTTCTTGAAAGGTCTAATATATCTCAGGGAAAGTTTACCATTTTGCCCGAATCTGATAGTACCTTCATAGGATATGTCTTCAAGAATACCCAATCATCAATGACAAATTCCAAATCACGCCGACGGTTGTCAACATAGCTTTTCTGTCTTGATCGGGCAACTTTCAGCCTATTTTGCACTCTTTGAACATTCTCTGTTGTTTATGCAATTACAGTAGAACCATGGAAGCTTCTGGTACACGGCTCCCAATTGTGCACCTTACCAGTGAGCGATACACGTGAAGAAAGAGGAGAATATAGTCGCCGGTGATGGTGGGGTAGATAGGGGAGCTCGCGCGGAGGAAGAGATGGTAGCAATTGATGGAACGGATGTTTGGGTTTGGTCGCAACTGTTGGGAGGGGAAGAAAAGAGGAAAAGAGAAGAGGAGAAGAGAGGGGAACTCACAGGTGAGGAGAAGGGAAGAGGAGAAGAGGATAGGAGATGAGAGGAGAGGTGAAGTGTTAAGTAGTGATCTGTTAGCAGGATTGGATGCTACCGTCCAAGATGGAGTAGATTTGATGTCCATCTCCTTAGGTGGAGGTCCCCTTTTCGACTTGTACACCAGCGTCATCGACATAGGCGCGTTTAAGGCGATGCAGAAGGGGATTTTGATCATCAGCTGCAGTGCAGGAAACGCAGGCCCCTCCTACACCAGTGTCTCAAACGTGGCCCTGTGGTATCTGATTGCGGGTGCGAGCACCATGGATAGAAGCATTATGATGACCACGACGCTAGGAAATGGAGAATCCTTCGTCAGAGAATTTGTGTTCCAGTCGAAAGACTTCAATTCAAATCCAGTATCTGGGTCTGTACGGAGATGACGATGCAACCAATTGCACCGTATGGGCATGCATATGGCCATGGCCATGGCAGAGCAAATATAGAAAATATGGTCTGTGAAGAGCGACGATAGCGTTGTCCAAAACTATCGTCGCTAAAAAAAATCCAAACAAATTGGATAAAATTGGCACGAGGACTTATTTTTTGTTGCACAATTTACTGGAACCCTTCACGAGAAATGACCAAATCTAGAAAATTTTTCCATAAAATCCTTTCTTTTTTTTAAGAAAAACTTTTTAACGAAGAAGGGTTGAAGAACTTCAGAAAAAAGGGGTCTAAGAATGAATAGTGCTTCATTGCTTGATGGTTTAAAGACCCCATAATTTGAGGCCGAGCAATGTGAAGAAGCACTGAGCATAGCTGGTGCATAATTAAATAAGAGCAAGGCTCTCCTAAGCTCAAACTTAGGATAAAATTTCATAGGCTCATGCTTGTGGGGCCCACCTTTGTTCCATCCAAATGGACCAAACACATGACCCCTCTAAATTACACATGTCCACCAACTTTCGGTTAGATTCGAATTTACTGGACCGTTGGATCGAATATGTATCGATCCGAATGGACTATTGACCGTTAAACTTTTTGGCCCATATGGAGATGATAAAAATCACGATTGGGGCTGATTTTTTGCAGAGAATAAAATCCTGTGAGCCTTTAAAATTCTCCCAGCTCCCATCCCCATGTGGGTCCCTAGATGGGCCCCACACATACTTAAGCTTATCTTATCCTAAACCTGTGGTTAAGAGAGCTAGCCCCGTTAAATAATTTTATCATTACTTAAATACCACTATCCCACATCAAATCATTATTACTCGTTCTTACTGGCAGACCAAAATCTTTCTTAGTTGGATTTGACATGCTGCTTGAGAAGCACTGCCGTCTCTCCGAGATCATTCACTTGTCTCTCCATCGTAGCACTCAGATCTAAAATAGAGGACAGTCTCTACTCTCTACAACTCTCTCTCTCTCTCTCTCTGGCGTGGGCTGAGATCGACTTAGATCCAGATCAAGATCCGGCCACAAAATCTTCAGATCTCAGCTTCTAATCTCTTCCATCCCCTTACTCTTTAGGTAATCATTTTCTTCATCTGTGTTTTTTTGTTTTGCCCAGATGAATCCGTGTTATTTTCTCTAACGAAACACGATTTCATGGATTTTGATTTCTCCCGTATATTATACATAGATAGATCTGTTCCCAAGAGCTACGCGTCATTCCAATTAAGAGCATACTGATAATTCTGATGCTGATGCGTCCTCCCTCGCTAGTTTTGATTGTATGATGTATTCTTGAAAGTTCGATTTCTTGAATCTTTAGGCTTTGTTCTGGAACAGTTTTTGATGCGTCCTTGTTGTTGTTACTTACTTCTGTAATGTTCTGCTAGGGTTTGCTCTATCTGTCTCTGTTCTCGGCTGTTCGTTTGTTTCATCCTCTTCTACCTGAAATCTTTCTAGATGTTAATTTGGGCGCATTAGAGAGGAGAATTTGCACTACTGTATGATGCCTTGAGCATCTTTGTGCAATTTATGCGGAAAAAAAATGAAACAGTTTCTGAGCTGGATTGATTTTCCTTTTTTCTTTTTTACTCTGTGTGGACATTTTCTTTCAGTTTTGATTTTATCAAGTGAGGTTGTTTTTTTTGTATCTTTTTTTTCTTTTCAGGATAGAATAGCGCGTTTGGATGTAAATATGCTATAAATGTGCTTTCCATGGTGCTAGTGAAATGCATTTCACAGCGCGCACCAAACAAGAGAAATTGGAATTGCATAAAGTGAAGGCTTCAGTTTACAGTACACCAGAAAATGATATCATTGTGGAAACAAAATGCTGTAAAAAAAAAAAAGGCAAATGATTGTGCGCAAACATAGTAATTTCTCAGTTGTTAATTGTGGTGCATCCGAGCTCACGCTAAACCTCTTGTTGTGTTCATCATGGATATGCTTTGGTGTCTATATTTATGCATTCTCTTGGTTTAGAGAAATTAAGTTTATGGAATTCTTCTTTTCAATCAGTGTTAAGGATCATAACTTGTAGTCCACTACACCGGCCGCAACGATGTCAAGGAGGCCAGTAAATCCCACAAGACGCTTTGTGGAAACTGGTGGTGTTCCACTATCAGGCTCATTGCATCAGAAATCGCGGCCGTCACCTTTGCTGACAATTGGCCTGATTCTCTTGGTATTCTTCCCCCCCTTTTTTTAATTTTTTAATCACAATCTATGTTTCTTTTGCATGTTATTATGGCTGAACATCTTAGGACCGATCAGCTCGACCTTAAGGCCTGTTTGCTGCTATTTTAGGTTTTTTCCTGCAATTATAGGCCCTCTTTTTTTTTTTTTTTTTTTTCCATCGAGGAATTTATTGATTCCCAAAATTCCACATGGATATCTAAAAATAGCTTATTGCGAAGTTCATGTGTTGAGATAAAAGAACTACTCGAGTACATTTCACTTTGTACTAACTTCTTGCAAACTTTAACCACTTCCATCTGGGATTTTAGGGAACTAGAAAGTTCTTCTGGAAAAAATGCGGGGGAATAGGTGGATCCATGCAAGTTGTTATTTCTGGATCAAATGCAAAACCTGTGGGAAAGTGGTCCTAAAAGAGTAAATATAGACCTTTTACAATAGACTTACATGTCCAATTCCTGAGCATGTTGTTTGCTGAAACTTTCAGGGCACGTTCTTGCTTATTGCTTATTCGTATCGTGGCACAGGTCTATATCATATCCCTTCACATCGTTTTTCAAGACATGATTAATTTTTAAAATATGATTGGGTTCATGTTTCAAAGGATTGCTATTGGACAATGCTGCTGTTTTAGTTCCAGATACATGACTAGTGGCAAGTCATATGCTGCTGTTTTAGTTAATGACTTGTTTTTAGGCATCACTTTTTTATTTGTAAACAATTAAATAGTTTTTTTTTTTTTAATTTGTATCTGATACACTACTGCTGAATTGTTGTGCATTTTCAAATGACAGGTGGATTCAGCAGTGATAAAGAAACTCTTAATAAGGTTGAAGGTATGAACATTTGACCATTTCTTCTCAACCTTCTGGCTCAACATTTTATACCAAAAAATTACTATAAGCAGAGGCACATGCGGACATGCCATCTGTGGATTATTATTGGTGCTATCCCTGATTGTGTTTATTGTTATTTCATAAGCAATTTACATTGATTTAAGACCTCAACATATGCATGTGTATGCAGTTGACCTTTCATGTACTTCGGAAGTTCAGAGAGCAATACCTGTACTTAAGAAGGTATATGGTGACAGCATGCATAAAGTTTTGCATGTGGGCCCAGAAACTTGTACAGTGGTCTCTCTGCTGTTGAAAGAAGAGGATACTGAAGCTTGGGGTGTGGAACCTTATGACATTGAGGATGCTGACAGCAGTTGCAAGAGTCTCATTCGCAAGGGCATAGTGCGTGTGGCTGATATCAAGTTTCCTCTACCCTACAAGCCCAAATCATTTTCTCTTGTTATTGTATCAGATGTTTTGGATTACTTGTCTCCAAGGTACCTTAATAAGACGCTTCCGGATCTAGTGAGAGTATCCAGGGATGGTCTTGTCATTTTTGCAGGTATGTTGTGAACATGTTTACTTGCCATGTTGCATACATCAGTGAATTTCACAAAGCATACTCTTCTTCCATTAAGTAATTGTTGATTTGTATCATTGTATTTTGGCCGATATTGTGCTGCTTTTGATATTGCATGTGGCTTACTCTAATGACCATGGTTTATCTGATTCTTTTTCAAATTTTATTTGATTACATATTAGTTTCCGTGCTTCTTATGGAGCTATATTTCTTCAGATTCCTTGCTTGGAATACTAAGAATTGATTCCCAGTACTTTGAAACTATGTCTCTAAAAGAATCTGACAGCTATACTCTGAATGTTAAAAAGAGAATATAAGTGTTAAATGTCCAAACATCTGAACTCTTAACATGCAAACATGATTGTACAGTTATACGGGTGCATTGGAATATATGTTATGATATACGTAAATATCACAAAAAGGAGGAACATAATTCATGTAGCCGACCCCAACATAGTTTGGACAAGGCTTTGATGATGATGGTGGTGATACATGAATATCACGAGTCAGAAATATAATAAAAGCTTCTAGATTAGTAAAATACTTTAAAACCAATAAATATTATATACAATAATTTGAAGGAATAGAATGATGTTTTTTTAAAGGAATAAAATGATGCACTGGCAGTTTTCCTTAACGTGTGATACTGTGATTGCATTTCTGACATTTTTCTTAAAGAATGTATTTTGAACTTCGTGAATTGTTTATAGAACGATACCAAAAATTGAAAAGTGGACCCTAGCAGTTTCTATATTGTTTGTGGAATGCCCTTGTAAAACAGGCTTGAATTTCTTCCTTTGCCATTAATCTGGAATTTTTGTTCAATGATTAGTTGCTAATGGCTATCCTAAGGTGTTTTGTGTTTTCAACAACTTTTCCTTGTCGAAGATAATGAAGTCTTGCCGAGTGTACCCTGTTGGAGTGCATTGAGGACTTAATGTATTTGTAATATGGTTGCATACTTTTGTTGTTTGATCACACTGTTTCTCTTGTTGTGTGGTAAGTGGTAACTGATAAGAACCAAAAGAGAAAAAGAGATAGATCGTCCAATTCGAGGTTGGACAGCCTCCTTGTGCAAGCACAATTTGAGATAATTTCATTGACAATTTTAATTATCCATTATTTCCGATTAAATAGCCAATGACAAAGGCCAATTACAAAATAGAAACGAAATCAAATAATCCCTACAATTTGGGAGATTACAATACCATCGAAGAAGGAGATAATTTCTAATAGCTCATACTTATCCTACCACCTAAAGGATGGGATCAGGGTGATCTCTCTTGCCTTATTCAAATCATTTCAAGGAAATCTACTTCAAATGAGGATCATTACAATAGTGACTTGACAACTCATCAGCCTTGTCACCTTGGCTGGTTTGGGTCCTTATCTTAACCATGGATCAAAATAGCGGATCGGGCGTAGCGGCTAAGGCCGCTACACTAAATGGTATTTAACGCCGTTCACACTCATAGTGGCCTCTATGGAGTGAAACTGACTAATACTTTCCAAAAAAATTTAAAATGCATAATAAGGCTTATTTTTTTTTCTTTTTTTCTCCAAATTAACATTTCTACGTAACTCTTCTACCCTTATATGTTTAAAAGAATATCAAAAAACACATGATCTCATTGAATTACAGTCAATATACAGTGTTTCTCTCAAGGGATCTTCTCTAGGTACATCCCCTTTGTATTTTCAATACACTCAACAAAAACACATTGTTTGTTTTTATGAAAGTTAATTTGTTATTTGGTTTAGACTCTTATTTGAGCATTAAACTTTATTTAAGCATTATTTTATAATTTATATTCCCCTTGTTATACATAGTTGTACCAAATTGCTTATTTGAATTATGAATTTTGAAATGCATAATAGAATCTAACTTAGTAGAGCTAACCAACATGAATACATGGAAAAAATTAGGTCAATATTTTTTTTAAAATCATTATGCGATACAGGACTTCTATACACTAAAGGGACCGCTACACCACCCCTAATCTTAGTTATTATAGGAAAAAAGAATCAAATTCTAATATTTTCCAATATTTTGTAGTTTTTTCAAAAAATTTTGATGACTTTTCTTATTTACACTGCTATGCCGCTAAGTATCACCGCTACCTCTACATATAAGCCGCTATATAATATTTTGGCCACTGGCTGCTACGCCCCACCGCAACCGCTATTTTGATCCTTGGTGGTAACATATGAATATCATTTTAGAACTACTTTGCTTTGCCATCAGAAATTTCTTAGTCATAGTTAGCATAATGTATTTGGTTCCATGATTGGAAATTTCTTTGTTCCATCTTATTTCACTGGGATGCCAGAAGGAATTGGTCTGCATGGATGTCAGAGACGTTGGAGTGCATCTTCAGTAATTGGATATACCATTTGCACCCATGGATCTGTTTTATTAATACTAGATGCTTCACCGTAGACATCATTGTACATTATTATTATTTCTGATATTTGCATTGTTTCTGTGTGAGTGCGTGTGTAAGGATATCTAGTAATCATTATCTGTAAACTTGAAAGAATAGGGGGCTGATAAGTACAGGGTGTATGCATGAGTACTGGACTAATAATCTAATTCTAGTACTGGACTAATAACCTAATTCAATGTTTCTTTTTTTATTTTTTTTTCACAAGAAAGATAATAAATATTCTGACATTTTAATTCTTTTATGTTATGATATGCAGGCTATCCAGGTCAGCAGAGAGCTAAAACCGCTGAGTTTTCTAAATTTGGGAGGCCGGTAAGCATAAGCAATCAGAGGATGATAATTTCTTTAGTCTTTAGTACTAGATATTTTTTATTTTCTTAAATGTGCGGTTTTACTTGATGAAGCCGTTGGACATTAGTAATTTGTTGCCATTAATGTTGTCAGCTTAGATGGTACTTAGGGGTAGCCTATACCTATTTTTGGTTATCATATAATGATGAGGTTTGAAAATTGGTTCTTTTGTAATTGATTTTGGTAATTTTCATGTTAGTTCTTTCCACAAGGAATTAGAAATTTCTTTTTGAGTAGAATTAATGGGTCTTAAATTTTCGGAGTGCATAATATGATATGATCATGTGACCAATCAAAAATATATAATCCTATACTTTTCAATAATTCTCATGCTCTATCTTGAAACAATGCAAGTTTTGTGGAATAAGATAAGGTGCTTGTGGCAGAATGATACAATGAGTGTGTAAATACTAACTGTACATACAATATGATAGTAATTTCACATTCTATAACACATGTAGAAATAACGAGCCAGATTTCTAAAAAATATACAAGCAAATAATTCTAGAAATCTAGGAATTCCGGAATCTTCTAGACCACCCAAACACAATATTAGTCAAGAATGAATCTTGTTTGAATGAAACAGTAGAGATGGTAATAGACAAGTCCAGAAACTGCGCTATGTGAATGAGAGAAATTGAAGGTAGGGAGGCCATTCAGGACATTGGGTGAAGCGGTGAGGAATAACTGAGAGCATGACATTAAATAGGGCTGAATGGAAGAACATAACCTATAAAGGTGCCCAAGCAAATGTGTTTTACGAAGGCCAGAAACTGCCCTCTGTGACAAATCGAAGGGATAGTTGTGGTAGGTACAAGGTGAAGAGGGAGTCCATTCAAGACCCTGGGTGAAGCGATGAGGAATAACATATCATTATGTGGAGTAACTAAGAGCATGGCGTTGAATAGGGTCGAATGGAAGAACATAACCAATAAAGGTGACCCAAGCATGTGTTTTGCATCCATGAAAATGAGTTGGTGTATCCTTAGCTAGTTTGTATGTGACAATCTATGGCATTCCAACTAGGCAGAGAGAATTTTTCATGCTCTCTCACACATGCATGCATGTACTTACATATATTGTAGATAGAGTATATTATATAGGGAAAATATTCACCTACGTTCGGAGCACAATCGAACACCGCATCCAGAACACGTCATGCATTATGCATGAAAATAAGAGGCAAGCCCCACCCCTACGATGTTCCAGATGCACGGTTCGCCTGACCATGTGCAGGTGTTCTTATTCCTTTGTTTGTAAAATCTCTCGTTCCACCCTATCTCTTCTACACCCTTTTTGCCCCAGTTTGCATATTTCCATTTTATGCAACTTGCTCTATGGAAAGAGGTACTCCACATAAGCATTTTAATGTTGGAATATTTAATTTATAATGCATGGACATACCATGCTGGGCACGGGTTGTTGTGCTATTATATAGTATGTTCGTCGTCTTGAGGTAGGTTTTATGGTTTGGCTTTTTTTTTTCTTTTTTTTCTTTTTTTTCCCTTCCTATTTAAGTGAGATGTTGTTTACTTCTTCCGTTTTTAAGTGAGAAGTCTTACAGCTAACCCTTGCTTGATGGAAAAAAGGCTTTGATGATGACAACAACAACAATGATGAATATTTTGCCAATGAGGTCTCATAATGTAATGCAAATTTGGATTAAAAAACATGATTATTTCCGAAATCCAAAGATTTTGTAATCTTGTTGAAACTTGGATCTAAATGACCTTTAATCTATTGGTTTTAGGACTCGTTGAGACTATGTTCAAGAGCCTATGCAAAGAACGCCCATTTCAAAGATTTCAACGGACATGCTTTTCCATGCCTTATTTTTGGTTAGCCCACCTTCTGTGATTGGTGCTTCACCTCACTTTGACTCCTCTTGTGCCTTTGTCTTTGACCCTGTGGCGCAGGCCCTAGGATTAGGGCTTGTGTGGGTGCCGAAGCATGTGTTCGCATACCCTTTAACACGTCTCCGCATTGACAATTACGAGGACACACCACCTCAGGGATAAAATCCAAATTCTATTAGTCAACTCCGAGAATTGAATTTCTTACAATGCATATAAATAAGAAATAAAACTTGGTGACCAACTAACCTAATCAAACTAAGAAAGTAACTAATAACCTAATTTAGGAAATAAAATAAAAATCCTAAGTGAAATTTGAAGTCTAATTCTAATTACAACTCAATAATATAATAAGAAATAAGTCCTATACTATCTTGGGCTATCTTGGGCCCTACACTTTTGGCCTAAGGTCTATCCTGCATCACCTTGAGGGACCTTACCATGTCAAACGTTGTGTGCTTTGCTTCTCTCTCAATTGTGGTTTGAAAAATATCGGCTATACATGTTGTACTTGGCTATACATATTTGGTTTTTGACCAGGCTGATATGATGTATCAGTGAGAATTTTAGGCCAACATTTTTGGTACAGGTTGGTGGGTACGTGTTGGTTTTTGGCCTGGGCCTTCCATACTGATATTTTGAATCATGATCTTCATCTTCATCTTCATCTCCATCTCCTTATGTTCTAACCTTTGATGTCTTCTTTCCACATTGCCTGGGTTCACTGGGCCACTGCCTTGGACAGACAGCAAGCAGCCACCTTTCTTATCTAGTGTTCAACTTTTCTGTTTACCATGTGGTGAAAATAACACTAGCCAATTTAGGTGGGTGGTAATCCACCGTTAGCAGGCTTGAGTCTCATGAGTACATAATGATATTGAGGTTGAGGTGGAAGTCATTCACTTGATTGCTCAATTGTCATTAAGCATTGACAAGTGCATGGTCACATCACCTATGTGCATAATTACCCTTCGGAGGATCTAAATAACCTTCATGAGGTGCATAGATTTTTTTTCCTTTCAATTTTTTCATAATCTGTTGACATGTGCTGATGAAAAACAGAATTATTTTAGATTTTTTTAATTTTTTTGCTGGCAGATATACACATAGCAAGTTATGACTTCCAAGTATTGCATTTTGCTTTTTCCCATGAAAGAGATTTTAGCAGCCATATTGTCATATGTATGATGCTTGTTTTGAATTAATGTTGCTCTGGAATTGTTTCCCTTGAAGGCCAAGCTGCGGAGCTCGTCTTGGTGGATAAAATATTTTGTTCAGAATCACTTGGAAGAGAATGAAGTTGCCTCCAAGAAGTTTGAGCAGACAGCAAGCAAGCGGTCTTACAAGCCAAGCTGCCAAGTTTTCCACCTCAGCTCGTACCCTTGATTTCAATGTCTACAAAAACCATGTCTGCTTTCTACTCCATCAGGAAATAAGTCCTGTTGAACGCTGCAATTTGTTTAGTGGGATCAACTTCGAATTACAAGGGTTCATTCGTTTGTTACTCATGGATATGAAAATGGTATTTGCAATGCAAATTTTACATATGTAAAAGCACAGGTGAAACAAACTATCATGTTTGTTTGGAAGTTCCATTTTTTGCAGCTGTATATGTGAATTTTATGTGTAAAATTTACACACATGGAACACTATATCTTGTTTGTTTGAGAGTACCATTTTTTACATATGTGAATGTGCATTTTACATACGTAAAATTTACACCCATGAAATACAATATAATGTTTGTTTGGAAGTACCATTTCTGATGAGTAAACATTCAATGGTTTGGATTATATATGCAAAATCTTCATATATTTCAAAATATATGAATGTTTAAGACATGAAACTAATCATTTTGGTGTTTATTGAGTCAATAAAAATTCTAAATTCAAGGTTAAAAATTTGGGGTCGTCAGGAGTTGAAAAAATGAAGTGCTGATGCGTGCTCTCTTTTTTTTTTTCCCTCTTTCTTTTTTTGCTATTATGGACCACTAGTTGGAGCTCATTATATATGGACCTACAGGCCTTGGGTTGCTTCATTGCCCCTGAATTGTGAGTGCGGCTGTCAATCCGGCCCACTGATAAGGGGGGCTGGCCCAGCATGTAAAGCAAGGGCTTTCAAACCATGCAAGATGCTTAACCATACACATTTGTCACAAATAAGCCCAATAGTCAGTGCTATTTTTTTTTCTTTCTTCTTTCTTCTTTTTTTATATAAGAAGTCACATTTTCCATCAATATATATGATGGCCTCAGGCAAAAAATCTAATATGATTTTGCAGCCTGGATGTTAGATTATGGAAAGTTGGATTGGATTTGAGCAACCAATAGGCGAATTGATTTCTAAATCAGGCAATGCTATTCATTTGATATTACTTCAAACAAAACAAATTTTAGTTTCTTGGTTTTATTCACACCTCATCAGCCTACATGTTGAGATGACTATAATCGTACAACGAGCAACATGAATAGAAGAGGAGTGCAATAAGAACTTGAGTTTGGTTTCTAAAACAGCACCCAATCATGAATGACTTGAGATCTAGTCCCTACAGTTTTCCCCACAATCATATCATGACTTCGATACATACAACCTTCAAAGATTTTCCACTTATATATGTATAGATCAATTTGCAATATTAGGATGTTAAAAGGTTAGGATGTAATTTCAACATGAAGTAGAGCTTTGTCTTAGTTAATGGAATAGAAAGATAACTATATATTTCAGTTGGCAGTGGTAGAGGAAAGAGTCATATTTATTACATAAAGGATTTTCCTCTTTCTGCCCTAGTCTGACGCAGGAGTGGACCTAGATATTAGCATGTGGGTGCAGGCGCACTTGCGAGACTCGAAAAACCCTTTATATAAGATGTTCAAAAATTTCAATTTTATTATTTAACATCTTCACTTGATCATTATCCGCACCACCCAAACGAAAATCCTGAATCCGCCGTTGGTCTGATCCTTGCACTTGAGGATAGGGCAAGGGCTTGGGAATTATAGACCTGCAAGGATTTATAGGGCTTTTGCCCAACTTAAGCCCGCCCCACATTTGTGCGGGTAGGGTTAGGGCGTACCCCACCGGCCCTTTGATGGCCATATTAAAGACATTCTTTTTTTAAGGTATCTTTTTAGAAAACCCTTTACATGCATTTGGGCAAAAATAATCTCACAAAATCTTTAAATTAGAGAATGGTGGGTTTTACATAGTAATGTTTAAAAGCTAGGCCCTTGGGTTTTTGTTGTTTTCTTTTTTGCTTAGTCCTTTTCTTGTTGTTCTTCTCGTTCCTTAATAGGATCCTCCTTTTAGTAAATAAATAAATAAATAAAAAGCTAAGCCCTAGTTACCTCCTGGATTAAGTTTTTTCTATAACTTCATGAAATAGACCAATTGTAAACTAGAACTTAAAATGGACCTTAATCTAATTAGTTTTTATTAATTAGACTAAAATTTCCCAAGAACCCCTTAATTTTGTGGCCACTTAGCGCTACTGCAACCCATTGAACACTGGCCAAGAAGCATAGCCTGAATCTAGACCATAGATTCATAGCCCAAAATCATAGCCCAATACTAGACCAATCTAGCCTGGGTGGCCTGAGCCGGGCCTCAAAAGAGTCGAGTCACATTTGTTTTTAGACGGTAACAAATAGTTTCATTAAAGAAAAAGGAGATTACAAAATGAGAAATAGAAAGGGAAAACGCCAGTCACATTTAAACAAGGTTGGATAACTCAAGTTACATCAAAACAAGGTTGGAAAACTCACTACTAGGAATTCACTTGTTTGATTAAAAAAAAGGGGCAATTATCGTACGGACGGTCATAAAGCTGACAATAGCCTCAGAACAGCACAAAAATGTATATTTACCGCAGAGCTGTTCGATCCGTAGAATATCGCAGCTAGAATGTAGGATATCCCACAATCACTTGAACAATCCTAGTATTTTTTTGTTTTTTCTTTGCTGTGGGACCACCAAACCACCATAAAAACCGTTGGAAATTTATTCTTATAATTTGCAAAACAACGTGATTTTCTTGCAAATTTCTCGATAACCGTGATAGATCAACTGTTCAAATTTGGTGCGATATTAGATCTTACACTCGTATAGTTATCCAACGGTTTTGATGGTGGTTTGGTGGTCCCACAATCAAAGAAAAGAAAAAAAAACGAAATTGTACCACCACCAGCACGCCTCTCTCTCCTCTATGCCGACTGGGCACCTGTGTACAGCTAATAGCGTATTTTACATGTGTGAATACCACAGCAGGCCTCCCTCTTTGGCAGATCTGACATCATTGGACAGCTAATATACTCGTCTTGGGACGGGATGACAACTCATTTCCAATCGAGTCTATGGAATTTGCTATTTGAAGAATCAAAGAAACGGTCGACTAGTCCCATTTGCCATCTGAAAAATCAAAGAAATTATGTTGAAACCTATTTTATATGCAACTCTCTAGAATCTGTTGATGGAGAGGAATTACAGAATCTTCAGAAATAAAAGTAAAGCCATGGAGGAAGTGGTAGATTGATTCTATTGTTTGGTCTATTTCGGAATGGGTGAGTAGGAGAGAGAAATTTGATGGGGTTCCCTTAGAAGATCTTAGTAGATCTGGGGCAGCAATTGTTAAGGGGGCTCAGCATGGTACGAATAAGCTCCAAGCTACTTGGTTGTCTCCTCGTATGGGGATCCTTAAGCTTAACTTTGATTTAATTTTTGTCCAGTCAAATCAAGGAGGCATTGGAGGTGTTATTATGGATTGCAGTGGTAATGTGGTGAGGAGTTTTTCAGGCTTGTGTGTTGGCTAAATGCTAATGAAGCTGAGGTTTTTGCTCTCTCCTAGTAGGACGTCTTGAGTTAAGAACCTTGGAAGGATGTAAAGGAATTATTGAAGGTGATTCTTTTTCCGCTATTCAATAGGACTCTGCGGAGATTTCTTATCCTTGGAGATTGGCAGATTGAGTGGACGTTCAGGATATTTCTAGACAGTAAGGGGCTACTTTTTGTCATGTTTTAAGAGAGACAAATATAATGGTGGATGATCTAGAAAAGGAGGGAGTTATTCAATCTTCTATTTCCTTTGATGTTTAATTCTTTTGTATTTAAGTAGGTGTTTTGTTTTTGGCTTTATTGCTTTGTCTGTAAAGTTGCTTTTGGCTTTGTTTTTTGTTTCTTTCTTTTGGAGTAATAACTCGTACCATTGGAAAAAAAAAATACTCGCTTTGTCAGAGGCATTTGTTTCTGCTTCTGACCAATGAATGCAGGAAACAACCCTTATTCAACTTCTCCAATAATACTGTTTTATGTGTAACTTCATAACGGTAAAAATTGATCAAGGAACATGAACAAAGACAAACAACTTATCTTTTAGACAAATATCTTGTCTTTTTAGAGCTTTATTTGGCATCCATATGTTATTTATTATGTTGAAGAAACAATAGAAGCACCGTCACAAAGTTACCATCTGGAAAAATAGCTGCTGCACTGCCCTCATAAAACCAACAAGTTCTTTCTTCCTTAATAGAAAAATACCTCTAAGTGCCAAGCCAGTAACCTTAAGAAAGCAAATAAGGAAAGAATTAAATTGAATATGTTGTGTACCCGACACGCTTAATAGAAAAACAGAGATCACAGGGTACAAGCAGCAGTAATAACAATAAAAAAATGATGACAATAATAAGAAAAAGAGAAACTGTTAACCTGATAATGACAATAATAAGAAAAAGAAATACCGTTACCCACTTTCATAGGATGTGATTGGCTGTAGGCGAGCAAGAGCAAGTGTGCTTCTCCATGATCCACCAAACACCTGCAATTTTTCTCCAAAAGATTTACAGCAATTTTGTGTAGTGCATCTCAATAAGAAAATTATGACAGCCTAACCTGCCATTCTGGAATGCCTAGATGTTCCCTTTGCTTTTCAATGTCATCAACGAGGTCCCAAGTGGTGTTGTGATCCAGCAGATGAATCAAGAGCAGATGAATCAAGTGAGATTTTGACAGTCCAATATGCCTAAGACCCATTATGCAAATGACCATGGTATGTGAACAGGTGTGGGAGTAAACAGAGTGTAAGCTTTTCAAATCCCTCTCCAGAATCCACCAACTTGTCAGCCACTGTTTATTACTTCTCCCCTCATGGGGAGAAAGCAGGATTTCAGTGGTCTCATTTGGAAAATGGTTACTTGCAGATCTTTAACCATCATCATACTGAAATGAAGACCCATTCAACTGTAGGGTATATGGAGCAACCTTTTATACTCCTTATATTTTGGTATCTTCCTTCTGCTGCTGCAGGGGTAATGTGATATTAGTCACTTTTAAGACTTCTGGATGGTCATCCTGCATTATCTTCTGTGTTTGGACTATCAAAAGGCCAAAGTCCTTCAATCTGGATGGTCGATGAAATCAGAAGAAGTCAATCACAGGTATTCTCGCATTGGATGGGAATGCATCTGAAGATCTGAAGTATGGATCCGCAGCACTATGTCTTAATGTAATTAACAACTTTTTGTTTGACAGGAAACTGCCAAGTTCTGTCTGTCTGACACATGAATCACCTAACTCATTTCGCATTATAATGCATATTAATTTGGCAAGCAAGGGTTTCTGTTGAATCGGGACTATGCTCTGGTTTCAAGTTCCAACTGTGAGCAAATTGCCTTTATTTTCTTCAGTGAGTAAATTGGCTTTGAGAGGTCACTCTATCATATTCCAAAGTCAAGCAACCAAATACAGGTAGAAGATAATTGAGCAAAACTAGCCAGAGGTCTTAGCCTTAAAAAAACACCAATACCTTTCACTGATCAAGATCTCAGCTTTCTAAATTTGGGCATTATAAATTGAGAAATTCGAGGCCACACTCTCACAACTTGATCTGTGAGTGATTTGACATTGACGGGCCTCTTCTGTAAGCTCAAAAGACCAATTGTAAAAAATAACTGAATGAAACTGCCCACTGGTTTTGTTGTCCTCCAAAAACAAATTTCTTAGTAGAGTGCTGAATAAAAAAGCATTCCTGCACACTCTTTTCACCAATAGTCCCCACAAGAGCATCTCCCTTCCCGAAAACAATGAAACCTGTGAGCATCCCTAACTGTAATCTCTCTGCCGACAATGGCAGATATAAACTTGATAGCTGTATGGCAATCCCCACAGATCCTGAGGTTCTTCATAACTAGTATGGGCACCCCATCTTGAGTACTGATTAACCCAAAGGCAATGGCAAGCTTCTCACTATGGTGCCCCAACCTCATCTCCTTCTCACCTTCTTTCGCATCATCTCTCCCCAAAGCCCATCTTACATCTGGCACATATCCAGCTACCTTCATCTTCCTATACATCTCCTCCAAAAACCCATAAATTTCCTTTTTCATTGGATGTGAGCGGTCCTCGGCTATGAACACATGGATTTCCTTATTGACCTCAACCCAACTACAACCCGGTTTCTTCTTCACCCTTCTATCTCTCATAAGCTTCCGAACTTTTGCCACATCATCCCACTTTCCCGCACTTGCATACATGTTAGAAAGCATAACATAGGCAGCAGCATTGGAAGGCTCCAGCTGAAGAAGGTAATCGGCTGCCTTAGCACCTAGCTCAATGTTTCCATGTGTCCTGCATGCGCTGAGCAATGCAGCCCACTCAATCGAACCCGGCCTGAAAGGCATTGTCTTGATCAGCCTCTCAGCCTCTTCCAATTGGCCAGCTCGGCCAAGGAGATCTATCATGCAAGAGTAATGCTCTGCACATGGTTCTATGGCGTATTTCTTTTTCATCGAATTGAAATAATCCCAACCTTCATCCACCTTCCCAGTGTGTGCACAAGCAGAAAGGATGGAGATGAAGGTGATGCTCGTCGGTGCAATGTCCGACTCGAGCATCTGCCGAAAAAGAATCAATGCCTTGATTCCAAGACCATGTCGAGCATAACCTGCAATCATTGAATTGAATGAAACAGTGTTATGCTCTGACATCCTCTCAAACACCTTGCTTGCGTCATTGAGATTACCACACTTTGAGTACAATGCAACCAGTGAATTGTTCACCGATACCCGATTTTTTGGGATATCGGATTTAATTGCCAATGAGTGAAGCTGCTTCCCCTGCGCTGGTGATGACAGGTTTGAGCATGCATTAATCACACAGACAAAGCTGCAGTCATCGGGGCAGAAGCCATTTCTCTGCATCTTTCTGAAGCAATCAAGAGCCTCTTCAGAGAAGTCAATGTGTTGGGAGTAGCCTGAAATCATTGTGTTCCAAAGAACCAGATCAGGTTCTTTAGCTTTTTCAAACACTTTCTCAGCATCCAAAATCTTACCGCACTTCGAATACAGATCGATAAGACCGCTCCCAACATGGCAATTATCTTCGAACCCGCTTTTAATCAACTGGGCGTGAAACTGGAGTCCACCCCAAAGGTCTTCCAAACTTGTGAATGCAGTCAAAACACTTGCCAATGTGAATATGTCGATTTTGAATCCCCTACGAACCATTTCTTGAAACAACTTCAATGCTTTGGATCCTTCCTTGTGTTGCCCGTACGCAACAACCATTGAATTCCAAGACACCTCATCTCTAATCTCAGAACCCATCTCATCAAAAGCTCGCTTCGCATCATCCAAAAACCCATTATTGCTATAGTTACTAATCAAAGAATTGTTGACAGAGGCAAAAGAATTGAACCCGCATGAAAGCGTGAGCGCGTGAATCTGCTCGGTTCCAACAATGTCGTCGGAGCAAGCGACAATCATGGCAGAGAGTGTGAACCCATCCAGGTCGAGTTTGAGCCGTCTCACGTCGGAGAACAGACGGAAGGCCAGTTGGGCCTCGCCAGAAGCGGCGTGCGCCGAAATGAGGGTGTTGTACGAGACTATATCGGGTTGGGGAATTTGGTCGAACAGGTGGCGGGCGATGTGGGTGTGGGATTCGTTGGCGTAGGCGGAAATGATGGCATTGAAGGAGAAGATGTTTGGGTGGGGGATTTCGTCGAACACTTGGCGGGCGAGGGAGAGGTGGCCGCATTTGGCGTAGAGATGGACGAAATGGTTGGAGAGGTAGGTGGAAGGAGGGATTTGGGATTTGATGAAGAGCGTTTGGAGGGCTCTTCCTGTGGAGAGGTCTCGATCAGAGATGCAAGATTTTAGGAGGTAGCCAAAGCGTTCGAGGGTGGAAGTGGACGTGGACGTCGACACTGCCTTCATCTATCTATGCAAAATGAGACTGCTGAGACTGCATGGCATGCAGACGCAGCAGTGCCTACGTGCATTTGAGATGATGGTGTCCCGTGGGTGGGCCATCTGTTATAAACGGTCCATGTCCAAACCACCATTCAAGGATCTCCATTGGAACCCCAACAATCAACGGTCGGTCTCTATTGAATTTGAAGCCACCAGGTGAGCTCTTTTTTTACTGGTGATCAAGAATGACAGTTTATTTGTAGTGAAGTTTTGACCACAAAGGGGCCCATGCGATGTTAGAATAGCAGCTTTGATTGCAATCGTAGCCACACACAGGTTAAATGATGTAACAGCTGGGATTAGAGTGCTCACTAATCACAAGTGCTTTTTCATTGATATATTAAATTAATTTTTTGGATCTGAATAAATTTGAGTCCAGCGTAGGGTCTATGTTTTCCAAATCTATGGAATCGGATGTTTGTATTTTATATACGACGGAGAATGGATGCGCATGAATATTTTTATGTATATACATATATAATAAAATAATTAAACTTAAAAGTAAATAAGTTTTTAAAGAGAATTTAGTGAAATTGCGGGTGAGTGATTTCTATTTATTTTTTTAAAGAAAATATCTCAATTGACAAGGTCGTTGATGGTTGATGATATCATTAACTTATAATTCATCTCCCAAATTCGTAACACTCATTTTCATTTACCTTTTAAATCAATCTTAACACACTCATTTTCATTTACCTTTTAAATCAATCTTATCTATCCATTACATCTGGTCCCTCCTTTACCGAACAATCCATCCTTGCTTCCATTCATAAAACTCAACTTATACGCCATAAAGCTCAATTTACAAGGACTACCATGAAAGCCATCCACGCAGCAAACAAAGCCTCTCCTATTCACATAGCTTCACCTTACCATAACACCTTCTCTGCTATCTTTTCGGTTTTTTTTTTTTTTTCTTTCCAACGTGAACCTGTTACCACCATCAAAATCCCATCTCTATTGTAAGGTTTTTCTACCATGAAAATAAGAGCAAAGAAATCTAAGAAAAGTAATCTTTTGGATCTCTATAAAAAATGGATTAGGCCAAGCCAAATCGATAATTGCTAATGGGGTTCAAGGTTTCTTCATATGAAACGGGAAATGAGGGTACCAAGATGAGCTCAAGAAAGTGGATATAGAACAAGCACCATTCAATACATTTATCCCCTACTTATCCTCATGAAACCATCATAGAAGATGAAGAAAGAAAAGTTGCCCGAAGTTTACTACTATTGTATCGTCAACCAAATTAATTATTTTGTCAAACTGTGGTAATTTTTTCTATATGAACGGCTTTGCTATCATTTTATTTTATTTTATTTTATTTTATTTTTTAAATCCCATCTATATATATATAATCTTGATACACACTTTGTGTAGTAAGTAAATATCACAAAAGATTATTCCTTAAATATAAAATACTTCTTTTTCGCAAAGCATTCAATTTGGATGCTACTTAGATAAACAAGGTAAGTACAGGTGCATATGTGGGTCTTGTAACTTGGAAATCTCCTATGAGAAGCTGCAAATGCAATCCAATACTGTGGGGCCCACTTGGGCCTACCATTTATCACCGAAGTCTCTTTGATGCTCTTTTCATCACATGATTTGGCATCGGGTCTAAGTTTACACTAACCGAACCTTCACTCACCATTGAATTCTTCTTTTTGGTAAACACTCTCCATTGGATTTAATCTCAAGAAAATCTACGATTAAATGACCATGCACACAAACAAGCAATATACAGTATAGCAACACAAATCACAATAATAAGACAGGTTTTTTTTTTTTTTTTTACCAACGGGGCATAAAGAGTTGACGCACCTTCTTCTTTTTAAGTTTTAAATTCAAAAAAAGTAAGAACAAAGATACATCCACAACGTCAAAGGCCAATAATGAAACATCGATTCATTTCAAAAGTATAAGAACAACATTTCATACAAACAAATCATTTTCTATCCTAAAGAAATTACAAATCTTCACAAAATAAAGCCCCAAACAATATAGCTCAAAAGGGGGGCATTTTAGTATAAATATTTAAATATATGAATAAATTATATAAAATAAAAAAATAGAAGGGCCAAACACGGGCTTAACTGTTGAAGCGTGGCTCTCAAATTTGAGGACCTGCAAAAAATCTGTGGAAGCCCTTGGGCCTTTTTCTAGAAACTAAAAGGCACAATTTTAAGGGTCTTTTGAGGGTCTGCCTGGCCCCATCGTCTAATGGCCAGCTTCACAGACCTACTGTGGACCATTAAACCCACCCGGATTTGAGCCCGAGGGCTTGACAGACTCTAAGATGATTGGGCCAGAGTTCGTCTTCAAAAGCAAGCATGTTTGGTATATGGGCCAGGTCTGGGATTCTAGTTCCTGGATGTTCCGCCCAAACTGGTCTGCGGTCGGTTTCAAAACATTTGATTAAAATAGGCTTTGGGTATTATTTTTATTTGAAGTTGCAGCTTACTAACCCTTGTATTATCTATAGGATTATCAAAAACTGCCATCAGCTTATGGACCTGATTAATCAGACAGAAGCACTGCATGCCTGGGCTTGACATATAGGCCGCAACTAGGCTCAAGGAAAGCCCAAGTCCGCAAGAACATCTAATTCAAGCTGTGTGTTCTCGGGTATGGGTTGAGGCTAGGGAAATTCATGTTGGACTTATTACCATCATATGTATTAGTATCATGTAATACATAGTATATATGTATGTAGTATACCTTTTGAAAACAAAATTTAGGTTTATAATCCTATTTGAGTCAGCCCAACTGAATTCAAATCGTAATTAGGTAGGAAATTTACAATTCGGGTTAAACATGATTGGGTTTCATTGGGATTGAATTTGGACCTGGGTTTACCTACAAGCAATTCTGGTTGGGCTTGATTTGGGCAAATTTATGAGCTGACCTGCCCCAGGTGAATCCTAGAGATCGTGGGCAGTGATGGTGAGGATTTCGGATTTGATGCTTAGAGAGCCCAGGAGAGGCCCAAGCTTGGCCATTTCTTGCTTTGGAATATAATTATGGGATGGGCATGGACTTACTGCGCTACGTATAACTTTTTTAGTTTTGAACATGGGCTTGCGAATGGAAATTCAGGCCTTATCTGGGCTCGAGCATGGCAATTGGGCCACGGCTGAGCTTGGGCCTTTTCAATGTCTGAGGACCTGGCCCACCTCAGTAGCACCACTCTATAGACCCATAGACTTTGCCCGGCTAAATTCGAGAATCATAACTAAACTGGATATGAAAAACGAGGGGTTGCCCCGTCGGTTGGGAACCCCGCCTCTCACTTGGATGATTAGAGGTTGATCCTTAGGTTTTTCAGTGTATTTACGGGTGTCACTTTTTTTCTTTTGAAAGGTATTTACGGGTGTCGTTTATGTGGCTGCTTTCTTCCCATGTTTTTAGGTGCTCTAATCGGTCCCAGGCTGGCTGGGGTACCATAAAAATAAAGGTAAAAAATTCTTACTGATCATATGCAGCCTAGCTAGTACATTTCCACTTATGATTAATGTTTTTTTTTTTTTTTTTCGTTCTAAGTCTTAAAAGTTTTCTTAATTGCTTTTAACTCTTGACTTTTGGTCATCTACAATTGAGATCAAGTGGCTCATGTATCTTTTACGATGTGCAATATTAGAGCAAACCTTGAATGAAGCAGTTAGAATTTGTCATCACAATGTTAACAATACTTAGCACATACTGGCCCATGTACCTTCAGTAAGTTCAGCCTTTTCCAGATCATCTGTCTAGTTAGATGAGTGGCCCGATTAAATCCACATAATCACATTTGTCCTGTGTCCACATTTTAAAAAAACGTGGGCCTGCTTTCAAATTTCTGAGTGTGGGTCACATGGTCATAATCACCAAAGGTGGACCCACATTATAAATCTTATAGATGTGGACCATATACTCTTATTTCTAAAGATGTATAGTGTGTACGACGTTGTAGTTTCTAACCGTGGGTCACATATATTATATATACATTAAAAAAAGGTGGCCCCTCATTAGAATTCCTCTAAATGTGGGCCCACATTGCAAATCCTATGAATATGGGCCTCATGCTCTAATTCTTAAAGGTGGGGGTACCAAATTATAATTCCTAGACATGGGACCCATGTACAACAATAATAGAGTGCCATAAACGATAAAAGGTGGGTCCCACATTATAAATCCTATAATAATTCTCCTTCTTTTATTCTTTAGAACAAAGCTTTTATAATGTTACTAAACAAGTTCTGTACCGTATATTCTCAACATAGTTATTTCATATATTGTTGCTAAACAAGTTCTTCAGAGTATAGTATTGACACAACTTGATCTCAAAACAACTTGATTTGAGTACAAGATTGGGAACCATACGAGAACGATGTCAAATAAGCTCTAAGATTCCAAAATGGCTTAAAGCAAGCAAGTGATTGGATCGAAAGGCTTTAGATACCGGTAAAAGGCCATGTTTGGGAACTTAAAACATTGAAATTACTTGATTGGCCATGAGATTGTCTTCAATACTCATTTCTATTTAATTCCACCAAATACTTCCCATCTCCTTTTAACTCTACCAAAAACACTTTTTTTGGCTGGTTTTAGATCTTGATTTCATCCTTTAATTAATTCATTAAACCGAATTAGTATTAAGTCTTCTTAGTTGTTCAAATCTTGGTATCCATTGATATGATGGTAAGTAGGGGTGAAAGTGGGCCGGGCCGTCCGCGGGCCCCGCGGACATCCCGTTATAGGCTCGGCTCGAGCTCGGCTCAAAAGACAAAAGAGCCGAGCTAGGGCCTACTAGGAGGCCTGTTTGCTTAAAAGGGCCGAGCTTGATGAAGCTCGGCTCGTACGCCCTAGGGCCTACATATATTAATACATATATTATATATATATATGTACACTATACAGTATATAATACATATATGATATAACATAATCCATAAATCCTAAACCTTAGTTTTAATCCAATATAAATAATCCATAAACCCTAAACCTAAGCACTAAACCTTAAACCCTAATTTTAATCCAATATAAATAATCCCTAAACCCTAAGCAGTAAATAATCCATGAACCCTAAACCCTAAATCTAAGCACTAAATAATCCATCAACCATAAACCCTAAACCTTTATTTTATGATGCTAGCCGAATACTTTATTTTATTCTATGATGCTATTGGAGTTTAATTTGATTTGTATTATTATTGGAGTTTGATAATGCTCATCTACATTAACATTGAACTATTATGGAGTGTTGGAATTAGGCTCCCTTTGCTTTTATGGAGTCTTTCTTATTTTCGTTAATTTTATTGCTGCAATCCAAATTATGGGAATGGGAATATGGGATGAATGCATGCATTTGGCAATTTTTTGTTCTGGTTTGCATATGCAGATTTCTTTGAATTCCGACAGGATTTTTTTTTCCTGAAAATATTTTCTTTCAGCTAGTGCTATATCATTATAAAACGGGCCGGGCTCACGAGTCGAGCCTAGGGCCTCAATCGAGCCGGGCTCAAAGGGCTGGCCCTAGCGCCTCATAACTTAATAAGAGCCGAGCCCGAGCCAGGGTTTTTGAGGCCCTCTCGAGCTTGGGCCGAGCTTAGGGCCTCTCAAAGCCCGGCTCGGCTTGACCCACTTTCATCCCTAATGGTAAGACTCTTGGAGGAAAGTTGAAAATTTGACACAGGTAAAGGTGGTTACTTTATATATATATAATTTTAAAAAAACATGGGTCTGCTTTCAAATTTCTGAAGTATCACGATCACCAAAGGTGGACCCACATTGTAAATCCTATAGATGTGGGCCATATACTCTTATTTCTAAGATGTATAGTGTGTACGACGTTGTAGTTTCTAACCGTGGGTCACATATATACATTAAAAAAGGGTGGCCCCTCATTATAATTCCTATAAATGTGGGCCCACATTGCAAATCCTATGAATATGGGTCTCATGCTTTAATTCTTACAGGTGTGGGTACCATGTTATAATTCCTAGACATGGGACCCCTGTACAACAATAATAGAGTGCCGCAAACGATAAAAGGTGGGTCACACATTATAAATCCTATGATTCTCTTTCTTTTGTTTCTTATAACAAAGCTTTTGTAATGTTACCAAATAAGTTCTGTATGATATATTATCAAGTTTTGTACAGTATATTCTCAACATAGTTATTTCATATAATACTGCCAAATAAGTTCTCCAGAGTATAATATTGACACAACTTGATCTCAAAACAACTCGATCTGAGTACAAGATTGGGAACCATACTAGAATGATGCCAAATGATCCCTAAGATTTCAAAATGACTTAAAGCAAGTGATTGGGTTGAAAGGCGTTGGATACGGGTAAAAGGCCATGTTTGGGAACTTAAAACATGGAAATTACTTGATTGGCCATGAGATTCTCTTCAATACTCATTTCTATTTAATTCTACCAAATACTTCTCATCTCCTTTTAACTCTACCAAAAACTTCTTATTGCCTTGTTTTAGATCTTGATTTCATCCTTTCATTAATTTGTTAATTCGAATTAGTTTTTAGCTTTCTTAGTTGTTCAAATCTTGGTTTTTTATTGATATGATGGTAATACTCTTGGTAGAAAGTTGAGAATTTGATATAGGTGAAGGTGATTAGTTTATATATATATATATATATATATATATATATGGGGGATAATATATATATATATATTATAGAAATGCTCTTATACAAGCTCCCCTTGCGGTCTTACGTTGCATGCTATCTAGTGGGGGCATACCATTGGTTCATCCAAGCGGACCATTCAAACCCAGTCCTCCTATTTGCACAGGTGCCACCGGGTTTTAATGGATTCGATTAAAGTGAACTATTTGATGAATAGTCAATTTTATTATTTTATATAAAGCCATTAAACTTGTGGACTACAGATGAATGGGTTAGACGTGTTAGATTGACTTCAAGTTTGATATCTAGGTTGGCCTCACTTGGAACTTTCTATCTCCTTTGTTTCATGATTTGTCACGTCTCTAGTGGACTCCATTAGGTGGCTTGTACTGTAAGACAGTAATGGAAGCTTGTATTAGAGCATTTCTCATATATATATATTAGAGCATTTCTCATATATATATATATATATATATATTAAGAATTTCATATTCAAGTTCTAACTGAAATTGTTGGATTGAGAATTCAAGGTGAGATGGACCTAAGAGAGTTGTAAGAGAGAGAAATTAGAAGAAGAATTGCAAGTTGGCGATATCGTCAAATGAATTGATGAAGTTGACAATATCATCAACTAGGGCAATTTCGTTCAAAAAAGTTGTATTGACAACTCTAAAATCATTTTATAGTTTTTCTTCATAAAGCCTTTAATTAAAATTTATGCTTATTATTTTTTTTTTGTAAAAACCCCTAAAAATAAAGATTATTTAATACCCATTTCTATATAATTAATCACCTTTGGCCTTCATTTTTAAGTTTAACTGCCCTATCTTTCACGGGTTTTGCAGTATTTTCACTTGTAGTCGTTCATGATCATCTTCATACTGATTTGATGGCCACTTAAAAGTATGTACTTTAATTGTATTTGATTTAATTTTTATTATTATCACATGCTCTAAGCGCATATTTATTGTCAGTATATGGAAAGTATTCTCCTGCGTGTAGCGATCTTTGCTCTCCTAAATTCGGAAGGTTGAACCCTGAATTGGCACTTGGTTCGAGTATAGAGTGCAGGAGAACAGTTTCCAAAATATAAGTATGTGATGATGAAGGCTTGTTGACTTTTAGACGATGATATTGCATCGATGATGACAGATGCAGTGACGAGATGAAAAAGCTCACATATAGATGGATTTTCCTGGTCACCGACTACTCCCTCTCTTCCTCCCTCCTTCCCAAGTGTAAAAACAAGACAAAAGGCCTGAATATGTGTTCAATACGCAACTGTAATATGTGTTCAATACGCAACTGTAATGGGTGCATTTTTCTCTCGTGTAGCTGGAGCTACGCATGGAATTGCGTGTGTTCTATATGACTATATGTTCTTAGCTTCTAACATTAGTACTGAAGTGATAAGAGCGTTGTGGACTCCATTTTCAAACCTTTCCGTCTTACTAAGTTTTAATCACGTTTGGACAAAGAAACCTGAAAGCACGTACTGTCTCCTGCAACCATTTTCCTTCTCAGTCAAGATCAACGCTGCCAAAAACAATTGTCGGTTTGGACATTTCAAAAGGTGTGTGGGATTTGGCCCCTCAGGTCGATGAAAACGAAAACTTGCCCTTCTAAAGACTGTTGTGTTGGATATGGACTCCACTCAACGATGACGACAGAGTGGGGTTTGAACCGACATGATGAAGTTTCGGACCCCAGAGATCAAAAACCTTTGGTGGACTTTTGTCTATTTTGCTAGGTTGGGTGTGCCTCGTCAACAAACTATTCTTAGGGCATGTTTGGATAGGCAAAAGATAGAATACAGTGAAGTTAAATGGGTATAACAGTCTCAAATTTGAACTTTATCCTGTTTGGTTTAGTCTGGCCTGATAGATGAAGTAATGTTGTAAGTCACGTATACTCCATTTCACTTTAACTCTAAATACTTTCATTTCCTTTAGGGCCTGTTTGGATAAATGAGGAGTGGAGTAAAATGAAGTAGATTTCACATGTGAAGTGGAGTGAAGAGAAGTAGGTTGAAATTAAAGTAGAGTATTTCACTTCACTCCATTTGGATGCTTATTTTGAAGTTAAGATTTGGAGTAGAATCCACTTTTACTTAAGGAAATTAAAGTATTTTGCGTTGAAGTGAAATGGAGTACATGTGGCTCACAACATTACTTCATCTATTGGGCCAAATTCATTCAAACAGGATAGAGTTTAAATTTTAGACTGTTAGGGTCTATTTAATTTCACTCTACTCTATTTATTGGCTATCCAAACAGGCCCTTAGTGAAAGTGGATTCTACTTTAAACCTTATCTTCAAAATAAACATCCAAATGGAGTGAAGTGAAGTGCGCTACTTTAACTTTAACCTACTTCTCTTCACTCCACTCCACATGTGAAATCCACTTTATTTTACTCCACTCCTCATTTATCCAAATAGGCCTTTAAGGGCTCATGGATAACATGGGTATCTGTGTGAAACTAAAGCCGTCAACATCACTCAACTATGAGTTGATTAGGACTTCCTTAATTTTCTTACCAAGTGCAACATGCATCCTTACCTTAACTTCAAAATAAGCATCCATAGGCCCTTGTTCAACCACCTATTTTCCACCTCTGAATGTAACACAAACTACATTCTAATATGTATTGTTTTATTGAAATCAAAATTATTACTTAGTAAAAATCAGGTTATGTTTACAAAAGTGAGATAGTACTTCCCCGGCCTGGCAATACTATTTTTCTTATTGCAGCATATATGTTCTTTTTTTTTTTTTTTTTTAATAATTTTTACTTATAAAACCCAGTGCAACATGCAAAATTAGAGGATATGAAGAATGTCTATGTTTGCACCATCATATTATCAATGACGCCTTATCTCATTCACTTTGTAGTAAACTCTAGTTATCCACTCATTTTTGTAGGGGTCGTTTGTTTGTAATTATTTATATATAATGTAAATGATGCATTTGCATGACACTTAGGCATGGTCACATTTGCTAGAGCATGCAAAATTGGTTTTTGATCTAACTCCTCACACTTTTCCGAGCCCTCAATTCATGATCCAAAATACTCAATATTCTCATATTAATGGTAAACATTGGGACACTTCTAAAGCGGTTCAATATTCAATATTCTCAATTTATATCTTAAATTCGAAGGTATTTTAATAAATTTATGAAAAGCGCCAATTCCAAACCTTTCTATTATTCATATAAAAATTAGAGATAATTAGCAAAAGGTCCCTCATATATGACTTGTAAGGCCTCCAGTCCATCAATTTTTCCTCTAAGGCCTGTAGTCCATGTAGCTTGGACATATTTCGGTGAGAGTCCCTAGACATGTCACCTCATGGAGAGACGTCCCTAGACACGCCACTTCATACATTTTCATGACTAATTTGCCCTTTTAACTGATTAGACATAAAATTTTAAATTTTGAAGTTTTAAATCTTCCATTCTCCCTCTTCTTTTCTATCCAGACTTCTGCATGTGGATCTTCGTTGCAGGAACAAGAGAGAGGTCTGTTTCAATCTCGAGAGGGCCACACTGATCAAATTTGTACAGAAATCCGAAGTTGTAGACGTTCGGCATACAAGATAATTTGCACTATCGATCTTGATAGGGAGCCCCCGCGTTAGTAGCCGACATACCTTCGTCTCTCATGGCATATGAATATGATGTTTACAAGGTTTCTTACTATATTTCCGATGACGGTGGGTTAGAGCCGACGTTTCATGCAACTTACCTCATACATATAATCAAAGATACTGACTCAAATTAGGAAACCCAGTCCCAATCCTAATATGAAACTAGGGACTTAATAAATAGAAAATGTAATCAGATAATAATAGTAGCATAATGCAATCTAAATTTTAATGTAATCATAGTGTAAGATGGGTCCTCCTTTCCATATCTAATGTTAATTAGAATATATTTATTGTCCACAAATCTTTGACATAAGCCAACCATGATCTTGCGTGCTTCCGCTTCTCTGTAATGTCCTTCTCTTCTCTCTCCAAAATGTCTTTTTCCACCCTTCACTTTTGTCTTTTGATCATCACCACATCCTTATTCTAACCTACCAATTATCAAGTCTGCTTTTCTATTTTGAAGATTCTGGACTCATACGTAGATTTATTCTTGATCCATTTTAATCTAACAAGATCAAATATTAGTGTTTATTGTAAAGGAACATAAGATTGCATGGGACTAGTAATAAGGAATATTCTAAACATGCCGGATATGAAAAGGATGAGTTCATTTAGACAATGATTAGATTTTGGTTGTATTAGGCTAGTTTTATTATCTTATTATGTCTTCTTCTTATTATGTGTTTCCTATTAAGGATTAAATTAGGTTCTCTAATTTGAGTTGGTATCTTTAATTTTATTCTTAATGATATCATACTATAGATTTTGAAAAGATTTAGTCCGTGATTTTTTACACAACACTAGCACCATAGGCGCCTGTCAAAGATATGCGTCGATATTACGAACTAGGATGAAGCCACTTAAGTCTTAATCGTGCGACCTGAACAATATATTAAAAATAATATTCCTTTCATATAAACTTATTTATAACAAAATAATTAAAATACTCAAATAAATAAAAAAAAATTATGAAAACCAAACCTTTCTTCCCTGAATCCACGTCGGCATACACATTTCATCTTAAAAATAAAAGAATCGTATGAATTTCTGGTCATTTTAAATACTATATAAAAACTTTGAAAATAACATTAATTTATAGAGTTGGAAGACATCCCTTTGAATTGGTTGTATCCACGCAAATGGGCCCAAGAGACATGTTTTATTGAAAAGGCACATTGTGTGTTTTTGAATGGGCACATCGACAAATGGGCCCCAAGAAGCTGATGTGACTTCTCCCAAGGTTAGAATTGAGGTTTTTTTGAGAATTTTTTTTGCAACCAACATTCATCTTTAAAGAATTACAACCAACATTCAGCTTTAAAGAAAGAATAGTTAAAATTCCCATAGTTGATAACCAATATCCAACCAAACTGGCAAGCTTTAATTAAAACAATACCCAACTGATTATATCTTTCACTCACTTCCTGTTGTCCTGATCATTCATTTCATATGTCTTATCATAATAAGACAAGTAGGCAAAATGATCAGTGGGGCTCACATCCTCTGCTGATTCACGGCCCATTGTTACTCTCTTCAAAATTCCAAATCTTTATTTGCCAGATATGACCTATAAAAGGGACAAAGTTAGTTATTAGAGTGGGGAACAAATCTCATATGTTTTGCATCAAGTGTCCCCATACAGAACACAGGACACAGGACACAACCACATGAGTGAAATGGATGATTCTAATATCAATTGCTGAGTGCCGACACACTGTATATAGATATCTGACCTTCCTATGTTCACAAGACCAGGCCCATTCTCATTCTACCATGTCAATCCTGCCTTTGTATCTAGGTAAGACAATTTCAATCTTTTTTCATCGCTGTAGTTTCAATGGAAACATCCGTGGTTAAGCTCTTTCAAATATTGATACATCATATGCCCATGGCACATATGATATAAATATGACACCACTGCCATAGTCATTTGCAAACGGTAACAATATTTACAGCAGAACTAGCTAGTTATGTTCAAAAAACATATTTCTCAATAAAAATTAAATAATAAAACTGAAGATATAGCCATTAAAAATTAGATTTGTGAAAACTTGAATATATATCAATATGTTTAATAATATATATACTTGAAAGTTTAAATCCAAAAGTTGAAAGTATAGTATGTATTGGTAATTAATATAATTGTGTATCTTGATCTTTATTAGTGAATAATATGTAGTGTTTCTTTCTAAATAGATTTTTTTCAAATTTCCTATTTTTTATATGATTTTTTTACGTGAGGCTTTTGTATTTGAAGTTTATTTGTGAAAAGTACAAACTAAGATATTATTATACTGAGTTTTTTTTTTTTTTAGTTATATAAAAGTTCCTTCTAGAAATAGTCATATAAGATTTTTTTTTTTTTTTTTTTTTTCTGATGTGTGAAGTATAATTGTGGTGAAAGTTTTGATTATTGTCCCTAGGGGTACTCAAGAATCAGACCTGCCCGCGCCCCACTCGGGCCCAACCTACTTTAGGCTTGACCTAGATCTAAATTTTTGGCCCGTTTAATATATGAGTTGGGCTTGGATTAAGTGAGAGAAAGCCCAAAGCCTATCATGGCCAGGCCTGAATAATTAATGCATGTAATTTAGTATCCAAATGAGTAATTAGAAAGCCCAAACAAGTAATAGAAAGCTCGGCTCAGCCTGGCCCAATTAACAAAATGGGCATTCAAGGGCCAAACGCTTAAGGGCCTGTTGGGTTTGGGCCTAGTATGGGCTTGTGTTTCTAAAGGCGGGCCAGGTTTGGATGAGCCTCACCCAATCTAGCCCAGGCCATAAACACCCTTAATCACCTCCCAATTATAGCTCAGTTGAGTAAGGACATAGGCCGGTGAGTTAGTGTCCATGTGTTATGAGTCTCCTATTTAGTGTATCAAAAAATAAGTGTCTTTCACCGTACGGATGCACTGATACCTTATATTTGTCCATCAACTGTTAGGTCCTGTTTGGATGTACGGTGAATTGAAGTATGGTGAGGTGAAACATCAAATCAAGAGAGAATAAAATATTAGGTGTTATGATAGTGTTTTATTTTTAGTTGTTTGGTATGGAATCTTTTTGACTTTTTGTACAGAAAAGTTGAGCTTTTTTGTCTTTTAGTGGAGAAAGGAGGTTGCTTTTTTGACTTTTTTTGAAAAAGATGGAGGAAATTTTGAAATTATGTACTTTTGATATGACCCATTGTCTTTTCTTGTCTGGATAATGGAGGCTTTACCTCACTTCACCTCACTTCACTACACATCCAAACATGCCCTAAAAAGTTCTCACCGACCTATTCCTACGATATCTTAGGGTTGTGAAATATCGCACAATGCAGTGTCCTACATTCATAGATATCACGCAATTTGTCCTTCATTTATAACTTATTAGCCTCCTTTGTTGTGTGAACAAGTCTCTGAAAATTTTCTGAACTTTAACCAACGGGCAAACGCCAAAATCTTAAAAAGGCAGCTGTAAAAGTGAAACCCCAAAATTTAATGTAATTATATTTCAAGGGGTTGTAGACTTTTTTGTGGTTTCAATTTCAAATACTAGCAGACTTATGCCATGGCTCATATAACCTACAAACCTACTCGTCACTGAATATGGACTATAACCTGTTTTAAATTAATAAGAATAGCAGTCATAAATTGTACTCCATGAAAAGGAATATTTACAGAAAGGCCCAAAATAAGCTATGGAGAATCACCCAGGGGTTCAGGACAATACATTCTTGTTTCATAGTAGATTTCATGACCTGATCTGAACCTGATAGATGACCCTACATGAAAAGCACCACTTAGTTATGGTGGTAATCGATGTTGAAGTCATCGTTGACTTAGCACATGCACCGGAGGGGTTGGGACAATGATGTTATGTAGGTTAGGATATTATTAGGAATGATCTTTTCTTAGTTTGCTGATGACTATGTATCCTATTTTGATTATAACTCTATTTAGCAGGGTTGCTTGAGGTTTTATATATTGGTGAATGTAACTTACTTTTAGTAGAATACAATAAGCTAGTTTTCAATGTGTTCTCAATTTCTCTTTCCCTTTCTCCCTCAACAACCGACCTTCTTCTGCCCTAAGACCCGCACTCTAAACTTAACTGAAACATATGCAGAAGACTTTTTAGTCGTCGATATCACCTTAAATTCTTGTCATTGTTAGTATGGAAATGGTCGATATTACACTAGTGTTCTCAATCAAAACATAGTTTAATCAAGTATGGAAAAAGAGCCTCTTAGTTCCAATTTCTTGCATTGGTACTGTAGAATTATGATGCCCACATGGGTTTGTAGGAGAAGAAGGGTTAGTTCATGTGAGACACCCTTGTTTAGGTGCCCCACATCATCCCAGAACAGCTTATGCACTTGGGTCCATTGATAAATAAGTGTAAAACATGGTGACAACCGACATGACGCGCACGCTATCCATGCCCCCTCAGTACAAGGGAGACATCAGACGTGGGAGGCATTGGTTTCACCTTCAAATACATTTATTGTTTTGTAGGCCGCCCTTGAGTTTCCATTACTCGTTTTTCTTTACTGATGTGGTCTTTCTACATTTGAGAGATGAGAATTTAATCAAAATAAATACTCCAGGTCAAAACATAAGCAGGTTGTGTGAATGTGAGAGCATTGAGTCTTGAAGAGAGGATTAAATTTGCCGCATTGACCTGAATATTGAAAGTCTCATGAGGAGCAATACCCCAGGTTTCCTTTCATTTTGAATTAAAATTCAATGCCTTTCAGACAATGATGGCTGAGTAGGTGTGTGAGGAGTGAGAAGCTCATGATGTTTTATGTGAGATACCAATGGACCACACACATGTCCACCACAAATGACATAAATGTGCTGAAAACAAATGTATGACGTACAGAGTATAAGACACATTGATCGTTAAACATGTGATTATCCCTGGTCACACGGTCACCAGGAGAAGACCACACCGCCCCAACCCCACACCAACACCCACACACAGACAAACCAATTCTTAGTATGATCCTTACGCTTGTGGTCCAATCCCAATGGGACCCACAATTCAAATGGTTTGTATAAAGATGTATGAATGGCTATGAAACAGGAGAAGACCACACCGCCCCAACCCCACACCAACACCCACACACAGACAAACCAATTCTTTGTATGACCCTTACGCTTGTGGTCCAATCCCAATGGGACCCACAATTCAAATGGTCTGTATAAAGACGTATGAATGGCTATGAAACACCATACTTGACAAAATTTGTTAAACCTCTTGAATGGGTTTCAAATTTGCTCTTATGGAACCCTGCACGATGTCCTTGATACAACGTTTTCCCTCCACCTCACTTTGATGAAATATTAGTTGACTATGAAGACAATGACAAGACATAGAATGCGTTTTGTCGTCTAAATCTAACATGAATGAATCCACAGTATTCCCAAGATGAGCGATAACATAACCTGTAACCCATCTGTCCCACTGTACTTCCTCATCGATGCTCCTTTCATCTAACAAATTGACTTAGTCATCGAAACATTTAAGCCATACAGGCATGACTAAGTCCTTGAAATCTCATCTGACCAAAGTTTGAAAATCTCACAGGTTTCACGAGATAGGCTTTGACACTTGACAGGCAGCACAACCTGGTATGGAAGCCATGTTACCTCGCTGCCGAGGCATTAATTCCATCAGCCCAATGTCCCCGCTGCAATGCAAACTCTCAAGAGTCAGATTGACAAATAAGAACGCCCTTCTCTTTGATGCCACTGCAACAGGAGGTGCTGCTGACTTTCAAACTCCAGCGGCTACTTTACAACGTCAAGTCAGGAGAACACGTACTTTGGGGTTTTTACATGACTTGAACACATGAGACATTGAGAGCAGGCACTAAAAATGAATGAACCTCTCACGGTGAGAACGAGTACCTTTGATTTGCAACTATCATGTCTCAACCATAATTGATCCACTCATGATGAGCTTAATCCAGCTTGCTGCATGCAGTAGGTGATTCAGAGTTCAGACTCGAAATGAATATAATAATGTATAGATTGAAAAAGGCTAGAGTGGGAAGCAGGTTTCATAAGGGACTATTCATTTGATGTAAAACCATGACATCTCCAGTGCATGCATTGCATTAGCGTAACCTAATATATTTGGCTCTAATCAAGGGTAAGTGGCAACAAATAAACTCCGCTTAGCCGTAGCATGGAAGACCTATCGGAGTAAATATAAAACAAAATGTTTGTCTTGACAAGGATATGATAAATGGAATACGCATAAGAATAGAATGTATAAACAAGCAAGTAGGATCTTTATATAATATGGTAGTAAGAACTATAATTTTTTATGTAAAAAGATTAAGATGATAGAATACCTTTGACGTTGGAAGATGTTAATGTCAAGATGGATGTGTGGAGTGGAGAAAGAAATTGAGATTTTTTTGTATCTAAATAAAAGCCAATATCTAGCGGCTCAAGTACAAGAGAAACAAAATGTCGTAAAAATGGTTTTGAGTATGTAATTAATTGAATGTAATTATTAAGTACAAAAGAAGTTACATAACAAGAAAATGGAGAGGCAACTAAAATTTTGAAAGAGAACAGGTAGAAGCCACATATTGGGTTTCAAGGTAACTAGAACTTGGGATAATTGGATTGAGGTCCCTGAACATTTGATTTTATAACCTTAGATCCACACTTTCTTTTCATAGTGTGGTAAGTCCTTCCAAATTTGAAGATCTAAAATGACCAAATTGCCCTTTCTTTAAAAGCCCTTACCTATTTAAAGATAAATCATATCCCATGATTAGTGGGATATTCCATTAATAATGGCCAGCTACTATTTAATTGGCCACGATTAATGAAAATCCCATTAATGAGATTTTAAAATAAATTTAAACAAAACACAAATAAAATTCAAAAAACGTAAATAAATTTCAAAATAATGCAACTAAATTTAAAAAGACAAAAACAAATTTCAAAAGATTCAAATAAATTTTCAAAAATGTAAATAAATTTCAAAAGACATATATAAAATTCAAAAACACAAATAAATTTCAAATAACGCAAATACATTTGCCAAACTAAGATAAACCAATTTTCCAAAATTCAGAAAAATTTGCAAAATACTCAAGTATTTTTTTTCCAAGAACTTAGTTAAATTTATTTCGAAACATGCAAATAAATTTCAAAATACAAATAAGATAAAAAGCCCCGGTACACGTCAGCAAAAGTAGAACTCAGAAAAATTTATCAAAGTTTTGGCAAAACTCAGATAAATTTGCCAGAACTCAGACAAATTTATCTGAGTTTTGGCAAAACTCAGATAAATTTGTTAAAACTCAGATAAATTTATCTGAGTTTTTCTAGAAATTCAGGTAAGCTTGCCGAAAACTCAGATAAATTTATCTGAATTTTGGCAAATTTATCTGAGTTTTTGTCCAGTTTATCAGAGCTTGTAAAATCTTTTTCTGAGTTCTTGGCAAATTTATCTAAGTTTCTTAGAAACTCTGATAAATTTTCTAAACTCAGATAAGTTTTTCCAGAAGAAGAAGCACAGACTTAACTAGGTGTTCTTTCTTCGATTTGGGTTCTGCTTCAGAACGTGCTCAACGCCTACCATACCCTTTCAGATAAATTTACCGAAAACTCAGATAAATTTACCAAAAACACAAATAAATTTGTCAAAAATGCAGAAAGATTTGTTCAGAAACACAAATAAATTTACCAAAAACTAAGATAAATTTGTCAGAAATTAAGATATATTGCAAAAAATTCAGATAAATTTCCCAAAAACTCAAGTTGGTCACTCCCGACCCAACCTACAAAAGAACCCATAGAGAGAAGCCCCTTTTGCTGACGTACTGACTGAGGGGATGCTGGGCATCACATGCGATCACGTGCAAAAATTCAGCTGTCCTCTTCCCCTTTTCTATCTTCTTCTTGTAGCTTGGCTTGAATTAAGCCAACTTCTCTCCTATCTCTTTCCCTATCTGCCACTTGTCAAGATCATAGAAGAAAAGGCCATGTGCTTTTGATCATGCAAATCGAGACAAGAGAGATCAGTACTTGGAACTCTACAAAACAAAGAACCTAGACTACTTCTCTCCAATGAGTCTATGTGGCCCATCAGAGATCTCCTCTCATCTTCTCCGGAGAGTTATAGCACAGAACAAAACCGAGAAGAACTGAGTCGAACCAATTTCTCTCCAATCGATCGAAGAAGACTTTAGGGTTTTACATAGCCCTAGACAGAGGGGGAGAATGAAATATTTAAAATTTTGAAATTCAAATTTTAATGCCTAAAAAGCTAAAAAGGCAAATCAGTCATGAAAATGTCTGATGTGGCGTATATAGGGACCTCTCGCCAAACCATGTAATGGACCATAGGCTTTAGAGGAAAAGTCGTTGGACTTGATGCCTTACAAGACCAATATGAGGGATCTCTCGCTAATTTACCCTTTTTTTTTTTGCCGCAAAAACTGTTGTGTTAGTGTCGCTAGACATCATCTGAGATAAAAGGGGCGTTTTTGCAGTGGGAAAAAATTTTTGCCGGAAATTTTGGGCTTTAGCGGTAGAAAAAAAACCGCTAAAGCCCACTTCATCCACCACTGTTTGTCTAGGGGTGCTCATGTTCTGGGCCAGCCCAAGCCCGATTCGGGCCCAGCCAGCCTTAAGCCGGGCTTGGATATGTAATTAGGGCCCGTTTAATAATTGGTCCGGGCATGGATTAAGTGATAAAAAGCTGAAAGCCCAGCCCGGCCTGTGTAAGGAATGCATTTAATTTAATTTAATTAGTCCAAAAAATTACTCAAATGCGCACAAAAGTGATAGAAAAGCCCGGTTCGGCCCGGCCTGATTGATTAAATGGGCGGGCTCGGGCCAGGGCCAGTGTTTCTAAAGCCGGCCGGGCCTCGATATGCCTAGTCCGGCCTGGCCCGTCCCATGAACACCCTTATGTTTGTCCCTTTGTGTAATTTTATTTTTTAGTTTACATGGCCCGAACCTACCAGAGTAAAAATTTGGGTTGGACTAGTTAGTAGTCCTGTCAGGCTTGGGTCTAAACTTTTAAACCCTCGTAAAATTTAGAACGAGTTTTCATTTGAGCTTCTTGTACCTCATGAATTTGTATAACAAAGTAAATATATTCCATATAAGAAAATGTATACATTCCCAGATTTGAAACCCATTGAGAAGCAAACCAATTCAAGAATTTGCGAACCCAAATAGAAAAAAGCAGCCCATCTCAACCCAAATAGTATTTGGCTAGAGAATTCCCAAATTTAGCTGGTTAGATGTGGGGTACGTGCAGGTTTCATTAAGATTGTATTCGGGTTGGATTTGGGCCTACCCGCATTCTCCTTTTGCGCTGTTATGGTGGAGTGGTCGTGAGAGAATGGCTAGGTTCCTCTTCTTTTCACTATGAGGAAGGGGGTATACACATTCATTGTATGACCAATCATGTGTACTGTTAGGACTTATGAATGGTGTAACAACTGGAAAACGTGTATTTGATTTAGGTTTTGACTGTAGAGTGTGGACCATTCCATTCTTAATCTCACCTATATGATTTGCCACCAATTGAATTGCCATGAGCACGAACATAATACAATCTCCCATGGCCGGTAAAACTTTTGACTTGTGGGGCAACTCTCTGTTGCCTCTCAGGGTTTATGCGGCGTGGCTACTTCGAAGTGAGAATATCAATTTTAGTAACCTATTATCTCTTCTCCGAGTCGCCTCTCTCTGGTCAACACGGAATTGTCATTCCCTTTCTCCCATCTCCATCCCTCGCAACCTCTATATAAATCCTTGCCAATCCTCCTCCTGAAGAAAGCAAAACACTTTCCAAAGTTCAAACCCTTTGTAAACTTCTGCATTTCCCATCTCTCTCACCATTTCTACCGTCCCACAACACTATCCTATCCTCCAAAACGACCAATAATTCTCTCTCTCTCTCTCTCTCTCTCTCTCTCTCTCTCTCTCTCTCTCTCTCTCTCTCTCTCCATTTCTACCGTCCCACAACACTATCCTATCCTCCAAAACGACCAATAATTCTTTCTCTCTCTCTCTCTCTCTCTCTCTCACCATTTCTACCGTCCCACAACACTATCCTATCCTCCAAAACGACCAATAATTCTCTCTCTCTAGCTCTCTCTCTCTCTCTCTCTCTCTCTCTCTCTCTCTCTCTCTCTATATATATATATATATATATATATATATACACACACACACCCCATGGAGAAACTCCTTTCAACAAAAGCTACGTGTGACTCACATGGGCAAGACTCTTCATACTTTCTAGGATGGCAAGAATATGAGAAAAACCCATATGATGAAATCATGAATCCAAAAGGGATCATTCAAATGGGCCTTGCAGAAAATCAGGTCAGAATCCAGAAAAAGAATATTAAATGAAAGTGCTTTTATATTTGTGATTCTCTTACTTCTATACTTAGTGGTTCGCTTACAATCCTGACGATTCTTTTTGCATTATATTCTCTTGCAGCTATGTTTTGACCTCTTAGAATCTTGGCTCTCTGAAAACCCCGACGCAGCTGCATTTAAGCAGGGAAATGCATCTGTTTTCAAAGAGATCGCCCTCTTCCAAGATTATTATGGCGTGCCTGCATTCAAGAACGTAAGCTTTTAGATGGTTCTATTGAAGATTTATAAAATGAAAATGAAAGACGGAAAGAATGAAAAATAAAAACACCAAAACAGCAGTTTGTGATATTGGCAAAGGTCTAAAGTTGGGTGTTTTCTTTTTCTCAGGCCTTGGCAGAATTCATGTCAGAAACTAGAGGAAATAGAGTAAGGTTTGATCCAAACAAGCTTGTTCTCACCGCTGGTGCAACTTCAGCTAATGAGACTCTAGTGTTTTGCCTTGCCAATCCTGGTGAAGCGTTGCTTATCCCCACCCCTTATTACCCTGGGTAAGCGTTTTTCTCCACATATTGCTAACTCATTTCCCCCACAACAATGTGCATGAAAAATAATACTTGGATGATCTATTAATCTATTGCAGGTTCGACAGAGATCTTAAATGGCGAACGGGAGTGGAAATCATTCCTATCCATTGCTCAAGCTCGAATGGCTTCCAAATAACCAAAACTGCACTGGAACAAGCTCATCGACGTGCCCGAAAGCGAAACCTGAAAGTTAAAGGGGTTTTGATCACCAATCCTTCCAACCCATTGGGCAAGACGGTGAGCCGAAGCGAGCTCGACATGCTACTTCGATTCATCTCGGCCAAAGGAATCCATCTAATAAGCGACGAGATATATGCAGGCACCGTCTTCGCCCCACCCGCCTTTGTTAGCATTGCAGAGGCTCTCATGGAGTTCAACGATCGAGACAAGGTCTTGAACCAGATCCATATCGTCTATAGTCTCTCCAAGGATCTGGGTGTCCCTGGATTTCGAGTTGGTGCAATCTACTCAAACAACGACTTGGTCGTCTCGGCTGCGACCAAAATGTCGAGCTTCGGGCTCGTTTCGTCTCAGACCCAGCATCTCCTCTCTGCAATGCTTTCAGACAAGAAGTTCACACGCAATTACATTCAGGAGAATAGGAAAAGGCTCGAGGAAAGACACAATAAGCTTGTGATGGGCCTTGAGAAGGCAGGTATCGGCGCGTTGGAGAGCAATGGAGGGCTCTTCTGTTGGGTGGACATGAGACACCTTCTAGCCTCAAACACATTTCAAGGTGAGATCGAATTGTGGAAGAAGATAGTCTACGAGGTTGGACTAAACATCTCTCCGGGCTCTTCCTGCCATTGCACCGAGCCTGGCTGGTTCCGGATTTGCTTCGCGAACATGTCCCAGGAGACTCTGACGCTATCCATGCAGCGTCTCAAGGCCTTTGCGGAGTCCATTGAACACACCAGAATCTGCACAAAATCTACTGGGAAGTCGAAGAAGATGCCTCTGAGCAAATGGCTTTTTCGATTATCGTCTTCGATGCCCGACCTCAACGTGAGGGTGTCGTGTGAACATGTTGAGTGACTTTTGAAATTTAGTCGATCGTAATTATGTATTTTTCTCCTTTCAACTGAGGGATGTCTCATCAGTCAAAAGGAAGTACGTAGTTAGATTAAGTGAGTGTAGGGGTTTTTGGTTTTTTATTCATGAAACAGTAAGTTGAATTGCAAAGAGTCATGACGAATGATGAGTGTCTGGTCAAAGTAGATCTATATAATCAAACAATGGGTTTTAATATACGTGTGGAATTTCTTGATGATACCCACCTTTCCAATGCCTTTTTAGCTCTCATGTTTTCGATCCATGACTTTAAAAAAGTGACTTTTAACCGCCGCTGAAAGTGAAAAAAAAAACAAATCGCCACTAAAATGTTTCATGTCTAGGCTTTTGCGATGGTTTTAGTGGGGGAAGTTTTTTTTTTTTCCTCGCTAAAAACTACAATGGATTTTTAGCAGTTTAAAAAAAGTGCCAGTAAATGCGGGTTTTTTCCGCCACTGAAAATCACTATTTTTGTAGTGCATCTTTTATCATTCAACCTGTTTTTATGTAGAGGCACCTCTTTAATTGGAATTGATCTAAGATCTACACTGTTCAAGGCAGTATTTGTATTAAATTTATCACAATTAAATTACACACATATATCATTACATTTTGAGGACTTAAAAAGTGAGGATTAAGATCTTTTGGTCAACTTTATATCTTATTGCGGTGCATGTCTTAATTGTCATGCATTCAAGTGGGCTCATTATAAAGAAGCATTTTTTGGATGAAAAACACTACGTGCTCAACGAACGGCTTCAATATATATGGGAGATGCTCCTGTGAGAGATATCCCTCACCTTATATGAGAGTTATGGGTGAGGGTTTTCACATTTAAGTCGTTGGCATTGGATATGGATGTGAAGACCCTTACACAATCTCTCATTTAAAGTAAGAGATGTCTCTCATAGGAACATTTCCCAATATATATATCCCCTTCTTTGCAAGTCTTGATCTAGAAGGGCCAAAGTCACATAAATTTTTTATGGTTTCTAAACGGAGTTTATCTCTTTTTTTTCCTCCAATATTTATATATATATATATTCATTTTCGTTACAAGGCTTGATCTAGAAAGGGCCAAAGTCACATGAAATTTTTATGGTTCCTAAATGGGGTTCATCTATCTTTTCTTTTTGGGTAGAGAATGGGGTTTATATACTAAAAATCAAGGAAGCTAAAATAAAAAAACATGTCCCATAAACCTTGGACAAGTTTTACTCCAATGAGAGTTTAGGCACATCATAATATTCATCACATTTTAAATACATACTTAAAATATCACTTAAAATTTATTTGTCTTATACATGATTAATTTGGAAGTGGGCGAACTTTTAATTGAGTTAACTTTGGCTAGCAACATACAATTTTTTGTGTTGCTTGCATTAAAATATATAGGAATTGAACACATATAGTAGAACTTATAACATCACTTGTTAAAAATGAAGATCAAATGTGTATTTTAAAAAATGAGCATCAAATAATCTAGAATCAAAAGAAGATGACAAATGAACTATCATCCATCATCTTAGTGATTCATTTTTCATCTTCTTTTGACTCTATTTTCTTAAGGACCCGTTTCGTAATTTTACTTATAAAGTCAAGTAAAGTTAAGTCAATTTAAACATCCCATCAAAAGCACCTTTTACCAAAATTCGCTCTATCTTTTCCAAAAAAAGTAAAAAAGCAAGTACCTTTACTCACTAAAAGACAAAATTACTCCACTTTTCTATACAAAAAGTCAAAAAGATTTCATAACAAACAACTAAAAATAAAATACCATCATAACTCACTTATATTTTATTCTTTCTTCAAATCCAACTTTACTTCACTTGACTCAATTAGTAGAGTTACCAAACGGGCCCTAAAAAGAAAACTATTTAACATTCATTTGTAAAAACCATATATGACATATATGGTATAAATCATATGTATTCAATTCATATATATTATAATGCTAAGAGAGAGAGAGAGAGTGTACATTTTATAATGCTAGCTCAGAGAGAGAGAGAGAGTATTATAATTCAGAAAGAGGAAAGAGAGAGAGAGTAAGTATTATAATTCAGAAAGAGGGGAGAGAGAGAGAGAGAGAGAGAGAGAGAGAGAGAGAGACTTTTTGGAGGAAAAAGACTTTTTCATGGAAAAAGGGAGAGAGAGGAAAAATGATGTTTTCATGGAAAAAGGTGTATGGGTGGGGGGGCTGATAATTCTACGAGGAACCTTCTCAACAAGAGCAAAAGCTATCCATTCTTTTTAGTTTAACCCGGCACAAAGACAGTCAGTTATGACTATTTTTGCCCGTCCCCTACCCACATGGGCCCCTTCACATCTCACTGACTTCCAAGTCTTTATGATCTCAATTATCACTTGAATCTAAATGTGGTATTCTTCTTTTCAGATTTTCAGAAAACAAAGAAGTAAGGAGTACATTACATTATCTTGTAGATTTTTCATTTTTCTCTTTTTGCACCCGCAAAAGATTAGTACGTGAAAATGGGCGAAGTTTGCACATGACATCATCAGTCAATTACCATAACTAATGAATTGTATATTAGACCATCTACCAAAATTTAGCTTGAGCACAACCAATAGGTGATGGAAAATATGTGAATTTCTTAAATTAAGTTTGGCTTTCAATTTTATCAATTTTTTTTTTTTTTTTGAAAATGGTAACAAAATTTCATAAAAATTTTTATTAACTTTGACCAGATGAACTCTAATTATATGCCCCAAGTCCCCAATCAATGGTCCACTTATATATACTTATTGGGAGACCAATGAACCCCACTAAGATGTCATATGTCTCTACTGCCTCCTCACTTGGGAGACAAATTTCAGTCTCATTTTAGCATCTTGTCCCGAATATGGCCCCGGCCCCCGCACCCCACTTATGGGTTGTGCTGTCATGTACTATTTTCCAACATAATACCAGAAGTGAAAGTTGCGTGTCAGCTACGAATTTTCATGGGTATATGACTCTGTGGGGGCGTTCGACCTTTCCTAGACTTCGCACGTGTATAAGAGTCTCTTCGTTGTACACGTGTGCCAGGTCTGCCTGCCCCAAGTGGGGGAGGCCGTGGCGGTGGGTTTCTACTAAGTCTACCGCTGCAAGTTGCTGGTGCTGCTGCTGCCCCCCACCTTCCAGTACTTGTATCAGTATGAAGGAAGATTCGTTTGCAAAAAGTCACTGTGTCGTGGTTCGTGATGTGCAGGACTTGTACGGATTACGCGTTCTTGGAACTTTTATTCGGGGCATATGGTTAATGCATCGAATGTGAAATACGAGAATGGTGTTGAATTAGATTGTGATAGAGCTCAGTCCTCTGCCTGGAGTGAGTTGAGAGGAATTGGAACGGCATCTTATAACTGGCGAGTCCTCTCTTGTTTTGGTCCAAAATATGCATTTCTCAGCATTTTTAGATGATTTTGGGTCCACTTTGTAATAAGTGAGCATGGTAAAGAATCCGAGATTTGTGGATTCCTCTCTACCCTTGGGCCTGTTTATTTAAAATAGCTTTTGATTGGAATTTGTGATGTTCGATATTTCACATAGAGTGATATTATGGCTTCCCAAGTTTTGGATTTCTTTTTTTTTTTTTTTTTTGGAATTCTAAACTTTAATCACCTTAAAAGCCAAAGAGTGGCTTTGGAATTCTCTAAATTCTAACCTCTATTTTGGGAAGCTGGAGTGAAGATGAAGATTAGGGAATTCGCATCAAGAAATTCCATATCAAAGTAAGGGAGCTGGAATTTTGAAATTCTGTGGGTCATTGGAGTCTTTCCACTTGGTTGGAATTTATAAATTTTGAAGAGGAACATGACATTTAAAAATACCAAGAGACAAGCCACCACACTATGTCCAAAAGATCTCCAACGTACGAAAAATAACGTGTTAGAAACTGTTGTAAGGAAAAGGGCCCTTCTTCATACAAGAATTCTTGGAAATTCCACTAATGAATTGAGAGTGTTTTGATAGGATTTCCAGCAGTTAGGAGTTCATGGCTAAAACACAGGTGTTATCCTGGGGAATTTTATAGTCCCCGTGTGATTTGGTTTGAGTGACGAGAATTAGATGAGCTGGCAATCATGTGAAAAGTATTTTTTTTTTGCTAGCAAAAGTTGTAGAACTCTACATTTCTGAAGGCCTTTTCCGACTAGTTACGTTTTCTCTTGAGTAGTTTGTTGTTTTTCTTTTTGTCTTTCCTTTTTGGCTTTAAACTGTCGGTCTTTGTGTTGGACTTTTTATGGTTCATTTGCTTTTAATATAAGTTCTGTCACCCATAAAGAAAAATAATGAGCTTTATAAGAACAAATTAGGTAAATTTAGCTCCTCGCCTACAGCAGTTGTTAATTTATTATATTTTTATTGTGAGTGGACCAATAACAATCCGTCACGTCATCCAAAAAAATAAGTGGTTTTGAAATTTAAAAAATTTAAATTAGATAAAATAAAATAGCATAAGTTTTTAGATGAAGCAGTTGACTGTAATTGGCCCAGTCACCGCAGAAGTATAATAATTGTGATTGGTGATTTGGAATCCGGACTCCTCCCTACTTTGATTACCTATCTGATATTAGCTATACCTACAAATCTGTATCTAATTTTGTGTGGCTGATATGACCTACCAACCGATCGTACTTAGAAACAACCAGCGAACGAATAGTCCATCTCATCGCAATCGCCTAAACCGGAAGAATTGACGTACAAGAGAACTTCGCCTTGATGTAACCATGTAACGTGGTCTAACAAATACATAAATGGAGTAAATAAAATTGATGTATGCATCTTTGGCTTTAAGAATTTCAATACATATCGCCAAGGATGTAAATGGATTCTCAATTTTCTAAATGTTCCGATTCGTTAAAAACTAGGTCCAGGTCTTTATTTAAGTCCCGATAAGTAAATGGGTCCGGGTCTACCTTGGTTTGGATCCGTGAACCAGACATATTGTCTCAATTTTCGAAAATCTCTCTTAAAAATCATGTGTTTTTTTTTTTTTTTTTTAATATCATTCTCTACCTATATACAGACCTGGATCTAGACCCGTCCCATATATGGTTCTGGTTCCGGAGTCAAGAATCTAATTCTGGGTTAGAATTCGGTTCCAGCTTTTCCTTAACGATTTCGATTTCGGATCCACCATAGATCCGAACCAGAATCAACCTGTTTACAAGCCTACATATGGCTGTTGGATGCCGATGCCTCTTTGACCGAAAGGGACGAAATGATAATTTTTAATTGATAAGGCCAAGGCAAGTCTAGGTTTAAAGTGAACGTATGGCATGCGTCCGATTTTATTCTAAGAAAACTTGAATGAATCCAATTCTCTTAAAGTCCTTAACTTACCTACCAACTTTAATCATTTATGCGCTAGCATTCACCAACTCTTGCATTGCTAATGAAAAGTACAATAACAGTGGCAAACTGTCAAATTTCTTCACTTTTAACCCATCTTGTAAACTGTGTGAGGAGCACTCCTGAATGTCTAGAAAGTCCACCCCCAACCACAAAAAGAATGACCTGTAGGCATAGAATCCAACTGCCTAATGATGATCTTCTCTCCCTTGGTCATAAAACCACGGCCAACGTTCTATGGGCAGAGCAGCATGTTCGAACCATGGGCGCACCACATTGATTGATCCCGTGATCTAAAAGAATTATTTAAAAATAAAATTCTCATGTCATGAATTGAAATTTTGAGTTTGACCCTACATAAATTTTTGAGTTTGACCCCACTCAATTTAAGAGTTTCACCTCCACATTAGCTAACTTTACACATTTTCTTTGTTGCTGTGGTAGTGAACAAAAGTTACCATAAAATACCTAAGTTAATGGGCCAACTGTCTACTAAAATATAAAAGAAATTAATAGGCCCACATTTCAGATATGTGCTATAGGCAATGAGTTCTTAGAACTTAAAGTAGTTGGTGACATTGTTAGAAAATTAGTTAAGACAAAAAAGGATATAGTATACCAATTGGTTTATTTGTTTTTAAAATTAACTTTGATTTTACCACTAGCGACTGCGACAGTGGAAAGAGTTTTTCAACAAGGAAATACATAAATAATAGGTGGATGGGAAATCAATGGATGAATGACTATTTGGTCACATATATTGAAAATGATGTGGTTGCTAGTGTCGATAATGAAGCTATTATGCAACGATTTCAACAAATGAAAACCGGTTGAGACCAACTGTAGCAGTTTATATAATTATATTCTCTTTTTAGATTAATAATTATTAGTAATAATGTAATAAAATTTCTTTTTTTTAATGAGTATTCAATATTATGTTTGTCGGATTATCGGAAATAGATTATTTGATGATTTTATATTATATTTCTTGAATTATCGAAAGTAGATAACCAATGTTGATAAAGGGGAAATTAAATTTATTCAATTCGTGAGAAATAAGTCTTTTGTTGACTCCACTTACCTGAATTCCTTGGAGCCGCCCATGTGTCTCTATTCTTAAATTTCCCTTTTCCCTTTACTACATCTCAGTGCATGATATGATTCTACTCTATCTAAAATTAATGATGGTCAATGTTCGAGTGGAGTGTGAAACAATGACGACAACAGAAAAGGGAAAGTGATGAACTCTCCTAAAATCAAACGGGAGATAATCAACGTGGCTCTGTTGGAGTTGCTGGTGGAATTTCCCCTGTGAATTCCTTTTTTTAATGGATCTTACTTGACTTCAAAAGAGATCGAAGATAATTTGAAACCCCTTGTTCCATAATTCCATCCATGTTATGTGGTGAGCAGATCGACCGTTCATCCATTAGATCCAATGGGAAGGGCTAGTGTTATGTTTAAAAAGAGAACGGATTCGATTGCTTGTTACTTAAGCAGTGTAGGGGTCAAAAGACATGCAGGTTATCACAAAAGAAGAAGTATCACTTACCTGTCTAGCATAAAATAAAAATAGACATATTAATTCTCAATTTAAGAATGTTATCATTTGAGTCTTCCAATATGATAAAGAGTATTTCAGTATCTGTGTTGCAAACCATCTTCATGTGAGTGAAGGGAGTGGGGCCCACAACAAGTGACCCACTTACATAGCAACTCTTGATCATCTGAAGCTTTTTAATTTGTAGAGATCCTCTTCATATCTAAAGAAAATACACAAAAAAGTAATTACTTATAGTCCTCAGGTAGAGGAGTATGATTTTAGAATGGGACCAGCCAATGAGAATATTGTATACAGAACATATAGTTACTGTAAAGTGGTTTCATATTTAATTAGAATTTAAGAATTTGATTAAACTCATTATGTAATTTAGATTCTCAAGATTATCTCAACCTTTAAAGATGGTGCGTGGATCATTCAAGTGGGGCCCACTGGTGTCCACTTATTTGATATGTTTTTAGAGCCATCCATGTATAATGGGTCTCTCTCATCAGGTTATTTAAAATCCTAGTACAATAGGGCAATTTAGACCTCATTTTGTCCCTTTTTTTTATGTGGCAACGTTGGTGAAGCATCAAGTGATTATGCTTTTAATTAGTGTATGATTAAGTAACTCCATGACCTAAAGGGTTGGTCATAGAATTAAAGCTGGATCCTGATAAAGAATCTTATTAACCGATAAAAAAAAATCAATGATACACCATAAAAATCAGATCACACACAAAAAAAAAAAAAAAAGCCAATAATCCATCTCTAACACATCATGATCTTTTACAAAAAAAAAAAAAAAAAAAAACACTTCATGATCAAATAAAGAAAAAACATTTAATTTCTTTAGATCTAACAGTATTACCAATGCTGAAGCATCATAGATATGTAAAATTTACAAAAGCCATAAGGTTAAACATGTAATTAATAAATTAAGACTTATATAAATCTAATAAGCAATCAAGACTAAGAATTACACACATATCTAATTTTGTCCTACTTGATCTGGATCATTGACAGTTGAAGAACCTTGGTTTGGGCTTGCGTGTGAACCATATAAGATCATGTGCAACTGTCCAAAAATCACTTTACTTCTAGAGTTTGGACAATGCCACCTATGATCTTTCTTTCCTCAGCCCTCAGCTTTGGATTATGTCTTTAGATGGACCATCAACAATGGGGCGGCCCCTACCAGGTGGATGATCTCACCCACCACTTTCCTTCCCATTTGCACAGATCCATGTCTCTCTCCCCACCCTTGATTACAACCATAATATCTCATTCTGGACCCCACCAACATATTAGGACAGAGAATGAAGCTGACTGAGAAATTAGAAAACCGAGAGATTGAGAGAGGAGTGGGGGAGATTTTAGAGGGATATAGAGGATTTAAATGGTTTATATTGATTATTTTGATGGGGAGAGATGTTAGTATTTAAAATGGAGAGATATGTTAGGGACGACAAACATATTGGGTTTTGAAATATAGAGAGTTGGATGGTCCAAACTATTGTCCAAATTAGTTGGCATTCAAATCTTCTTGAATTTAAATTTTATGTTATCTTTATATGGAAATAGGGAATGTTAGGTGGATATTATAACTTTGGATTTAAGATTATCACTATTTCTAGGATTAAGGGAGGGGAATTGATTTGATTTGTTTGGGTTAAGATTTTAAGGGACGAGACTTGTTTGGGAGGAGTGTAGTGGCCCACATTAAACCTAAAGCTCTGTGTGATTTTATAAGTATTTTTCTGAAAAGAGAAATTATGGGTGTTACGGTGGCACCCCTCACAGCCGACCTCCCCATTTGCTTTAATATATATAATAATATAATGAATAAGGTCCGTTGTCAGCAAGGCTTTTCTTATTTGACCCATGATTAGGGATGTAAATAAGTCCCTGATTCTCTGATTACCCAGAGGTTTCAACCCGTTAAAAACCGAGTCGAGTCCTTATTTAGGCCCCGAAAAGCAAATGGGCCTGGGTCCACCTTAGTTCGAACCCATGGACCCGAGACCCGACACATTACCTCAATTTTCAAAATTTTCTCCTAAAAATCATGTTTTTTTTATATCATTCTCTACCTAGACCCAGACCAAGACCCGAATCCAGACCTGTCGCACATATGGTTCTGGTTCCGGTTCCGGAGCTAAGAAACTGATTCCGGGTCCAGATCCGGTTCTACCTTCTCCTTAACGGTTCCGGGTCCATGCCGGAACCGGCCCTTTTACAACACTACCCATGAATAGTAGTGATTGGGTCTACATTAATGATATAGTTAAAAAACTGGACCAAGCCTGGCAAAAAAACTCATGTGGGCTCATCCTAGGTCTGTTTGGGTGACCGGGAAAGGTGGAGAAAGTTATCTATATGGTTCAAATTTATATGACCCCTTTTTTTTTTATCCATATTCTCCAAATCAAGTGACCGTGAGTGTTTTATTTTTCTTTTAAAGAAAAGAGTAAGAATGACAGAGTTCTTGCATGGAAAATTTCTAGACCTCTCAATTTCAAATCTAACATTCTTTAGCTGAGGAATTCTTCACAGAATAACATGAGAGGGAAAAAAAAGGATTTGAAATTCTTGAATTTGGAGTATTCCATAGGCTGCTTAAAAAATATCGTAATAAATGGAGAATTGCATTTGCTTTCTTTTTAATTGAAAATGAAGGTGCATCTAGTCACAGAAAAATGTTCCTGTACATCCTTACTGTGCATCTTCACAGCAAGAACTTCTAGCAGACCCACCTTATAATCCATCCAAACCATTCACACAAATAGGACCCCTTGATAGTCACCAAACCCCAAGTTTGCACCAACCCTATGGACTGGATTGTTCAATTCAGGGTCAATTTTTCTCTTTTAATATAATATTGTAAAACTTGCTGGACATGGATCAAGGGGTTAGAGGCAAGAGATTGACTCCATTTTTTATATTTGGGTCGTAGGAGAGGGTCTTTCCATCCCCCCATGTCCCATGATTTGCAGGGCCCACAACCATGTGCACATTAAGACAATGCACACTGAATGTATAGGAACACTATTGCAGCTGGGTATGGATATGTCTACATGTCAATTTTACTACAAACCACTCTCGTCCAACATTTGTGCAAAGCCTAACATTTATCCAAAGTTAAATTGATACAGTTTCTTACCAATCAATCTGAAGGTAAATATCATGGGACCCAATTCAAGCCAAGCCAAGCCATTGCTGCTCTCTCTCTCTCTCTCCATAAAGTGACCTTCAAAGCAGTTGGTGCTCAGGAGAGAAGAAACACACAAAAACTCCATTATTCCATGATATCACTACTGTTCAGTCACACAGCACAACAGATTTTTAACTAGGCTACCAGTTGCACAGTACAAACAAGTCTGCCTCACGTGATGTAAGCTATTCTCTTATTAAGTTAGGTTCAGAACCTGACTATCACCATCATATGAGAATCTTACTCATGCAGTGGACGGAGAGCATGAAAATGAAACCGAGGCCTTTCTTCTTGGTAAGTGGGCTTGTAGCAATTAGCCATTGTAAAGAAGTTTCATCCTCTGCGCTGACAAAAGCTCACTAACAAAGCATTTGGAGTGTCTAAGTCGACTAATTAAACCAAAAATGAAAAATAAAATAAAGGAAGAAAGTTCTCCCTAAGTTTCTGAAATCTGCATCATCAGACATCAGCTCTGGAAGCACCTACAGGCTACAACTAAGGACTTCCCAAGTCAGATTCACTGTCCTTCACTCCCTTCAACTTCTTTCCCAACCACAAGACTTGCAGCAATCCACCATTGCACACATGAGGAAGAAACAGCCGCCCTCCTATTGTCATATAGAAAGAGATGTACTTCAAAAGCACAAAAAATGAACCGATGCCCACAAGGTGTCCAAGCATATCTCCTACCTGTGCAGCAGCCAGACAAAAGGGTTACATGAGATGAATTAAAGGGTTGCATTATGATGTCACTTTCAAGGGTGGTGGATAAGGTGATTTACCACCAATCTCAGGAAGATCAGTTACTATTAGTTATGATTAAAACTATTACTATTAATATCTCTCTCTCTCTCTCTCTCTCTCTCTGATATTGCTGTCATCATCATCATCATCATCATCATCATCATTTATCATTAACAAGGTTTGAAGATTTAGAATTACAGGAGGATATCTTATGCAGTCCACCACAAAATTGGGTTTGTGGGAAGTAGGAAAACAAAGTTGGTGCATTTCTGCTTGCTACGCCACAAATCATCTTTGACTTTTAAAACTTGGAAAAAACTACCATTCAATGCAATTTTGTGTTTTGCATACTACCCCAAACACGGATACATAACCATCACTTTGTGCTGAATAATCTGCCCAATTGCGATTCCTTGTATGCATCCAAACACGACTCCAAATTTCATCCCAAATCAGTATAGGGTGCAAAATAGGTGAACCTGTTTTTTTAACCAGTAACCAACTTACAGACGTAGAGAGTGATATTTCACTGCTGATGGATGTGAAAATGGCAACGCAAGGCCAAACACAACAGAAGGGATAGAATTCATCTTGCTGCAGCATCCAGTCCATTGCAAATCCAAAAGATATTCAAATGCTACATACATCGATTGAGGGACCTAAAATGAGGGGAGGAATACCTCTGTGACCTGGAACAGATCCTTAAAAGTTTCCTTCAAGAAATCGGCCATCACACAGCCGATAAATAGACCCAATGGAATCAGCAATTCTCGATCTCTTGAAATGGAGAGTACAATATCAGACAAGGAACTGGTGATGAAAAGAATTGACAGAAACCACTTCGATGCCTTCTTCCCAAGAAATAGGAGGCGTTGGAACACCAATTCCTCTGCTTTTTTCCACGGAAACTCTTTTGCTGATTCAGGAACGGTTTCCCATAGTTTTTCCGTAAAATGATCCATATGGGGTTTAAGCTTACTCAGTCCAAATGGTTTTTCATTTGGTGCGTTCAAAGAAGACTTTACAAGAAGCCGCGGATTGCAGGTCTGTGAGAACAAGGAACCTTGGCAAGGGAGATATTTGCGGCCCTTGAGAAGCTTTGTCTGTAACTGAAAGCAGAATTTTCATGAGAAAGGTCTAAAAAACAATGCAAATAACAAGGAAGCTATATCACAATGTTATAAGAAATTAGATAAAAAAAAAAAAAGAAAAAGAAATGTCTAACTCAAAAGTATTGTCCCCACCACCCACCTGAGAGTTGGAGGAGTGGCATAATGCGTGGGTTTGCTTGCTTCCCACGCCTTGTGTTCGAAACCCGCCCCAGACTTGCCCGGTGTGTGTTTGTGTGGGTTTAGTAGGCACCGCCCAGGGGGATAATCTTGTTGGGTCAAAGACCTCAGGGACAACCAATATCTTAAAATAAAAAAAAAAAAAAAAAAAAGGTACTGTTCCCACCATATCCAGTGTTGAATGCATGGACCTGGGAAGCAACAAAAACAGTTGAAAACAGAATTTCAAATTACTAACATCCAAATATTTAGAGCATTATGTGAAACTACATTTGGTAGGACCTGCCTAAGTTTTGACAAATTGATAAAATGTGAGGCATTTTCATGGAGTTTTACTTCCTCACCATGTCATTTTGTCATTTTTTTATCCTTCACATTTAAAAGTTCTCTTTGGTAGGCCGCCCCATATGCTGGCACGTCTTAAGGTTATCAGGGAACCACCAATCCTTGCTCAAACCTTGACCCTAAGAGAGACAATGGGCATTGACATTTGCCTGATGACCAGGCCTGAGCTTCTAAGCAGGGCCGTTTAGTAAACAGGCCAGGCTTAAGCCTAGGCTGTAGAGGCTGTTGAAGACTATAACATGCTAGTTCAGCCCGTATGGGATATAAATGGGTGACCAGTCAATTGAGTTCAAAAACAGTTGTAACCCTGAGTTTTGAAAAGTTCTTCCTCGATAGGTTTATCAGCCCACCATCACCTGTCCTCCATCAAATCAAAGGGTTTCAATACACCAGATTTTATCATGGATCTCAGCCTCAATGCTCATGGATTCATTTGAGATATTTTTTATTCTTTTGACAGTCCCTGTCGGCACTCTTAAGCCCAACCCCATGATGAGTGCAGAGGGACGGAACTTTTGATGCTTGGCATATCTTTACGTTTTTTGTTTTTTTATTTTTTTTCAGTCAGTACCTCCTTGTGGTTGTTTCTCATCTAAAATAGAAACATAGTGATTGTGGATCCAAACATGACCATGAGCAGGTGAATTTCTGAAATCCTTAATCGCAAGAAGAGTACAGTTGTGAAGGACCACTATACTATCATAATTATTAGATTAGGGAAGATTAGGATGAGAACACATTAAACATTTAATTGTAGAGACACAGAAAGCCAGTAATCACTTACTGGGGAATAGATTGCTACTTTGAATTGTTGGATTGTTGGCAGTGAGAAAGAAACCGATTTATGGGTACACTGCTAGTGTCATAAGATAAGCCACACAAATCTAAAACAGACACAATTGCACTTTGGATTTCTGAAGTTTAAGCAGCGAACCAGTTGCAGCATTCTCAAATGCAGTGAGTACAAAATTACTTAACTGAAACGCTGTACAGGAAGAGTAAAAAAACTGAACAATCCAATTGAAGTGGGTAGACGATGGCTGGTTGAATCATAGTCTCAACCCAATGTCGGTGCAATGGCACAAAGTGACAAGAAATCTTTATCATATGAGGTGGACATGGAAGCAGCAGTAGAAGCAAGGACAGGGATATCAATGGTAAAATGTAGGCCTCGTGCCTGCCTTTGGGATTGGATACAAAGGGATGAAAGGGTCTGAAACCCAGTTTTCACACAGAAAATTGTAGCAGCAAACTTTCAGAAACACAACCCCATTCGCATAACCATAAAATCATAGAAACCTCATCAAAAGTTTATATCCATGAAACCTCATGTTTATGATAGATGGACCACTATGGAAGTAAAAGGCTGCTGAGATTGCAAGATCTACTTCATATCACGAACTTTGAAATACAAGTAAAAATTTGTAGTTCTTTTCTTTTTTTTTTTTTAATTTGTTCTCCTTTTCAAAAGATTCAGATTTGTAATGGTGAACTTAAAGCCTGTTAGAAAATTTACCTCCATTGCGGTTCATATCTTTACAGAAAAGCAAAATCTTCAAAAAGAAAAAAGTTTTCCCCTTGCCAAATAGAACCTATAGGACTCTAATTTAAGCATTTCTGGTTAAATGCATTTCTGAAAAAAAAAAAAAAAAAAAAAAAAAAAAAAAAAAAAAACTGAAAAAGAGAAAATAGCATTTTTGGGGCATTTCAAAAGTGTCATGAAAAGAAGTGAAATATGATCACGAAAGGCTTGTGAAACTTAGGTGGCAGACCTTGAAGAATAAGTGAACCATTCTAAAACACAAAGGAGACATTGAAATAATAACATTTCACATGCATTTGCTAGTTCTAAACATTTTTTCTATACAGATAAAGATAAAATATTGATAAAAATAGATAATGATGATAATTCATTGCTTAGGTAATTTTATAGATTTATTCTTGTATTGAATCTCAATTGTTTCTCACCTACTATGTGTTTAGTTTACAATGTCCTCCTCAAGTGTTTCCCAAACATTTCTTCATTTGGCACAACCAATTTTCTGCTTTCTCAAAATTTCCTACATGATGTTTGATAAGAACCATTGAAATAGATAAGTTTCACACTTTCCAATTTCTAGTGCTTGATCAAAACTCAAATATATAAACAAGAGCAAGGAGTATAACCTAGGTCCTAAAAGGATAGTATTTACACTCATGAATGGTTATTATACTTGGATAATCAAGCAAAGCGGAACAAGAATCAAATGATGAAATGGTTTGCAGCGCCTAATTTTAACAATTAAAAAGACAGCCCACACATTTCTCAACAGATTTTTTAACATTCTCAAATCAGTATACCCAATGTGACTCAACTTTGTTTTGGCATCCTTTTGTCTTCTATACTAAAATCCCATATCCTCATCACAAACACACCCAGTTTGTGTTAGAAGAAAAGCGGTATTTCACCATAATTTTGTTACTTGAAAATCTTAGAGTGTTTCACAGAACACAGGCCATAGGGAATAAACAAGTGAGCAAATCACCAAAAACAACAAACTGTATGAATATTTTGACAGAAAATTGCTATCCATTATGCCATGAGTTTAGAGGTGGCACAAAACAAACAAGGTTCAGCATGGATTTTCTGCCCTTCATGTCCCAAATCCATATCAGCCCTGTGCCTGTATAAACTGGCACAGATCAGTTTAAAGCAGTATCCTCATGAATCATCAGCAGCAGCAGAGCCTTAGCCCATGAATTTTGCAGATCAGTCCAAAACAGTATCCGAATGAATCATCATCATCAGAGCGTTAGCCCATGAATCTCTCTCTCTCTCCATGTGCATGCAAGAATCACATAAGAGAGATATTTTCTCTAACTAATATATGATAACATGCTATAGATTATCCACCATCTAACTAGCTCAAGCTACACCTAGTCATCCTAACATTGCGAAACCCTTCCCTATCACTTAGGTAGCATTTAGTTCACTGGAATGGTTTTAGACAGGAATGAAATGGAGAGCGGAATGAGTTTGGAATGGAATGAGGCAGTAATAGTCATTTCCATTCCAGCATTTGGTACACTGAGGAATCAACCCAGTAATAGAACTCTGGATCCATGTTCTTGCATTTGGTACGTTGGAATGATGTCCAGAATAGAATATAATTTACATAAAACTGGCCAAAATACCCTTGTTAGAATTTTTTATTTTTAAAAAATTTCTTAATTCAAGCTACCCAAAATATAATTATCCATTAGTAATTTAGTAGGGTGTTACTTTATTCCAGTGGGGACTATCAAGAAGAAATCTACCATTTCTTCTTCTTCTCCTTCTTCTATACATAATCCCCATTTATACTTGCTCTTTCTGACTCAGTAAAAAAAAACTCCCAAAACAGAGAGAATATATACAACCAAATGAACAATGCCTTTCTTCAGTCTTCTTCTCAATCTTCACAAGTCAAAAAATTAAGGCCACCAACCAAAGCCATAAAACAGAGGACACAAAACAAACAAAAAATGGAATTCTAAACGGATGGACCTTGGGTTCCTGCCATTCATTGTGTCATTGTCCATAAAGATAAATTGATAGGTTGCTGCCATTCATAATACTGATGACTCAGTCACTGCTGGACTGCTAAGATCTGGTTGTTAGCAGAGAGAGAGAGAGAGAGAGAGAGAGAGAGGCATATTAGATTGGATTGGATTGGGGTCGTGTGGTAGGAGTGGGAGAGGGTTTTTAGAGGGTGGAAGGCGATGAGACTGTAGGTAGAAGAATGAAGAAGAAGCAGGAGCAAACCCATTTCACAAACCCATTTCACCAAAAATTTTCAAATTTAGCTCCACAAAGGTAATCGGCACAAACCCATTTCACCAAATCTATGTAAGAGGACATCGGCACAAACCCATTTCACCAAATCTGTGATGATTTTGGAAGAGGGTGTTTTGAGAGAGGAGGAGAGCAGCTAGGGCAGTATTTTCGCAAAGAAGGGTCCAAAGAGAGAGTCGAGAGAGAATAGGGTTCAGTGAAGCATGGGGAAAAACAATGGAAGAAGAAGAACAGTGGAGAAATGGGAAAGGATGGAAATGGAGACCAGGGTTTTCGTTAGGTAGAAATAGAGAGAGTGAATGCCAGAAGGGTAGGGTTTAGTGATAAAAGGGGCATTTCGGTCTCAACCAAAAAACATAAAGGAGTGGAATGGCCATTCCTCTGCCTCCCCAGTGGAATGGCCACTCCTCTACTTAAAGGAATGGTGATTCTGGAGGTAGTGGTCATTCCGCCACTTTTGTAGGAACCAAACGCTATAATGATCATTCCAACGGAATGACCATTCCATTCCGACCTTCATTACAGCGAACCAAATGCTACCTTAGGATTGCCATTGCAAGGTTTTTTTTTCCTTCTTCTACCTTCCTCTCAATCTATTTAACGCAATGCTATCAATTACTCCACACACTGACAAGTCATTACTCACCACTTCATCCAAGGTTTTGAACAACCTCCCTCTTCTACTAGTACCTTCCATACATTGTCCAATCCTTCAATTCATCTCATAGGGGCAGTGTCAGAATTTTGCAAAGATGCCCAAACCATCTCAATATTCTTTGATCATTTTTTCCTCAATTGCAATAATCCATAGATTTCTTACCATGTACTCACTCTAATTCTATTCTATCCTTTCTAGTACTGCACTGCCAATACATATTTTTCTACGCATGCGCATTAGGTCACATCGTTCACATTTCTTTGCAGCACAACATTCTACTCCATAGATACCACCGCACATTTTTATAAGCATATATTTTATATGTTTATAATTATGGCTGCTTTTTACTCAAAAACGCCATTTTGACAAATTTCAAATGTTTTCAATTGAGAAACGTCATTTTAACGATTGTGGAGTGTTTTTACTACGAAAAAAAAAAAAAATACAGCAACTTTGACGATTTTGGCCTTTTCTTTGTTTATTTTTTTACAATTTTTTTTTATAAAGAATTGTTCACATTTCTTTGTTGCACAACATTCACTTTGCTAGCTTATCTCCACTTAGCACACAATGAAGTGATTCTACTAGTTATATCTAACTTAAAACACTCTGCCTTTTCCTACGGTAGCTCCCAAGTACCAAAGTCTATCACTGAATCACACACTAGTATTAGGTCGTGTTTAGCACTATCTCTACTTCTTTACTCGTGGGCTCACTAAACTTGCACTCCATATACTCTGCCTTACATCTACTAATGTTTAACCTGTTTGACTCAAACTCAATTCTCCAAAGTGCCAACTTATTGTTCATTTTTATCTCATTTAGCTAATTAACATCGAACATCCCCATTCATGTAGTTTCTAATACCCCATGAGAAAACCCCCAAACCCAACCCAACCCCCAGCGCCCCCCCCCCCCCACATTCACCACCACCACAAACGTATTCATTATCCCAAGAAATACAATACTATGATTTGGGGTACCCAAAAAGGCACCCTAGAACAAACAAAACGCATAAGAAAGGCACTGGGTTTTATAGCAAAGAGGGAAATAAACAATACAACCATTAAATAGCAGAAAAACCACAACAAAATCTTACTGGGTTTTGATGACCAAAGGAAATAAACACAGAAATCACTAAATAGCAGCAAGACAAAAAACATTGGATAGAAAAATCAAGAAAGGAGAAACCAATCTATCGTCAATTATTAAAAAAATAAAAAAAACACCCTCATATCACATTAACCCAAGAAAGACAGGCAAAAGGAAAAAAGGAGAAAGAGAAAGAGATGGAAAGAGAGGACTTAGAGAAATACCCGGGGCCCAAAAATAAGAGGATTTGCAGAGGAAGTTATTGCAGCATCCATGCCGCACCTCATCTTCTCCTATCTTCTTCTTCTTCTGATTACACACATTTGCTCACTTCGCGGAGGACCTGGATACAGTCGTATGGATATATGTGTCATATGATATACATACACTGAAACCTAGTGTATGCGCGTTTTTGCTGTGATAATCTAGCACATGACCTTCAATCCTAACTCCTAAGTCTAGGGCCGGCAAAATGTGGCTCGACCCGATGACCCGACCCTAATCCGACCCGTTTCTGGCCCGCCAAACCTGACCCACCACATATATGGGTCGGCCACGGGTTAGGATTTGATGACCCGTATCGGGTTAGGGTTGGCCCGCCTAAACTGGTTGACCAGTTTAACTTAACTCCCAGCCTCTTGCTGACTTGATAAATATGTGGAGTTTTTCCATTTCAAATCTAAATCATTTTCCTTGATCTTAGCCAAAATGAGATAAAAAAAAAATATGCGATCTTAATGACGTTCCAATTTCCCACTTTTTCTATAATATTGATTTGTTGATTTGGAGAATCAGAGATTCATAATTTTTTTTAAATAGTGGATGTTAAAATTTGCTCAATCTTATATTTATTTAAAATGTCATATTTGTTGCATTGAGATCATAGTACTAAATGCATTTTATCACGAATACCGTTCTCCTATGATAGAATTGTGCATTCTATATGAATAATTACCTTTTTAATTTTATTTTTAATGGTGACCCTCAAATTTGAATGGCTATCAATGGGCTAGATTGAAATTGGCTAAACTAGTATTGACTTATATTCTTTTCTTCCATTTGCAAACTCAAAGCTTGATTTCTCACGTTTGTCTTTTCTTAACAATGTTATTTTCTTATGAATTATAATAACTTGTTATTTTTTTTTATCAATTTCATATATTATATATTATTTGGGTTTAGCCTTACTATATACTTAATGATTATCATAAAAGATTAATGATTTCCTATATAGCTCGACTACCCGTGCTTAAAGTACAACACAGAACGGCATAAGCATGAAAAAATAATAATGAAAATATTTGTAGGATTCAATATTCTATTACTATTCTAGACATATCACAAAGTCTAAATGCCTGTCAATCATGGTATAAAATATCGGCCGATACCGAGTCATATCGGCCGCTACCGAACCGATATCTCAGTGAGATATCGGATTCGGTTAAATATCCCTTAAAAAACCCGAGATCTCGGCCGAGATGATATCATATCGCTGTGAACCGATATCTCGGCCGATATTTTGAAAATATCGGCCGAGATGATATAAATATCGGCCGAGATGATATATAATGATTGAAAGCCCTAATTTTTTCTACTTTTTCCCCATCTTCCTCTTCTTCTCTTCTCTTCTCCAACCATAGCAGCAGCCCAGCCACTCCCTCTTCAACATTTTCAAATCCTACATTAATTTTTTGAAGAAAATATTATCTAAGGTATGAGAAAATCAACCCAAAGCATTTTATCATGTGGTTTTTTTTTTTTTTTTAGATGAAGTATAGAAATCATTAGGTTTGTCATTTGTGTTGTGTTCTTCATTTAGAAGTTAGATCTACATACTTTCATGCTAGATCTACTCATACACATGATTTTGAACTTTTTTTTTCCAATTTTTTTTATTTTCGGATTTTTTGATATTTGAATTATTATATATCATTTTTTGGGGATTTCATCATAACTATGTTCTTTTAATGATTCATGATCATTGTATGGTGTATAAATGATTGATTTACAAACTTTTATGCTAGATCTATGTATTTAGGATTTTGAAAATGATTTTAATGTGTCATCTTCAGGGTCTTGAATTTCACAACTTATTTGATGATTGAGTTAGCATTAAATGATGATTGATATGTTATCTTTATTTTCTTATATTTTATACTAATAAATTGATCATGAGCATCAATAATGGTTGCATTATATGAAATACTAAAAAAGATAGCGAACTGCGACACAGACATGACTCATAACTTAAGATGACCGAGAATTTGATTTATTGTTGTTACTAATGAAAAAAATTATTGTATTCCAGCATTTTCTAATATTCTGGATTTTTTGGATATTTTTGTAAATTTTTTTTGGATTAAAAAAAAATTCATACTGCGACGACCGCGACCGATACCGATATCATATCGGTTTTTCGGACCGGCCGATACCGCGACCGAGACCGAGATTTTAAACCATGCCGTCAATGTTTGAAGTAAATTTGATGGCTAGCGTCCTTTCTTTTTCTATTTATTCTTTTTTAGATAAAGCAATGCACAGAGTAATGAGGAGTTGTAGTGGTTTAGTTGTCATTTGAAAGAAAATGGGTTTTGAGTTCGAACCTCGTCATCCTTCAAGGCTCAAAACTAGTTAAGAGATGAGCGACTGACCTGACCCATATTTATTACGGGTTAGGCGGTTTAGCCCGACCCGAAATATAATGGGTGTAGGCTGCAAACCTGCAACCCGTTTAAAAAAAGGGTCGGTGATAGGTTAGGGGTCCAAAAGGCAGATCCATCTATGACCCGACCCGAATTAGCTAAACCCTCCCCCGTTTACCAACCCTACTCCTAACCATCCAATTGATGGGCCCTGGGCCCTGCTCACCTATTAAGATCTAAGTGCCCAGATCGTGGAGCGGGTAAACGCTAAGTTTTAAAATAATTATATCTCCGGAATGCCTCAGCGCCTCCGGAGCACTTATACAACATAGTGCTTGTCTGTTTATAAACAATTAACTAGTTAATGGGCACAAATATATCTTATCCATATATTCAAGTATCAAAAATAGAGAAAAAAAACTAACTTTGCAATTTGATCACATAAAATAGACAATAATTATTAAGTCAAAAGAATTTTCTTTATTCAAAAGATAAATATCAAGCTTACAGAAAAAGAAAATACAAAAAAAATTATGCACGTTCGCTCCATATTCGGTCGAACAGTGCTTCGAAAATGATTGAACCGTGCTCCGAAGGCGGATCCACTTCGAAAGCACCAATCCGCATTTTCGGAGCGAGATCGAGAGGGCTGAGAGGAGGTTCCGGGCACTAAGATTAAGATTACTTCCTTGTCCCTTTCAATTTTTACTTAGTGATAGGATGTCCTTGTGCCACCGTTGTTTCAATGAGAAATGTTCTCCTTGAGCAACCTTATATGCAATGCAGCTTAATGGAGCCCATTTGGGGCTACCTTGGATCAATGAAGGCGTTTTCACATTCTCATCCCCATGTTTTTAATTTTCTTTATTTAAAAGATAAATATCAAGCTTACAGAAAAAGAAAATACACACCAAAAATAAATTTGCACGTTCGCTCCATATTCGGCCGAACCGTGTTCCGAAAATGATCAAACCGCGCTCCGAAGACGGATCTGCTTCGAAAGCGCCGATCCGCAATTTTGGAGCGGGATCGAGAGGGCTGAGAGGAGGTTCCAGGCACTAAGATTAAGATTACTTCCTTGTCTCTTTGTTTCTTTTGATTTTAATTTTGACTTAGTGATAGGATGTTCTTGTGCCACTGTTGTTTCAATGAGAAATGTTCTCCTTGAGCAACCTTATATGTGATGCAGCTTAATGGAGCCCATTTGGGGCTACCTTGGATCAATGAAGGCGTTTTCACATTCTCATCCCCCATGTTTTTAATTTCCTTTATTCAAAAGATAAATATCAAGCTTACAGAAAAAGAAAATATACAAAAAAAAAAAAAAAATTATGCACGTTCGCTCCATATTCGGTCGAACCGTGCTCTGAAAATGATCGAACCGTGCTCCGAAGACGAATCCGCTTCAAAAGCGCCGATTCTCATTTTCGGAGCGGGATCGAGAGGGCTGAGAGGAGGTTCGGGGCACTAAGATTAAGATTACTTCCTTGTCTCTTTGTTTCTTTTAATTTTAATTTTTACTTAGTGAGTTTTTGTGCCACCGTTGTTTCAATGAGAAATGTTCTCCTTGAGCAACCTTATATGCAATGCAGCTTAATGGAGCCCACTTGGGCCTACCTTGGATCAATGAAGGCGTTTTCACATTCTCATCCCCCATGTTTTGCACTTGGTCGAATTTCACTATCATCAAACTTTATCCATAGTTGGATTAAGGTGGACTAGCTAAATCTTATTCTCCTACATAAATAAGACCAACTAGCATAATAATCTGTGCTAAGTACGGATATGGCCAACATTACAATTTAAATATTCATATATTAATATTTTTTTTTATGGATTTTAGAGAAAAATAAATGAATAAGAAGGTTATGAGAGTATGTGTTTATATAATTCAAAAGCTAGTGATAGAAATGAGAGAATTTGAGTCGAAAGAGAGTGATAGAGTTTGGATTGAAATGAAGTTTTTACCATGAAAAAGAAGTGGGGTGGTTATGAGTGGTTTTGATAATGAGATAAAGTAGGAAGTTGCATAGAAGATTTAAAAACAGAATAACTTACTATCAAAATCCCAATTCACGGTCAAAGTTAAAACAAAAACCGTCCTCCTCAATATAGTATAATTGATTAGGGTGGACTAGCCTAAATCTTAGCCGTCACTATTCGCATCATGGACAGACATGCGCAACATCTGGGCCCTTGTGAGCCTGCGCTGCTTTGGGCTGGATATGGTCTGTCTTTTCAGGCCACTGAGCTGGATGTATGGTCTGATTTTCTGGTCCGATAGTTATATGGGCTATATGGGCCTGTATTTGCTTTAGGCCCATCCTTACATATTCACTGCAAGCGTTTAGAACTTTATATAGATTTGCTAAATGCTCTGGGCTCAGCTTGCTTCAGGCCCATGAGTTGTATCTGGGCTCATATTAGGCTTGATAATAATAAAACCGGCCTGGCCTGGCTTGGCAATCTTTTTCTGGATTGATCCACCACAAGAACCCTACTTAACCAAGGATGAACGGTATAGCATCCGTCAGAAGTAACACTAGTAGATTATGTAAACTTTAGTTGAAACACCCAATGGGCCGTATTGTCCGTGCCAGCCTAATTGGACCTGGATCTTGGCCCATTGCCAGCCTTTTTCTTAGCCATTTGCATTATACCATATATATAAAAATATTTTTCTGAACTAAAGTATTATTCAGTTAGTGAGACTCAGATGGGCCCAAAATTAAGGCCCATAACTGAATTTTCTGGTTCAGGTCCTTCTGGTGGTCAAGTGAATGACTCTTTTGCCATGTCCAGCTTATTTTTTGGGTCTCAGAATTACTTGACGAAGCCCAGTTACTTGCAACTGACACCAATTCTAATCCAGGTATTTGGAAAACCTGGTATAGACCCAAATACCTTGTCGGACCTGACTTGATCATTCAATGGGTCCGTCCACAGATAGAATCTCAACTGGGCCTCAGATCGGGATGTAAATCTGAACTTTTAAGTTCAATTTTCAGGTAATCGTTCAACTGGCCATCGCCATCGCCATCCACAGTATATTTGCACATTATGAACAGACGTCATAAGAAAAAAAAAAGAAGCTAGGGTTTGGGACTTTGGAGTCCAGTACAGGTAACGTGTCAGCGCTATGAAAGGGCCAAGTGGGCTGGTCCAAACTTGTCCATGATAGGTGCATCAGGCCCAAGTTAGGGCTTCAATATACTTGGCAGACCTAAGCCCAACACAGAGAATACCCACTTTCTAAAGACTGAATGAGATGATGATGATGATGATAATAATAATAATAATAATAACATTTCTAACTCTGCACGAAACTTCATCATATGGTCAATCTTTCTGTGAGACCAACTTCCAGTGGAATAAAATTTGGAAAATTCCCATACATGGTGGGGTACTCATTTTGAGTGGCTTGGATTTTCAATAGGTGGGCCCTAATGTGGAGTTACCCTTCTTTTTCTCGGGAATTTCCTAAGACACCAAGAGGATCTAGACCCACAACTAATATATCTCCTGCCGGCTAGGGCAGTAATGGGTCATATTTGGGCGGCTCCATTGGAGTTTTGATCTAGAATTAATTCTCATTGCACAATTTGTATCTAGAAAGATCCGTTCATCCAAGTCCAAGTCCATCTCATTTAACATGCTCTCACGTTCCTATATCTATTCATTTCGGATCCACATCACATATGAATTTGATTTGAATCGAGGTTAGGATGTTGGTCCATTTTTCCTAATTTATTTGTTGATTGCTTATTTTATGTATGATTCATTCATATATACGGTATACCAGTGTATTTATTTTAAATAAATACAACATATACAAACAAAATTGTAAATGGGACTAAAAGAGAAATGATGGCCATTTTTATTCGGTATTTGGACCTTGCTTCATTGTCTCACTAGAATTAAAAATAAAAACTTTTGGGAGCATTTACGGGGAGCATAAATAAGTGATAAATTAAGAGAAAATCATTCGAGATGGTTTGGACATATCCAGTATGGTCAAACAATGACGCCACTAAGAAAAATTTAATCAATCCAAGTTAGTGGCTCACAAGAATAAGGGATAGGTTGAAGACCACCTAAATAAAAGTAATAAGTAAAAGCATGAAAAAGTAACCTCTCCAAGCATTTGGTAGTTGGAACATGATGATGACAATGCTATATATTGTCTCTGTGAGTGTGAGCCCAATGTAGTTCTGGATTTTAACTACATGTCCAAATAATACCCGGAAACAAAGCCAAGATATCATCCGAAAAATTTAGACCAGACTGATATCGTATCATATAGTATGTGTGTGATGTTTACAAGTTGTATAGGGGTGGAACTGTGGACCTAATACAGACTTGGCCAATTCCCATCTGTATATGGATCCTATGGTTGGGTGCACTCCAATATTTTTTCTTGGATCGGGTGTGAGCTCTCTCTGGATCCAATTTGAACTGACACATTCACATTTCACATTTCACATTTCACATTTCACAGCACTAGTCTATGGTCACTTGGCATGATGGTGAATCTCCAGGCCCATTTCCTCTGTTAGAAGTCTGCCAGTATAGTGTACTGGTGCAAACTAACTGGCCAATGGGCTGGGCGTAAAGACTGGGCTGAGAAAGCTTCCTTTCCAGCAACCTTGGTGCAAAGGAAGACTTCCTAAAATCATAATCTAACAGAAACTGGCCTCCGTTTAAAAGAATTGTCAATACATGCATGATTGAGTGGTGTTAGCACCTTGGTATCACACTTGCACATGAATAGATCCCTGTGTCTTCAAATTGAGGAAATATTTTCGATAAGTGGCCTAGCAAAAAGATAAAAACGATTTAAAGATTTCTATATTTCGAGGGTGAATCTTGGCCACTAATTCTGGTGCCAGTACTATCAAGGCTCGACCCTGCTCCCAAACCAATTGGGGTATTTGGTTGGAGTATGGCTCCTCGGATGCAGCAAATTAGGGAAATATTATGTCCAATCCTAGAAAACCATCATTAGATTTAGTGCCATAACCAGTAAAATCCAAGTCACTCAAAATGCGAGTCCCCCATGTATTGGTCCAGGACCAAATTTAAGTCCACAAGCAGTTGGGCCATTCTCAGATTCATAACGAATAGAACATGTGAATGAACTCTATGTGGTGTATTTTTTTATAAAGTAAATTACACATAATCTGATAGTGGATTCAGTGGCTATTGGAAGAAAATTTTCCAAGTCTATTTATTTATGCAGTGTATATTTTACAATTGGGTCCAAGGGCGGCCATAAGATTTCTCTCATTCCCGGCATGAGAGGATCTTGGACTCATTGTTATATGTCAGGGGCAAATGAGGGGTGTTCATGGCCAGGTCAAACTGCCCCCACCCACCAAAATACAGGACCACATCCAGCCTAAGCCCGACATGGGCTTTAACTGTCTTGCCTGCCCTAGCCAGCCTAAACATCTCAAGATCTAGCCTGCCCATTTAATCAAGCGAGCCGTGTGCTAGGCCCTTGTTAAGGGTTGTTGTCACTTATTCGGGAAAATCAGCCACCAATCTACAAGAATCACTTGTTTGGGATGTGCGTAGCTTGGCTTTGGGCTTTTTGCACTTACCAAGCCTAACCCATAATTTAAATGGGTCCAAACTTTAGATTCAGACCCAGACCGAGTACTAAAACCTAAGGTCCAAACCCGGCTAAAGTGGGCTGGGACTAGGCCCACGACAACCCTATGCAAATCGTCTAAAGGAAGCAAGCATCCATTTAACTAGTTGCTTGAAAATGGACAATTAACATAAATCTTGTCACCTAGAGACATGAGTATCTTGTCACCTTCCTATTGATGGGTTGGCAAGGAACATGACCACTATCAATTGCCAATGGCCGTCAATTGTAAGGTCCAGACTGACAACCACATCCAGTTATTGTGGGAGGAAATGATATATGGATCATAAAAAAGATCTCACTCTAAATTTTAAAACCTTAGAAACATAGTGTTAGTGCAATGTCATGGTGTATATCTGATCTTTCCTTAGTTTCAAATAAATCTGGTTCTTAGAGTGATACCTAAGTTTGAGAAACTTTATTTTTTAAAAAAATTCGTTTATATTGGTCCACTTGTAGTATGTGCCTTGTGGTGGTAAATTAATGTGATTGGCAGTCATTAGCTGCATCTCATTACCATTTATTTGAACATTGATCAGATGGGAAATGGACCTCACACACCTACTATACATAATTGTCAACACCAAATCTTAGCCCATCAAGTTTGAAATGCCAAAGAACCAATGAATAGATTATCCTAGAGAGAACTTTGAACAGTTCGATGCTTCGCAGAAACTACCGACACAAAAAGAAATGTAAACGGTCTAGTCTAGTCTCATCGATTTGGAATCCATGTGGATCTTTCTTTTCACAACATACAACGATTTGCTTCAAAACGTTTAATCTACTAACCCCATTGTCCTAAACTATTTATTTCTTTATACAACTGTTCTTGTCGCCATCTATCTTCACTAAAAGAAAAGAAAATAAAAATAATCAAGCAACTACAATCAATACTAATCTACATCGATTGGATAAAACAAATGAGGGAGAGAAGAAGAAAGATGTTATTCCACGAACTATCTTTATCTCTTTATGCCCTTGACAACTCAATTAGAGCCAGAGAAAGCTAATATCTTCTTGGAGAGAGAATCATTAACAAATGCATTTGTAGACTCTTACCATGCTAATAACAACAAGGTATGAATAGAATACATCAACAGTAGCTAAGACACGACAAGTTTAATGAGAATACCCACATTAGTGAGTGTCTCTGTCATCAATAAACAAATGGTTCTTCTCATATTATTAAGTAGACATGAAAAGAAATATATTAATTAAAGTAGTGTCATGGGTCGTCGCTTGGCCTTTGTCATGGTATTGGGTGCCCTTAATCACGGGCTTCTTGGTGATATTGTCTTTGGGTTGACGGAATGTGCATTTGCAAGTCAAAACAATCTCTTGGTTCTTTGTTTGGAGCTCTTTCTGCCCTTCTTCTTCTTGTTAAGGGATATTCCTGCCCTCTTTAAGGGGACTGATTATACTACTCTTGCCGCTTATGATTTTCAATGACTTGCTTTATATAATTTGTATACTTCTACTTCCTTGTTCTAATGGACGTTTCCTGCAGTAGCACGCAATATATGTTCACATACAAACAATAGTTTATACATGTGTATGTAAATTCGTTCGTTTTATGCTCAAGCTACTGTGATATTCATCCTCATTCGATGTAGACTGTTCAGTTGCTCATACACCTGTTCTTTGATTATGGAACATAAAGATTTTATCTCCCCAGAAGATCAGCTTCTGAGGTACTTGGGTGCATGTCAGAAATAGAGATTGGTATGTACTGTAAATAAGGAAGCTTACAGGTATAAAGAAGTCAAGGTAATAATTGAGGGGTCATGTTGTGTCACTGCCTCACTGGTTTTCCAAATACGAATCGTGTGGCACTTGACATTTTGCATTGGACCTTATTCACCAATAATAGACCCTTAAAACCCTTTTCTTTTAATTAATTGAATGCATATGTGGGACATGCATGAGCCTTGTCTTTGCATGATGTCATTGCTTACATAACATAATATGTATGTTACAATGACCTTTTGCCGTAGGATTTCTCTGCTTATTAATTTTGACCACTATCACAGCACAGTTGAGGTTAGGGTTCCTTTAAATTCTCCTCGTGGGTCTTGGAGTGATATTCCAGAGATCTAAAATGTGGTAATTTTGCTAAATCATTGTACTTGAGTTCCCAAAAAGAGATGGTATCATCTTTTAAAAGTTTGGTAGTCCATCCTATCTTTCTTGACCTGTTATTGTTGGAACAGTTGAAAGTATAAATTGCAAAAAGATAACCCTTTAGTATTGTCATTTACATAACAAGTATCAATTACCAAACTATATAATGTAAATAGCATTACTGTTCTCACAATTAGTCATTTCCCCAGGTTTCTCAAGAGAGTTGCTGTGGAACACGAAGTTTCTGTCCCTTGGAAAGAACAATAGCCCACTGTTGAGATGGTCTTTGCACGTTTTGTGGGACCCTGTATTTGATGTACAAGAACTATAAAATCCACATGTGCTTATGATGCAAGGAGTATCCATCTGATCATCTTGTTTGAAATCAAGCAGGCGCAGATGATGCACTGTCCCATATATTAGTAGCCATCTTCTCTTCATGCTGTTCTCTACATTTAATTGAAAATTTCTTCACCTAGCATGAGAGAAAGTAATATGGGGGTCCCCTTTCCCGACCGACTTGAGATAAGAATGGGAACACATATCACTTAGAGAAAAGAGTGGTTAAAGAATAAACTATTAAGTATCTTAATATACTAGCTTTAGCTATACTGTTCTTAGGGTTACTTTCTCATTGGATTCCAAAGTTCCCAATAATTAATCTAATTGCCTGTTCCAAATGCCTGCAAAAGATAATTCAAGATCTTTGCTCACCAAACAATCATATTAAAATGAAAGTCAGTGTGAAAAAATGTCGCATATAATTTAGAGATCATGAATTAGTTCTAGAACAAAAATATCATATAACACCATGTGTAACATCATCAAATATTTATTTGAAGCCTTGCTTTTAAATGATTTATGAATGAAACACTTAAAACTGATAATCACATTACTTGGATACTTCATGTGCATTTATTGCCATTAGAATAAGAAAACAATACCCGATGACAAAACTTTGGCACCAATTATTCAATGTAGATGACAACAAACCTACAAATTGAGAAAAAAGTAATGTTAAAATCTTAACATTGGATGAGTCACCAATTGTAGATCAATTCGACACACACCTGCAGCATGGGTTGAGTTTAATATTGTATACTAAATAATTGGCTCGTGATGGGAACAATGTAAAAGTGGTTGATACAGATGCATTTGTCAAAGGCCCAAGACGTGGAAAATAAGTTTAGATTTAAATATTTTTAGACACAACCCCATTTACCCGATTCAAATCTTATACACACACTATTCATGAGAGAGAGAGAGAGAGAGAGAGAGAGAGAGAGAGAGAGAGAGAGAGAGAGAGAGAGAGAGAGAGAGAGAGAGGTTAGATTAATATACTAATCACTAGATTAATATACTAATCACAAGTCAAACAAATAAGTACAGAATAGTCCAACCTCAAAATTGACTTTTGGTTGAACAATTATTACACAAAAAGCCAACTGTTCTTCTTCTCCTAGTGTTATGAGATTATTTGCATTGAAAGTGACAGATGATCAAGATAGTCAGAGTTCTTCAAAGGAAAATAAAATGAAAAGACAATATAAAAAAAGAAAAACATCCTTGAAAAATTAACCATTAAGCAAATAGGTCTCTTTTGATCCTAGAGACTTTTGACCAGGCAAAAGAAAACATATTTAGAGAGCTAAATGACCAAAAAGGCCTTCCACCAAGTTCTTTTTTTTTTAGACTTATGTCATGTTTGTTTGCATTTAAATAGGGATTCATGGCCAAACGAGCTTCACTAAAGAGGGACCTTGTCTTTTAAAAATAAAAAGTTGTAGATGGGAATTTGACTTTGTTAATTAGACTTGAATTATTAAGGTGATGATTAGTTATTTATTTCTCGTCTTCCCTTGATACACTTTTCATTAAAGGAAAGATTATATTGATCAGAGAAAGATAGAGGGAAGATAATTTTATGATCATTCTTGTATATTCACTTTGGAACTTCAATTTTAACCTCTTATGCCTGTATACGCATTCCATCAAACAAACAATGTTTCATGTAATTGAATAATTACAACTGCATCTTTATATGTGGTTAAAAACGATGAATCAAAGTTGAATTAATATTCAAGAATGATAATCAAATAACCTTACCTTATGGAAATTTAAAAAGGGAAGATAAGAATGTTTCGTGTAATTGAATACCTAGGATTGTATTTTTATAAGTGGTTAAAAATGAGGAACCAATGATAAATATCCAAGAATGACTACCAAATAACCTCCCCTTTATGGAAATTAAATAAGAGGAGATGGCAGATAAATACCAAGACATCGCCCTTGTATTTCAATACTTAGGAAATTCAAGGTTCCATTTACATCTACACCTTATATCATTTACCTTTTACCTCTTTAATAATCTTTTGGTGAGGCTCATTTCATCATAAAATCCTATGCATTCTGTTCGTAAGTATTTTATGGAAACAAACATTCATTAGCGAGGTTTGCTCATCTAATTCATGACAAAGTTATATGGAGTCCACATGTATGCACATAGATGACCATTCCAGCACGAGTTATTCATTTATTTTTTTGGGAAAAGCATTTATTTGTTGGTAAATACTAAATCCATTTGAATGTATTCATACAAAACTCTCTATTTTCACAACCAAGAGGTTTTGCGGGTTGCCTTCAAAACCAAGGCGTAGCAAACAATGGATTAGTTTTTGGATTTTCAAACTATGGGTTGATTTTCTTTGTTATTTCATAGAATAGTATGCGATCTCATAAAGCCAACAACTAACTCTTGTCATTGACATAAATCTAGTTGATGTGAAAGATGAAATCAGCATTTTAATATTTGCATAGAACCTTGCTACTCTTTAAAATACATCCCTTTATAAAACCGGGCCCATGAAAATTGAAAAAAATACTGCTAGCTGCATATATATATATTCTAGTACAAAGGCCTTTGTTCCTTCTTTTAAACTTAAAATCATATACTCAGTTTAGCTAGTAGCAATCCCTTGCAACTCCAACAGATTTTAAGAATCTTACCTTAGTATAAAAGCTCTTCTAATTCAACTAATTCAATGCTCTCCTAAATTGCTTTAGGATCACTGATATCAATCTTTAAGGGCTTAATTGTTTAATCACATCATAAAATAGTAATGAATTCCATGTGTTGCTATCATTATCGTCAATGCTCATGTGGTGCATGCTAAGGTACAGCTCCCAATGATTCACAATTGCAACAGTTTTACATGATAGGGGATACATGGGTTTCTATGATCATAATAGAAGTTCAAAAAATAGATTTATGCAAGGAGAGGAAGGCAATTTGTTCTTTTTACCTTTACATATTGACAATGGATCAGATCTTATCTTGTCTGAACTTCAAGAGGATTATTATTATTTAACTAATAAATCCCAATCTTCCCAACCTCACTCCTTGAAGAAACCATGGTCAAGATTATAATTTATTCAAAAGTTATATACAATTTGAAGTTTTAGATTTTTTAAGTTTTGTAATCCTTGGATATAAAACTCTTGTAACATTTTTTTTTATAGATATTAAAAAGCTAAAATCTTCAATTAGTAACTTGCATTGCAAGCAGGATATTGGCCCCATCCACTGAGCCACATAGAAAAGAATGCTTTCCCACATAGAAAAGAATTTTGCTTGTGAGCATTGGACAAATCCTCAGTGAGGAAAGCATTGTTCCAGGGGTAGAGAGGAACCATCAATTTGCAGATTCCTCACCTGATAGTGAACGTGACTAATTGATAGTTTAATTGTTGCATAGAGACTGCTTACTTAGCAATTTGAAGAACTGTTAAATTTCTTGTTCCATACTAAAGTGACATCCATTTCTTGGCTTGTTTGGTTAAAGTGACTTCCATTTCTTGGTTTTCCCACATTTAGAAAATAGCAAGAAATCCAGAAATGGGTCTCCTAACAACCTAGGATGCCATACCATAATCGCCTTGGATGACAAGCTAAAAATAGAGCCCCTACGGTGTTGGGGAATTGTTTGATGTCCTACAACTCAGGGCATAATTGACCATGGACACCAACAATAATGATTCACGTGCAAAGTATGATACATGAACAGTAAATATGTGACTAGATTCTATTACATACATTTATCTATGAAGATGCTAGAAGTTCGAACATAACCCTACCTAAAGATACCTGTGGCTCAAAGCAGGCCACCAGTACACATAAAAAGCTCTTAATTGTGGCCGACTTCCATTGTTATACGGAAGAAAAAGCAAAGGCTAAAAGATGAAATTGTGAAGCCCAAAGGTCAGAGATAGGTAGGTGAACACTCAATGTGTCTGCAGACAACCAGACTCAGAAAGGACTGCTCTGAGTCATCCCTTCCCTTTGGATTCCATGTTCTAAATCGGTGCGATTTAAGTAATGAAATGAAAAGATCTGGTATTTGGTATATGTGATGTCAAGATTGCAATATGTGCTTGATGGTCCACTAAACAGAAAATTGATATATATATATATATATATATATATTAAGATTCTCCTAAGCTCAAGCTTAAGATAAGATAAGTTCAAGTGTGTGGTGGGGCCCACCTGGGGACCCACATGGAGATGGTGACGGGGGGATTTCAAGGACTCTTTGGGATCTTCCTCTCTTAAAAGAATCAGCCCCAACCGTAATTTCTATCATCTCTATATTAGTCCAAAAGTTTAATGGTCAACTGTCCATTTATATCGATATATAGTCGATCCAACGGTCCAGTAAATTCGGATTTGACTGAAAGTTGGTGGACACATGTAACTTAGGAGCGTCACGTGTTTGGTCCATTTGGATGGACCAAAGGTAAGCCCCACAAGCATGAGCTTGCATAAGTTTATCCTAAGCTCATGCTTGTGGGGCACACCCTTGGTCCATTCAAATGGACAAAACACACAACCCCTCTAAATTGCACATGTCCTGTAACTTTTGGTCAGATACGAATTTATTAGACCATTAGATCGATTGTGTACTGATTCGAATGGACTGTTGATCATTAAACTTTTAAAGCCCAGATAAAGATGATAGAAACCACGGTTGTGGCTGATTTTTTCACAGAGGAGGGTCCTAGAGAGTCCTTGAAATTACCCCATCTCCACCCCATGTGGATACCTAGGTGGGCCCCACCACGCACTTAAGCTTATCTCAACTTACCTTATCCTAAGCTTCAGCTTAGGAGAGCTTGCCTATATACTCCTAAACTGAAGTTTACCTTATCTTAAGCTGAAACAGTGCCGGTCCCACAAATCAATCGATCTTTTTGCATGATAATCATCTCCAAAATCAAGATAAATCTAATTAGAATTGGATTTTCCAGTCAACTTTGATTTTGAAATAGTATAGGATAAGTTAAGGTTCAACTTAGGAGACCCCTGCTCTCTCTCTCACACACACACACACACATATATATATATATATATATATATGATTCCAACTCAGGAGTTCTATGATCCTTAAAAGGGTTCTAATATATAAGGTCCAATTGAGTCCTCATAATGTTGTAATAATCATATGGGGGTGGGCTGGGAGGAATTTGTGCCTAGTGTCGCTTCTGGACGCACATGGGGCCACATTGACAACAATTGCGGCGATCATGAGACCGCTCATCATGCTATCATCATGATGATGATTGGTATATATTGTAGAAATAACAGTTAAGAAGATCATCCCAGAACAACAGCATTCGAGGTTTTAGTAGGCCTCTTCACAGCACTAGTGTCTACTTTTATGGAATAATCAGACAGATTAACAACTAGGTGGGTTTCTAATTGCAGTTTCCATATTCTAGAGAAGTATCAATTGACAATTGACCCACCTTTTTTTTATAGGATAGGAAAAAAGAAAAACAGATGAGATGTGGAAATGAATCCAATGTTTTTTTTTTTTTTTCTTCCTTTTCTTTTTTAGTACAAGCAATGAGAATGTGATTGATAAGATGTCCTTCAGCAGCTAATTATCTTTAGCAGACATGGGGATAACATTAAAAGGAATGCATCCATTTTCAGATGCCCTACTTGCTAAAGCTCGGTAAGATCTTGCCAAAATGTCAAAGCATCCTTTATACTTTAGTACCTTTTCCTGGAGCTTCCAAGACCCTTTATGTAAAAAACACATCGATCCATGTCATAAATAACCACGTACCTTGCATGTGGAAGTGAGATTAAGTATAAAAAGAAAGAAAAGAGAAAGGGAACCGCTGCAACATTACTCATTTCTACCCATACATCACATGGAACACTTCCAATCAGTAACATCAGTCCAACTCCAGCAAACAAGCCAGAGATACCAGACCTTTTCAGCTTTAAAGTTCTTAAGATCTCTCCAAACGACTAGTCTTCTTTACCGAAAGAAAGAGACACCAGTCCTTAGAAGAAATTAAGCTTGGGAATGACTAGAAATTGCAATGAAATAATAAGAAACGAAAGACCCAAGAGAAATAAACCAGTCCAACAAATTCAAATAGCTAACTCTGCAAAAACAAGTAAATAGGAAACACTAGAGGTTGGACCGACTAAACAAATCTCCGATTGAGTTTATTAGGAATTTTCTACTTTTGAGAATCCAACACCACCATCAGTACTGCTACAAATTTACACCATCCATTTACAGTGGCCTTAGTGCGATGTCATATGCTTTGCCTCACTGAGAAGGCATTCTTGGAGCATCTCTTGGTGGAAACCTTCGCAGTTGGAGAGGGGAGAAGGATAGACCGAACTGCCTATATTGCCCCAACTGGTACTCTCATCAGCTGAATTAGTCCCATTTCCTTCATTCATGATACCCACTCCATAGTAACAGTCCAGCAGCCCTTCTAATCTTTGTGGGTTACTATAAATCATATCACTGAGTTCCATGGGGAAGTTGCTGGGACCTTGCGACATCGGCGAAAGACCAGCTCCATTTCTGCTGAATTGGTTGTTGGGGAAGGAGGAACAAGTATCAGGGAAGGAATTAATCGAGGCAGAAGAGAACATATTGATAGTATTTTCATAGAGGCGTTCGGTTGTGGAAATGTCAAGGGGGCATTGAAGATTCATCCCTTCCATACTAGGCGGCTGATCATAACCGGAAAATCTTCCTCCAAGCTTAATGATCAGTAGTTTTCTGAGCAACGCATGGTCAGTGAGACGGGGATCTTGGTATGGGTATGGCACAGCCATCCCCTCAATCGGTGCGGGCAATTCAGGCCAATATGGGTTCTGATTAGTAGCATCTGGGGCTGTGAAATCCTCCTTTCCTTTCTTCAGGCCTTGCTTTAGGGCACATGCTCTTCTCACCTGCTGTTCCTTGCGCTGCTTGCCCAAGAGCTTCTTCTTCAACCTTGTGTTCCAGTAGTTCTTTATATCATTATCGGTGCGACCTGGCAATTGGGCTGCAATGATAGACCACCTGATTGTTCAAAAGAAAGACGAAACATGACAATTTAGAACTTGCAAAAGATCAAATTATTCCTCTTAGGTGTAAAGAACTAAAGAATTTCATGTATATGTGTGTGTTATGGGTTGAGGAGTTTGCCTGCTTCCGATGCTTATATAGAGGCTGCAAATGATGTTGTCTTCTTCTTCAGAAAAACCACCATGCTTAATATTGGGACGGAGATAATTCAACCATCTGAGGCGGCAGCTCTTCCCACATCTCTTAAGGCCTTAACAAAAACGACCCATGCAGAAAAACATCAGTTTATTCTTAATTCACACATAAACACTATTGGAAAAGATCACGAACAGTAATTCACACATAAACACTATTGGAAAAGATCAAACGAACAGAGAGAGAGAGCATATTTCCTACCAATCTTCTGCGGCAGAGCGATCCAGTTACCGCCGGTGCCATGTTTCTCAATGTAGGACTTTAACTTGGCATCCTCTTCAGGTGACCATGGACCTTTCTTGACGTTTGCTTTGTCACAGCAAGGAGCTCTACCCATGGCTTTCTTCTCTCTTTTTTCCCCTTGTGGGTGTTATTGTTATATATGTGAGTGTGTGTGAGAAATAAAAGGGGACTAGGGAGAGTGGATGGGGAAAAGTAAATAGAGAGTCCCTTGGACAATCAACTTGGGTGGGGCTAAAGATGAGCAACTCTGCATTAAAAAGTAGAGGAATAAAAAACGCCAGAACAGAAGACTAGAGCTTTTCTCATTGTCTTTCTTAGACTAGAATCAAATATCATGCATGCATCAGCAATCAGACCCAGCACTCCGTTTTGCTGGTGCAGACAATCCCATCATCATAACATTCAAACTCTAAGAAGATCAAAACATTATAGGGTTCATATAAACGGCTCAATGAACCAATAACTCATTGAATCAGAGTCCTAACATGATGCCCCCCACACTGGACGGTGGATGCTCCAAAACTATCCCAGATTAGAAGTTCGTAGCCATTGATCTTTCACCTCTCTTCTGGTCCATGGTTTTATTCTTTCACTCCCTACAGGAAAACAGCCAATCCAAGGGTTCAACAAGTCAAACCAACTTGGTGAAACTACCAATGTAGTCTACCGTCCTTCATTTTAATTAATGACATGGGTATCTTAGAAATGGCCCTATAGTCGTCAAGTTTGATTTAATATGAAGTTTGTACAAGTGGGGCTCACATCAAGATATCAGTGCTCTACCGACTTGATTGGGAATCCTAACGAACAGCCCAAACAGTTCATAACATGGTAGAGGTTTCCCCCCAATTTATTTATTTTAATAAACTTTCCTCATTTCACAATATTACTGAATATCAGATTATTTTGTGATATTATTGAATATTCTTTTTTCTCATGTGAAACGTGCATACTGAATTATTCTCTGATATCACCAAATGTCGAGTTATTTCATAATATCTCCTGTTTAAAAGTTTTTCCAAAATGAAAAACAATCCACCATCCCCACTCAACAGAATTTGTAGATCAGAACATCTGGAATATAGGCCACTCATAGTGGGGCCTATCCTATCAACAGTTCGGATCAATGAATGTGGAGTCCTCTTTGAGAAATTGGAAAACCATAAAACTGTTCAACTTTATTCGTCCTCTGCAATGACTAATTTTTTTTTGAAACTTTCTTTATTACAGGTGACCAAAGACCACTTAAAAAAAAACGTTAAAAAAAAGACCACATGAATTATTTAGAAGGCGATTGAAATCATTCAATGTATAAGCCACAAGCTGATCTCGGTGTATAAGCCATATCAGCCTTTAAATTGTTGCACAAGCTTATCATTTTATGACATTAAAATTCATATGCATGTTTCCTGATGGGATGTTTCCAGCCGTCCGACCAATAGATACGTATAGGTTTTATGGATGGAGAAAGATTTATGTCCTGGTCCAAGAAAAAGTTAAACAATTGAGCGATAGGTACCTATTCTTTTTTTTTTTTTTCCTGGTCAATCAAAAATTTGGTCTATGGCTAATAAATTTAAGGGGGCCATCTTGATGGGTATTTTATTTTCTAATCTTGGGCGGTGGCCGCAATTGTTACAGCACACTGGTCTAGACTCTAGAGATTGCCAGGCCATGAACTGTAAGGTAGGGCTTGGGTATCAGAAGTTAAACTGGATACTACTTAACAGAGAATAAGGATTTACCCAAAGAAAAAAAAACAAGGAGAAACGTGGAAGGTAAGGAAACTTTAGAGTGGGATGTTAATTCTCACTTTAGCCTTTTCTTATAGTTTATCATTAGTAAAAAGTAGAGGGGAGAAAGCCGACACAAATTTGCACCAAGAAAAATTATATTTCCACTCTTTTTTACACCCCCGCCAAGAGGCTTGGGACCCATTAGAGCACCCATGGATAGAATACACTCGCACTAGTGATGGAGAAGATACCTGCACAAGTGGGGAGGAAGTATGCACACACAGGAAGTACGCACACTCCTTTTTTTTTAGCCCACTTTCTATATATAAATCAACAAAAACCTTTCCAATAGAGGATATATAAATTGTAGAACGTTTAGTAGAATAGTGAGGGCACATATGTAAGACAAGCGTGCCTTTAATATCCATAACCAGTGCTCTTAGTGTACCTAACCAACTGAGTTATATAGTAAAACTCGGCCCAAAGTGGAATATTTGTTTCTCCAATAGTTTGTCTCCACTTTTTTCCTAACAAATTGCAATCAAACGGGGACACAATAATTTCTAGCCGGCTAACAGTCTTCCCACCAATTAATACTTCCTTCACATTCAAACACAATAATCATTAGTTTACATAAGCAAATACTCTGCATTACGGGTTATCGATTGTCTTATGATAGACAGGGGGATGCATTCTGAGCGGATAATTTGACCATTGCAGTGAAATGCCATAAGGTGGATAGCTGAAAACAAACGAAGGGCATAGGTCAAGATTCCAACTAGCAAAATTAGACCTTTGCAGGACTATACAATCACCGGGCCATAATCATATCTCATACATATTGAAGCTCGACCTATGCAGGACTATTCTTAAATTGACAGACATGTTTTATGCATGCATCGAGGACCACCTTGACTTGGGGTTTAGAACTTCTGATCATTTTATCCACAGATGAGTGGGAAAAATTAAAAAAAGACACACATACACAAAGCAACAAAAGTCCATAATCAACATAAACCAAGGCAAATATCAGCGTGATGAATCTTGTAATTTGGGCGATTTGCGTTTTCTATTTATAAGGGGACCATCCATGGTCAACATAAAATAAGGCAAAAATCAACGAGCCAGAATCTAGTAATTTGGGAAGTTTTCATTTTCTATTTTTAAGGGAACCTGTCATCCACAGTAGTATCTTTTTTATTATAAGAATTAAGAGAAATTCGAAAACTCTTTCGTTAGAATTCCATTAAGTAAAATTTAAATTACTCAAAATAAATATTTTTCAAATTATCTACGTTAACTTTGATTCTTATACATGTTTTGTATGTGACTGACGCATGGTTTAAAATCTCGGTCTCGGTCGCGGTATCGGCCGGGCCGAAAAACCGATATGATATCGGTATCGGTCGCGGATATCGGTCCGTCGCGGTCGTCGCGGTGTGAATTTTTTTTTAATCCAAAAAAAATTGCAAAAATATACAAAAAATCCAGAATATTAGAAAATGCTGGAATACAATATTTTTTTCCATTAGTAACAACAATAAATCAAAATCTCGGTCACCTAAAGTTATGAGTCCTGTTTGTGTCGCAGTTCGCTATCTTTTTTAGTATTTCATATAATGCAACCATTATTGATGCTCATGATCAATTTATTAGTGTAAAATATAAGAAAATAAAGATAACATATCAATCATCATTTAATGCTAACTCAATCATCAAATAAGTTGTGAAATTCAAGACCCTGAAGATGACACATTAAAATCAGAAACATAATAGTGAGATAGATAAATCATAATGTACTTGGGCATCAAAAGGTTCATGAATCATGATTCACCTGAAATTAGAGGGGACTAGTACTAGGGAGAGATTGATGAGTATGAGTGTATGACAGATTGACAGCCTAATTCCAAGTGGAATGTCGCCCTGGCTCGATATCATCATCATCATCATTTCTTCGGTATTGGCTAAAAAGATATGCTACATACTGTTGCGCAGCACTACCATAACCATGACCATATTCATATTGTTCTTGATAACCATGACCATACAATGATCATGAATCATTAAAAGAACATATTTATGATGAAATCCCCAAAAAATGATATATTATAATTCAAATATTAAAAAATCCAAAAATAAAATAATTAAAATAAAAATCTAAATCATGTTTATGAGTCTATGACTATGAGTAGATGTAGATCTATCATCTACACACTATTAATAAGCCTTTGGTATCACAAATATTCTAACAAGTTACAAGTAACAACAATTATTTTTAAGAAATTTTTTTTTAATAAAATCATTTTCAAAATCCTAAATACATAGATCTAGCATAAAAGTTTGTAAATCAATCATTTATATACCATACAATGATCATGAATCATTAAAAGAACATAGTTATGATGAAATCCCCAAAAAATGATATATAATAATTCAAATATCAAAAAATCCAAAAATAAAAAAAATTATTTTTTATATCATCTCGGCCGATATTTTCAAAATATCGGCCGAGATATCGGTTCACAGCGAGATCATCTCATCTCGGCCGATATATCGGGATTTTTTGGGGATATTTACCTGAATCCGATATCTCAGTGAGATATCGGTTCGGTATCGGCCGATACCGAGTCATATCGGCCGATATGACTCGGTAGCGGCCGAGATTTTAAACCATGGACTGACGTGATGGTAGGCCAACTCTTGTTAGAGATGTCTGGTGAGAAAACCATTCAAAGCTGGGATTTTATGACCGACAATTATAAAAGTCAGGGCCCTCCTATTAGGTAATATAAGTGAGTGATTCTGCCTTTTTTACATTGGATGCATGTACCTATCGATTATCGTGTGGTCATTTTTAGTATGCAGATGCATGTACCGGTCATGCACCCAGTCCATTTTCTTCGCACTTGGCAACTGGTGACTTCTCTCAGACTTCAGGATGATTATACTAGACTGACTTAGACGTGTCTGACGCCTTTGGTCAGATGCAATGAGGTGGGTTCAATTTTTCCCAGCTCAAGCAGGGGATTTGTTTGGTTGTAAGTATTTGAAGATTTTTTATATGAAAGTATTTTACTATCTCTAAAATGTTGTCTTTTAAGTAGAATTTCAAAATGCTTAGAGCCATTTAGAATGTTAGAATTTTTTTTATAATTCCGCATGGCAAAAGTAGCATTTAGAATGCAACTTTGTACATTATTTTTTTAAATCAAATAGTGGATTTAGGATTCCACTGAGACAATACATGCACCATAGTCAGGAATTCAGGACAAAGAAAGTTTCTGCCATAGTTGTTTGCTTGCTTACCAAACAACTGACTACTAGTTTGGTACATAAGCAGCCATTTCCGACAAAAAAAATCCCCTTGCCCTGAATTACTGATCGAAATAAAGCGGCTGTCCCTATGAATTCCTATTTAATTAAGAATTCCGGGAGATAATTAATTGTTGAGTTTGCCATATGAAAGGTGTTGTGATCTAGGGCATACTAGAAGAGATCAATCATGCATGAGAACACAAATTTACGTGGTTCGACTTTTGACCTACATCCACGGGAAGACATGAGAAATCACTATGCAATCAGAGGTTGTATAACCTAGAGACTCTGGTCTCTATTTATAATATCAGTCCCGAACCCTGTTACACCTAAACCCAATTTCTAATCATAGTAGACCCACTATAATAGACCTACTTCTAATTGGAGTACAACTTAGGCAATCCGAGGGCCCGGTTAACCAAGAAGTGGCTATAAAAAAGGAGGTCTGGCTTTTGTTCTCCTGTGATTTTCGGCTTACCGGCATCTGGCTGCCTCATATGCCCACGGGAATTATGGCTCAAGCCCCTGTTAGAGTCCTCGGTGCTGAGGACAGGACATTTTAGGATGCCAAACTGGCTATCAGCTGCAGACCAAGACGAACGCTACTGTCACCAACTTTGACTAAAGTTACTGCTTTATACATGTTTTTGTCCAGTACAACGTTTTCCTGGAGTGAATCAAACCTAAATTCTAACGGCTAATGGATGTCTTCGTAATGATGTATTCGTGTTACGTGACAAATTAGAAGTCGATGAGATCATATGGTTCATAGGATGAATTCTTACATGTAGATCATATGGATCGGAGAATCTTTTACCTATTACATTAGAGTATTCGTTTTCGTTTCTATCACTCTAAGCTTGTCGTTTTTATTCTTGTCGCATTCCATTTATTCGAGGTATAAGATCGTCCAATGGGCAAAAAAATTCTACAAAATATGTGCATTAGTAATTTAGTACACATCCAGAACACATTACATAGCAGTGGCATAAGTGAAACAAAAAAAAAAAATTCTATCGGAAAATGTTCTTACATGTCTTTATGGTGGACTATTAAGGTGAGAATTTCTTGTTGGCCACCTTATGATCATCCAAACTGTTCTCACACATGAGACCCCACGATGATCAACATATTTTGGATTTGTAGCCACAAGATGGAATGGACTACTAGATTGAGGGTCAATTTTTTTTTTCTTTAATATAAAAATATTAAACTTATGGTCATAGATGAAGGGGTTCGAGGTATGAGATTGAACCCTTTTTCTATATCCAGTTCCATCATGAACGGATCTTTCCATTACTCTCATGTCCCATGATCAGTGGGGCCCAGGTGTGAACAGTACGAGTAAGACTATGCAAGAAGTTTTCTAGAAGGGTGATGCCATGGCTCACTTGCCTCCCCAGTTCGGCCCTTGCCATATAGCATGCCATTGTAGACTTGTAGTACATTATGATATGAAGAAGAAAAATAAAATAAGGGATGGTTTCTCCTACAAAATAAATGATTAAATACGACAAAATACGGCTTTATACAAAGAATTGAAGTTTAGTTAATACAAAAAAGTAGAAGAGAAGGCTAATATAAACCTAAAATGAAGTATTTAAAGGCATGTAACACATCTTTAAATTGGATTTTTTTCCTATGAGCAGCGCTGTACGGAAGTGCTCATCTAGACAGTCTCCGTGAATTTCACAGGACCTGTGATGACGGACACCAACACAGATGGACTCTAGAGCGCATGAGAAAATCATCACTTTAAATTAAGATGAGTGAAGGAGTAAAACTCTCAAACCTTGCCCATGTAGATCGAATAACGCTTAAAAGAAAACATTGATGATCATGGTGGTGATTAGATACTCTAAATGGGTCACAATGCTGCTCCAAGGCAATGGTCAATGAGAATAGGAGAAAAACAAATACAGGCATTGCAAGTGTTAATGACCGAAAAAACTAAAAGCTCGAACTGTTAGTCGACGGCATAACAACGTATATCAACACTCACATTCGAACAGGAGCTCGTTTGAATTCGATACCCAACAAACAGAACAGAACAAACCAGACAACCAGATAAAGATAACATGCTTTCGAGGGGTTTCGAACCATTAACCTTTAACTTTGATACCTTGTCAATGATAAGAAACTAGTAGACGACAAAACAATGCATATCAATAGGAAGCTTGGCCCTACATATATGATAATTATTAATTTTCTTTTTTTTTCTTTACTGTTTTGGATTTAATTAGAGTCTAACTTTACAATCGATTAGTAAATTGAGCTCCAATTTCGAAATCAATGCCTACTTCTATAATATATTGATGAGTCAGGCCCAAGTGGCCCAGTCTGTGATGAGCCAAGGCTTAAATTAATGAAAGATCCGTTGGGTCCAATGGAGTCCGAGCCCAAACCCACGATGCCTGGCCACGTCACAGCAGTCCGGGTCGCTTCGGAAGCAGGCAGGCCACGTCCCGCTTTTACCAAGTCGTGCGGAGAATATCACAACTGCCTCCCCAGTCGAGGACACCTCGAAGGCTCCTCGTAAACGGCGCTGTAAAGTCGTCCCCATCTGTTAGGGGAGCGACTATAAATTGTAAGCCCCACCAGCACTTGGGGGGCATGAGACAAATACCGAGGCAAGCAATATTCTCCCTTCATCTCTCTTCTCCTACATTTGTAATCTCTGGACACTTGAGAAATGACATATCCGGCAACCTCTGCCTTTCCAAAAGTGGACGTAGGTCACTGACCGAACCACTATAAATCTCTCTCTCATTTATTTCCACATTTATTACTCATACTTGACCGGTGGTGTGCAAATCCATTTTTGTGCATCATCATATATAATACTCGGTTGAGCTATCTACTTCCTACTACAAGAGTTTTGATGTCCATTATTGCCAACGAAGCTAACAGTCCGGAACTACGATGGTTATCATTCATAGTCTGCTGTGGTAGAATGCCGTTGGAACCTACACATATAAAATCTAATTTTTCATTTTATGTCTCTTAGGAACTTACACTGCAATGTCCTGAAACAAACAACGTCATGGAGAGAGAGAGAGAGAGAGAGAGAGAGAGAGAGAGAGAGAGAGTGTGTCTAGCAAATCACACAGCTTGTGATTTTATATGGGTTATTTATATATTCACTAGAGAGAGAGAGAGAGAGAGACAGAGAGAGTGTCTAGCAAATCACACAGCTTGTGATTTTATATGGGTTATTTATATATTCACTTTGCATCCTATATCCCACTCAGAGCGAGAAATGTTTTCAAACTATCTAACATTCTTTGGCGTGTTCCATGGTCGACTCCAGAGCTAATACGCAGTGAAAGTAAAAAAGATTTCTGTTTTTTTTTTCACTTGAGACCGTAGAAGTCAATGTAAGTTTTTGTCCTTTACCTGAGAATTGAAGATGGAGAAGGTTTTGATCTTCCCCACTCTACATATTATTATATATAGATATATAGAGAGAGAAGAGACGGGATTCTTTTTCAACGAAGAAATGGTCTACTCGGTAGGCCACCATCTTAACCATCTCAATCGTCACGTTATTTTCCACCCCCAAAAGCCACGTTTTCCTACCTTTCACATCGCTTCTCCATTTTTCTCTCATGGCCCTACAGGTTTGAAAAGATTCATTTCCCAAATCTTTTCCTTGATACAGCTCACCCCAACTTTCCTCAAGGCTTTCTTATGCTGGTGTTGACATAAACCATCCCTAATAGTCTCAAATAGACTATAATCTTCTTAACGATAACACTTTATACAGCACTTACCACTTAAATATATATATCAATGACAAGGACATTAGACACCACAACAGTGCATAAAAAGGATCCAAATCGAAGTCATAGTGCGGGCTGATTATTTGGATGCAGCTGTTTGTTGATGTGTTGGGGAAAGAACAAATGGAAAGTCAAGGGTCTGAACAAGAAGTTCAAGCACAAGGCACATGCACGTCTCTGTTTGAGAGGACAAGCGACCATGCCCAAACCTTGTTTTTGTGTATAACTAGCTATCAGATTCAACTCTCAATAAATACTAATCTTAGACACTCGTGCATGCACCCACTTAGATACAAAAGCTGTGGTGCTGCCTCATTCATCGGTAACATCTTATATCGGTGATTGGCTGTCATCAACTATGAAGTCCATATCCTTCGAGGGTCGGACTCGGAATTCTTTCGAGCCAATTCTTTCTCTTGGAAGGTGATTGTTAGGTTGCAAAAGAAAAAGAAAAAAAAAATTCAAAAACCCCTCAAATCTGGCCTTAGGAGAAGCCATATCAGTTTATTGGGGCCCATTTGTGGATATGTCTTTTCAAAAACACATAATATGTACATTTTCAATAAAAGATGTCTCTTGGATTAAATATGTGCATTTTCAATAAAATGTCTCTTGGACCCATTTGTGTGGATGTAACCCAATTCAAAGGGATGCCTTCCAACTCAATAAATTAAGGTTATTTATAAAGTTTTTATTTAGTATTCAAAATGAACACAAATGCATATAAATCCTTTATTTTGTGTATGCTGACGTAGATTAAGCGATAAAAGGTTTGGTTTTCCTAATTTTTTTGGTTAATTTAAATTTTTTAATTAGCTTGTTATAAATAGATTTATAAGAATGGAATATTAGTTTTGAAGAATATTCATGTGCATCCATCCATTCCTCACCATAGGGTGAAAGAAACTTACATAATTAGAAATATTCATGTGCAAAAGAGGAAAAACCATATATAATCATATGCTGAAAAAAAATATTCATGTGTAAAGAGGAAAAGCCATGTAAGTGTCATTCACCCTATGGTGTGGTATGGATGCACATGAATGTCCCCCATTAGTTTTAACATAATATTCAGTACTTAACATGTGCGATGCAAAGGGGCTTCATACTAGTGCTATAGATCTATCAACATGGCTCACCATTGATAACCAAACATATATCAAAACCACTGTCTCATGTCACTCTCACCTTCTTTTTTTTTTTTATCAAATGAGAAAGGGACAAAACCGAGAAATCTCCCTTGGGGAGACTTCATTAAAAAAATAATAATAAATAAAAAAATAAATAACACTTTTTTTTGGCAAGGGCATATTTGTATAAAAATTCCCCCTAATACCGCTCTCCTTCCCTCTCGTTCCGCCCGTGTCAATGAGCCAAGATTTACTCCAATTAAGTTATGCCCACCATCAAATTAATGAGGTGCATACCATAGCATAACTCATTGGCGCACCGTTCTTACTCTAGTGGTCAGAGGCGTCAGTTCTTACTTGTCAGTCATGAGTTTGAATTTGAACAGATACCTTTCCTCATTTGAAGCTGTGATATCTCATCAGATGTTTACTCCCCTCGCTCGAGAGGGGCCCCCACCTCACCCGAGGGCTCCCTCTCCGGCGGAAGGCTAGGGGGCCGGCCCCCTAAGTTGAGATTAAAAAAAAAAAAAAAAAAAAGAAAGGAATGTTGATGGATTTATAACGCCGGGGTCATCCAATATTGGTTCTCCGGAACCCGTCTCTCTTCTAGTTATCAAAGTACAAGATTTATTGTATAGTGGAAAAGATGGGTGCAGCTAGAGTGGGCCACCTATCAAGGAGAAGTGGACATCGAGCAATGGTTATTTGACACGTTTGGAAAGCGACGCTTTGGTCCCATTGAAGGCGATCATATCCAAACTTTTCCATTGGTTGGTGAAAGGTCGGTCGAGAAAGAGACTTTAAAGCACTGACCATTTAGGATTGAGCTCGTGACATTCAAAATTGAACTCACTGTGGGATGTGAGACTGGCCAAATTGACTTTAAAGAGTAATATCTAGAAGGGAGTCTTGGAACCCCATGGTCTCTCTCACTCTCAAAGGGTCTCTGGTTGGATGCATGAAACTGGGCACTATCTAACCTTCTAAAAAGAGGATGTCATGTTAAGATCATCTGTTGGGCACTTTGTTATTCCTATCTTTTTCGAAAACTGGATCAATTGGGCACATTTACTGCTCAAAACTTTAGAGGACAGATAATTAGGATTGCGTTTAGCTGCCTAGAAAAAATAGGCAAATGATAATGCATTGATAGATCATTGGTGAGGCATCTTCCTCTCAAAAACAACTAGGCAATAGATCTCTGATTGTAGCTCTAAGAGAGACTTGGTTAGAGTGTGTATGAGAGAGTGCCTACTTAATAACGTAAAAAGAATACAAGTAAATAAAATTATTAAAATATAAGAAAAATACAAGTAAATTTACTTGCTGCATTGTTGAAAAATAAAATATATTTTCAGTAGAAGAACATTGTTTGAATGAAGTACATTTCACATTTCAACCATTATTTATTTTGTTGGAACAAAATTTTTTGAGAGAAATAAGCACTAGTCTTAGTGCAGAAAATGGGGGAGAGGAAAATGTACCATATGATAATCAAGCGTCGATTTATTTTTTTTATCCTAATTTCCTGAGATGAAGTACATTTAAGAGGGAATATGGATATAGTAAGATGGACCCTTATCCTATCATTTAGGAAACATTTAGCTTTTTCCTACCATATTCCCAAGGAAGGTGGTGGGACTGAAAAAGGACAGCAGATGGAAAGTGAGAAGACTATCCTTTTTATTTATTTATTTATTTATTTTTTTGTATGTGGAAAGATTAATTTTCATTGCAGCGAGGGTGGAGAACTAGGAACAATTCCCATAAGAAGGGAAAATATTGATGGTTACTTCCAAAAATTCATTAGGGCTAGTTCACCCTACACCTCCTAGGGCTCATTTGTGAATCGACTCCTCCACGGAAACGGAAGTCCAAGTGAGACCGGATTTGGAAATCCTCTATCACAAAAAACATAGCACCCTAAACTATAGAATTTCCACATAGTACAATTTTTTGCAGATTTGGTGATGCACAAATATGCCCTTGGAGTGTCGATTTCCTCTATAAATAATATAAAAGGAAGATCCCCTCCATGATGCTACTAACCAAGAATCTACTTACTCATCCTAGTTGTTTTACCAACCAACCATATGGCGTGCTATATTGTTGAGGTTAATGTCTACCCTTGCTCCTAAATCGTCATCATTGTGGTTGATCCCTCACCCTCACCATAAAACTATTGCTGTGTTGTTTCCTATCATCAATTGATTTTGGGATAAGTGGTAGCTCAATGGAGTGGAAGTTCCTACAAGTGGTATTAGAGCGTAGTCGGTCGGGTGTTCGAGTCACGGGACACGTGTTGGGATCTAATGAAAATGACTCTTGTATGAAACACACACACACAAAAAAGCAAAATTGTTTTTCAATATATGATGGAAATACCCACCAAGGAGTTGGTGGAGTGGCATAAGGCATGAGTTTGCTCCCCCATGTCCTGTGTTCAAAGCCCATTCCAGATTTACGCCCTTGTGCATTTGTGTGGGTTTAGTAGGCACCGCCCGGGGGGGTGGTGATGGGGATTAGTCCACTTGAGTCAGACCCCAGGGATAATACCCTTGTAAGCCAAAAAGGTTAAAACAAGAACAAGCTCATCTACGATGGATGTTAGTGAACTCACATGCTTTAGATGAATGATAGGCTATATCATCTGTAAACAAGGAAAGCATATGCACTTTCTTTTTTCTTTTCTTTTCTTTGTTTGTTTTTGTGTGGTACCCCAGGCTCAAGGCTAAAACCCAAGAGAGCCTACACAAATAGGAAGAGAGCCTACAAATGAAAAGAAGAAGCCCGCAAAATATGAGAGCCCACACAAGTCAGAAGAGGAAGCCATACACAATATAGGTCAATAAAACTGGTCCGCTGGTAAGTTTGTTTAGGGCCATTTTACTCTAAAAAAGAAAAAAAAATGTAAAAATGGGGAGAAAAGAAAAATTAGCAATCCTCATCTTCTATTGTGCATACAGTTTCTTAGAAGTAACTTAGACAACAAAGTAAACCATTAATTAAGGTGGTGGGAGTGAGTCCCAATACGTCATAGGTTTTCGATTAAACTAACATACACAAAGGGGTGAAACCATACCATGCGGTTTCAGTTAGTTTTGTTATACAAAATGGCAGTAATAGCTTAGTCTATCACAACGGTCCAACCCATCTTGTCCTCAACAAGACCCATTTGAATGCTTGTCAAGGCAGAATACAGTTGCCGGGCAATTGACTGGCCTCCAATTTTGTATTCCACCCTGCACATGGATATCAAATGTCAATGCATGATACATCATGATTAAAAAAAAACAGAGAACGAGAAACATGCCCGCATACAAAAAGATGGACATCAAGACATGATAGTGAAAAGGGCATGGTACTTAATATTTTTCCTTATTAAATGGTAGCATGACTTGAAACTCGCAGCCTTGTGGTTGCCACAGTGAAAACCTTCCATCTGCTCCACGGGCTCTTCACATGGTAAAAGTTATTAAGAGTACAATAGTGCGAGCTCCAAATTTCAGTTAATTTGGATACTTTGCTGTAATGGATATATTTCCAGTCAGCTGTATTTAAGCTTTTAGAAGTTGAAAGCACATCCAGTGAAATATTATTCTCCAGCACCACTAGACATATATATGAACAGCAATTATTGGTATCGATATTGAGAAAGAAAACATCAGAAAAACAGCACCCAACATAGATGCTTCTGGATTTCCATGGCATTTCAAACAAAGCTACGTTGTCCCAAAATATTCACACTGCCAAGGGTTTGAGGGACAATAAAACACAGGGAAACCACCCCACAGTTGTCATATGAAATGGCAGCATGTGATGCTGTTTCTTTCTTTAAAGCATTAGCCAATAATATTTACGTAGTTGAAGTGGCTCCAGATTCAGTTGCTGCAGTCTAGCTAGCTTTGATCTCGAATTTTTCATTCATACATCAAGATTTTGATATCTGTCCATTAACTTCTGGTGATTCAATTTTTTTCCTAAGCAATGCTGAACTCCCGCCAAGAGAAGAATGTGTTCTATGAATGGAAATAGAGGTTTAGATAGTCATACTAGAAAAGGTGATCCAATGATTTAGAATCCAATGAAATATTTACTGTTTTAACTCTCACTTCAAGCAAATATGGGATAAAACAACTCATCCCATTGTAGTTGCATATACAAGCAAAAACCCCACAAAGCAGAGAGGTAGATGTTCCTAGCAGAACTTAGATACCTCATTGATATTCCAACTCATTACAGATTAACAACTTTGCCTTTCAATATAATGTGGAAATGGAATGTATAAATATCAGTAGCAAGTGGATCTAATCTGGAGTAACGATTGATGAAATATTGGTGGCAATTTCTATTTTGGCAATGCAACCATAATCAGGCTGTATCTTGTCATTTTGATTGTCAGGTGATTATTATAAACATGACATGGTTATTAACAAAATTTCCAGGCCATTCAACCATAATCAGGCTATATCTTGTCATGACAATGAGATCACTGAAACTGGTAAGTGATTGCCACAACTCTCGTGAGATAATAGGACTTCATTGTTAAAGGTAAATGTAAACTTGAACGAAAAATGTGTTCAGGCGCAATACTTTTTACGAACAAAAAATATGCATGTCATCCAAGTTGTTGCCAGGTAAAAGCATTTAACGTACATAATATTAACAGTAGACAAAGACAAACTAGATAAATAATGACTACTTACTGTTTTCCATGATACGTTATACTTCCTACAGGAGCAACAACCACTGCAGTTCCTGTGCAGAAAACTTCATCCACATCAAGCAACTCTTCTACAGGTACAGGACGTTCCTCAACCTGATGAAAATTTGCAATCACAATTTGAAATATTCCAATGACTTATTTAATAAATTTGAAATACGTTTCAGTAGGATCTCAGACCCCATTGAGCTACCACTTATTCCAAAACCAATTGGTGATGGGAAACGGCACAACGATGATTTTTTATGGTTTGTTATTGTGTTAGGAAGGCATTCGAGCATCACTCCACCATCGGTGCACACGAGGGTTGTACCAGCGATCTAAAAATCCCCCCCACCCCCGAGAGGAGACTCGAACCCCCCAACCTTACCAGGCTCTGATACCACACTTGTAAGATCTCAAACCCCATTGAGCTACCACTTATCCCAAAACCAATTGGTGATGGGAAACGGCACAACAATAGTTTTATGCTCTGTTGGTTGTGTTAGGAAGGCATTCGAGCATCGCTCCATCACAGGCGCACATGAGGATTGTACCAAGGACCTAACAATTTCTTTTGGAAAGAGATAGTCACCCATATGATGTATGTATGAATACTTACGCGTGCATATGTATGAACAAAGTTCCCATAGTAGCTAAGGCATTTGGGACAATAATCGTGATACAAAAAGAATTTATATGTTAAAAGGATATACTAGTTTCTATCCTTTTAACTTGTTAATTTTAATTTTATCTAAGTCCATAAATAATTCGAATAAATGAAAACAAAGAAGAGTAGTTACCTGGTAGCCATACTCAGAAGCCATTTCAATGATGCTTTTCCGCGTAATTCCAGCCAGAATTGTTCCATCTATAGATGGAGTTGATATAACACTATCCTGCAAGTGGTAGAACATGTATAGCATAAGAATGGTACAGAAATTGAAGTAAATGATAAGAAATTGTATGAACACTGGAGATGAGGGATTTGAAAAAAGAGCATTATGAGAATAGAAGGCAAAAGAAGATCAGGTATTCCATAAAAATGGCTGCTTGCCACTGCCAGCATACAGCAGATAGTTGCTTCATTGAATTTTTCTACTAAAGTCATGATCTGGTTTTTCCCTACCCTTTTTGTCTACACAGTATCTTCACAAAATTCACATAAAAAATGAAGCAAACCAAAGAACAAAGAAACAGAAACCCTAAGAAAGATTTACAGAAACCCACATATAGTTCAAATTATAAACTTGGACCTTGCTAGTTTCTCTTTAACTAAAATCCATTTTCATGATCTTGTACTCCAAAGATTTCTTCACACAATAAGTGATGCTTAACTGTTTATGATTCCAAGAAGAATGTGTCGCTGTAGCTTGTAGAACATAAACTCAATTCTTTTTCTAGTTTCCAGTTTACTATTTCTATTAGTTTGACATATTTCTATATATCTAAATGCAGCTCTAAGAATTCATAGTTGGGAATTAGGATAAGAACCACAAAGTAGTTGATAACAATGCCATCAATAACTTTATACATACTACAGACATGCTCGCCTATTATATTTGCCAGAATTGGAGTGTGTTAACTTTGCTGTCCATTTTATTTACAAAGACAGAAACAAACACAAATACAAAATATCCAAGACAATTCCCAACTTAGGAAAAGAATCATCATAACCTCAAAGACCATATTGTCTGCCAAGGAGCTAGAATGTCCCAAGAAGTCTCCAACACCTCCCCTTTCTGCATATTGCATCTTTTATCTACTTACTAATAAATTAACTAACTGATAAAAATAAAAATAAAAAGTCTGAAGCTTATAGATATTCTTTGGATCAGTAACATAAATTACATAGGAGAAAATAAGAGGATTATAAAAGAGAGAATCTGTATAGAGGACAAAGATGTCAAAGGACTTGCGTTGCTTTTAGACAATTATTATTGTTTTATGATTATCGGTGATTCAAGGAATGCGATACCATGGGTGGCAGAAAAACTTAAGAGAGTATGAAGGTTGGCATTAATGATCAATGAAATTAAAAAAAAAAAAAAGAAAATTTGCCACAGTATGTAATGCAGATGCAGATGGCCAAGTTAAATCAACGGCGTCAAAAGATACGTTGTGGAGAAGCAGATAGTGATTTTTTTAAAGATTTCTCTCAACTAAAATGAGTAGATGAAAAGAAGACAAATGCAACCTAAGAACCCAATCTTTCATCTCAGATTAAGGTTATTGATTACTTGGTCTTTGGTAGCCATGGATAACATCTAGTTTATTTATATTTGTGAAAAGAACATGGTATCAAAGTTGAGTTTTTTATATAGCTACTTATTTTAATTTCCTTTCCTCAGGCAAATCTGGTTTGCTTAGAAACTAATAGTTGCATTCTACATTCTCAACTGCAGCAAGGAATAGAACGTAGAAACATTATACAGAAAAAGCAGTAAAATAGTCAGCAATGTTTTCAAGTCAGTAAAGATTCACACAGGGATACAAAAAATAAAACCCATAACAAATTCACCAAGGGTAATTATTGATACCTTCACAACAAAAATATTACAAGAAGAGACCTCCTCCAAATTTCTTTTATTTACAGAATCAAGAAATATGACATCAGAATATCCTTTCGTCTTAGCTAGAGTCTGCGCCTTCAAAACCTAATGATAGGGGAAAAATGGAAAAATTAAGATGCAGTAACACTTGCATAAGCTATAACAAAAGTCACTTATTCCTTCTGTTGTTCTACTTCTAAAACTAAAACAAATCGCAGTTAATGAAAATACCATTTGTAAAAAAATTTCAACTTAAAATTGAAAAAAAGTGAAAAAATACTAGGGATAGAAGCAGCTATGAAATGCCCAAAGGACTCAAAATGAAAAAAAAAAAAAAAAAAAAAAAGAAGTTCAGTATGGGTAGAGGACATATGCCCATTCAAATCCAGGTCCAGGTTCAGGACCACTTCATGAACCCCAAATAAAACCCAGGGGTCTGCGTCTGGTTCCATGTGTGTATCATACCCTAGGAGCCAAATAACTGATCACACCACCTCATATTTTGCATGTACTTAAATTTATTTATTTATTTATTTTTTTGCCAAATACATGCATTTAATGATAGGGCACATTAAGTATATTATATAGTTATTAGGGTCTCAGGTCCACACGCTTTATTTGGGTCCATATTCAAGTTTGAGTCTTGAAGTTAGATTCAGGTACAGGTACCAGTCCTCTAACCTGAACTGAGTTCGGGTTTTGGTACACTATGGACCCAACCAGAACTTGAACTGCCATCTAAGGTGAAAGAAGTCATAACAACACACCAGTTATGAGCAAAATGGCAAAAAATGATAGGAAACATTTATCATGAATGAAAGAAAGAAACAAAACCATCTAAGAATGCAGAATAAAGAAATTTTGATTTAACATAAAATAAATGTAATTCCTGACTATATACTAGATGCAGTGAAAAAGACGAACTCAAGAGAAAATTGAGATATTCTATATTTAAAATTCAAAAATAAGGTTGCAGCCATTGCGGCAAAAGTTTCCGACCGGTGCATAGTTGCCAATTGATTTCACTCCTCCAGTCCCACCCGGAGTGGCACGATGATAATCATCCTCAACGAGCAAGTTAAGAGGCGCCCTGCCCTCCTACATTTAGGAAAAAAAAAGAAAAAAATCAATCACCAATATCACCTTTGATCAAAAGCAGAGGCAACTTCATAATTTGAGCTGAAAAGGAAAACAACACTCAAAACATATAAAAATCACCCCACACCCAGTGCATAGGTCATAAGTGAGCTATTTTCTCCTGCGGAGGTCCGTAAGGCCAGCGGGAGCATGAAATTACCTGCCAGCCCTTAATGCAAGGGAGCCCATCTCTGCATTAACGGCACAGATGGGGCTCTGACATGCGGACACCTCCAGGAGAGTTATGGGTGCATTTGGATGACCTAGAAACGATATCACTAATACATTACCAGTTTTCCTACTGCCCCCAAAGGCCAAAGCCACCTTCCATTTAGCCTTACATTACCAGTTTTCCTACTGCCCCCAAAGGCCAAAGCCACCTTCCATTTAGGCTTACATCCCAACAAACCCCTGAATTTAATTTTGCCAAAACACAAACAAAATGGGTGGAGAAGAATAACCATCCGAGCTTTCTTGTAATAAAAATTCAAAGACTAGTACAATCCCGATTCATATGAAACTAACCTTAACAACATGATAAAACAGAAGAGAACCCCACCTTGAAATAGTTGCCAACAGGAGAAGCATAAATCAGGAATGTGTAGTCAGGTGCGGGGGCCAAACCCAGAATTGGGCCACTTCCAATCAACAAGGGTCGAACATACAACGACCCTTTCCCCGGTGGGGGTACCTGAAAAAACATTTCTAATCAATTCAACCAAAACACATGCCCAACAACAAGAAAATTCCATCTCAGATGCCATTCAGAGAATCAAAGAATTCAAGAAAACGTAGGGGAAGGAAGCAAAAGCAAATAAATACCCAGCGCCTGTTGGCAAGGACTGTTTGCTTCACGGCGTTGACGAATTGTTCAGTGGAGGGTGCTGGCATGCACATTCTCTCAGCGCCCATCTGCATTCGCAGAGCATTTTGCTCTGGGCGGAAGAGCAATAGACGCCCATCCTCTTTCCTGTAAGTTTTGAGCCCTTCAAATAGTCCCTGTTTCAAATTCCATTTGCCTCTTTTTGCTTAATAGAGGAACAAACTAGGTTTGTCTGATTGATTGGAAAATGGGGTCCACTATCCATCCATCATGGCCACCCCAACCCATAAAATCAAGAGGACTCATTATCACAGTCTCCCCCTGACCCTGTATTGGGTAGGCCAAATTTTGGGCTTCGGGTGCACTGTCAGATTGATAATGTGTGAACCCATCTTTCTTTTTCTGATTATGGTTATTTTAGAGTCCAAATCCCCTAATACCCACATGCCGGAAAATTTCATGGGGCTCACATCATTATTATAATGCGGACCCATTAATGGACTGTTCAAGATTAATCTCATCCCCTTGGGGGCTGTATGTTAAAATTTCAGTCCAATGAGAGTGGATCCCACCGTCCGATCGAGCATGTGGTAGAAACCATGAACAGTGTTGTCTTGGTGTTAATAATATTTTCATCGAATGCTCAACCAGATAGTGGAACCCACTTTTATCGAATTGAGATTTGAGGGTGTATCTCTACAGGAGATGATGGGATTCGATTCATTTCAAACGTTCTGGATTATAACTACATGCTCCTGGTGATGGTGTTCCCAGGATGTGTTACACGATTTATTATCTGAGTGAAATCTGTTCCACTCCAACTTTTGCTAGAGAGAGAAGCAAATAAAAGATATACCAAGCATGGCAAGGAGGGAAAGGTTATAGTGGAACAGCTAAGTTTCAAGTTGCAGCAGGTTTCCAACTTTTAAATTGCATGATCAGGTTTTACTAACCTGTCCATAGTTCAAGACTCCAGCTGATGGGCTCAACTCAACGTTCCCGTAACGATTGAGTTCCCCTCGTGAGAACTTCTCATCTCCGGAACAATGCATAATATACATGTAATCAGTTGGCGTAAGACTAAATCCAAGCTCATCCCAGTTAACATTTGCATAGTCCCTGATACATTCCAATTCATAATATACATGTATATCAGTTGGCATAAGACCAAATCCAAGCTCATCCCAGTTAACTTGTCCCTGATACATTCCACTAAATGCAGTTAGTTTTCTTAATACAATTCGCATTATTAAACCTTGTATCTATGAAATCAAAGGAAACAGATGATGAGAAAGAAAAAAAAAAAAAAAAAAAAAAAAAAAAAAACAAGAGAAAAGATAGCATGACCATGATCCCACAAGATGATGTCTAAATTCCTTTGTGGGTCAAAACACATCAAATGCAGTTTCTCCCACTCTTTTGGAGGAATTATTTGAACAATTGTCATACATATGTGGCTTGGTCCTTCTAGTGAAAAACTTTAGGATAAAATCATTCACTAAACATTCATCAAGGAGATATTCAAGTGCAAATCTCCATGATTGAACTACAAATCCATTGTCTACAACAGGGCCTTTGGACAGGGACATTCTACAGAAACAAACATTGCCCATCCATTCAGACAAGATACTAGAAGCAAGAAGATTGTTTTCGTAAGAGTATTTAGAGATGCGGTTGACTGAAAATGAGAATGATATTGATTATTCTTCCATGTATTATTCTAGTGCAGGATTGAAATGCATCTCGTTGCTCTCCTACTCAAGCATGGCAAGGATTTCTTTAGGCGGATCCACCAAACCATAGATTTCTTTTTTTACTTCTGAGAAGTAAAACTCGCATATGAATTCATGATCTATAATCTCCTATGCCTCTTCCTCGCATAGAATTAATTGGGTCTACATTATTGTAGTCCTACCTGTTGGCATCTGTGGCTGTTTCACAGGCATGTTGCAGAGATGTTGCAGCTTGAGAAGTGTACAATGAGTAATTTCCAAACTGAGAAAAAGTACATGCAGATTATATTAAATCAGCACCTATCTGCCATTCAAAAACCATATATCTTATCTCATAATTCTTAATCAACAACAACCTAAGGAAGCAGTAATATCTCAAATAATTCTTAGTTGACAACAAAGGGAGCAGTATAATATTAGCGTATCTCAACAGAACTAATGTGTGATCAATTCTATAAAATAAAAAAAATCAGCTCCAGTACTTTTTCAAGATGAAACATGAGCAAACAGGTTTACCCAATTGTTTGTTTAGATCTTTGTATACAAAGCGCAGGGAACTCATTTGACATATAAAAGATAGGCTTTATGCATTTTGATAACCTGAGCACATTCAAGTCACAATTGTTTTGTTCTTTTTCTTAACCAATTACAAGTAAACAGAGTTTTTCAAGTTGCAGGCAACTGAGTTCCAAGGATCCCAATGGGGCCTAAGGGTGAGCTTTTCCACAGGATCTATGGAACTTCTGTGTTTAACCTAACCTAAACTGAAGCTGATCATCATGATGTGGGGTGGACTCAGAAACATCCATTCCCTGATCGGAATTGAATTATTGAATCTGAGTCGCAAAGTGATCTCAAACCAAGGTTTGGAGGAAACCAAATAACTTAGAAATTCCTCACTGCCCCACGATGTCATTTGGTGGTTCTAGAGATGGTCCGGACTCCAGATCCATACAGAATAAACTTATTTCTGGAACTCACTCTTTCCTAGTGTGTCCTTCATTCTTCTATGTATATCTGAATGATTATAGTAGTCCAAACTGAGTATGGTCTTTAAAATCACTCCCCAGTGACCTTAAATTAGCAGCTACCTGCAACTGAAATCCCTTTTGTGTGTCATGTGAATGTCCCCACTAAAATTCCCCTCATTTCTCTTCAATGGCAATATGTGTTGAGGCAGCCACTCAGCTTTATGTTTTACCTTACCGAAAAATCCCCTCCCCACTCAATACAGCAATTCCAGCTGCTGTTTTTTGCGTATGACTTAATATATTAAACAAGGCAAATATTCCTTTTTAAACCTTTGTCATCAGTATTCAGCAATTGTGATATTTTATTAATACAAGTTTAAGCATACATGAGTTACAAAAAGACTAAATGGCCCTCAATTAGATAAATAATCAAAGAAACTGATCTTACTTCAACGAGCGTAGAAGTCCCACTGACTCTGAGCATGCATATTACAGATCTAATATAAATAACCAAAATATTTTATTTTGCAATTCTATAACCCAGAAAAGAGTCGATTGATCATTGCAAGTTCGGGCACATTAAACCAATGCTTCATGACATTTACCTGGAGGAGATGTAAAAGGCCACGGCATATACTAAGACCCTTGGCCATCATGTTTTTGAAATCAGGACAGCCTCCGAGATTGCGAATGACCATCAACAGCCAGGCATTTCTCACCCAGCACAGGGGTCATATGGAATGGACACCTTCTCTGCTACTATGCCTTGATCTAGAGCTGGGTCTTTTGGTTAGTCTGTATATATTTTGTCTAGGTCTGTGGTTTGCGGTCTTTAGTCTCTTGTCTGTATAGATGACTATGTCCATGTCTATGTTTATGTCCCTGAGTATGTCTGTCCTGTCTTCTTTTGTAATCAGTTTCTTTTAGTACTGAGAGAGAGCAGTCATGGGTACATCTATCCACTACCATAAATAATTATTCCTTCAATGATACAAGAACCAGAGGAAGGTCTTTTTTTCTTTTTTTTTTTTTTATGTTATAGAAACAAAGGAAGTTATTAAATCAGAATATTATGGTTCTCCCTTCTCATTGACAATTCAATGATGTAAGAAACAGAGGAAGGTTTTTTCTTTCTTTCTTTTCTTTTTCATTTTTCCTATAAAAACAGAGGAAGATACTGAATACTGTCATAAAAAACATTCATAGTGGTTAGCTAAAGAAGAACATGGAACTGAAAACTCAGAAGTTAATAGTTTATAGATCAATCAAGATCAACCATTCGAAAGGGGATGGAATCCAGAAAAGGGGTTAGGAGGCATTTTGATCAGGACCAAGGCGCCTGGTGATGCGAAAACACACAAGCAGCCCCTTGTATAGGATTAAGCAGTTTATACAAATACATCAACTGAGGTCGACTGTCCTAACTTCCAATGTTTGGGTTTCACAAATATGAACCTTTGAATTCCAATCTTCTTTGCTTAGCCAAGAATTCAATAAAGAATTTCGACCGGATGGTGAAGAACTAGTGTGAAATTACTATAAAAGCTACATTTTAAAATCCAGTGATAATATTATGTCATGAAAACAGATCAAGTTCAGATATAACCAACCAAAGATTCCTGAAAAGGATGAGTATCCTGTCTACAGATGTGAATACCATGTACTATGAAATCAATTAGCTAACAACTTTCTATCAATCCAAACCGAAAAAACAAAGAAATAAATCAAAGAGATGACAATTCCAATTCAAGGTTACTAGCAACGAAGGAAAGTAATTAAAATAAGAAGGCAACTAGTGAAAGAAAGACAAGACAATAATACATCATAAATAGAACAACTGATGAGGTGAAGACATTCACATATGTCCCCCCTTGTTTATCAGGGTAGGGTAGGAAGGAGAGCCATATTTTAATTCATCCACACTTAAGAGACAAGAAAAAGAAACCAACCAATTCATAGTTTATACAAGATCAAATCTTCCTACTTCCATCTTTTGGGTTTCATAAAGATCAACCTTTGAATTACAATCTTCTGGGCTTAGCGAAGAATTCGTTATATAAACTCTGCTGGATGGTGAAGAATTGGCACTAGGTTATTATAAAAGGTACTTCACAAGTACCAGCCATAATAACATGCATGAGAACAAATCAAATTAACATAGAACCAATGAAAAGATTGCCAAAAACGAAGAGTATTTTGCATACAGATGTGCATACCATCAACAATGAAATCAATTAACAAACAACCTTTTATCAATCCAAAATGAAAGAACAAAGAAAACCATTTAAGAAAAAAATACAAGCAAAAGGAAAACAAGACAATAATACACATGATGAATAGAATAACTGACCCTGGAGAAACAAAATCTTCCAAGAAAGTTTTGGGCAGAGTTGCAATGGAAAAGACGCCTCAGAAGCATGGCCGCTGCTCCTTTCTCACCTCCCTCTCTCTCTCTCTCTCTGTAGGTTCTTTTATATCCCACCCAAATTCAAGTTCTTCAAGGAAGAAGGGAGAGACAGAAGGAGTGAATCTTATAGTATTAAACCCATGTAGAGAAAAACCAGTTACGTATCACAGAGATTACAATGGTCGTAAGAGAGAGACAGTTATGTAGGGAATCAAACGATTGATTGATTGATTGATTGAAAACGTACGACCAAATTGGAATCCGATTGAGAGCACCGAAGACATTGATACGAGAGTTAATAGTTAGTGTCTTTTTTAAGTGAGTACAGAAGAGGATAGAGGAGAGCCGTTGGTTTGTAGCCTGCTATATATGAGAGACTCTTCCCACGTAGTCCGGATTACGAGGGAACGGATGGAATTCGAGATGAATAATTACGTCTCCGGTTCAAAAGGCTGTGCTGGAATTCAACGTGAGTTATCACGTTAGAAAGATCCTTTGTTTTTTTTATCTTCGGAGTCGTTTAATAGGGCTTACGGCGGAGTTTGTACGTCGTTCGTATTTTTACTTTCTGATTTTGTCCTGTAAAAAATAAGAAACAATCTATTTGGTTCCTTTCCAGAAAGAAAAAGTTGTCTCTCCATTGGAAGTTTTGGGTGGTTGTGGGACACCGGCGGGTCGGGTTAAACTAGTGACTTGCTTTTTTTGTCTATTGTTTTCTTTGCTTTTTAAGGTTTATATGACTCTATTTATTAAAAGTATGTTTAGTAGGTTTCTAGGCAGATATAAGTTTAGATATTTTGACCCAATGAAATTTGGGGTGGATTTAGATTTTGATGGTCATAGTTTTTCAGCGACAAGTAAAACACATATCTCAAGCTCAAAATATAAAATATAAGCATTTCATTATAGAGAATCCAAAAATTCTCAGCTGTGGAACCTATCTTAAGCTAATCTAATCTTCTCATGCATATTAACACCCCGTGAATTGTCAAAAGTACAAATTTAATACTTTTCCAATTTCTACTCACCTTAGATTGAAATCTTAAGAAAATGATTCTTTTCTTTTGAAACCATTAAACTTTAAGGTCATAGGCAAAGGGATTAGGATGATTTAATATGATTGAAGTTTTGCAAATAGGTAGGTCTTATCAGGAACTTTCCAACCAATGGCATTCAATGCTGCTCATACATTATAGTGGGCCCTACTCCAAAGGGCCTTCTCTGAATGGTGGCATCCACAATCATGTAACAGATGGAAGATATATACCCATGAACTCACTAGTCAATTCGTACTATCTCTTTCCTTATTGGCTTATCTTTGGTCTCTACTTTGTTTTATAGCAAAGAGTGGCGTAAATTTCCCAACAAAAACTCTAGTGTCCTGAACTTTGGTGATAGGGGGCCTGAAAGCAAAATGGATTCGATTCCGTGGTATTTTGTCTGTCTTTTGTCTGTTTCTAGGTTTTGCAATAGGTCTGATCCATAAACTCTACTTGAGACAACCCATAGGTCTGTTTCCGTGGGGTCTTAAGTGCCCCATTATGTTTGGTAGATAATAACAATTAACAGGGAATTCGTTGGATTCCATTCCAACCCCTTTGAATAATAGTACAAAGGCAATAAATGGACATCCATTCATGGATAAAGGCAATAAATGGACATCCATTCATGGATAAAGGCCTCGGTCATTTTCTCAGGAGATAAATCCCATCTACAGTGGGGTGCACCAGCAGCATGAGATTTAATGACAGCATGGGGTGGATAGACCAGAACATGAATTAGAGCCGCGCTCAATGCCAGTCTATCCAAATCATTTTTAGCCATTAATTTCAGTGGCCAGAAAGTTTAATGGCCAAAAAATAATGCCATTTATAATGATAAAATCCAGCTGCGACTAGCATCAAAATCAGTGCCGAATTGTCATCATTGCTCACTGAAGAGGGTAGATTTGCTGAAGAGATTGGATTGATCATAGGTGGGACCTCTGTAACGACTAGGGGGCCTCCAAAGGCAGCATACGGGACATTTACCTCATTGATAAAAGGCATGCATATCGGAAGAAAAGCTAACTTTTCATTAATTTAGGCTTATCACTAATCTTTTTCATTGAAAGCCAAATCCACTAAGTCAATTTGCTTTCAGTGGATAAGGATGTGAAACCTTTCCTGTGATGTGAACAGTGAGCCTCAATTATGCTAAAACTGTAATCGAGACATATCAGAGATTGTTTGCTCTGAGAATATGGCATTTTTGGGTGAGCTTTATTGCTTCAAGTTGATGGAACTCGCAGGGAACGTAGGTTTATCAGGAGGCCCACATAGATGGTAAGTTTTATGAGGGGTGTCTCTGTCGAATGTGATGACAGAAACTATGAATTACAAGTCAACACAGCACAGCGTCCAGTGGAAGGAATGCGTGAGCCTTCCATACTCTTTCGTTCCAGTGCACTTGGGAAAAAAAAAATGCGATACCGACTGCGTTGTGTTAGGATATATCCTCCTTGATTGTACGTCATGATGTGATATTTTCATCCCCTATGTGATTGCGATACATTTAGGTTTAATATAATCCCAAAACTTTGTGTAGATCCTCTCCATCAAGGACTTATATAATCCTAAGGACCTGTTTGGATGTATGGTGAATTGAAGTATGGTGAGGTGAAGCATCAAATCAAGAGAGAATAAAATATAAGGTTTTATGATGGTGTTTTGTTTTTAGTTGTTTGGTATGGAATCTTTTTAACTTTTTATATAGAAAAATGGAGCTTTTTTGTCTTTTAGTGGAGAAAGGAAGTTGCTTTTTTGACTTTTTTTGGAAAAGATGGAGGGAATTTTGAAATTGTGTACTTTTGATATGACCTATTGTCTTTTCTTGTCTGAATAATGGAGGCTTTACCTCACCTCACCACATAGCCAAACATGCCCTAAAGCTTTTTAAAACCCGAGTTGCTCAAAAATGAGTGCACTCATGGTGTATGGGATGTCCTCAAATTTTGCAATCTAAAAAGAGCCCCCCACCCAAAAAAAAAAAGATTGATTTGATCATGTTATTCATCTTATAGCCAATCTTATAGTGGGTCCATCTACAATTGAATAAAGATTTTGGATAATCATACATGGTGAGAGCATGCATTTTGAGTGCTCGGACTTTCAACTGGTGAGACCTACAATGGAGTTTCACTCCTTTAATTTAGAAAATCCAAACTCTTATGTCTTACTCAAACGGCTTTCGTTTTTTATTCACTGGGCTACCAAAAAAAAGAAGTGTCTCACTCAATGGACCCGTGAGCGGGAATAGTAGGTTTTAAAGGGTGTTTTGGGTTTCAAAGAAAGGTTACACAACTAGTGATAGACTATACTTACTGTTTTTTTTTGGCGGGGGATAGACTATACTTACGTATCACGATTAAGGGTATTTTCATTAAAAGCTGAAGCACTCTATCAGTGTTTTTAAAATTCCTTAATTTCCATATATTTTAAGAGTTTAAACTTAATTTTTTTGTAAAAATGACCCAAAGAAAGGGGGTGTGCGTGTGTGTGTATATATATATAGGGTAATATTCAAGTGAGAACTAGTTCTCACATATTATGTGGGAATTTTTTTGTGGAGCCCAATTGTGGGCCCTATTTGGGGATGGGACTAAGGGGGATGGAAAGATCTATGTGAGACCACCCCATGTATCAAGTTTGACCCCAAACCCATGCCCCTAACCCCTTCATCCGTGGCCCACAAGTTTAATGGCTTCATATTCAAAAAAATATTCAACCCTCGATCCAATGGTTCAGTCCATTTGGATGTGTGCCAATCTTTGTGATTAGTGACTATCAAGGGGTTTCCTATTGGTTGCTAGGTTTGGATGGGTTGTTGGTTGGGCCCCACAAAAAAGTTCTCATATAATATGTGAGAACTAGTTCTCACTTGAATATTTCCCATATATATATATATATATATATATGGGAGATATGTCTCACAAAAAAGTTGTTGGCATTGGATATGGATGTAAGGGCCCCACCTAATCTCTCATTTAAGGTGAGAGATATCTCTCATAGGAGCATCTCCCTATATATATATATATATATATATATATATAATGATATAAAAGTATATCTTTTTCACCCACCTGACAAAAACAAATTCTCAAAATGATATGCAAAAAATCCCGCAAAAAAATTGTGCACATTAATATAAGATAAGATCATTCTAGTTTTTTCCATACAATCAATTACTGTTTATTTTTTTAACATGATGTTTAATGTACAAACTCCCCTATCTAGCTAGTTGTCTGATGGGATTAATGGTCCACCAACGCATCACATATCCTCTAGTGAGGCAAAAAGAGTCTATAACTTCAATGTATTTCTGGTCAAGACGACGTAGGTAAATGATCAAAAGTCTTAGTGCATTGGTTGATAATTATTGAGAAACGTTCATGTCCGAGGAATCAAATAACTTAAACCTTCTTTACCCCGACCTAATACAAAGCCAGCTTCCTAATGAACATTGCCTTAATTCTATTTTTATTTTTATTTTTTTATCGGTAAAGAAAGATTTCATTCAAAAAAAAAAAAAAAAAAAAAAACAGAAAGGGATGTATAGAAGAAGTGCACTACTTCCAACCTTACTAACAAAAGCACACTCATCCAAAAAAGCAACCTATCAACCATGAACGTTGCCTTTATAGCATGGCCCGGAAAGTACAGACAGTGTTTAAATATTACTTTATTTGGAGTAAAACATATAATCATATATTTAAAACAAAAATCAGGTATTTAAGCCCTAATTGAGTTAAAATTGATAAGTGCCTGTACATGTTGTGAAAGTATGTAATATGTTCAGATTAGGTTTAGATGGAAGAAAAATGGTCATTCAGAGCCAATTAAGGTAGTTAAATATAATTTTGTTTTTACGTGATATATTTCTTATTTTCTAGGAATGACTTTTTTTTTAAATATTTGAATGCAGCATTTCTTCAAAAACTAATCAGATATTGGAGGAGGCTAAAAATGAATTCAAAAAATATATCTCTGGGCAAGCTTGATGTGATTCAATCCACTTGATGCTAGTACTCTACAGAATATTTAATATTTTTAACAGGGCCACATGGTCTTGATATAATGGAATGGAGCTCTTTGAGTTATTATGAATTTTTTGTGACCTCAATTATTTTTCTCAGTTTTAAAGGATTTATTTTTTAAAAGTTTTTCCTAAATTCTTTAGTTAATATATTTACGTAATCTATATATCTATATACCCTTAATAAAAGAGAAAAAGTTGTACTGCTTTCACCTCCTTAACAAATTCTCTCCACACCCATGGCCCACTTGGCTGACATACTCTTAGATCAACTTTCACTAGCAACAGACGTCTGTATGGGTGTGTGAGCCCACTGGATTCATGCAAGATGTTCTTTTTTTTTTTAAAACATCTGCCCATCCTTAAGATGGCAGGGTACAGAGATTGTTGACAGTTGCCCATTCCTATGTCCTCTCGTGGGGCCCGCATGGGATGGATGCCACTTGCCAGTTTCATGCTTCGAAGGTTGCCCTTGCATGTTCTCAACTCTCCCTCTCCCACCGCCTTAAATCTGCCAAATCCTGTACATCACCGCCACGATGGCCACTTGATTGTGGGGTCCACTGGATGCAAGTGTTTATGTTCTCTCTTACATACGTTCATGGGCCAGCTGCCCTGTTAGATGCAGTCTCTCCACTTCATTCCCCTTTCCGTTCTTCCCTGCACCTCGCTAAGAATGGGAAAACCATATCCATGGGAAATCAGATTCATGTGAAGGACGCTCAAATCAAGAATCCTGTGCCACGGCTCCAAAAGGACCTGCCCAGGTTCGAAATGTCTTCTATGTTAGGCTTTTTTTTTTTTTTTTTGGTGCCTGCCAAATGCCAAAGGTAAATTCCCTTTTCACTTTGTAATTTTGATTTATTCCTTGTTCAATGTCAAATTACTGTTAGATTAATGTGTTATTGCTGATTCACTTTGTTAGAAAAATCTCAGAGAACAATGATGGGAATAGAAAGAAGAAACAACATCATTGGTGGGATATGAGAGACAAAATAAGGATTCAAACTAAACAAGTTTTTTGTGATATCTAGTGATCCTATTCACATACTTATAAATCTTAGTTCATTCATTGAATATATTTGTTTCTACATATCGCATCTTTCAATAAAAGGAAGAAGAACCAAAACAGTGCTTGAAGGCTTAAGGGCCAAAAATAAACCAAAATCCCAGTCCACTAATATAACGACTGCTTTGAAACTATGTTTTAAAACCATGGCTCTGATACTAAGCTTCCCAATATAAGATGTGATGGAAATAAATCCACCCTGCCTGAGTTTGGGGCTTCCACTTGTAACCTTTTATTATCATTTCACCATTTACCTCTATAGAAGAACATACGAAAATTAAAAATGTTAGAACCAGTTTGCAGCAGAGTCATTAGAAGCAAGCTTCAAGGACAAATTAAGAAGAATAGAAGATGACAACTTACAAGTTAATTAAATTCTGTAAATTAGTGTGTGTGTGTGTGTGTGTGTGTTTTGAATGAAAATCAAGAGCTTCAGATCCCTTCTTCTGTAAGTAAAGCATGGATTCTTCCTTTTTCCTTTGATGGGTCTCTCCTCTGGTTTTGCAATCTATCACGGACTATTTTAGATTTCGAAAGTTTAGGCATATTGATAGTCAATGAGGGTTCCACGGGAGTTTTATGGGTTAAACTCATCAATTAAATATTTTGATCTCTAATAAGATATTTCATCAAGGGGGACAACTATGAAAAAAAAATCAAGCAAAATTATTCAAAGTCACAGCAAAAAACACCGTAAAAAAAACATTGAAAAACCACAATAAAAAATAAGTTTATATAACATCATTCATAACTCTACAAAAAAGAAAAAAAAAGGTATTTCATGAGTCAGCTTTGACTTGATACAGAATAAGGACAACAGTTGGAACTACATGAATCTACCAAGCGAGACAAAGGAAAACAATAGAAGTATTGAATGAATACATCTATCATATATATTTATTTGGCTGCATATATATATAGCAAGGTGTAATGCTGAAATATGCAGACTTGAGGTGAAAATTTAGTGACTGGTTTCCAATGTAGTTTTATTGAGCTGTGAAGAGACTTAACTCATTGTTTGTGGGACATCTGTTGAAACATAAGAATTGTCAACAATATCTGAAAAAACATTGAAGTTTTCAGGATTAGCATTGTTAATTTTATAAAGCAAATACTAAATTTGATCAAGAAAACAGGTTTGTTAGAATTATTGAAGTTTGGATATGATTAATACATACTCAGTCATAATTACAAGGACAGGAGACAAAGACAGACCTGAATGCATCAAATTCTATTTTTATTCATTCTGTAAGAACTTACGTATCAATTAAACTTGTGACTTGTGATTCTTTAGGATTTTAGTTGATCCATCAATCTAATGCAATTAACAAATGAATCAGGTTAAGATTTAATCTATTTTTACTACTATTGTTGCAAACTTGAACGGAAACTAATCTAATTCGAGTAGACTGGTTGCCATATGGGAACAAAGAAACAATAGCAGGGATCAGTAAGAATTTCAGTATTTTCTATCCCCATGAATGTTTCTTTTTATCTTTTGTATCTCACATGAACACTCACTCTGTCTTGCACTTTTTTTCTTCTTTCTTTTTTTTTTCATTGACATTAACAATGTACTTTTTTTCTTTTTCTTTTTGAAAAAAAAAATTCTGGGTTGAAATAAGATTTTGTGGTAGCAAATCCAAGCAGGAATTGGTGCTTGTTTTTTAGAAAAAAATAGGGTGCAAAAGGAAGAAAAAGCAGGAATATGTTGGAGTTTGTTTTAAAGCCATGCTTTATATCTGTAAGGTTTACTTGAAAATACAGTTAACATGGTTGGGGAAGATTTGAATGTGACATTAAATTTTTGTTTACATAATTTCTTTAAAACATAGAATTAAAATGTTTTGGATTCTTGCTTCATTATAGTTACATTGCTATGTATATGATGGTTGCACATACAGAAGACATTGAGTGTGCAATGCATTCAGTAGTATTCAATTTTGCAGGCAAAGCCAGTGCAAGTTTAAAGACTTTAAAGGTAAAATGTTTGTTCAAGGCTATATACAGTCTTATAGTGTTCCTCACTCACTTCAAATGATAAAATGATTAACTTTCTTGTGCCTAACATAATTTTTTATAATTGGTTTTCTCATGTGCTATTGCTCAGTGCATCCGTCTTTCATTAATTCACAACTTGCAGAAACCGTTGATTTGTATACGCTTCATGTCTATATGTTTAGACACACACAATCCATTTTTAGCTATCAACAACAAATTGAAGCTGGTAGGCAAAATTTTACTTCATATGATCTTCGTCGTCTAATAAATCAAGTTGTCTGCTATTTGTTTCAACACTGGCACGTGCCGGGCTTGACTATTAAATTAAAAAAAAAATGTGAGGACTCAATTAACTCTTGAGGCCATTGGCTCTATTATTATTTTTTTTTTTTTTCACTTTTAAGAGCTGAGCATGGTGCATAGGGTTGACAATTGAAAGGCTTAACAAATGAAAATATATCTCGGACTCTAGTATTTTCGGAAGGGTCATTTGTCTTCTACAAATATGATAGTAAAATGAGATTTACATATATGTTACATACATTTCGCACGTGATACACACTACTATGTTTGTCAAAATCACAATTTTCACATGCGTAAATGACAACATCCAATGGTTTTAGATTTATTTATTGCTTTTATAGTTTTTTCACATGTTTCTCATAATCAATGAAGAATTAAGTTGGAAGACAAAACATCATGACATCTACCATTAACAAAAAAATATATTGTTTCCTAAAAAAGGAAGAATATTGAACAGTTTGGATCACGAATTGAGGCCCACAAAAGTGCAGAAAATTATATCTATAAGTTGAAAGTTTTCACAAATTACTCAAAATATATGAAGATTTAAGACGATGAGCTTCAACATCTTGAGGTTTATTATTCAATAGACAAAGTAAATGGTTTGGATTTCTAATGTGGAGCCGCACTAATGAGAAGAATAAATGTGATTAATGGACCCCACAAGAATGCAATCATCATGTAAGAACTAAGAAGTGTGCTGGCGCCTTTTTTTTTTTTTTTTTTTTTTGGAAGAGAGTACGTATGAATCACTTTCAACCCTATTTTGGTGGGTAAATGAAACCATTTATAAACTTTTGATACCCCATTTATACACTCCATGCATTAATGACCGCATATAAATCTGATAATGCATAATCATTAGGTAGGTAAATCATTTACCTATGTAAATAAATGCAAACAAACTACCTGATTTCTTGTTCAGATAATGTAAGACCCCACCCCGAGTTAATCAAGATTAACTCTAATTAATTGAAGTTAATACTAATTAATCACGTTTAATGAGGCTAATGATGGCTAATGACTAAGCTCGATGAGATTAGTCTCAAATGATTGAATTAAGCTTAATGAAATGATAATGAAGGGGATTGAATGGATTTAATGAGATTTTAGACTCAAACTAAGAGAATAAAGCCTTTTCCCGTAAATACGGATTTATACGTATTTTGTCGAATACGGAAACTCTTGATACCCACACGTGTATCTCGACGAGTACGTTAACTTTCATAATAGGCTCGAAGTCATCCGACGAGTATTGACTCAAGTGAGCCTCCATTTGACTCGAATTGAAAATAAGAAGGAAAGAGAGGGTCTAGTTGCAAAATGCCCTTATAAACATTGAAATGAACCCTTGGGTTCATTTCCACTTCATTTCCATTGTATTAGAAACCCTAGGCACCTCCCTTCCCCCATTTCTCCTTCTTCCTTCTTCTTCATGTAGAGTGGAGATTGAAGGCTTGTCAAGTGGTTGTAAAGAGGTTTCCTCTTTCCTCATCTTCTTCTTCAACTAGTCTTATTCTTTGGAGTGCTTGGAACTTGAAAGAGAAGCTCAAGAGCTCCCTACTCACATCACAAGTAAGTACTTAGGACTTTCAAGGATTTTTCCAAGTTATGATGAGTGGGTTAGACATGGTTTCTAGCCAATTAGCTCATAGGACTTGTGTTTTTGATGTTTTATGGAAATAGGGTTTGGATTTGGGGATTTCTCGTCTTAAAGTCAAGCTAGCAAAGGGGTTTCTTGCTAATAGGCTTTAAGAGGCAAGTATAAATGTTCATTTATGATTCAAATGCTAATCTATAAGTTTCCTTGAGTTATTAGAGATGGGTTCTCAAAACCCCTTTTCTTTCTTATGAAATGGAGATTAGGTTGAATGTGATTTGTATGGTTTTATGATGTGTTAATGATGGAATAGAAGTGCTAAATGTGTATTAAATGATGAATGAGGGGAGGATTGAAGATCCTTAAATGTGTATGCAAAGGGTAGTTGAAAGGAATGAATGAAGGAGTGAAGTTCGGAGTTCCAGAAATGGAGTTCTGGACAGTTCGCTCGAGCGACCCAGTTACTGTCTGACGCGAAAAAGTGTCCGCACGAGCGAACTTTAGGTGCGCTCGTGCGATGAATGTTCTGTTTGGGTCCGCTCGAGCGAACTGGGATCCGCTCGAGCGAACCTGATACTGGCCCAAACATGAAATTGTAAGCAAAAACTTGTCCAGTGGATTTTGATATTGTGGGTGGAAAATTTTTGGGGGCTAAATGCACATATTAAATGAAAATGTGATGTCCATCGAAAATAACACGTGCATTTAGTAACTAATAATTACACCCAGAATTTGTCTAAATTGGGATAGAGACAAGTAGGACCGTGAGTAAGTAATGATTCATCTAATCCCCCTTGAGTCTATAATGACTGAATACACTGAACCACCGAACAATGAATGAATACACTGAACCACCGAACAATGAATGAATACACTGAACCACTGAACAATGAATAAATGCAATGAATAAATGCAATGAATAATGATTAATCCTGCTGCAGCAGATGATTGGGGTGTTCCGGAGCTCCGTGGTGATGCCAGTGATCTCTGATCAAGACACTGGTAGATCCCACATATAGACTGAAAAGTCAATGAATTGATAAGCCATGTAAGGAAACTGAAACAATATTGAAGCCTCGGCCATGAATGGTTCGCCCTTCCGCCTTGTGCTTAATTGAATTGATTAAACGAAAGTGAAATAAAGCCAGGCCATGAACGGTTTGCCCTTCCGCCTTGTGCTTAAGTTTCTTCCGTTGGAAGACACGAAATAAAACGAAATGACACGAAATAAATGAAATGAATTGAATAATGCTTCTTTTGGAAAGACATTGAACTGAATGATAATAACACTATTGAAATTGAAAATTTAGCCATTGAGCATCAATGGGCTACACTGTACATGATATTGCATTAACCTAGATGTAATCGTCTAGAGTTGTTATATTGATAATGGACAAGTTTAGCATGTGTTATCATAAATGTGTTTATACATTGTTGAACCGTCGTGTTCATAGTGTTATTGATGGCATTACAGGCCCAGTTGCCCCTCCCGGTCTTGCAGAGGCCGCGCCGCGTGCGGAGGAGGCCCATCCGATACCTCCAGGAGGTTTAGCCGAGTGGGCGTAGTTCGGAGGGCGATGGTTTTGGATGTTTTGGATTATTTTGGGAATTGTTTTGGATAGATACTTTTGTATATCATTTTGAAATGTAATTAGACGTCCCCTGCATTGTATTGTGAATATGCAGTGGTGGACTTCATTGGATTATATTTTTGTATATGGGAACTTTACTTGTAATGTAAAGTCAATCATTGTCAATGTACGTATATGTTTCCGCAAAAATGTACATTTGACAGGTAAGTATGTTAGATCCCTGGTGAGTCTTCGTCTTAACTTCGGTTAATTCGAGATTTACGGGAGTAAGTATGTTGGATTCGCGACCCGGGGATTAGGCCCCGATTAGTCTGATCTCGGGCCCGGGTCGTGACAGATAAACCCTTACATTGTTATTCACATAGAATGTTTTTTGAGAGGTGACACTGGGATAGAAAAATCTAAAAGGGAGAATGAGATAAAGAGAGCATAGTGTGTGTTCTAAATGAGAGACCAAATGTGAGGTTTATGAGACGGATGCCAGAGAACATGGTATGTGGAGCGCGGATGGAATGGTAAGATGGAGTAGAAGTTGAAGTGGGGAATGTAGAAAGAGAACAAGTAAAACAAAGATGTCACGAAGAGAGTTGTTTTAATTTACTATCTCAACATAAGATATGAGCTGTGTTGAGTTATATCTTTATACACTTTTGTGTATAATGAGTGGAGAATAATATAAGAGATTTTGTTACACCCAGACCCGAACTAATCACGATTAAGGCTAATTAATTAGGATTAGTGCTAATTAAGCACGAATGATTGAGTTAATGAAGGTCAAAGACCAAAGAGAGACAAATTAGTATCAAATGATGCATTAAGCATAATGGAATAAATTTAAATGGGATTGAGTTGGTTAAAAATGAGTTTAGACTCAAATAAAGTAGGCTAAGGACTTTTTCGTAAATACTAGTTTTCACGTATTTCGTCGAATACGGAAGTTCTTGATACCAACATGTGTATCTCGAATAGTACTTTAACTTTCGTAATAGGTGTGATTCCATTTGACCTCAAATGGACCAAGTAAGGTTTCATTTGATTTAAAATGTAATAATGGGTAATGAGAGGGGGTTGTAGTGTGAAACAGCCTTATATTAGAATGAGATGAGCTCATTCATTTATTTCTTCCTCGAGCCAAACCCTAGGTCATCTCCTTCCTCTCCCTTCCATCCTTCCTTTTCAAGAGTGACTCTTGGTGGAATGCTCAAGTGATGTTGAGTGAGAACTTCATCTTCTTCCTCAAGCCATTTTTCATTTCTTGAAGTGTAGAACTTGAAAGAGAACTTAAAATCTCTTTGCTTAGAGCCACAAGTAAGTAATTAGCCTTCTCCTAGGATTTCCAAGTTCTATTGAGTAGTGAGGAAAGGTTTCTAGCACAAATAGCTTAAAGGTTGGGTATTTTCATGTTTTCATGGAGTTAAGATTTCATTTGGAGATTTTTCATCTCAAAAGCAATCTAAGCAAGGGACTTTGAGTTCATTGACTTAAAAAAAGGCAAGTATAAACATTACTTGTGATTAGTGTTAACTATTGTAAAAATGAATAGAGTTTCCATGGGTTTGTATGTATTTCCATTGAGTTTTTGAGTTGTTTATAGATTGATTAGATGCTTAATGGATGATTAAAAATGTTATTAGATGTGAATGGATGATGTATGAGGAGGGAACAGGAGGTTCCAACTTTCATTGTAGGTTGTGGGAATGAAATGGAGAAATGGGAGTAGAAGAAGGAAGAGAATCAGAATTTCGGAATGGATTTCTGATGGGTTCGCTCGAGCGAACAGTAAGTCCGCTCGAGCGAACGCCATTCTGTCTGACTCAAAATGGCATCTGTAAATGTCCGCTCGAGCGAACATATGTGCGCTCGAGCGATGAAGGTTCTGTCTGATACGAACTGCAGTCCGTAGAAGTTCGCTCGAGCGAACTTGGTTTCGCTTGAGCGAATCCCCTGTCTGTTTGAGTCCGCTCGAGCGAACCTGATACTGGCCGACATGTTCACTGTGAGTGAGAAATTGGCCAATCGATCGGACCGCTTGAGGGACTTGGAGCACTCCTCGTGAGTATGCTCCCTGAATTAGTTTTAAGACTAATTATGGGGTAAAGTGGGACCGATAAGAATTATGGATAATAAAGGAGGAATCTCATAGATAAGTTATTGTGGACTAAACTTCCATGGGTGATAATTATGGGAACTAGAATGCACACATTAAAATTACTAATGTGATGTCCATCAAGAATAACACGTGCATTTGGTGATTAATGGTTACACTTAAATGGTTGTTTAGATTTGAGATAGAATTATATAGAACCATGATTGGTTAGTATTTCCCTCATTGTAACATGGCGTCCCAATCTAGTGAGATTGGTATCACTGTTATTTCCTTATCTCGTTATGAAGGAAATAATGGAATTGAATCGAATCCAAAAATGGATTTCTCCCTGAAAAGTATTGACCCTAGAGTCTGGCACTACCTAGCTATTGTGTAAGACCCCACCCCGAGTTAATCAAGGTTAACTCTAATTAATTGAAATTAATGCTAATTAATCAAGTCTAATTAGACTAATGATGGTTAATGACCCAACTCGATGAGATTAGTCTCAAATGATTGAATTAAGCCTAATGAAATGATAATGAAGGGTATTCAAGGGATTGAATGAGATTTTAAACTCAAACCAAGAGAACAAGGCCTTTTTCCGTAAATACGGATTTATACGTATTTTGTCGAATACGGAAACTCTTGATACCAACACGTGTATCTCGACGAGTACGTTAACTTTCATAATAGACTCGAAGCCGTTTGACGAGGATTTCGTCAAGTGGCCCTTCATTTGACTCAACCCGTAAATAACCTTGACAAGTGGGCTTTAGTTGCAAAATGAACTCATATAAAAGGAAAGAACTTCCTTTGAGTTCATTTCCAACGATCCCAGCTCACTCAAAACCCTAGACACTGCTCTTTCTTCCTTTTTCTTCTTTCTCCTTCCATTTCTCTTCATCTAGAGTGAGGATTGGAAGCTTGGAAAGTGGTTGGAGTGGAGCTTCATCTTCTTCATCTCCTTCCTCATCTCGTTTTCCATCTCGGAGTAGTGAAGCTTGGAGGGGAACTCAAGGATTTTCTTCTTGGAACTACAAGTGAAGAAGCTCTTGTTAGAAAGACTCTAAGAGGCAAGTATAAATGTTCATTTATGATCAAACATGCTAATTTTTCAAGTTCTCTTGAGTCATTAGAGATGGGTTCTCAAAACCCTTTTTCTTTCTCATGAAATGGAGATTAGATTGAATGTGAATGCTTAATGGTTGTTCCAAGAGTCCAAGAGGGTGTTTCCTTGGATTTTTATAGACTATTGAAGAGACTGGAGTTGAGAACTCAGTTTCTAGGATTTGCTTCAGAAGTTCTGAAGCTCGAAAATGACGTTCTGGGCGAATTTCGGCTAGCCGTAAGGCTAACCGTGGAGCCAACCGCCAAATCCTGTGAAAATGGCGAGCTTCTGGAAAGCTAACCGCCAGTTTTCGGTCCAATTTCGGCTAGCCGTGAGGTAGCCGTGAGGTAACCGCAAGGTAACCGTAAGGTAACCGTAAGGTGACCGAAAATCAAGACAGAAAATATCAGCTTCTGGAAAGCTGACCGTGAGCTAACCGCGAAATGACGGTTAACCGAAATTGGAATTTCGGCTAGCCGCCAGCCACCTTCCGGCTAGCCGCCGACTGCATTTCGGCTAGCCGTGGGCCAAGTTCCGGCTAACCGCCAGTGAGCTTAATATTGACTTAAAATTCAGTTTGAGTCCGGTGGATTTTGATATTGAGGGTGGAAAATTTTTGGGGACTAAATGCACATATTAAATGAAAATGTGATGTCCATCGAAAATAACACGTGCATTTAGTAACTAATAATTACACCTATAATTTGTCTAAATTGGGATAGAGACAAGTAGGACCGTGAATGATTAAAGATTCATCTAATCCCATTGAGTCTATAATGGTTGCATACAATGAACCACTGAATTCTGAATAAATGTAATGAACCATTGAATAATGAACAAAATGAATAAATGCAATGAATAATGAATAATCCTGCTGCAGCAGATGATTGGGGTGTTCCGGAGCTCCGTGGTGATGCCAGTGATCTCTGATCAAGACACTGGTAGATCCCACATATAGACTGAAAAGTCAATGAAAAGCCATGTACAAGCCATGTAATGAAATATGAATTGAATGAAAAATGTATTGGACTGAAAAGTCCCAAAAGCCATCTAATAAATGCTCAATGTAATCCGAATGACATGAAATGAATGAAATGAATTGACTAGTGCTTCCTTTGGAAGACACTGAACTGAATAACGGTAATATTATTGTACTTGTAATCTAGTCATTGATTATCAATTGACTGCACTGTTCAAAATATTGCGTTAACCTAGATTCAATTGTCTAGAGTTCTTATATTGACAATGGACAGGATTAGCATGAGTTATCGTAATGTGTTTATATCTTGTTGAACCGTCGTGTTCATGGTGTTATTGATGGCATTACAGGCCCAGTTGCCCATCCCGGCCTTGCAGAGGCCGCGCCGCGAGCGGAGGAGGCCCTTCCGATACCTCCAGGAGGTTTAGCCGAGTGGGCTTAGTTCGGAGGGCGTAGCTTTTGGATGTTTTGAGATTATTTTGGAATTTCATTGATACTTTTGTATATCATTTTGAGATGTAATTAACTGTCCCCTGCATTGTATTGTGAATATGCAGTTGTGGACTTCATTGGATTATATTTTTGTAAATGGGAACTTTACTGGTAATGTAAAGTCAATTGTTGTCAATGTACGTATATGTTTCCGCAAAATTGTACATTTGACAGGTATATGTATGTTAGATCCCTTGTGAGTCTTCGTCTTAACTTCGGTTAATTCGAGATTTACGGGAGTAAGTATGTTGGAAATCGCGATCCGGGTGGGGCCCCGATTAGCCCGGCCTCGGGCCCGGGTCGTGACATATTGTCTTATAACTCTAAATGAGTTCAATAAATAAATGACTCATCCTACTGCAGTAGATGGATTTGGGGGCGTTCCGGAGCTCCGTGGTGATGCTAGTTGTCCCTGGTTCGGACACTAGTAAGTCCCACTAAATTCCGATCGTATCTATGGGTATTGATCGATGCCTTCCATTTGGAAGAAAAATATTTCCTTCGAGGGAAGATGGCAAATGAAATGAAATGAAAGAAAAATGAATGTTATGGTAGTGACCACCCCAATACATGTACACAAGATTAACTTTTATGTTCATATATTGATATTGTAGGAACTTCTAGATTTATCTAGAATTGGAATTGTTACTAATAGATTGATTAAGTTTAACTTATGGACTAACATGTTATTGCAAGATATGTTTATACATTGTTGAGCCGTCGTGTTTATTAGTGTTATTGATGGCATTACATGTCCGTTTGCCCTTGCCTGTGCAGCAGCGCTCCCGGCAGGAGCGGAAGAGACCGCTCCGGTTCCTCCAGGAGGACTGAATGAGTGGAATGGTAGGGATACCTTTTGATATGGGTATCCGAGTGCGAAACAGAGTTGGAACATTTTGAGAGAATGTTTTTGGAAAAATGTTTTGAGAAGTTATTTTTTTGTATAATCATTTTGGTATGTAATTAATTGACATTGTATAATGTTTTGGACATGCACTGATTGACAAGTAAACGATGGAAATGATACATGTATGAAGAACATTGTTTTGTATACATGTAAATCGTAAATTGATTTTGTCAAATATAAATGTTTCCGCAAGTTTGTGTATTTGACAGGTTTATTGAGATTGTTATCCCTTGTGGGTTTCGTTTTAACTTCGGTTAATCCAGGATTTACAGGAGTAAGTATGGGCTCACGGCTCGGGGTTACCGGATCTTGGGCCCGGGTCATGACAGATTTACAGGAGTGTACAGAGTATTGAATCTGATTTCTTGTCTTATATGGATCATATGTGATACGATCTCATTTTTGAGAATCACGTGTGATCAGATCAGATCTTGTATGAGTTGGCCTCATCAATCTTGTAATCTTTGTAAGCTTGATTTGTGGCATGATCCTTGTGCACTATATTGGCATGTGCATACTTATGGGCCTGATTTACAGATTGTCTATTAAACCCCCTCAAGCTGTTGGGTCGGGCACAAACTGAAAGCTTAATTAGTTTGAAACTCATGAAATTTTTGCTTAGAGAGACCCTTTGTAAAAATATATGCCACTTGATCTTAGGTGGAAACAAATCGAACATCAAGATCTTTTTGAAGAATTCGCTCCCTGACATAGTGATAATCTATTTTAATATGTTTCATCCTTAGTGATAATCTATTTCAATATGTTTCGTCCTGGCATGAAATATCGGATTTGAAGCGAGAGAAATAACACTAATATTATCACACCAAATCAAAGGGATAACTGGTAGATCGATGCATAGATCTCGGAGTAGCATGCATGACCAAGAGAGTTCAGCTGCCGTTTATGCTAGACATCGATATTCAGATTCAGTAGAAAAGAGCGTGCAACAGTGGATTGCTTTTTGGAGCACCATGACACTATGGCCAAAGTAGATACAAAAGCTTGCAATTGATTTGTGGTCATTGGGATTTCCAGCCCAATCAGCATCACTATAGGCAATAAGCAAAGTGGGCCAGGCCCGGCTTTAAATGAAGACCAAATTCTAGTGAACCCTTTAGAAATCTCAGAGTTCTTTTAACAACAGTCAAATGAGATCCCGTTGGTGCATGCATGAATTGACACCCTTGGTTGACCGCATATGTGACATCGGGCCCGGTCAAGGTGAAGTATTGTAGCGCCCCAAAATGCTACCATCATATGTTGGGTCTTGGAGTAAGTGTCCGTTTATCACGAGTGGAGATTGGTGATCTAAGTAGGTTCGGCCCCAAGCATATTAGTCCTCTGTGAAAGATATAAAATGTACTTTCTTTGTGTGAGGGGACCAGAAGACGTAGAGAAAGGGATTGAACAGTGGAAAAATTATATTTAAAATCTCATCTTTCTTTCTATTTATATATTATCCCCTATGCGAAGCTCAAACAACTGACCGTTTGTTTTTTTATGGTTATTTAGTTTATCATATTAACCTACTTTTATTTAACCTTTTCCTTTATCCCTCTCTGTTTTTTTTCTGAGACTTTATTTTTATTAACCCAATCTCCCATATTCGTTCTATTTCTTTATCCCTCTCTTTATTTTGCACAATGATCAGGCTTATCTTTGAGAAATCCCACCCATTGATACTCATCTTCATGAATTGAAATTATTCCTAATATGACACTTATCTAACCATTATCCACAGTTGGTAACTATTACCAAAATCAATTCACTAAAAAAACTACACTTATATGGTTTAAAAATGAGAGATTGGGTTATCTAACTATTGAGGATGGAGTGAGGATATATTACTCTAACAAGTTAATCTTAACTCTCAATTCTAAAACCTTTAAAATAAAATGATTTGTTGAGTGTATTTGTTTTTGTGATTGAATCAAATGGTAATTAATGGTCAAACAGGGTAAATCCCAAGGGGTAGCTCAGTTGGCCTAGGACCACGGTTTGCACCCGGAGGTTATGGGTTCGAAACTACACTACTACACTGAAGCTACAGGGGAATTTACTCGGCTTCCCTCTGGGCCCGGAGGGATTAGTCCAGCCCAAAGGATTGGGAACCCTCCGATAGCAAAAAAAAAAAAAAAGGGTGGTGCATGATATTCGGACATCTTGCTAATTATTACATAAATGAATAAGCATTTACCTGCAGTTCTCATCAAATGGAAAAAAAATTAAAAATATAGGATACCACTGTAATGTCAAGTGGACACTTCTTCCTTTTCTATTTGGTACTATAAATATGCATATTGCTTTAAAAACTTGTTGCCTCTCAAGAATTTTTTTTAACACTACCTCTCAATAAAATCTCTGAATGTGGAAATGCCAAAAGCTGGGTGTCCCTATATACAAAAGTTAAGTGTGTGCTAACACTGCCACGTGTAATGTACCCAAGATTGGCTTAGGTTTGTGGAGCATAAATGGTGTCCAAAAGTGCCAAACTGTCCACCATTACCACGGATGCAAGACGTGTGTTGTTGTGGACTTCCATGCTATAAATACCCAAATACCAACTATCCTTCCACCCATCACCAATCAACCTCTTGAAATCAAAACGAGCACAAGGTTGAGCCTTGCTGCATTATCTCTTGTTTGTGTCATGGGTCTACCCATGGTCCATGTTAGCCCAGCCCAAAACTCACGCAGGACTTCCTGGACCTTCACAACGAGGCCCGTGCGAGTGTTGGTGTTGGACCGATGACATGTGACGACAAGGTGCATTCGAGTGGGCCATATGGTGAGAACCTGTACTGGGGGCTACGGACACAGTTATACTTATGCAAACGCTAGCTGCAGGGAGGCTATGGATTAATGAGGAGCTATTACAACCGGGACCTGCAGTGGAGGGCCCTGCTTGCACTACCTCAGGTCGTATGGCGCAGCTCAGTCCATCTGGGTTATGCGCCGGCCACTTGCGAGGATGGTAGAACCTTCATTACTTGCAACTATAGCCCTCGTGGAAACATCTTTGGAGCCAATGTAATGATAGGACTAAATATGGTTTGGTAGTGATGATGAGTGTTGGTGGGTGCTGACCTGCATTAGTGAAAAATCAAAATCAAGTAGTACTGGCTGCCTACCCTTTTGGCTAGTATGGTTTTATCATGTCTTTTTAGTTGGTGTGATGTTTAGCTTTGTGGTTGCAGACTACTGCTGCCTGTGGTTTAGTGAATGAGAATGAAACTACTTAAACTTCTTGTTTTTAGCAAGAACATGATTTACAAATGTCAATGCTAGCACTGTGGTTTAAGCAATTGAATTGAATCCAATTGTGAAATTAAAATATAGGCTAAGTGCATGTATGTTTGCAATAGAATACATAAGATTCATGTTCAATTGAGCTCCACTCAAAGATTATAAAAGAGGCGAAGCATGAATGATGTGAGGTTAGGGGTGAAGGATATAAAGCAGCAAAGTAAATGTGACCTTTGACTTTCTAAAGATTTGAATTACTCGGGTGATGGTTGGGCATTCACTTCATTCTTCCCTTGATTCACTTTCCATAAATTAAAGGTGAGGTTATTTGATGGTCACTTTTGCATATTCATCTTGAATCTTCATTTTTTAACTATATGGCATGAATTCCTATGTATTTAATTCCAATATATTCAATGTAAACAAATTGGCCTAAAGGAGCAAATGGTGGACTCGTACATATGATCATAGACACACATAAGGACCACTCCTATATGGATTCACATACACCACCCAGCACACTAACCAATTTAAACATTTCATACTAATTACTTTGTTAGAAGGAATGACCAAACTTTACCTCAAAAAACCATACTGCATGCCAAGTCGATCGTCTTTGCTAGAACTCATCTTGTCGGAGAATTTGTAGTTCTTACTTGATCTCATCCCCTGTATGTACCAGAGCTTTTCATTGATTTACTATAGGTTAAATGTTGCGCATTCATTTCTTATGAAAAGCAAGATTATTCGATAGTCCTATGAAAATCTTTCAATTCCATGCAAAGAAACTAGCCATGGTACGTCTTGACCATTAGTCCACAATCCAACTAGTTTTGGCAGGAATTAAAAGAAATGTCAAGCATGGGCGACGCTACATGGATCTCAGTGGGGTCAATTGACCCTACTGAGATCTGGAAAAATATTAAAAAAAAAAACTCTTTAATGAATTGAAGTTTGGGAAGCTTTTGACCCCACTCAATGCCTAAGTTAATGGGCCATTTGTCTACCAAAACAAATTAAAAAAACTAATGGGCCCAATTTTTATTTTTTAAAGAAAATTTCGTTTTTTAGACATTTTGTCGGTAAGTCTTCATTTACCCTAACTTAACCTCTAAATATAGTATTCTCCCCGTATTAAAAAGGAGAAAACCCTAATATTATCAAAAATGATGACAGATGTTAATAAAGGGAAAAATAAATTTTTTCGATTTGTGGAAGATAAGTCTTTTGTTGACCCCACTAACTCGAATTTCTAAAGCCGACTGAATTATCGAGCATTGCAGAAACTGAAGAGTAATGGATGGTCCTGACTATGAATTAAGATTCAATGCATCCATGGTTCCTAAATTTGGACGCACGTACCATGCATATGCATAAGACGTTGAGTAACAAACTGATTGTTTCCTTTCCAGATAAGTCTAACGAAATAAAATATCCAGTTGCCACTCTTACCTGACTATCGGAAGACGAGATTGAAGCTTTCAAGTTTCTTCTCCCCTCTACACTAGTCAGTGGCGGACCTAAGATTTCTATTTAATGGGTGCATACCCTAATAGGTAGTTTAGTTGTGGGAGCTAACCGAGACCCTAATAGGTAGTTTAGTTGTGGGGGTTAACCGAGAATTTTCATGTGGATTTTGACGATAGACCTAGATTTTTCATATAGGTTTTGGAAGGGCACCACGGTTTGACGGGTGCGACCGCACCCACTTGCTTGTACTTAGGTCCGCCCCTGACACTAGTGTTCATGTTATCCCATATTATTAATTACACGACTTTTGAGCCGATGGAAAGAATGTTCCTGCCATTCTATCATTCTGTTTCCCCGCTTAGCACTCTGTTATACATAGTACAAGGAAAGATGCTTCCATTACGGATTTATTAGATTCGGATAAACTGATTAAGTAAAGAAATACAGAAAAACAATGGCAAAGGGTGTCCTACAATTCATTTTAGATGAAAATGCTCACCAACTACTGAAAGAATAAAAATATATATATACGGTTAGACATGAAAACCAAAGATATTTATTTTTTAATATGTTCAAATTGATACACCCATTTGAGGTTGTATATATATATATATATAAAATTAAGTTGGTACAAATATGAATGAATAGGTGACAAATATCGCCAATGTATTTTTGCTATTGTCACTATTCTCTATCACAAATCCAGTTGGATATGAAAATCAAAGATCTTTTTCCACCTATTATTAATAAACATTCTAAAAAGTTATGTTATTTTCAATTCTATCAGTATTTTGAAAGGATAGTTGCAAAAGAAATCACAAGATTGTAGAGATATATTAAAAAGAGGGTTTTTTTTAGAAGACACGCATATTAAAAAAGATGGCTATTAGGGATGGCATTTTTGACCCGCCCCGCCCCAATCCGGAGTGCCCGCCCCGCCCCGTACGGGTTTTCCCCGCCCCGAATCTTAGATGGGGCGGGGACGGGGCAGAAAAACATACCCCGAAGCCGGGGCGGGGCGGGGATGGGTCTGCCCTATGCCCCGCCCCGCCCCGCCCCGTTACCCCGCCCCATGCCCCGCCCCGTTGCCCCGCCCTGTTACCCCGCCCCATGCCCCGCCCCGTTGCCCCGCCTCATGCCCCGCCCCGTAACCCGCCCCGAAATTAATAATCCTCTAAAAAATATATATTTTTTAGATTTCTTTTATAATAAATAAACATATTTATATGTAAATGTATATATTGATTTTATGTTGTTATTACGGGTTAAGTAGATTGATTGAAGACTTTTTTTAAAGTTAAACATGTAATTGATTGAACCCTAGATATTATAAAAGCATATAATATGATCACATTCCCTCTAATTCAAATTTAATGAAATTAAAGTTGTCAAAAATCTATCTAAGCTTATTTGACTTTAATCATATATAATGTTAAATTGCGACATGATAAATCATATTAAATAAAACGAATATAATAGAATGATAGATCATGCTCTAAACTTATAATAACATATATGATTAGAGATAGCAAGGTAAATTATAATTGGTATGATTCTAATCATATACTAATAACAATATAAATTATACTAATTTGATATAGCATTACAAGATATATCATGCTATACGCTTATAATAACTCATACGATTAGAAATAGAAAGCTAAATTATAGTTAGTAACTTAAAATGATTCTAATCATACTAACAACACTATACATTATACTAATTTTAATTATATGTGTAATTAACCTCTTTATTAGTGAGTGGAGTTCAATACCAGAAATGAAGTGAAATCATGTATTAATGGAGTTCATGATATTTTTGAGAGATATTGTCTTTTTCATAAAAAAAATGTCTCAAAGCATATATGATATTTTCAAGTGTATGTTAGTGGCCTTCAAGGGTTTAGAGAAAATTTTATAAGAATAAATCTCACTTTAAATAGGTAAAATTTCAGGAAAAGGAAAATTTATAATATTAATATTAGATAATTTAAAAAATTTTAAACAATCTAATAGTGCCCCACACTTATAAAATATTTATGCTGGGAGATCTTTTTATTCTATTTTGGGAAAAATGTCATGGTCCCTAGGAAGACTGATGTTTTGAGAGGGGCCTGAGTTTCGGGCAAATGAGTCAGCATGGTTGAGGGTTTTTTTTATTAATATTATTAAAGGCATGGGGACAACATAGATGAATCATTCATGTGCTTTTTACCATATAAAATAAATAAATTTACCTTTTTCTTTGTAGTTGATCCAAAATTTAATTTATTTTGCCTTGAAAGAAAAATTATAAAGTTAAGAAAAATTTTCTTATTTGGGTCTTGATTTAGAATGGAGAAAAAGAATACATGTAGCCAACACCGTCACAGCTAGGAGCCTGGGACAAGGCTTTGATAATGAGGGTTTCAATATAGTATGTACTTTCAATATAGCTGGGCCCGCTATAGGAGGTTCATGAATTCAGAGCTATACAATAAATAATGATTTAATATTTATATGACAATACTTGAAGTTCATATATAAATTCTATTTTTTTTAAACAAAATTACTGGTATATGTTTTTAGAATTTTTTCTACATTTCAAGACTTTTATAAATTTGAATTGCAAATTGTATAATTTTCCTTTTGGTGGGTGCTTATCATGTTTTCATCTTAAACAGGCAGGGCATATTATGATTGCACCCCTAATTCATGTGATAAAGATTTCGAAGCTTTTATTGAGAAATACAAGAATAAATAATTAGGCCCAATCCCAATTGATGTCCAAAAAATATTTCAGAATTTCAAAGGATTCTAGAATTTCCAAGCCATGAGTCCAATAGATATCCAAACAAAATGTTTGATCCACGAAATTATTATTTTTAAAATAAAGTTCTATTCATTTCACAAGACCAAAAGATTTCAAAATCCAATAGATGGAAACGAGCTCAATGTAGCTTTAAGGTTTCCAATCAGATTCCTTAGTTGTCTATATTTAACATTTTCCTTTTAAATAAATGATAAATAATGTATAAGTCATAATATATATAGTAAGTAAGTGAAGTATGTATATGTGTGTAACAATCTTGAATATATTAATATATCTTAAATAAGGTAAAATATTACAAGAAATGGAGTTTGGTCTAGTGGTAAGGCCTCTAGTTGCTCCCCCACCTAAGTTCGAATCCCAAGTTTGCACATTTAAAATTTTTACAATTGAGGGGCGGGGCGGGGTACCCGCTGGGCATGGCGGGGCGGGGACGGGGAATATAATTTACCCCGAAAGGCGGGGCGGGGCGGGTTCGGGGCGGGGCAGGGCAATTTCGGGGCGGGGGCGGGGAACCCCAATTCCGTCCCCGATCCGCCCCGTTGCCATCCCTAATGGCTATGCCGGGATTGTAATTACACTTGAGTAGAAATTTCAAGCTGTTCGTTCACAATGTGGTTCATGAGCACTCTAGTATTGCGTGTTGGTTGCTCTTAGTTAGACGGTGCTATGCACATTATCAATCTTGTTGGGTCCTATTTTAATTGAAGTGTGAGCTTGTTCCAATGCTAGAACAGAGGTTAAGCAAATTCAACGATTGGATCGAATAATTAGGCTACAAATATTGATGTGCAAAGCCTGCAAACTAGGAAGTAATACCAAATTAAAGAGACTGAGGGACCAAATTAAGGATTATACTTTACTTTTTTTTTTTTTTGCTAAGTTGCAAGAAGAATGTCATTAAGGAAAAGGATTATACTTCACTTAAAGCCTGTGAAGTCCACTAGCATTTAAAGGTTCGGATCAGGGTAGGTGGGTCCCACAGTGAGTTACACAATCCCACTTACAAAGTATGTAATATCCCACTCAGGGGATCTGGACTCATGGACATGGCCTGCAATATCAATCATCAAAACAAAGGGTGCGGCGAAATCACAGCCAAAAACTGGGTAGCGTCTAAGTTGCATGGAAATTTTCAATGCAATCTCTTCATAGGAAAGTTAACAAGAACCTTTTGTACATGCACGTTAGTTCTATTCCAATCCAACCCTGGACCTTTGAAGCAAGTTCAGCACTATAAAAAGCCAACAGCATGGTCAATCTCCATGATGCAGTGCCAAAGAGCAAATGCAACATGTATTCCCGGACAGGAAAATCCTACACAAACACCTTTTGATATTCCGGCCATAACTCAACCTTGGAAGTTCTAAATCGCGCACCGTTTGATGCGTTGGAAAGTAGACTCGAAGACCTTTCCAATGGTATATGGATTGGAAATTAAAACCTCACCATTTAATCCAGATTTTGAGCTGAACAGTCCCTATTTTCGTAGTCATACTCTGTTTTGTAATTTGTGTCTTTGGAAGGTGTAGTTTGGTGATAATTAATTGCTTTTGAGAGTCTATAAATAGAAGGAAAGTATGAGAACGTGGGAGTATGCTGTGATTACTTATTTTTGTTAATGAAAAGAGATAGAGCCCTGCTTTGATCTATGTTTATCTTCCTTCTTACTTTGTGTTCTTGAATTTCAAGTTTCTTTCTCTATATCTCTTCTTAGCCCGCATCACTTCATCAAGCCATCCAAACCTAGCATTAGCAATCAAAGAGTGAGACCAAAAGAGCTGAGAGCAAAGATGGAGTCATCTATGATTCCCCCAAGGGGGGTCAGCGGGTTCCTATGTCATTAAAAAAAAAAATAAAAAAAAAAAATAAAAATAAAAAAACACGAGGGACTCATCTAAAGTTGCATGCACACTGCTACTGGCCATGGTTGCAGCCCTGGTCCATGTAGCCCAAGCCCAAAAGACCCCCCAAGATTTCCTAGACGCCCACAGGGGCCACAACAGTGCTCGGTCACAGGTAGGCGTGGGCCCCGTGACATGGGACACCACTGTTGCAGCCTATGCTCAAAACTATGCCAATCAAAGGATCAGTTACTGCCAGCTAGTGCACTCCGGTGGACCCTATTGTGAGAACCTCTTCTGGGGCGATGGGCTCGATTACAATGCAACCTATGCAGTGAACTCTTGGGTGAGTTAGAAACAGTGCTATGACTATGCCACCAATACATTTGCCACTGGAAAGGTCTGTGGGCACTACACTCAGGTGGTGTGGAGCAACTCCATTCAGCTGGGGTGTGCTCGCGTTAAATGTAATAGTGGGGCCATCTTCATCATCTGCAACTATAATCCAGCAGGCAACGTCGTGGGGCAACGGCCCTACTAGAACCATTCATATTTTACTTATGTGACATAAATTACAATCAATAAGCACAAGCACCCCTTCAATTTGCAGTTATTGATGAATAAGATCTTGATTATATGTATAGTAGATGAGTTTTGAGGGGTATCATTTCGTACTGTTACTTGACTAGCTTAGATAAAAGCTAGAGCTTGTAACGTTCAGATTTGTAAAGAAATGGTCCATGTGCAGTCATTTCTACCTGTAGTGCGTTTCCCATGTTAATTTGTGGATTTTAAAGAGAGAGCCAACCTCGCCCTGTGCTCTTTTTATTTCCATAGTGAGGACCCATGTAATTGGCCATGGTTCTAGCGTTGGCCCATGCAGCCAAGGCCAAAACGTGCCACATGACATCCTAAACGCCCACAACAAGGCCCAGTATTAGCTGGGCACAATAAATTCCCTTCGCACGGGACACCAGTACTGTTAATTAGTGGCCTATGCCCAAAACTATTAAGTATCCTGATGAGCTCACGTACGTTTCATGTATAAATGTGGAGCCATGAATCACAAAATGACATGGATGGAGACTAAGAGTCACAAGTGCACCATAACTGTTAATTAGTGGTGTGATTAATGCAATGAATGGAAAGGACTGGTCTACTAACTCTTTTTTCTTAGATATCTTGAACTTTGTAGCCCTTTTTTATTGTGTTATTTTTAGCCACATCCCCGGGATTTTGAATGGCACTTCTCACATTGATGCTAATTATATGCTGCTGATATTTTTTTGGGATGTCAATATCCCAGAATGCTTGGCTGGGTTCCCTCTTGCATTGTAGATTTTTTTTTTCTCTCTCCAATAATTTATCCTTTTCTACCCATAAAACAAAAAATCTGTTTGTCGTGGAAGTGCTTACAATCAAATGGACAGAAGCATCTAGATGGTTCAATGGAAATGGACCCACAAGAAACTGAGAAAGTAATATTGTAAAGATCATAGAAATCCATCCGTTGCATGAGCGATTGATCTTGAATGGAGTTGATAACTATCAAATAATTAAAGTTGGACTCAAAGGTGCCCAGATGAGCAACATAAGAACTAATCTTAAATCGGTTGGTTTTGTATGGTAAGTAGGCTTACGAATAAACAGCAGCGGCAAGAATGAACAGCAGAGGCAAGACAAGCAGCCATTTGGCCATTTCACTTATTTTAGTAAGAAGGGGCATATATAGCATAGTTATTAATTTCGTTTTGTTTCGGCCGAAATTTTTCGTTTCGGTCAAGTGGCCGAAATGAAATTTCGGCTAAAACTTTTAGGTCTGAATTTCGGTCAATATCGGCCAAAATTCAAGATTTCGGCCAATTTCGGCCGAAATGTAACTTTTCGAATGAAATGAAATTTTAAAAAATTAATTTTTTTTTTACTTTTTCTACACATATATTTTGTATTTCTAATATTTTCACAAAATATAATTCCAAAAAAATTACTACAATGGATTAAATCTATATTTATTACTTTTTATATTTTTTTACTTATATATGTATATATATATTGTTATATTTTCCGCGAAATGTAATTCCAAAAGGTTTCGCCGAAATCCCGAATCGGCCGAAACTTTTCATTTTGCAGGCCAAAGCGAAATGAGATCCGAAACGATATTAACAACTATGATATATAGCCTTCATGCATGAATATTGACGCACTATCAATAGAAACTTTGTGAGCTGGATGTGCATGCTACCCTTAACACAATGCCACTGATGGCTGTGACAAAAATTAGAGTACAATTCGGAACATTCATGATTGTACAATTTAAGGTTAGATTTGCATGTACTCATTGCTAAGGCCATGGAATGCGTTAAGTTCTCTCTTATTCTTAGAAAATTTAATGGGTAGCTGAGTTTTCCTCCTTAGCAAGTAGCGATTGTTTTTGGGACGTTCTTTTCCACCTTAGCTCCTATCTAGCATGGATGCGGTGTAGTCTTTTTGAGGTTTTTCTTTTTAGCTTGATCTATTGTTTTGTTGTTCACTTTACTAGAATTGTGCTTTAAAAAAGAAAAAAAAAAAAAAAAAACCTACGAGAATGTTCAGACTCCATTTCTTGCTGTCAACAAATTAAGGAAACCTCCAGTTGATAGGTACAAGGAGGAATCCATTCCGGACCCTGTTGGCTAAAGACTCTGTTACACCCTGAACCTACTTAATCTTGTTTAGTCCTAATTAATTGTGTTTTATATAAATTAAAACTACTTAGATACTAATTAAGTTATTTAGCATAAATTAATTTTATATTAGTCTTTGGGTTAGATTTTGAGTTTTGGGTAGGTAGTTTAGACCCGATCCAACCAATTTAGGGAAAGCCGGGGACTTTTTCATATTGTAGATTTTCTTAATTTACATCGGATGCACTTCATCTTGGCGTCATCGCGTGTATCTCATTAAGCACGTTATTTTTCATATTGAACACTTTCTCATTCGACCTCAAAGTAACCAAGTAGGCTTGCATTTGACTCAAAATGACATAATGGAGAAGAGCCTGGGCTTTCTTATAAAATCTAGAACTATTCACTTAACAACTTAAAAGTCCTCAAGATGAATCGATTCATTCCGCTGGTTGTAGAGAGGAAACTATTCCAACATCTTTTCTTCTTCGTTGCATCTTCTTTCTTCTTCTACTCTCAAGCAAGCTTATGCATGTTCCAATGGAGGAAGGAATGAGCTTCACCATCCTCCCGTCTACCTATGTATCCCCATAACCTTCAAAAGGATTTCCTCCTTCCTCTTCATTTTGCTAGATCGGGTGAGAAACTCTTTTCCTTCTTCACTTTCAATTAAGAGATGATGTCAAAGGACGCACCCATTGTACATGCTTACATTTTTATATAGTTCTTTGGGTATTATGTTCTTAATAGGGTTGTAAATTTGGGGGTTTCTATTGTTGGGCTTAAGAAGAATATTTGAGAGTGTGAAAAGCTTGGTTTGAAGGCAAGTATAAGCTCTAATCTTTTATGCATGTTGTGGTTAGTAGTTGACTCTATAATTCTGAACTCATTGTATTATTTCTAGCCTCTTTCATGTGTTAATGTTGAAAGGGCTGTGTGTAGTAGTGATGCTCAGGCCCTTGGGCAGGATCTAGGCTTAATATCTAAATGGCAAGACATGCATAAGCTTTTACCACCAAGTCTTGATCCTTCACTTCATAGCAAACAATTTTTGCACTAGGTTCTTATGGTAACTTTTAGTGATTGGTCAATCTAAGGGCTACTGATATGATGAAAAGTTCAATAAGACTCATCCACTGCTGGAAATCAAGGTGTACTCTAAACAGTATAGGAGAATACAATTGGCCCATTTAAATAATAGACCTTACCTTGGACCCCCAATGTTTGAGACAAAGTAGCACTCATTCAATTCTAGAAATCACTAAAATGACCTACAATTGACCTGTGTTTTGATTACTAGATCAGAGAGTCTTATATGTACATGAAAATACACAAAAAGGACGTTGGGTTTTGGTTTGTTGAATTCAGGTTGGACCCTACCAAGCACTTTGAGTGCAGGGAGTAATTATAAGCTGCTGGAATCAGGGGAAAACAATGAAGAAAGCAGTGACCATCTCGAAGACGATCTTAATCCACCATTAGTATTTTGAAGGAGGATTAGACCTTTTATACATTAACCAATAGGGACTTTAAATGGACCTTGTAAGGCCTTAGACCGGAACCTTGACTTGTCATATGCCTAAAGGAACTACTAAATACATTATTAGTCTTTTGAGGCTAAAACCAGTCATGTACATTATCCGGTTGACTTAATTGTTTTACCGAGAGTGTTGAGTTAGTGAATTCGATGTGATCCATTTACACTTGTGACACCAAAATAAAGAAAGCAGCACATCGAATCCCCAGTCATGTACATTATCCGGTTGACTTAATTGTTTTACCGAGAGTGTTGAGTTAGTGAATTCGATGTGATCCATTTACACTTGTGACACCAAAATAAAGAAAGCAACACATAGAATACGTTAACTTTACCTCGGAATTGAAAATGAAAGGAAACGGATAAATAGTTTGGAGTTGGCTAGGAACTCACCTTGCCTCTCTTGTCATTATCAACATGTGCATGTTGAATTCACACTACCATGAGTTCACGTGTCATATCAATGTTCATCTACCGGGATTGTACTCCTTTTGTTTATCATTTGTTGCATTTTCACTGTAGTGTTAATATGTTTCAATTGCATTATAAACGTGAGAAATCTTGAGTAGGGTGTGAACGACTTGAATGGTACTGTGTGAAATGATTAGTGTGATCTACTCAAGTTCAGTGTGATAATTGATTTAATGAGTCGGTACTACTTAGCTTCGAGCGAACGATATTTGACGGGGTTGACTCTTGGTTTAGTTTGTGAACGTCGCTGCGCAGTAGACAGTCTGGAGCACCGGACCTCCAGAACCTGGGTAGCCAGTTGAACCTTTAACCGGGTCACTGGTGACATCCCAAAATGCGTGCCCTCATTGAGGGGATTTAGCTAATGTGGTTACCAACTAGTGTGTATGTTTCCATCATTATTGATTCTTTAAGCATGATGTAACTTGAAATGCACAACTACTTAATTTTACTTTATATGACCTCCTTTAATCTTCCGTCATAACTTCTGAAATTGATACAGCATGTGTAAATGGATTATTGCTTATACTCCGCTAAATCGTTGTATTCATTAGCTCTTCTTGGTGTTATAGACGCAGGTCCCAATCCCGGTCTTGAGGAGACCGAGGAGGGAAAGGAGGAGGCCTTTTGAGGTACCTCCAGGCTTAAAAGAGTGGACGGCTGAAGGAGCTGTCTAGCTTTTGTCTTCGGAGAGCGTCATACCACTTGTTGATGGTATACTTTTGTTTAAGTGAACCTAGTCAAAATGATACTTGAAGTAGATCATATTTTTGGTATTGTTGAACATAGTTACTTTTGTATTATTGAGGTAGAGTAAGTTTTAGATCTCTACTTCTTAATAGTAATGAAATCATCTTTTGTTATTGAACTTGAACTTGAATATTTGGGCAGCTCATGATATGATACCTTTATATGTTTTGATTTAATGCTTCCGCTGATAAATGTACTAAGACAGGTGTCTATAAGCATGTTTCACACGTGCAAAGTGGAATTTTCTCCTTCGTGACTCATACTTGCCCCGAAACAGGTGTGATGAACACGGGAGTACACGTGGCACACCTCGGATTTTGGGACCGAGATGTGACAGACTCCAGTAGCTTTATTGAGTCAGGTGTGAGGATTCAATCAGCAGAAAAAGGTATCAAAAAAGCATCTCCTGGAATATGCCGTTTCTGATTTTTTGCGACCATGATCCAGAAAAGCTCAGGGCCGATGACAATTAAAGCAAGCGCATGTGATGTAACGCGTTTTCCGCTCTGCTTTCACCACTTATCACCAATGTCATGGATTGGACAATACTGCCCCCTAATTGATGGATTGTTTCCCCCTTTTTTATCTCCTTTCTAGCTCCCTAATTGTAGAACACCAATGAGATGGTTAGAGCATCCAGCCATTGCCGATATTCAATGGAACCGAAAAAGCACCGAGGATGGTGTTCAAGCAATGAGCCACCAAGTTTTTCTGTATGCAGCAATGCATTTAATAATTATCTGGGGCAGGTTGCTTTGATTAAGACATGATTAGATTTTTTGCGATTAGTCTGTAAAATGTCTATTAAGAGTTACATTCTCATCATCTGATTCATAGACAGAGAAAAAAGAGTTGACATGAGGCGGCTGCTCTTTTAAAATTCCTCTCCCCTCTCTCCCATAAATTTAAAATGAAACAGTGGGATCGGATCATTGTTTAAAAACTCCTTTCTTCTGAATAAACCTGTATTCGGCAAATTGACTCGGATCAATATTTCATTATGTAAAATGAGTCAAAGTTGAAGTAGACCAACTGAGCTCTAGCCCAAACTCGCTCAGTCACTCAGCTTGGTCGAGTACATCCAGCGTCTTGGGAAAGGAGGAGACAAGGCATGCTTCTAAGCCAAACCCGGAGCCTGCTCCAAATTGGGCTAGGGGCAGGGGAGGGGTTGCAAATCTGTTAAAAGAATCAAGCATATTGTATATTGATCACCTAGACGTATTTCTCATATACACTATGCATTGTGCATTGCTCCTGTTTATCGCACTGGATGTGATGAAATTCAATTGCGAAGGTCCGGATGCGATGCATACTATCATAGGAGCAAGTGCATGGGAGAAAACTTTCCTTCGTCAACCAGCTATTTTGCAATGTTAAATTGTACGCATAACGATGTCTGATAGATTGAGAATTATGAGGCTACACTTGTTGATAGTGGTTGAGTAGTCTACTGTCAAATCTCCTAGCCACTTGGGCAATTGGCCAAAAAAAAAAAAAAGGAAAGGGTTGGAAGATCTCACAATATTTAATTACAAATCTACATTTCAACAATATGCAATCATGGGCTAAATTTTTTACTTTTGATGAAAATGATAGTGGCGGCAAACATCCAATCCAAGGCATTTTACCATCGACTTGGTTTCCTTAGATGGGTTATTTACACAATAGAGCTGATTATTGGCAGATACATTATCCACAACCTATACTCTCCGTTTGGAGGGGTCAATAAACCTATCCTCATCCCATGTCTCCCTTCTTAGCTTGACCGTAGAAAAAGTCCTACGGTCAATCGGTTCGGTATGGTTCTAATCACTCCCTCCCCTTCCCTTTAAGGTCACGGTTCCGTTGGCGTATCTCTACAATCACTTGAAGTTTGTCAACATCTATTCAAGAGTCAAAATACACTTCTGTTTGCAAAGAAGGCCAAGAGGTTTTTATTCCTTCGTTCTTTTTTTTTTTTCCCATTAAAGTGGTTTGTGTTGAAAAGTATTTTCCATACTTCTCTTAACATCAGGGTTTTGGTAAGAATAGTTAACAAAAAAAATTTAATACGGTAACCAATCAATTTAAAAATGAATCTCAGAGGAAACGACTTGACATGGAGACGTGAGTCGCTAAAAGTGAGGAGAACAGTTCTACAGAATGTGTACTCATTTACAATTTCTAATACAACACAGTTTACGAAACAGGTAGAACTGTTTTATTTTATGTCACAAAAAAAGTACAACACATGCTTGCAAGATCCAAGCATCCACAAGAAGCCGATAAGAACTGATACAGAACAAGAGCGAACAAGTGAGAGGACCTTGCTCAAACAGAGAAATCAAACGCAGCCCCACCCATCTCGGAAGCAGAACACTCCGGATACTATTATTATTATTATTATTCAACATATAAGGGTGGCCGTGGGCACAACATTACATTAGTAAGTATTGAGTGCCATGTCTTTGAAAGGACGCTGGCCTCGGATGTTGCCACGGGGATCGTAGTTGCAAGTGATGAAAATGGCACCACTGTTGCACTTGACACGGGCACATCCGAGTCTGACCGAGTTGCGCCACACCACCTGAGTATAGTGCCCACATACCTTTCCGGCCGCGCATGTGTTACTGTTGTGATTGTAGAATTGCTTTTCGCTCACCCAAGAGTTCACAGCATCTGCAGCTGTGAATTCTCGCCCAGAGCCCCAGAAGATGTTCTCACCATAGGGTCCACCTGAGTGCACCAGCCTGCAATCACCTCTCCTCTGGTTAGCATAGTTTTGGGCGTAGGCAGCCACCTTGTTGTCCCAAGTCATTCGGCCAACACCCACACGGGCACGAGCCTCGTTATGAGCTCTGAGGAAGTCTTGGGGTTTGTTTTGGGCTTGGGACACTTGGCCCATGGCCAGACCCATCACACACAACAGAGCTATCACCCAACAAGATGACATACTTTTAACTCTCTCTCTCTTTTTTCCTTCCTCTAGGTTTGCTACAGGTAATGAATCAGAATGAAGATTGGTGTTCTTTGTTGAGCAGGTATTTATAGCCATGAACGCTCACAGAATTCTAAAACATCTAAGTCTAATGTGGCTGCTGCTCCTTATAACAAGTGGTCTATAATGTATGGCAAAAAAGAGACACATATGCTTTGATAATTTGCCTTGCCAGAGTGCATCTATCAGACTTCTTCCTGAGATGGATTTTTTATCCACCTTCTTAATAGCATACGATTACAAGTGGGTTATTCTGTGGTTGAATCCAAACCGTTGGTTTCAGAACCCACCAATGGATGAGCGAAGCTACAACAATCTCCCTACCCTAATAATAAAAGATAGATATGGTTGACTCATAGGCGGCTGCTTTTTTTCTTCCCTGCACCTAACATTGGATACCTTAATGAAGGCACAACCAAAAAAAAAAAAAAAAAGTAAGACGTTTGGTATCAGAATTCGGAAGAAACCGCTGGAGACCTTGTCGCCTTGTTTGTGTGAGTACTTGCAAGAGATGGCTAAAGGTTTCATCTCCACCGTTGGTTGAATTTCACTTTGACTTCAATGGCATGTTGGATTGATGGCAAGAGGTTTCTAACAAGTATTTTTTTTCTCATAGTGTCTATCCAATCTTTCATGGATAAAGGCGGTATATGATCATGATAGGATTGTCAAAAGTTTGAAATTAGTGTGGATGATGCATTGATAGTGATACGGTAAAGGAAAAATCTGTGGATGTCAAAGCGTTTGAAAATCAAATTTTCTAATTTGAGAGTACTGAATTGCTAAATTTGTAAAAAGAAAATGCAAGATAATTTAGATTGGGAGGGCATGTTTGTGGAATGGTTTTATGGTCTGTTGGTTGTATTAGAAAGACATTCGAACAACACTCCACCAAAGGTACACACGAGGGTTCTACCAGGGACCTAACATGGGGCCAATTTTCTAGAAAAAAAAATGGAAGAATGAAAATGCTTTTCGACAGCATTTGAACTTGCATGTTTGTTGCATTTGTTTTTCTTTAAAGGAAGATAGGAGAAATATATGATTTCGCAATTTCATGGAAAGAACTACTTTTGACGAGGAACCGATGTTGGAAAAGGTTTTCTATGGAAAACTTAAAAAAAAAAAAAAAAAGTTTTCCACAGGTTTGGCTCTTTGCAGTGCCGTACAAACTTGACCGAAGAGATTGTTGCAAAGGCAAGACCGTGGCCCACTTGATCAGGGGATGGCAACCTGAAGCATGAAAACCAACTGAAATGTCATGGTGAATAATTTTTTATTTTTAGTTTTTATAACGAAGGGTGTTTCAGCCTTTGGGCCGGACTAATCCCTATAGACTCAAGGGAAGTCGAGCAAATCCCATGTGGTCCCAGTGCAATAGTGCAATTTCGAACCATCAACATCATAATGAATAAATCAAAATTTAATTCCAATCTATTTTAATTTTCAATTCAATCACGACTGGAAATGATACTTTCACAATGATTTGTATTTTTTATTTGTTTAATTATGGCTGTCAGTGGACAGGCCAAAGATGTCCAAGCCTAGCTTGTTTTAGTTATACGCCTAATATTTATGCAGTTCTTCAGTCTTGAAGGCTGGGCAACCTTCTCTCCAAACTAGTGTCCCTTTCGAGGTGTTTGGATGCGAGAAAAGGGTGGACAAATTCATTGGTTGGATAAATGACCACGAAGTTCAAACTTGTATGGTTTGATTGTTATCCCCATAGAAGGATTCCTCTCCTTTTCAGCACATCCAAATAATTAGGCGCACATGAGAAGCACCTCATAAGCCAGTGGCAAACAAGTGTCTCACCTTCCAACCAAAAAAGAATTTTATGATAATATTCCCACTAGTAATCCGTACTAGAAGAAAAAAATGTTAGGCCAACATGGATAGAGAATGAGGGAGAAGAGACTTTTTGCAATAGATGAGAATCAAGCAGAATTGAAATTCCCCATTACCCCTGGCCGGGAACAGGATTTCCACACAAAATATTTCTATTGCCGAGGATTCTGTAGCAAGAGAGGATTTTATATCCTTCTTCTAGAGCAGTTTTTTCTTCCTATGAAAGGGACCTGAGAATTTTGAAAATGAGGATCTCATATTACTCAAATCCTTGGGACATACAATAACCAAACTTGGATTTTCTACGAGTTCGTGGAAAATGAAAATTTATCCCTTAAAATTTTGGTTGACAAACTTGATCAAAGGGATTGAAGAAAATCCCTTTTCTAAAGTCAGTTCCATCGTTTTATAAGAAATTATAATTTACCATTTATGAATTAGGGATAAAAGTTTGTAAACGAAGTCATTTAATAAAAAATTCTCAATTCAAATCCAAACGCAATGGAGGGTCACTGCTTATAAAAAATGGGAAAAAGAAGTACTAATGAAAATGTTAGGCCAACATGGACATTTAAAATATTCCCACTAGTAATTAGTACTAGAAAAAAAAAAATGTTAGGCCAACATGGATGAGAGAATTAGGGCGAACTTTTTGTAATAGATGAGGATCAGCATATTTAAAATTCCCCATTGCCCCTGGAAGAGGGGTTCCACACTAAATGTTTATATAGCAAAGGATTCTGTAGCTCAAGTTTTGTAACAAGAGATGAACAACAGATTTGAGGATTTTATATCCTCCTTCTAGGGGAGATTTCACATCCTATGAAAGGGGAGATGAGAATTTTCAAAATGAGGATATCAGATGGCTCAGATCCTCGAGACTTACAATTACCGAACTTGGATTTTCTCCGAGTTCGTGGAAAACAAAAATATTTTCCTTGAGGAGCACTTGACAAACTTGATAGAAGGGGTTGAAGAAAATCCCTTTTCTAAAGTCAGTCCGGTCGTTTTATAAGAAATTAAAATCTGCCATTTACGAATTAGGGATAAAAGTTTGTGAACAAAAAGTCAATTTAATTGTAAAAAAAAAAAAAAAAAACTCCATCTAAAACCAAAAATGTTGGAGGGTCACTACTGATAAAAGAAAATGAACTAATGAACTACCACTAGTAGTTCTTCACCACTAAAATCCTGCTCAAATTCTCACCTAGTGAGGATTTTTTCCATCTATCATTTTCACTTCATCTTTCTGTTTACATAGATTCTTTAAAAGTTTGTGGAGTGGGAGAGAAAAATTATCTATTATTTATGCACAAACAAAGTACTCAAACGTATTTCCATTATTGGCCCAACTTTTCACAATGGAAAACCTTGAATGAATTCTCTTCCCCAGGTGATTGATACATGATCAAATATCACTTTTGTAAGATTTGATGATGAGAGAAAAAACTTTTCTTGTATATTATTCTCTATGATTTGAATACAATATATCATACAATGAGTGGAAGATCCAGATCCTATGTTTATGGGATGGGTTTCCTAAAGAATAAAAAATGATATAACTATTCTAAATATAGACATGCCGTTTGCACAATTACAGGACGCGCATGTGACACAATTTGACTATGCATTGTCATCTTGTATCGTAATACTCCCCCTCAAGTTGGTGCATGGAGATCCGTAATGCCCAACTTGCGAAGTAAAAACTGAAATTGATCGCGACCTAAGGCTTTTGTAAAAATGTCAGCAAGTTGATGTTGAGTTGGAACATGTGCAGTAGAAATGATCCCAGAAGCCAGTTTCTCACGAACAAAGTGACAATCAATTTCAATGTGCTTAGTGCGCTCATGAAAGACTAGATTGGCAGCAATATGAAGAGCCGCTTGATTATCACAATATAAGCGCATTGGCTGAGGATGGAAAACATGAAGATCATATAAGAGAGTCTTTAGCCATACAAGCTCGCACGTAAGAGTTGCCATGGCGCGATATTCAGCCTCAGCAGAGGAACGAGAAATGGTAGTTTGCTTCTTAGTTTTCCAAGAGATAGGGTTGTTGCCCAACATGGTGAAGTAGCCTGTGGTGGAGCGGCGTGTCATAGGACAGCTAGCCCAATCAAAATCACAATAGCCTGACACATGAAATGAGCAATGGGAAGGCAAAAAAATGCTTGTTCCTGGTGATGATTTTATGTATCGAAGAACACGAATAGCAGAATCATAATGCGGTTGGCGAGGTTGTTGCATAAATTGACTCAAAAGATTAACTGAATAGACAATGTTAGGCCGAGTAATTGTGAGATAAAGCAATCGGCCCACCAACCGCCAATATGACTGAGGATTGGAAAGAGGTTCCCCATTATCATTTGTTAGATGTAAATTTTGCTCCATAGGAAAGGTGACCGGGCGAGCTCCAAGATGTCCACTATCATGAAGAATATCAAGGGCATACTTGCGTTGATTAAGAAAGATGCCTTTTGGTGAACGCGCCACTTCGATACCTAAAAAATATTTTAGAGCACCAAGATCTTTGATATGAAACTTATGGTGTAAAAATTCCTTTAAAGCAGAGATCGAGGCAGCATCGATCGTTGCCTGTCACAATGATATCATCGACATAAACAAGAACAGCTGTGAATGTGTGGCCCCTTGTACGGATGAATAGAGAATAATCTGCTTGAGGTTGTTTATAGCCAACATCTCGAAGTGCTGATGAAAACTTGGAGAACCAATTTCTCGAGGCCTGGCGGAGACCATATAAAGATTTCTTCAGACGACAAACCCTTTTCTCTCTTTTTTTTGCAAAACCAGGGGGAAGAGTCATGTAAACTTCTTCATGAAGGTCTTCATGAAGAAAAGCATTGTGGACATCAAGTTGATGGAGAGTCCAATGTCGAGCTACAGCAACAGATAAATGACATCGGACAGTTACAAGTTTAGCAACTGGTGCAAAGGTTTCATAAAAATCCAAACCTTCTTTTTGAGTATATCCCTTGGCTACAAGCCTAGCCTTGAAACGTTCAATGGAACCATTAGCATGATACTTGATTTTGTAAACCCATTTGCAGCCTATGGGTTTCTTTCCATGAGGAAGATATTGTAGTGTCCAAGTGTGGTTGGATTCCAAAGCACGAATCTCAGCCTCCATAGCTTCACGCCAATGAGCATGCTTAACTGCTTGAGTAAAAGAAGTAGGTTTGGCTCGATGTGAAATAGCCGAGAGAAATGCCACATGCTTATCAGAAAAATGAGTGTATGAAATAGAATGAGAAAGAGGATGGGCAGTACCTACAGAGAGCTGAGAGGTAGAGGAAGTCTGAGATGGCTTGGGTGGTAATGTGGGGCATATAAAGTCTTGAAGGTAAGATGGGCGAGTGATAACACGTTTGGGACGAGTAGTAGGAGGTGCGGGATGTAAGGAAATTATCTTTAAGTCCATTGCTTGGACTACAAGTCCTTTCCTTTCCCGAATTGTGGTCATTATAGGAAATCTGTTTTCTTAGGATACATGCTATTCCTTACACAAAAAGGTTTCTTAATGAGATGTATTCCATAACAAACTCTACCTTGATGGATGGTTGAGATTAAGTCTATGGAAACCCTGATTGGAAATTCGGTCATCGTTTCACCTATAAAACAAAGCCTTTCGTCCATCACAAAGGCATTCACGAAAATCAACACATTAAGGTTTTATAGGCAAGGAAAGAGAAACCGAAACCATTCACATAGTCTCTTTCTCGACGGATCACAGCATCAATCAGCAACAGCACCAGACTGCAGGATCAGAAAGCTCTCTACATCAGGATGTCTGGAGGTACTCTTTAATTTATTTAAGATTAAATCCTACACGTGATTATCATGCTGTTCACGATCTTAGGGTTCATGTTAATAATAGTATAACATGTGGTATCAGAGCAGGGTTTTAGAACACATGATCGTCCATTAATTAGGATCATTATGCATCGCCATAATCGGCAAATATAGATCCGTTCTGACTCTGTTTTGCAGCAATTTATCGATCCAACTATTATGGCCTGCATGAATGGTTTATATTTATGTTATTCCGCAGTTTTTTTTTTATTTTATTTGGGCACGACTGTTTGATCGTGATTTATTTAAGTTTTGAATTTTCAATTATGTATAAACTCTTTCGTGAGTAAAAATTAAATGTAATAATGGAGGAGATCTGTAACTGGTACGTCATGATTGAAAAAGATGCTGTTTCGAGATTGAAGAAGGCGTTTTGAAGCAGTCGAAGATAAAGACAGATGATCGAAAAGAAGGACTGAAAATAGGCCATATAGTTGGATCATATTTTCATAATTATTCCGTATTATGTTGATTATCATTAGCATGTTTCTTCGTAATCGATGATATAAAATACTTTCAGCCCCAAAGAGCCGGAGGACAGCCCTCGGGGCTTTGCCTTTTTACCATTACTTTTCATACAATGAATGATCTATCATGAATGCATGCAATATATAATGTTTATATTCATATTAAGCCTTTTTTATCACCAAAGTTATATGCTTAGGGTTAGGTCTCACCACAGTGACCCTAACAATTAAATACTGAAATTTGGCCCTAAAAGTACCATCATGATGTTTACATTACATATTGTTCAAGAAGGTATGAAACATTTAGTCGCCCACAGGCGGATTATACTCATATGATTGAACAATAATTAAGGAGTGTTTGTTCCTAATTAAGATTAACATCACTCATTTACATCACCTTGAATATGACGACCTTAGATGGTATAATGCGTAGAAATTATGGTGACTACCCACAGGAGCACCTAAAATTTTGTCGTATATATTCATATATTATGCGTGTGTTGTCTTATTTTTTTATTAAAGCATTATTGTTGTATCTCTATTGCAGTTATTGCAACCACTAATCTCACTTTGCATGCTACTTCTGTCACTAAGCTCAATGGAACCAACTTCTCAGAATGGAAATAGCAAGTTGAGTTTACATTGGGGGTACTTGAACTGGATATCGCTCTTCGTAAAGATAAGCCAGCTTTACTCACTGATAAAAGTACCCCTGATGAAACAACCTTCTTTAATGCCTGGGAAAGGTCTGACAGACTAAGCACTATGTTTTTGCGAATGACTATTGCCACCAACATAAAAACATCCCTTCCTACACCTGAGAATGCTAAGGACTACATGAAGGCCATTGAAGCTAGGTTTAAGACTGCAGACAAATCCCTTGCTGGGAAACTAATGGCAGATCTTACAACCATGAAGTTTGATGGCACCAGATCAATGCATGAACATGTCATTGAGATGACTAACCTTGCAACTAAACTAAAGAATTTGGGATTATCAGTGGACGAGGCGTTTCTCGTCCAATTTATCTTAAACAGTTTACCTCCTCAGTACGGGCCTTTCCAAATTCACTACAACACTATTACGGAAAAGTGGACAATGAATGAATTGGCTAACAAACTGGTTCAAGAGGAGGCCAGGCTGAACCAACAAGGGATTAAAGTAGCTCATCTCATTTAAGGAGCTGGACACAAAGCTGGGAAAAAGCATAATTCAGGCCAGAAACGGGCACCACCCAGATCTAATGAGACTGGTCAGAACCCCAAGAAGAAAAAGAAAGAAAACTTATGCAAATTTTGCAAGAAACCTGGACATTTTCAGGCAGACTGCATTAAACGTAAAGAATGGTTTGAAAACAAAGGTAACCCTATGGGTTTCGTAAGTTATTTCGAATCAAATCTTACTTTTGTTTCTTCTGATGCTTGGTGGATTGACACTGGTGCTAATGTTCATGTTTCCAATTCAATGCAGGGATTCCTTACGATCCAAACCATAAACCCAAGTGATAACTTCCTTTTCATGGGAAACAAAGACAAAGCTCCAGTTGAAGCTATTGGAACTTTTCGTCTTATTTTAGATAGCGGTTATCAGTTAGACTTATGTCAAACTCTTTATGTTCCGTCTCTTTCCCGTAATTTGGTTTCTGTAAGCGCACTTGATAAAGTTGGTTACTCTTTTGAAGTAGGAAATGGTAATTTCAGTTTATTTAAAAATTCTAGTCGTATTGGTTTTGGAATTTTGATTGATGGGCTATACAAGTTTCATCTTGATAATCAACTTGCTGAAACCCAACTTACCCTGCATTCTAAGGAAACAAAACGAAAGTCATCCAAACTCGACTCTCATTTCTTGTAGCATAAAAGACTGGGTCACATATCCAATGAAAGAATCAAAAGATTAGTAAAAGATGGTGTCCTTCTGGATCTAGATTTTACTAATATTAATGTATGTGTGGATTGTATTAAAGGCAAAACAACAAAACACACAAAGAAAGGAGCCACAAGAAGTACTGAGCTTCTTGAAATAATACATATAGACATTTGCGGACCCTTTGATGTTCCAACCTTTGGAGGAGAAAAGTATTTCATTACCTTTATTGATGATTACTCACGTTACTGTTATTTATACTTGTTGCATGACAAATCTCAGTCTGTGAATGCTGTACAAGTGTTCATTACTGAAGTCGAAAGGCAATTAGATAGAAAAGTGAAAATCATAAGGTCAGATAGAGGTGGTGAGTTTTATGGAAGGTATGACGAAACAGGACAACATCCTGGACTTTTTGCAAAACTTCTCTAAAAACTTGGAATTATTGCCCAATACACAATGCCTGGTTCTCCATGGCAGAATGGTGTAGCTGAAAGGCGAAATCGTACGTACATGGAAATGGTTAGATCAATGATGAGTCATGATAACTTATCTATATCCTTGTGGATGGATGCTCTACGCACAGCTGTTTATATCTTGAACAGAGTTCCCAGTAAGGCAGTTCCAAAGACAGCTTTTGAACTGTGGAAAGGATGGAAACCTAGTTTACGACATCTCCAAATTTGGGGTTGCCCAGCTGAGGCTAGAGTCTACAATCCACATGAAAAGAAATTGGACCTTAAAACAATCAGTGGTTACTTTATAGGTTACCCAGAAAAGTCCAAAGGATTTAGGTTTTACTGCCCTAACCATAGTACAAGAATTGTTGAAACCGGTAATGCTAGATTCTTTGAGAATGGCGAACTCAGTGGGAGTAATAAACCTCAAGATGTGATCATTTAGGAAATCAGGGTACCTATCCCTTTACCCTCTATTCCGAAAGATGTTGGCAATCCTCCCGTTGTTGAACCATTTAACAATGAGGAAAATCCAATAAATGATCAACAACTCCATAATGAGATTGTCGCCAATGAACATATGGATAATGCACCAGAGGAACCAGCATTAAGAAGGTCTCAAAGACAAAGGAGATCAGCTATTTCCGATGATTACTTGCTTTACCAAGTAGAATCTGGAGAAGGGACAATTAATGACCCGGTTTCTTATTCACAAGCCATTAAGGATGTTAATTCTAGTAAATGGATTGATGCCATGAAGGATGAATTGAAATCTATGAATGAAAATCAAGTCTGGGAAGTTGTTCAATTACCTCCAGGACACAAACCAGTTGGCTGTAAATGGGTCTTCAAGACCAAACGCGACTGCAAAGGCAATATTGAACGCCATAAAGCCAGACTTGTTGCCAAAGGTTTCAATCAGAAAGAAGGTATTGACTATACTGAGACTTTTTCCCCTGTGTCAAGGAAGGATTCTCTTAGAATTATCATGGCATTAGTAGCTCACTATGACCTCGAGTTACATCAAATGGATGTGAAAACTGCCTTTCTTAATGGAGATTTGGAAGAAGAAGTCTACATGCGTCAACCTGAAGGCTTCATCATTGAAGGTCAGGAAGACATGTTCTGCAAACTTAAGAAATCAATATATGGACTGAAACAAGCTTCGAGGCAATGGTACCTAAAGTTTCATGACATCATTACTAACTTCGATTTCATAGAAAACATCATTGACCCTTGCATATACCTCAAGATCAGTGGGAGTAAGTTCATATTTCTGGTTCTGTACGTTGATGACATATTATTGGCCAGCAGCGACCTTAGTTTATTACATCAAACAAAGGACTATCTCTCTAAGCATTTTGAAATGAAAGATATGGTTGAGGCTTCCTATGTGATAGGAATAGAAATATTCCGTGACAGGTCACTTGGTATTTTGGGGTTGTCTCAAAAAGCATATATTGACAAAGTTCTAGAGAGGTTTGGCATGATGACCTGTTCCTCTAGTCCTGTTCCACTGCATAAAGGAGACAAGTTTGATCTTTCGCAGTGTCCACAGAACGAATTGGAACTTAAAGAAATGGCAAAATATCCTTATGCTTCTCTTGTCTGGAGTTTGATGTATGCACAGGTCTGTACAAGACCTGACATTAGTCATGCTGTTGGCATGCTCGGAAGATTTCACAGTAAACCCGGAATCGCTCATTGGAAAACTGCAAAGAAAGTACTGAGATACCTTAAGGGAACAAGGAATTACATGCTCACATACAGAAAATCAAGTCACCTACAGGTGACTGGTTATTCAGATTCAGATTTTGCTGGATGTCCTGACACCAGACTTTGCACTCTTGGCTATGTGTATCTCTTATGTGGAGGTGCAATATCATGGAAAAGCCAGAAATCCGAGTTACTTTACTCATCCACCATGATGGCTGAGTATGTAGCATGTTACGAGGCTGCAATTCAGGGAACATGGTTGCATAATTTTATCTCTCAGTTTGGAGCTTTGAATTTCATCTCTAAGCCATTAACCCTTTACTGTGACAATGAAGCTGCAACCTTCTTCTCCAAGCATGACAGGATATCTAAGGGATCTAAACACATGGACCTTAAATATCTCTCACTGAAACAAGATGTTAGATTACAGAAATTTGTCATTGAGTCTATACGTACAGATTTCATGGTCGCAGACATATTCACGAAAGAACTACCTCCAAAGACCTTTCAAGGACATACTGAAAGCATGGGTCTTGAAGATAGTTCTTAATTATCATTTTCTGCCTTTTATTTCTGTACTTATATTTGACATTTATTGAGCTCTTAATGCAACTCTACATCTGTTATTTCTGTTTTTCCATTGTGTACATTTTATGCGTGGATGAATGATAAACAAAAACAGTCTTTCAACATAGACATGATGAGACCATTACGTATATCTCCTTTTACGGTCTAGTTATGCAGGTTGTCAATGCTGTAGTACATGGAAGTAAACATGTTGCAAAATAATGTGTGCACGCCATGACTCCCATTGACCACCGAATTAGCCAAGACACTTATGATAACCGACTCAAGAAATGTTTAGCATATAATGCGCGCCTTATGATTCCTAATATGAAAAACACTAAAGGATCTTCCTATCGACCAAGTGGGAGACTGTAAGGAAATTATCTTTAAGTCCATTGCTTGGACTACAAGTCCTTTCCTTTCCCGAATTGTGGTAATTATAGGAAATCTGTTTTCTTAGGATACATGCTATTCCTTACACAAAAAGGTTTCTTAATGAGATGTATTCCATAACAAACTCTACCTTGATGGATGGTTGAGATTAAGTCTATGGAAACCCTGATTGGAAATTCGGTCCTCTTTTCACCTATAAAACAAAGCCTTTCGTCCATCACAAAGGCATTCACGAAAATCAACACATTAAGGTTTTATAGGCAAGAAAAGAGAAACCGAAACCATTCACATAGTCTCTTTCTCGACGGATCACAGCATCAATCAGCAACAGCACCAGACTGTAGGATCAGAAAGTTTTCTGCATCAGGATGTCTGGAGGTACTCTTTAATTTATTTAAGATTAAATCCTACACGTGATTATCATGCTGTTCACGATCTTAGGGTTCATGTTAATAATAGTATAACACGGGAGGCATTGTAGTATGGGTGGGTGGTGCATCAAGTGGTGTTATGGACAACGTTGGGTGAGGTGATGTGGCAGAAGGTAGTATGGGGGGGTTGGATGGGTGGGGTGATGTGTCCAAAGTTGGCATAAAGCTGACTGGAGTGGGTGATGGGGTTGGCATGTAGTTGGTTGGATTAGGAGGTGAGGATAATGGTGTAATGGGGATTATTGGTACTGTAAGGGACGAGGGAAGATTGTGATCAGGTATGGGTGAGGGAATTACAGTAGTTGGTGTGGGTTGGGTTATGGATGAGGAATTGAAAGGAAAAATATCTTCAAAAAAAGTGACATATCGGGATGTGAAAATTCTTTTGGTATCAAGATCATAAACTCGATATCCCCGTTGGCCAAAAGGATGACCAATGAAAACACATCTAGAGGCACGCGGCGAAAATTTGTGACGATCATTGTGAAGAGTGTGAGCACAACAGAGACTGCCAAAAACACGAAGGTGGTCATAGGAAGGTTTTTTTTTTTAAAGTAGTTCATGAGGAGATTTGCCATCTAGGTTGAGGGTTGGAATATAATTGATAAGGTAAGCTGCAGTCAAGAGACATTCTCCCCAAAAAGAAAGAGGAAGATGAGCATGAAAGCGTAATGATCGAGCAACCTCGAGAAGATGGCGATGCTTGCGCTCAACCACCCCATTTTGTTCAGGTGTTTCGACACAAGTTCGCTCATGGATAATGCCATTTTCTTTAAAAAAAATTTGCATTTGGCGAGAGAGAAATTATGCACCATTATCTGTGCGAATATGACGAATTGAACATCCATCTATAAGAAAGAATTCACCTATCCCAATAACAAAGAAACCTGACTTGAATGATCCTGTATTAAGAGCTAAATTGGCTAAAGGGATGGGGTATAATTATTACGGAGAACCCGCATGGCCCAATGATCTTTTATATATTTTTTCAGTAGTCATTCTAAGCACTATTGCGTGTAACGTAGGTCTAGCGGTTCTAGAACCGTCAATGATTGGTGAACCAGCGGATCCATTTGCAACTCCTTTGGAAATATTACCCGAATGGTACTTCTTTCCCGTATTTCAAATCCTTCGTACAGTACCCAATAAGTTATTGGGTGTTCTCTTAATGGTTTTAGTACCAACGGGATTATTGACAGTACCGTTTTTGGAGAATGTTAATAAATTCCAAAATCCATTTCGTCGTCCAGTAGCTACAACAGTTTTTTTGATCGGTACCGCGGCAGCCCTTTGGTTAGGTATTGGGGCAACATTACCTATTGATAAATCTCTAACTTTAGGCCTTTTTTAAGTTGATTTAACCGTGAAATACTACGCGTATGTATCTAGGGAATAGTCACTTCTAAAGTGAATTCTCCCTAGATACATCTCTTAAATTTCATTATCAATCCATTCTGGATATAGAGATGATACTAAGGATTCAAAAGCCATTTTCTTCTTTTCTTTCTTTCAAAAAAGATGAAATAATACCAATGGATTTAAAACTTATTCTTAGGTAAATAAATTGCAAAATGCTTCTGTAGAATGTCCAATATCTGTTTTACATCTTCTATGCGAAGATGTTCAATTCTCATAAGATCTTCTTGACTGTTATTCAAAAGGTCCAATAATGTATGTATATTGGACCTTTTGAGAGAACGCAGAGGTTTAGGAAGAAGCCCCATCAAATAGATATTTTTTTCTTTCGACCCTATCGACCCTATTTCAATTGTATATAAGGACCGCTACTACAAGTACAAGCAGTACTACACCTTTGATCGTGCAATGTCGACGAATTGAACCCTGTGAATCACGTGAAATTAGGACACTCCAAATTCGAGAATCAAAAAGTTTCATAAAGAGCTCTTGGTGGAAAAAAAAGGAAGTGAAAGATTTCACCGAATCGGGTTGGATCCATGAATCCAAGAAATCGTGAGAATTCTTGATTTCTCTCAATTCGAAGATCCAGGATTTGAATTGATGTCCTCTCATTTCATTGATTCCTCCTAAAGAATCCAAAAGAATCTAAGTGAATTGAATTTGGGTCACTCGCGATGTACAATGACCCCAGTGAAGCATCCATGGCTGAATGGTTAAAGCACCCAACTCATAATTGCTTAAGAAGTGTAAAAGTTTCTGATTTGAAACGCATCAAGTATACCCATGTGCTACGAGAATAATCATCAACAATTGTTAAAAAGTAGTGTGTTCCAGTGTGTGAAGGTGTAAGATAGCCACCCCAAATATCACAATAAATTCGATTAAAAAGTTCACTACTTTTATTACAACTTGGATAAAAAGGTTGGCGAGTTTGTTTGGCACGCTCACAAACATCACAATGAGAATCAAAAGAAAAAATTTGTGTAAAAATGGAGGATAATTTATTTAATCGGGCTGTTGAGGGATGGCTGAGACGAAGGTGCCAAAGATTGGAGGTGCATGGACGACTTGCAGGCATGGCTGTAGGAATGGCTAAGGAGTTAGGAACATAATGGTAGAGCCCATCTCTTACTTCACCCATTCCAATCAGTTTCCTCGATGACAGGTCCTGAAATACACAAAAATTAGGAAAAAATATGGCAGCACAATTCAAGCTTTGGGTCAATCTGCTTATGGATAAAAGATTGAAATGAAAATTAGGAACAGAAAGGACATCAGACAAGCATAAATCTGATGATAACCGAACAGAACCAATATGAGTAATTGGTGTGACATCACCTGTGGGTAATTTGACTAAAGTGGCATGAGGTGTTGAGTGAGAAGTTGTGAGAGAAGACAAAGTGGGCGTCATGTGATCAATCGCACCACTGTCTATGATCCGCGAGGGTGATGAAAAAGAGGTTGTAGAGTTGGAAAAAGATATATTACTAGCAAGATTTGGCAGAAGGATTTGTATCCAACAAAGTGAGCAACTGTCAATATTGTTCGCTAGCCAATGGAGGCAGTGAAGTCGGTGCATCAGAGTTCGTACCTGGATCACTCAAGGTGGTGGCTTGATGGGCTGTCGGTTGAAATGGCTGATGACGGCTGGTGGAGGCCTTCCGATAACTACACGAGTGGTCCCAGTTAGGCGAATAACCCACTAGTTTGTAGCATTTTTCTTTGATGTGACCAAGCACCCCACAGTGGTCGCATTTTGGTCGAGTTCGGCCTTGTCCAGTCCCTCATGATTGTTCACCATTCTTAATGATAGGATAAGAGCTATTAGCAGCCATGGCAACAGTGTCAGCCATGGTAAAGGAGGGCAGGTGAAGTAAGCGTTGCTTCTCTTCTTGATTTACAATTGCATAGCATTTGCCAACATTGGGAAGAGGATCCATGGCAAGGATTTGACTACGAACATGGGCGTATGTATCATTGAGGCCCATGAGAAATTGAAAAACACGTTCGATTTCTTGCATATTTTTGAGCTCCTTAAATGCTCCACACGAACACTCAGGGATGACAACATGTGTGTTAAGCTCTTCCCAATATGACTTAAGCGTGTTGTGATACACAGCCAATGATTGTTGTTCTTGGCAAAAAGGACATATATCCCTTTTCAATTGAAAATTTCTAGGATTATTGCTTTGAGAAAATCGTTCTTCTAAATCAAGCCATACTTCACATGGACTATCACAATAAATGATGTTGTTGGTGAATGATTTATCAATTAAGTTAAGAATCCATGACAGAATCATGTCATTATATCTTTCCCATGCTTGAGTTTCAGTTGGATTTGACAACGGTTTAACAAGTGATCCGTCAACAAATCCAAACTTATTCTTGGCATTCAATGCCATTTTCATGGCTCTTTTCCAGGTTGAGTAATTCTCACCAGTTAAAGGAGTTGAGACAAGGATCGCTCTGGGATGATCCAAGGAATGAAGGAAATACGGCGATGATGCGTCATTGACAACGCTTTGTTGTTTTTTGCCGCCAGAGTTCCCAAATATGTGATGTCATGGCAGTGGGCAATGAGAAATACAATTGTAATAGAGAGTGAGTAACGTGTCACACCAAAGAGATGATATCCAAGGTGTGAAAGGAGAAAGACACCTGGCATAGATGATCTTCAAGTGTAGTAACACAAAGAGACAGTTGCTTGAAAATCTGGGTATTATCAAAGCTCACAGTTATAGGACCGAAGGATATCTCTGATACCATGTAAGATTTGATGATGAGAGAAAAAACTTTTCTTGTATATTATTCTCTATGATTTGAATACAATATATCATATAATGAGTAGAAGATCCAGATCCTATGTTTATGGGATGGGTTTCCTAAAGAATAAAAAATGATTTAAGTATTCTAAATATAGACATGCCGTTTGCACAATTACAGGACGCATATGTGACACAGTTCGACTATGTGTTGTCATCGTGTATCCTAATAACTTTGGTGTAGAGTAGAGTTTACATTTGGATTGAAATAGTGCAAATCACCATGATTCAATGAGCGAACTAAACACGTCATTAGCACAATCCGATGGTTAATATCACACTGATAGGATTGATGGTCGAGCACTTCCCCAGCCCTGGGAGAGGAATTGATCCAGTCATTTGGCCTTGGCCAAAGTAGACCTCATAAGCCTTCCCAGACTGATGTCCATGGGCTGGACCTGGGCCTGATTTTATGGTCCAGTAGCCGAAATTGGTTGGGCCTGCGACAATCAGTGCTTATAGATATAGGCCCTGCCGAGCCCAGCATATTCAAACATAACAGTTGAAAAGGGACTTCACTAGTAAGGTCTAGGAAATGATGATTCGAGTTAGCTGGAGTGCAATATGCCCATTGCGCTAGGTGGATCTATAGGGACTGAAGATACCCATAGTCTGATACAAATTTGGCAAGCTTATAACAATGCATTAAACTCATACATATGCCCATTTAAGCTGTGATTAGATTTTGAGTTTTGGAATCTAAATTGAAATTTTAGATTCAAATTACACATCTACTCTAAGTCTAAGTTGGCGATGGATCAACCAGTCAAAGCACTCCATTTGCAGTGGAAATTTGATAGGATACTTCCAATCATGGCTATAAATAAAGGTATTCGTGGCACCCCTGTTCACAATCATCACACCTCCAAAAGTTTCACCCAGTAGCTCGTCCAAGGTGAAGTCAATTAAAGTCATACCATATATTTATAAATGGGGGGGGTCTTCATATGCATCCATCCCTCACCATTTTTGGTGAGGGACACCCCAAAAGGGGAAGTTTCAAGTACAAAAGTGAGGAAGTACAAATGTGTACTTCCTCACTTTTGTACTTGAAACACCCCCAAAAGGGGTGTCCCTCACCAAAAATGGTGAGGGATAGATGCATATGAACATTTCCCTATAAATGGGTCCATCTCTTAAAAAGTTGAAATGTTCAGACTGGAGCCCCTTGGTCAACTATTGTGGGCTGTATGTCTAGCCCTCTCCTAAAAACAGCTGCCCATTCTGACTCACAGGGTCGCACCCATGAGTCCATCATGACTAAAGGCACTAGAAGAATGACAGAGGGATCTTCTGCTTTAAGACCTAGTTGTCATTATTTGCACAAAGCTTCCAATCAAAGAGCTAAGATTAGGGCCGTCACCAGGTCAGATTTGGGATGGGATAGACCCAAATTGTCCTGAGTCTAGGCCCAATAAGTATTGCAGGGCCTACTTAAATTTTACACTCCAGACCCAACCCTACCTGATAAGAAATACAGAATGCAATAATGGCTCTGCGTCCATTTCAAGCCGGTTTTTTCTACTCAAAGAGCTCTATCTCTATCATCTATATAAAACTTAGAAAAAGTCTACTTGTCCCGTGATTTAATCCCGGACAAAGCCCGACTCCACATGGGAGGGGCAAAATGGTCATTTGGCACCGTGTGGAGTCGGGCCAAGTCCCGGGATTAAATCCCGAGACAAGTAGCACGGCTGTAAAACTTAATCCGGATACTACTGATGGGACCACACCCGGAACATTAGACCACTTCGAGTTAGACTTCCCTAATTGGCTCGGACGGATTTGGGCCTGACTCAGGTTATTGACAACCCCAGCTGTGATGTTTTAGCATGGAAGTTACTGTGGGAAATTTCTACATTAGGACCCACACATCAATAGTCTAGAATCTCGGTGACCAACCCAAGGGGGTCATCTCCCTGGCTATGGCTGCATTCGGAACAAAAAGTCTATTTGGACAAACTCTATGGACAGAATTTGGGACAAACTGTCCACGTGGCGTAACGTGATTGGGCTCTCTCAAAAGTTGAAATGCATTGTCCCAATCACTTTCGCCACATGAACAGTTTGTCCCAAATTCTGTCCATGTAGACAAACTGCATTCGGAAATCCAGCTAATGGTGTCTTCATTTTTTTTTTTCCTTTTTTTGAATAGGATGGTTGGCTTGTAAAAGAGGAAAAGCCCAAGACAGGCAACATCAAGCACCAATATGGTCGGCTGGCTTCCATCGACACGACACGTAACAGATCTCTCTTAAAACCTATCTGTTGAGATCTTTGATTTGCACCATCAATCAAGAAATCTCTCAAGGCTCCTCCTACAGTCCTACCTGTGCCTAAATTTTAAAATCTAACTAGTTTCAAAATAAATGTCTTCTTCTTTCATAGAGTTACCCACATATTAGTTTTATTTGAATGAGTGTTGAGTTTGTTTTCAAATTGATTATTGAAAACTAATTGGATTTAACAACTCTTTATATGTATGGATTTTGCTATCAGAGAAGACTTTTGGCTAGAAACCATGTAATTAAGAGAGTCATATTAATTCAAGATGTAACAGAATTGTAGTGTGCAGTACCCTCCTTGAATGCATGGGTTGGGTTTACCTTCTCAAAAAATCCAGAGGACTCATAGCACCCATTATATTTGTTATATCTAAATTCTCAAAACTAACTTTAGAAGGCCAACGATTAGATCGATCGCTCGATTTTGCATATGAGGGGCTCTCTCTTTTCCTATCCCACTAGAGGAGAAAAAGTGAGTTCATCACGTGTTCAAGATATAGTCAATCCAACGATGGCTATTTTAACGATTTGAGTAATATTCATATATTAATCAGGAGTTGGTGCACGCATGCAATTAGGGTTTTTAACGTGGGTCCACCCCAACAATGAGTATTACTTGCCCTGTTTATTTTGAGCGGATTTAGATTTTCAATAGGATTAGGTTAGAATGCATGGAAGTCTCGATATGCATCTAGCACGAGGGGAAGACCTTGACAGATCAATTCTCTGAAATGGGCATGATAATAAATAATTCGCGGGACCCACATTGTTTGCAGCGTCAACTTCTTTCTACTATCACCAGCGTCATCTCGACACGTGCCATCCTCCCAAGAGTACCATCTCAATGCTCCAGGTCAGTACTTGTCCTTGTCAGAAGTGCTGCTTTACCTGCTGGTAGTGAAAGTGAGAGAGGTGACGTTGGCAGAACCTCCACTTGTGTAGTTAATCTTGTTGCTGATGTGACCATCGTTATTGTATTGTAAGTTTGATTAGTTCCTGATGCATGATTATGTCATTTTTTTTTTCACTAAGTTCAATTTACATGAAGGAACCCCTCAAGAAGAGTTGGGACCTTTCCATCTTGATTTGGATTTCCGCCCACTATCTTTGAAGTCAATGTCTATCTATCCACCATACTTTGACAAAAAAAGAAGAGAAACAAATAATTCCATCCCCTGTTGAGGATGAGGTAAACTGTAAACATAAAAAAAAGTCAGGACAACATTAAAAATGTGACATTTTGCAAAGCTTGTGGCTCCTTTTAACATAAAAGTAGCAGAGTTTGTGGGGGCACCCGCGTGCCCATATAAAAGTGCCTCTTAGATACATCCATTTATAAGAAAAGTAAAAATTAGATATATTCAAGGTTATTAATATTGAAAAATCCCACATCCAGCGTCATTTAAGTCTTGAATTGGACATGGCTTCTTATGCTCATTTGTACTTTTTACTTATTAACTTTAGGTCTTGGGTTATTATTTGATTTTTTAGATGACATTTAAAAAATACTTGAGAGGCCATTCTTATAAACGTGAAATACAAAATCATTAAAAAAAAATGTCTATCATATCCAACATTGTACTAGCACTTTTTTAGGGGAAGTGTGTCTCGCACTTTCACACAAGGGTCATTTACGCACTTCATTTAACTTCATACAAAAATAACTATGCTATGCATGTGCATTGTTTACATAAGTAAAGGGGACGGAATCAAACAAATCCTTTCATTTATTTTCCTCCATTTGGAAACCACGTTACATGGTTATAAGGCAAAATATTATCACTCAGACCTTGTATCAAAATATGATATGAAACTCTTAAAAGTTGCAGTTCAAGTACTTCATTACCATCATCGCTTACAGAAGCCAGATTCTATTGCATGGTTGTTCCATGTCCTAATAATTCACTATTGATGGGAGATTGAATATTCGCTAAATAAACATATTTCTTCTTCCCCAATCAATGACCCTAAGACCCGGTTATAGCAAACAATGCATCTGTGTAGGAAATAGGAATCCAAGTGTGTGTGGCAAGTCCTACAAGGCATAATGGAATGGGCGAATTTCGTTGATTCTGAGGTCTGCAACAGGGTTGGCAGTTGGCAGCCCACAGATGGCCTACAATCGATTCTGTGTGATATCAATTTGTTGTGATCGTGTGTGCGGAAGCGTGCGATCAACAAGCCACACAATAAAAATACAGAGTTGCGTAGTTCGGTGATTTCACACCTACGTCACGGACAAAAGCTCGTCTTCTTCTTCTCCACTAATCAGAGTTTTTTCCCATAATAGGATTACAACCAAAAGAGATAATATATAGTTTTAACAAAGACCAAATAACCCCTCAACCCTTATACAAATGAATTTACCTATAAAACAAGCCAAAACCCAAAACCCATAAACCCAACATATTCCCGTCTGTATTTTAAGAACAGACGCTGTTATGTATATGCTACCATATCAAATCAAGGCCAATGAAAACGCACATGAAAGTTTCTTCACAAGAAAGAATACAACAAAATGCATACGTGGGTGGCGGTGAAAAGAGACGAAAAATGAATGCACTAGCTCTAGACAAGTCTTTTTTGTACCCCACTTTTCATGTGAATCCACGTCTTCATCTTCCTTATCATAATCATCTTATCTTATATATAGATGAGCTTTCCTAATTTTCTTTTCACACTTTAGTTCATGCTAGGCCCTTCTTCTAGTCAACCTAGGCATAGTTCTATTCTATTTCTCATCATTTCCAATCCAAGATTCATTTCCCCGATCATAACTCAATTACAGTACTTCCATTCCCATCTCCTGAGAACTCTTGTGCAAAAGAAAGATGGGTATTGAGGATGTCTGTAACGCTGGCCTTGTTCTTGGATTGAATATTGATGGGGTAGAAGAAAAACGATTGCAGCCGAAAAAATACCAACAGCAAAATCTAGTATGCTTTGAATTCGACCAATTGTCACCGATGGAGGGCCTAGAGACGTGTTTAACCTTGAGTCTTGTGCCAGAAAAGATTAACAAGAACAAGACCGGGGACCAAGTGCAAGTGGTTCACCAATCCTCTTCACAGAGCACGGTTTCATCGTTCTCTAATCCCAACCACGACATCACAATCAGCAAAAGAGAAAGGGATGATTTTGAGGTGGAGAGGCTTTCGTTGCAGGTCAGCGATGAAGATGAGGGTATTGCTAAGAAGAAGCTTAGGCTCACTAAGGAGCAATCTGCTCTCTTAGAAGACAGTTTTAAGGAGCACAGCACGCTTAATCCGGTATGCCTTATAATTTCACGTGGAGATCGATTGCATCATTTAATATACTTCCATTCATTTTGTTTCAAGTCCATGGAATCATGAGTCCATCTCAACTAGCGATCTAATGAATTTGTTGGATTCGCGAATCTCCAAAATGAGTTGATCCAGGGATAAAACCAAAAATGCAAAGATTCAAAATCCAACCAAAGTTTTGGGTCCAAAGGAATTCAAACACCCATTAGTACTTCTTTGTGAAGCTGAGGACTCCGATCGAGGTTCTTGCACTTTTGTGTCAGGGAGTGAGAAATTTTAATCTCCAGTCTCTTCAATAGGAAATCAAAATCCTCTCCTCCCACCTGACGTAATCAACTTAGTTTTAGTAAGAAAAATAGCATGCACTAAACAAAAAAATGGTAAACTGCATGGAAAATTAGAATAATTTAATTTCCACTATCATGGATCATATCATCATGCAAACATATTCTTTTAGGTCTTGTTTCTTTCCTATGATCTTGTACAAGAATTTGAGTTGCTGGGGTTTTTTTGCGAAGATGTATGGTTTGTCCCCTTACATATTCAAATGCCTTATATCTTCGGGCAAGGACTTCAAAATCCAAAGGTCTCAAATGCCCTGTAAAGTTTTGGAATTCCAGTCCTTTCATTTTCTTTTGGTGGGATCTCTATCTGATTGCTTTAGTACAAACAAGCATTAAGAAATTCCACCATATTTAGGAATTCAGAAACTCTCAAGACAAAAACTCCTATACAGCATCATTTTTTTATTGGAATTCATTTAATTCTTGTCTCAATAAATTTGAGAGACAAATATGGTGAAATTTCTAAATGCTACCTTATGTTTGAGCATCCAGTTAATTTACTAAAAGAGTTGTTGAAATTTCTAAAATTCTAAAAGTCATTTGAGACTGCTTAAGTGGCTAAAACTATGAGATACATGTAAAGAAATATGACATTTGCAAATGTAAGGGGATAAAATGTCAGTCCAAAATATTCCAACGTGGTGAATTCTTGTCGGAAATTCCAATATACGAAAAGGCAATTTAAGAGTAAATTACTTTACTACCAAGAAAATAGTGTGATTATTCTTTGATTTCCATGTCTTCTTTTTTCCCCCCTTCGCTAATTCTTTCTAATTTCAAACAGAAACAAAAGAAAGCCTTGGCAGCACAGTTGAATCTACGACCCCGGCAAGTGGAAGTCTGGTTCCAAAATAGAAGAGCGAGGTAAGCAACTTATCAGTAACAATGTCTATTGCAACATCTACTCTTCTTATTTAATACGATTTCACACATAAAATATTTGGCACGACGGCATGGAAACGTCTAGGATTGGCGATCATCTTGTTCTAATAAATCTCTGGTTGAATTTGTTTATTATAACAGGACTAAGCTCAAACAGACCGAAGTGGAGTGTGAGTACTTGAAAAGGTGTTGTCAAGCTCTAAAAGAAGAGAACAGAAGGCTACAGAAAGAGGTTCACGAAATAAAGGCTCTTAAATTGGCATCACCCTTATACATGCACGTCCCAGCGGCGACTCTGACCATGTGCCACTCCTGTGAGAGGATTGGCAGTGGCAGCAAGAATCCTACCAATGGCCCATTTGCAGTGGCACCCAGATCTCACCACCTGTACAACTCTTCCATCCATCATCAGTCTCCTGCACGCTGAAAAAGAAAAGCAAAAAAAGCACATCAAAACCTTTCTAGTCCTGGATGATAATTAGTGCAAGGAATGTATAGAGAAGGAATTTATTAGGTTTCAGTCATTGTTATTGTTGTCCCCAATAGAATATCAAGTTTTTGGAGGAGAAAGAAAGGAAACCAAACCTCTTATTTTTACAGTTTTCTTTTTCTTGTTTTTGAATGATGATTCCTGAAAGGGACGAAGAAAAGATTTGGCTTTGAGTTAAAGCATTGTATCATGTGTTTGGAGAAAGAGAGTGTGTTACGTGTGAAAAGGGAAAAGTGAAGTAGAGAAAAAAGGAAAGAGGAGATGCGTTTGCCTGTGAAGGAAGGAGTTGGTAATAGAGTGACCTTTGTCTATTTCGCCTTCCTATTCCCAAACAAGCAGGAGGTCAAGCGCCCACGTGATGTCGCCCGTAACTTACCTTTTCAATCCTTTCGGACTATTCTGATGGTTTCAAATTTGGAGTTCATTTGGTAGCCAAGTGGTGACCAAGGAACTCCCCACACCTGTAATCTCATTTTTGTTCTTTTTGTAACTTTACTTGCCGAGGGGAGTGAGGTAGAGTCCAATATTTAGAGAAAATAAAATATAAGAGGATCTAATCATAATGTGATGCGTTTTGTTTTTATTAGCTTGCAAAATAATATTTTTGAATTCTTTTATAAAAAGATGGCCTTTTATTATTTGGAAATATTCAAGTGAGAACTATTATATGAGAATTTTTTTGCGGGGCCCAACTAGCAACTCATCCTAACCTAGTAACCAATAGAAAACCCCCTGATAGTCATTAATTCTAAGGACTGTCACACATCCAAATGGACTGAATCGTTTGATCGAGGGTTAAATATTTTTTTAAATATAAAGCCATTAAACTAGAGGGCCACGGATGAAGGTGTTAGGGGCATGGATTTAGGGTCAAACTTGATACTTGGGGTAGTCTCATATAGATCTTTCCATCCCCCCTTAGTCTCATCTCCAAATGGAGCCTACAATTGGGCCCCACAAAAAAGTTCTCACATAATATGTGAGAATAGTTCACACTTGAATATTACCCTTTATTATTTAGTGACTCAAGATTTTTGTATTATTAACTTTTTTTATAAAAAAAAATAGAAAATTTTAAAGTTCCATGCTTTTGATATCACTCACTCATCTTTTCATGTCATTTAAATGGACTTTTGATATCACTCACCCATCTTTTCATGTCTCTTAAATGGAGACTTTACCTCATTTCACTTTTATAGTGAAGTTACCAAACAAGCACGCTCGTGTGTGAGGTATCATGTGTTCAATATGTATAAGTGGCCGGAAAGGAAAAATAAATATTAAATAACAGTTAGATGCTATTATAAGAAACAGTTCTATAGGTTTCTTCTCTGATTTTTCATCTTTGGTGATATTTTGAAAATATCATAACCTTGCCATCTTAAATAGATTGTGATTGCGATGGAGCGTCTTGTGAGATTCAGGAGGTTGTCCATTATAATAAATACATAGGTGGTGTCTATCCCTACAATACAAACCGTTCAAACTAATGCTTCCTGTAATATATATCAAGAGAAAAACTATCTTCAATTAAAGGTATGCCCACTGTTGTAATTTGGATTTGAACATGTACTTTTTTTTTCTTCTTTTTTGCAAACGAGGGTATCCCATGGTATTGACCCAAAAGGACTAATTCCCTGAATACATGCCCAACCCTGCAACATATAAATTTGGGGGTGTCAGACACACCATAGAGAGAAAACTCACCCCTAATTCAACAAACCAACACCCGAGCACGTCATGACTTTAAATATTTATAATTAAAATAATAAAAAAAATAATATATCAGATCATGCATTTTGTTACATAGTGAATCTATGCGTGAACCATCCCCAACCACTCAAGAGACCTTATCCGAAATAATGACTTGAAAGGGAAATTTTAGAATCTAAATCCTATTTTTCCTCTAACATGAAAGGAATTGTAAACTTTTTTAACCCTAAACTGGCCTAATCTATTCGGCATCTCGGGGGTACTTCATTCCTTTCCTAACTTCCCCATGTTTTACTTCCATACCGTATTATCATGTGATCCTCCCCAATCGGATACTTCAATTTTGTACTCCTAATGACGGGTTGATCCCTGGCACTTTGGTGAGAATGGGAGAAGCAATCCCCTTACCACTGGGTCATCTGAAGCTTCTTTTGAACCAGAGTCATTTGATTTGTAATTACAAATAGCTTAAGGGCATATTTCTTTATTGAAATTAATGAGATTTCTATTTGCAGAATTTTAAAATTTTTGAACATGATGGAATTTATGAATGCTCCTTTATACGTAAGCAATTAAAAATTCCATAAAAAAGCAAAGAGCCTGGAATTCCTGAATTGCCAAATGTCATTTAAGATTTTTTAGGTGGCCTCAATTTTAAAGTACTTGTGAAGAAACATGTTATTTGCAAATGTCAATGAACAAGACTGGCACATCATGTTAAAAAAAAATGCAAATTCCTATAAGGAATACAAGTAAAGAAACAAACCCTAATAGCTAGTTTGGCACTTCACTAACATAGTAAAAGTCAAGTAAAGCCTTTATTTTTCAGACAAGATGTTACATAAGAAACACTTTTTTTTTTTTTGAAAAAGATGGAGGGTGTTTTGAATTAAAGTGTTTCTTATGTAACATCTTGTCTGAAAAATAAAGGCTTTACTTGACTTCTACTATGTTAGTGAAGTGCTAGACTAGCCAAGGAAGTGTGTGTATATATACTTTAATTCAAAACACCCTCCATCTTTTTCAAAGAAAAGTAAAAACGCAACCACCTTTTTTCACTAGAATACAAAAAAAATCCACTTTCCCATACAAAAAGTCAAAACCCATACAAAAAGTCAAAAAGATTTCATAACAAATGATTCAAAATAAAATACCATCATAACCCACTTATATTTTATTCTTTCTTCAAAATCAACTTTACTTCACTTGACTCTATTAGTAGAGTTACAACTAAAAATAAAATACTATTATGACCACCTTATATTTTATTCTTTCTTCAAAATCAACTTTACTTCACTTGACTCTATTAGTAGAGTTGCCAAACTGGCCCTAAGTGTTCCTAAAATTTTAGAGTGAGAAAACGGGCCCAAAAGACATGAGATTGGCCAAACAAATTACAAATCCTCAAATCCCCGGGTACATTGATTTACTAACAGAATCCCAAGCAATTGGAGTAAGGTGCTTGACGTCTGGCTTCCAACAGTTGACCGGAAGGAAGAACTCATAGACTCTAATCGTGTATTGACCCTGCCTGCAAGATGTTGATGAGGGTGCTGGAAGTTTACCTTCACATATTGGGACACATGTTGCATCTATGACTGTAGTTGAAAAAAAATAAATAAAGATTAAAAAAAACATTCACCTTTTACACAAAAAGTTAAAAAGATCCCCTACCAATCAATTAAAAACATAATACCATCATGGGGCCAACTCTCCTAAGCTGCAGCTTAGCTTATTATAAGCTGGAATAGTGTTGGTCCCACAAAATCAAAGTCGATTGTTCTGTTTTTTGGATGATGATCATCTCCAAAATCAAGATAAATCCAATCAGAATGGGATTTTTCAGTTCCATTATGCAAAAAATAGATATAATCAAGTTTGATTTGTGGGACCAATACTATTTCAGCTTAGGATAAGCTAAGCTGCAGTTTAGGAGAGCCCTACTCTACCATCATAATCCCATTATATTGTATTCTCTTTAGATTTGATTATTTTTGTGACTTTTTCTTTAATAGTAAATTGCCAAACAGCCCCCTGGCTCGTGTAAGTTCTACACATACGTGTAGGGAGTGAGTACTTGGAGGAGACCATGACTCATTGAACGTGTGGTGGCACCAAACTTTAGGTCCCTTTCCCCTTTGGATAAACAGTGAACGCTGGTGCTTTCAAGGAAAGTAGGTGCGTAAAAAAAAGTAGATAGAGGCATCGTCATTGTCTTCCCTCTTTCACACAACTGCACTTCAAGACGGACTAAATTAACAAGAGAGAGCAAAAGGATTCATCATCTTTTGCTTTTGTGCGCCAGTGACCACAGTTATGAAGAGATATGATATGGTGGGTGTTGATGACTGATGAGAGTGGACAGAGAGAGAAACTCAAAACCTTTTTCCACCGTCATGAGTCGCTACGTGAATATGCAAATGACGAACTGCAATAATCTCCTGGACTCGTGCCCACAGCCATGCCACTCGTAGTTAACACACTCAGTTTTGGCTGAAATTCTTTCTCTTTAAAGCTTAATAGTGGATAGAAAACAGTTACACATAAAAAGCTTAAATGGTACGCCAACTTTTATGGTTTTTTAATAAATGGTTGAATATCTTTAAAAAAGGAAATGCCCCCTTTCATATCCTTAAACCATTTCTCCTCTAAAACTCTCCATCAGATCACCCACCTCCCTCTATGTCCCTTTATCTAATTCAAAGATGGATAAGACCTAAGACCTAGATGAGACAAATACAGTGTAGTATCAATATAAGGCACGAAATCATATCATGTTTACAAGAAGACAACAAATGTGAGAAAGAAGCAACTTTATTTTAAGTGTTTCATATAAATAAATTTATATGAAAAAATATTGATTTTCATATATTATATATTCGGTTACATAATACTTAACTTGTGCATCCCAAATGCCCTTCTTGCTGGTTAAGATGAAAGGAATTCAGTCAACAAGCAATCAACCGTTAGATTTAGCACGCGATTAAATGTCATAGAAGAAATTAACGGTATGGATGAGTCATTTCCCGGAATGGGGAGGAGTGCAAGAGGTTTGAATTGATTGATGGGAAGGCAAGGCACGTGGACAGGCTCACTGACCTTGAAATTTCTTGATAGGAAAATACCCTCTAAGCCTCTTGTGAGTTTTACCCATAATAATAATGTTGATGATGATGATAATGATAATCACAAAGCATCTGATCTTGATACTCTTCACCTTCCTACTTCTCCGTTTTCTCTCTCTTTCAACAAAAATTGTCCGGGCTTATTGCCTTACATAGAAACAATAGGAGTTGGAGCACATTAGCCAACTAAAATATATTAGATGTCTGTGGCTCCAAAGGCCATGAAATGAACTATCATAAGAGATTTTAATACTACCAATGAAAGTCAATTTCAGAGTTTTAGTTTAGGCATCTATCAAGCTTCCAGTGTACTTGTTATTTGCTGAATTTGAGTGCTCCCTCAGATCTCTCATGTAATTGGTATGATCAATGGATCCCACAAACAACAACAATGTCTCTGTTTTTTTTAAGAAAATAAATAATTATATATACTGAAACTTGAATTATCTTCTATTTTGAATTAATTACCATTCTAATTACATGACAATATCATTATAATTAGACAATTGATAGAGTGGATTTGAGTCGTATGGGTAAAATGTATAGACTCTGCCTGAGTCTGACTCATTTACTCATAGCGTGTAACATTTCAATTGAAGCGCAACCCAAAAGTAAAAAGGTTTACACCAAGGCGTGTTTCGATAAATATCAAATGAAGAGAGAATAAAATATAAGAGGGTTATTACGGTCTTTCATTTTTAGTTGTTTGATAGAGAACCTTTTTAGCTTTTTGTGTATAAATAAGATTTATTTTATCATTTAGTGGAGAAAGGGGTTTTTTTTTTTTTTTAAAGAAAGAATGAATTTTTAATTTGTATACTTTTGATATAACTTTATGTCTTTTCTTGCCTGGATAATGAAGGTTTTACCTCATTTTATTTCAATTCATCATCCATCCAAACATGCATGAACATTTCGAGCACAAATTGGTTTAGGTGGTGTCATAGTCAGCTTGATAGTTTGAATAATTAGTCTAGGGCAACCTCCTCTAACTTCCTTTGGGCTAATTGGATAAAATGCAGGTACTTCAACAATTTAGCAATTTGGAGCCCCTCCTCTTTTATTTCCGGCTCATGTATCTGACACAAAAGTAGGAAGTATGCTCAGCATACTCACTTAGGCAGCCAGTGGATTATTGGTGATGGTAAGTCAGTGGATGTTTGGTTTGAAAACTGGGCTCAATTGGGCAGTATAGCTTCTATTTTCCAAAGCTTCCCTTTGGGATGGCTCGAACTGGGTCTTGACGTTCCAGAGGATGCTGCTGCATTGAAAAATGCAGTTCAAGCAATTTCTTTAGTCAATTACTCTCCAAACAGCCTAGTCTAGAAATTTCACCCTACTAAAGACCTCACCTTCTTCAAGGAGGCTTGGCAGCTTGTCGGAATTCAGGGAGACTCTGTAGAGTGGAAAACTTGGGCTTCTCTGGTTTGGAATTCTCTTTAACTTCCTCGAGTTTCGATCTAATTTGCTTGGAGGTTGATGCATGGGACAACTCCTACCCAATCCTAGGCTCAAGCTATTGGTTTCAGTCCTGCGCCAAGATGTTGCCTTTGTGAAGCTACTTCAGAATCCACCCTTCACCTTCTTTTCCTCTGTCCATTTGCCTCTTCCATCTGGCGCTGGATCCTTCAAGCTGCAGGTATTGTTATGGTTGGGCCTCTTTTCTCTTCCGTCCTGTGGCAAGCTCTCTCTCTCTCTCTGCGAGGGTGCTGCATCTATCTTCTTCTCTACTGCCTTTGCAATTTGGAATTGTAGAAATGATACCACTTACAACAGCTCAAGAGCGTCCCAGACATGGTTTAAAATCTCGGTTTTGGTCGCGGTATCGACCGGGCCGAAAAACTAATATCATATCGGTAACGGTCGCCGTGCTCGAGGTGTGAATTTTTTTTTATCCAAAAAAATTTGCAAAAATATCCAAAAAATCCAAAATATTAGAAAAGGATGGAAAACAATATTTTTTTTCCATTGATAACGACAATAAATCAAAATATCAATCACCTTAAGTTATTAGTCCTGTCTGTGTCGGAGTTTACTGTCTTCTCCAGTATTTCATATAATGCAATCATTATTGATGCTCATGATTGATTTATTAGTGTAAAATATAAGAAAATAAAGATAACAAATCAATCATCATTTAATAATAACTCAATCTGCAAATAAGTTGTGAAATTCAAAATCTAAAAAAAAAAAATTCAACACCCAAAATCATATGATATATATGAGTAGATCCAGCAAGAAAGTGTATAGATCTAACTTCTAAGTGAAGAACACAACACATGTGACAAACCCAATGATCTTTAAATTCATTTCCATGCTTTATTTCAAAAACAAAATAAAAAACACATAATAATAAAATTAAGGGAGTTAAGTTGATTTTGTCTTACCAAATAAAACATTTTCTTCAAGAAATAGTGATGGAGATGAGCTATGGAATATGGATGGCTGCTAAGACTCTAAGGAGATGAGAGGAGAAGAGAAGAAGATGGGGAAAAAGTAAGAAAAATAGAGTTTTTGTCAACCATACAATATCTCGACCGATATTTTGAAAATATTGGCCGAGATATCGGTAATACTGATATGATCTTCATCTCGGCCAATATTGACTTAGATTTTGGGGATATCTTGCCGATACCAGTTTATCGGCAAAATATCGGTTCGGTATCGGCCGACATCGGTTCATATCGGCCAATATGAACCAGTATCGGCCGATTCTTTAAACCATGCTCCTAGACGATGATTCAAATTCTACCTGAAAGAGCTTCTCCATGCTTCTCTCAGCTGGGTAAATAAGCCTTTTTCTGTTAGACCTGTTCAATTGATCTATAATTTCTTCTTTGTTTCATTTTAGTCTAAGCTCTATTTTGGCTTCTGTCTGGGCTATCTAGCTTTTCAGTTTGTTTCTTGTTTTTTGGGCCTCTGGGCTCTTTTTTGGGGGCTTCTTGCCTATCGTTTTTTCTCCCTCTTCCTCTAATACAATTTGCCCTTTAGCCAAAAAAAAAAAAAGTTTGAACTATAAGAATGGACCGAAACTGCCAAGCCCATTAATTAATCGTGTCACCCTAAATCGATTTCCTTGAATCTGGTACTACAACAATTGATAAAAGACAGATCACCTAAACCTACTTTATTATTAATCATCTATCCAATCCACCCTTAAAAAAATTAGTTATAACCTATCCAAAGCGTTTTAAGAAGGCGGTTTAACTCATCTCCTGGGAATACGTAATGCTCAAGGGCAGAGTCACTGCCTTCCTCTTTTATTTTAGTGATTTTTTTTTTTTTTCAGTGACCTAAAGGAGAGACCATGAACCCATAAGAATACACCCAAAAGCCTAAGTAACCGTTAGGTGCTTAGCGGATTTTGTAGTGGTATTAGAAAAATCACGGATGACTTGAGCAAGTGCCTGCTCGGTTAGAAATGTGGCATGACGGCAATTAAACCAAGTTGGTCAACTGGATGATCTTTTTGATCGTTGAACCACATTTTTTCCAACCATAAGTGATCTTAAATTAATCTTTTTTTTTCTTTTCCCATTGAATTGATGGTCATGCTTATTGGATTGATGTATTTTTTGTTGGTGGCAGGGATGAAAAGACCTGTTTTGATTTTTTTTTTTGCACTAGTGTGATTCTAAATACTATGGAATAAGGGCCGATATGTTTGCATGTAATTGTATACAAAGGAATTTATGTCAAATGGAAACCGACAAAGGATTATTAAAGAGTAAAGGGCCAAAAGATAAGGTGAAAATCAAGATAGAACTTCTTAATTAGAATTTGAATTATTACAATGATGGATGGGTATTTATTTCCAATCCCCCCTTATTTATTTTCCAATAGAGGAGAGATTATTTGACATTCTTTTTAAATATTCACCTTTGTTTCTTCAAATTTATCAACATCAAGAAATGTAGGCCTTAGATTAATTATGAAATTAATGACAACTGGCTTAAAAACTACTAACAGGAAATAATATAAAATCTAAACGTCTTTTTTCACATGGAAAATTCTCTGGTTTTGTCCGTCACCTACCAACAATGACTTAGAGCCGCTGCTAATTAGACATTGATAGGAGTTAGGACACTCTCCATTCTTTTAACTATAAAAGAAAAGGGCACATGAATTCTATCCCTGTAAATTTACAAGATTTATAAACAGTAAATTTCGAAGAAATAAAATAAGAGCTGAGATCATTTGATTCGACCGGTAGCAAATGGGAACTCCTTTTTGACCCATTTAATCATCAGGACTACTCGGTCCATGTCCAATAGCGTCTATCCCAAAATCTCAATTACCATAGATTGATATTTATAAAATATTATATAAGTCTACAGATTATACATTGATAAATCATATACTAATATTGCTTCATTTAATTGTAAACTGGGAAGCCCAAACTGCAGTCAGACCACTTTTTTTAATTTCATGGCTCTTAGTTTGGTCCGATGAGTCTGGGCCTAGTAGAATCCACATAATTATTTAGATTTCATAGTATGCACATGGCGAGAGATAGGTTATCGGCCTAGAAGGCCTCAGATGACAATTATTTTGGACTCCCTCCACAGGACCAAGACGCTGACCAGTCAGCATTGCTCACATCGAAAACTCGATCGAAACTGTATTTTCTCCCAGACAGTTAGGACCCAGATTGGGCTGACCCATCTTTACCTAAAAATAGGTACTCCTGGCCCAGATGTGGATAGTCGGACGGGTAGAAAACAGGCCAGGGCAAAGGTGTGTGTGGACCGGGACCTAAAGCGTAAGTAACCACACAGACCGAACAGCCTAGCCCCAAATCTAGGCCTGACCTGATTGAAGTCTATGATCGGTACCCAGTGGCATTACCCATTAACATGGCTCGACTTGAGTACCCAGCAAAACCAGAGCCCATTAAATGGATTTTAGTCGAGCTTATAGAACCCAAATACACGCAAAAGGTCACCTAAATCAATCTACTGGGTATGTGCTGGTTTTAGTCTTGCTGACGAAATTATTTAGCCCTCTCACTTCTCACTTCCTCTGTATTTCCTACATAAATAAAACTCTTTGTACCATAAAATACTAAAAATCAGATGCAAGACATGAGTGGTCTTTATGACCGCATGTGCAACACTGTTGGGACCTACGGTTTGAGCCCACTAATTTAAGTTATTGTTCCCTTCTGGTTTTTGTTTTTACTAATTTTATTTTGGATTCAATTTTATTAAGCCCAAATCAAATAGATTTCTTATTGGCTAATTTGAGGGAATTAAGGAAACTTACTTTTATTAGATTTTTTTTATGGGTTGAAATCTCTCTAAGGTTTATCTATATATATGGTTTCCAGTCCTCTCTCTTAACTCTCTCCAATATGATAAGGAGTTTTAAGAACAGCCTTAGTGAGTATACGGTTTAGGATATATGCAGCTGTTTTTAAGGCTTCTCCCCACATAGAATCAGGTAATTTAGAATTACTTAACATACTCCATATTATTTCCATAAGCGTTCTATTACGTCTTTCAGTCACACCATTTTGATGTGGGGAGCCAGGCAATATATATTCAGCACAAATGCCATGACTTTCCAGAAATTTCGCAAATGGGCCAGGATTTTGACCCGATTCATCATACCTCCCATAATACTCTCCACCTCTATCAGATCTTACAATTGGTATCCAAGCCATGGGTTGTGATCTATGCATTCTTTTAAATTGCAAGACGTGAGTGGGTTTCCTCATATACCCGATGTGATGCTTTTCCTTCAAAAAGATGAGTGAATCAATTGTTGTATTACTCTGTAAATCTGCACTGTTTGTTTTTCCAGCACTGATTGAGGCATTAGATCTTGATATATTGAATTTTACCATAACTAACCACATGTTTCAGAACTAGAATTGGTGGTGTCGACAGCCCAACCCATAGTTTATCAACAAAAATTAACCAATCTGTATTGATAGATGGGATGATTAGGTTTCTAAAGTTTAAATGATTTCTATATGATGATTCTCTGTTGAAAGAACTAAATCAAACAAGGAGATCAGTGCAGGAAGTGGAAATTGCAAATTCTAGGCCATCTGGAACACTGCGAGTCGACAGAGGCTGTGGGACCCCATGACCCACATGATGATCCGATCTTAGATCTGGTCCGTTCATCGGGCCGGACATGGTGGGGCGACCTTAGAGATGTGGACCCATGAGAGTTGGGCCCGTTTGGTGCATCATCCAGCAGTCTAAAGGAGACTGATGGTAGTTAAGAAGTTGGGTTTACTTTTTTTTTTTTTGGACTGTGGGGGCCCATGTGGTCAGTTGATCACAAATCAGAACCATAGATCTGATAAAATGGGCCTGGGCGACTTTATTGGTGGGGTCTGATATGGGTTATGATCGGTGGAGCCCACGAATTTAGCAAGGCCCATGTCCCAGGAGTCAAATTTTTAGTTGCTGAGACGTTCTCTGTTACGGAACATTCCTTAATATGGGAAGAAGAGATTACAGGGAAGAAAGGTCCTTTTTCGGTGATCTGAGGGTATATATAAAGTGTGGACCTCACTTATCTTTTGACTTTGTTGAATTTAGAAAAAGGACCCATAGCCTTTACTGAAACTATATCAAACCCTTTTTGACTTATTAATAATGTGATTATTAAGTTTGTAGATTCCTCTCCCTTGCAGAAGTAGAGGTTCAAGTATCGATTCCCTCAAGCCACCCTTCGGAACCGAAGGTTGAGTCTACTAATGCTACTACATGAAGCCATAAGGGTTTTATAAGACTTATCCCTAGGCACAGTAAAATTAGTCCGGCACAATCAGTTGGGAAAATAAAAATATAAACACTAAGAATCCAATACCAGTCCTCACTGTAATTACCATTGAAAAGGAAAGAACATAGATCAGCAGGCCTGCCCGTCATTACCATCAATATGACACTTTATTTCTTCCAGTGGCCGACACAAACATTCTGTTCAAGATCCAGGCCATCAGAAGGAAATTGGCTTTAAGCCCCCCCACATAAAAAGCTTACTTTTTCAATATCACTTGGACGTGAGCCCCGGCCTAACAGGCCCAGTCAATAAACTTGTAAGAATCTCCAGGATCTGTAATGGGGCAGAAGGGATGTCACGTCCATCCTGTCATATTACATTACATATCACCCCATCTATCTTCCTTCCTATACTCATCAAATCCACCAGGAGGGTTCCCTCTGACGCTATAAACCATGGCTTTTAGGAGGCATATGTATGTAGTACGTATACAAGCACTTGTAGAGAGACTAGAGGGACTAGTTCGTAAGTGACACGGTCCACGGAGGGTAGCCATATGGGAGTAGGGTTGCATAGGGAACACGCGATTATTAAAGGACGCTTAGCAGCATCTGCGTTGCTGTGTCGGAATGCAGCAGCAGCTGTCATCCAGGAACGTCAAATCCATCCATCCATCCATCCATCCTAGATATCCCACAAGAGCTAAACTCTAGTAGTGCATTAGACAGACAGACTCTAGTGAGTCACCCCCAATATCAAATAAATTCGTTCCTCAGTCAGCCAGACCAAAGGATATAGAGATCGATAGGCATCCGTGGCAGGAGTATTTACTTCAATCCATGCATGAGAGAGAGAGAGAGAGAGCATTGGATGAAGACACAAAAGAAAAGGTTGAGATCCACAAGTACATTCCTCAAAAGATTTTGTAATCACCATGTAATTAAGCATTTGTTTGATAGAAAGGGATTATCGCGTTCGTTGAGAGTCCTGACACCCTATTATGGGAAATTCCGCAAAGCGCGCAAAATGGAGGTGGCCCTGACAGGTACAGAACTTAGATAGCATTAGAGCTCATAGTCTAGACTCTAGTGGATGCAAACTATAGCAGATTAAACGCCGCCAGCGTTTCATCAAGTATGAACAATGTGAGTTCTAAATTCTAATCCCGAATGGCTCTAATTGAATCCCATTTGATCAACATTTGAAGATTTATCATACATAAATGGAGGGTTCTTTTTGAATGGCTCCAATTCCATGTATTTCCGCACAAGCAATAAGAAATGCAATATGTTTGACTTGAGGGTCTCAATGCGCCCCACATCCTAGTGTTAGAGAACACCTTCTTTCCACATTATTTGCATATTTGTCGACAGTATCCGGCAAGAACAGCCTCTCAGTGAGTGTGTAGAACCGACCACCCTCTCCCACTAGCTTGGCAATTGGATCAGTCAAGCTCATGTTGATTACAGGACAACCAAACTGGCCTAATTTCAAAAGGTAATTATAGGTTTCTAAGTTAGATCAAGGTTCGTTTAAGGTCGACTTGGTCTTTTGCCCCGTCCAACATGTCAATTCCACTGCCATGTCAGCATTAGAGTTTGGCTTTAATCAACAAGAAGTCATACATTTTGCCCTCCTGTCAACAAAGAAATTCCAGCTCCACCCAGGTTTAAACTCATATATTTAATTTGTCATTTATAGAGATGTGGTGTCCATGCCTTTCTTTTGAGATCACCCATCTTGAGATTAACCCTATGGGGTAGCGCAGTTGGCATAGGACCACGGTTTGCATCTAAAAGTGACAGGTTCGAAACTGAACTACTACAATAGGGCTATAGGGGTGTTTACCCTGCTTACCTTTGAGTCGGATGGATTAGTCCAGCTTAAAGGGTTGGAAACCCTTCGATAGCGCAAAACCATTAAAAAAATATAATAAAATCATGAGATTTGTGATGGTCTTCATAATAAGCATTAAATGATTTTCTAAATAAACTTCAACAGCAAGATCTTGTCACATTAGAGCTTTTGTTGTTTCAGCAAAAGTAACTGCTGCTACACTAACTTGAAGTTTCAATTTGAAATTCTAATGGCTGTGTAACATAAAACTCTCAGATAAAACATTCCAAATTACATCAAACATACACATCGACGATGCATAAATTCTGAAAATTCCTCAAAGCAAGGGCTCCCAAGAGTTCCGTGGGTTCCCCTGGTTCAAAATCTCCTAATCAAATTTAAGAAAGATGGCTAGTGTTTTCTCCCTCCACCCGATTGGTATTGTTTTATGAGAGTGCTGAACTTTCAAATTGACCATCTCCCTTAAATACAATATCACAGTTTCACCAAACCAAAAGAACTCTACATGTGAAATACTCCAGAACTCACCCAGGTCAAAAGTAAAAGTGAATGGACTGGTTTGACTCACTCTCCTGGCAAGAACTGGATCCGCCAGATATTGCACGAGGACCTAACCTCTACTGATGGGATTGACAGTGACAAGCAAGCAGTAGCAGCAGCAACAAAACCATAGTGGCGAGCACTAAGCCTACCCGCATGTTATTGACATCTTGTGAAGGACAAGATTACCATGTGGAATATGCCCCAGTTTATAGGGCACATTTCATTTCATATGCCTCAGTTGTCTTTTAAATGATTACAAGCAGCAGCTGCTTGTTATCTGGATAACTAAGCTGCGCGCAAGTTGTCATGGACCTAGACCTTTCTTTCAATTTCACATTAATTATCATTCAGATGCAGATAGTTTTAGCCTGCTTGGGTGCCAACATTATCCAGGACATTTGAAGTACTTGGATTATTGTCTTCACAAGTGAATTTCTAGAATGTGAGGTTGATTAGCATTTCCAAAACTAGAAATATGAGAATTGTATGAGGCAAACCCATCATTTGAATGCCACCTTAAAAAAGAACCCTCAACGAAGCAATGCATTTGGAATTTCAGCTATGCAACATCAGGACTGTTATGAAAAATCCCACGCAAAAGGAAACATAAGATTAAAATACTTGCAACCAAATATGTCCTAACTAAGATTAATGGATCCCGTAAGAGAAAACAACTTTTCAGTTTAACTAAGGACGGACTTTGAGGAAAATGCACCCTTGGGGTGGCATTTCAAGAGTCAACCTCCAACCCGACCTAAACTAAACCTGCCAAGTGAGCGTTTGCTGGACCCTTTTGATTTTGGGCTTCAGGATTAATTGATGGGGTGGGCTCGGGTTGCATTAGTTTCTGACTGTTTCACCCACCCGCTTGACCTAACGACACAGAGCTGTAAAAGGAAGGGAGGCCTTTTGGATAAAATCCTCTAATTTCGATTTGGCATGCATACTCATGATGTGGTCTCCCCCTTTCCTTCAGGCCCTTTCCCTCTTATCCACCCACCCTTTGATGTCTAAGAATCTCAAATCACACTAAAAAAAGATAATTTCGATGCACTGTCAAACCATTTCACTATAATGACTTTTAAGTTATATGTGAAAATATCTCAAGTCTTACCATCCGAAATGTTTTTTTTTTTTTTTTTTCATTATTAATTCTATAATTTCAAGCAGTGTTTCTCACAAAAAAAAAAAAAAAACAAAAGAATGAGGTGTTTTCAAATTGTTCAAACAAAAATGAACTTAAATCTTGCAACCAAGCAGAACTTCACCACATTTTCACAGACTCAGTAGTCAGTATGTTAGAGAGCTTCAAGCATCAACTTTTGGGTAGGCTTCGGAGATTGGAAATGAAAAGTTTGAAAAATGACCGGGGTTTAATAAGTAGTTTTAGGCCCTTCTGTTGGAAAGAAGTACATGTAGATTCGATGGGAAAAAAAGGCTAAGACTTCATCTTGGTTTTAGCATGTTTTTCCCATCGTATGTAAATGTATCTGTCATTTTTCCAAAGTAAGATTCCTAGAGTTTTTAATACTGCAACTCACTCATAGGCTAAGATTTGTCTTTCTTGAGTGGGGATATAAACTTGGAAAGGGCAAGGGTGGTCCTAGGAGTAGACTATTAATTGTGGTGGTGTTTGTGGAGTTGTTTCCAAATTTATTGGAGTATTTTTTTTTGGATGTATGTTTTTTTGTTAATTGAAAGGCCTTTTCTTATAAAGGAAAATCAAGATGAAAAGCATTAATCTCACACTTTCTTAAAAGTTAATTTAGATCTCAAAAGGGTAAGTTTTACTATAAGGAGAGCAGAATGAATTTTGAACTTTGAACTTTGAACTTTGAGCTTTGATTCCAATTATATATTGAAACAAATTAAAAGATTTGATTAGATCAACTAACCTACCAAACTTATTCTCACGGATAAAGAAAAAGGAGTGGAGACACAAAGTGGCCTCTCTCCGAAAACCAGTACTTTGAAGTTAAAAGAGAGAGTAAGTCATTTATTAGTGGAGTTTCACCCAAGAGTAGGACCCTCAAATTTTCTGACACAATGTAGTGAAACCGCGTCAAAACTTTTCATCTCCAACAGATCAGGCCATTTTCATATGTTTTGTATATGACATTCACATAACCTCTATAGTCCCTAATCTCATATTTGTGAGGTTAGGATCCCATACATTCAGTGATCTCAATGCCAACAATTTTATTTTTCTTTACTAAAGTTGTGCCGTGGGTAAAGAGTGATATACTTTAAATTTGGTGATCCAAGGATTGATCTCAGACTTGCTAACTGACTGATACTAACGTCCCAATAACACGTAACCATGATTGTGTTGGCCCATATTTACAATTATTACAACCAAGAATTGGCCATCTTCTCCCACCCTCCCTAACAACTGAGACAGAGTAATCTCAATAGCACATTGCGGCACACTTTTCATCTTCTTAGCTTATTAGGTCAATATGCTTGTATCCACCACCACATATTGAACCCGCACCACCATTTATTAGGAACCACCTTACATGTATCTTAACCATCTGCACTGGGGCCTAGGGTACACTCTAAAATGACCTCAGATGCTCGAGCATAACCCCGAATTTAATCTGATCAAAGATTAGAACTAAGAAATGACCTTTATCCCATATTGGTTGAAAAATGGGCCAGTGACGGAAATAGATTTGGTTGATTAACATTTCTAAAAAAATAGAGTTGACTAATTGGGGGAAAAAATACAGGTGTGTTAGAATTTTAGTGTTGGCTAAATTCATGTGTTGGACAAAATTCTGGGTATTTTGAGTTGTTATTTTTTATTAGAAAAAGTCTTTGAAGATAAAAGATTAGAAGGACTCAAAAGAAGAAGGTCTCAAAAAATTAGAAGAAGTTTGCTGAAAAATTTGTGCTGAATTTCCGGATCAATAGAATGAGGTCCGCTCGAGCGACTATCTCATTCGTTCGAGCGAACAGAGTCAGAATACCCAGCAATGAAACAGAACCTCATCCGCTCGAGCGGATGGTGGGTCCGCTCGAACGGACAAGGCGTTGAGAGTCCTACAAAGTTAAAAATTACTTTTCTAATTGTGTTCAAACTGCTTGTTTTAGTCATAATCATCTTAAGCAACCTTAAGCACGAACCCAAGGCTATTTAAAAAACTCAAGGGAAATTTAAAAGACACCTCACCTTTCAAAGTTTTGAGTTAGAGATTATTATTGAGAGAATTCTTCTCTAGAGAATTTTTTATGAAGTTGTGCTACCAAGTTCTCTAGAATCAGCTTTTCTGCATCTTTTGTAGAAGATTATCTTCTTGCGAGAAGATTTGAGGAGTTAAGCTCTTGATTGAATCTGTTGCAATCAACGGTGTGAAATCGTTGAAGCGTGAAGCGACACAAGATAACTTCAGTCCTTAGGTAGGGGATATCTAGGGAAGAGATCTAAATTTTTTGTAATTGCGAGATTGATAGTGTTTGATTTGATCAAATTCGGATCGGTGGTTTTTCACCCGGTTAAGGTTTTTCACCTTAAATTTAGTGTCTTTGTGGTGTGCGCTTGTTGATTTTATTTCTGCTGCATATTATTTATTTCTGCACACTTTTAGGTTAATTGTTTAAGTAGACCAATCTGGAAATCGCGGCCCAAAATTCTTTCAAGGTGATTATATAAAAATTTGCCTAAATTTTACTGGCCTTTTGCAAGTTACAAATAATTGGACATTTTACTCATGTGATGTCACTCCTAAACGATTTCCAAGTGCTTGTCGATGGCTAATTTATAATCTGAGTTCATCTCTAAGGGCTCATTTGTTTGGATGATATTGAATTCAGAGAAATTAATAATTAAATGAGTTCCAACTTCCAACAAAGGAATTTTAAAGAGGTGAAGACTGTAAAATACAAGAGGAAATTATTTTGTGACCATGGTAATATTAGAATAGTTTTTTTTTCCTGCCGGTGGCACATACACGCACAGTCACACCACCCAAGACCCGCCTGCAGAACCAGTGAATCTTTCCTATTGTATATATGGATTGGAAGATGCCTCACCGCGTAGCTATTTAGCCTAACTCAACATGCACTTACTGCAGAATACTTTCTAAATCCATTTTGACAAGAGCTATGCATTGGAAAAATCTTAAAATCCACAAATACACTTACTCATATAAAAAGGTGCCAAGTCCCAAATTGCCTGTGAAAAAACTGATGGGACGGATGAGACTTGTGACTATCATAAAAAATAAAAAATAAAAAATAAAAAATAAAAACCATTTTTTAACCCTTGGGAATTGGGATGTACACTTGAGATACAATTGGGTATTGTATCCTTAGACAAATTTCATTATTTAAGAAAGCATCTCACAAGTGATGCATGTATGTGTCTTGCTTGCCCTTTGCTTTCTTAAATTGCGTTCATTATCTGTCTAGCCTTTGGTTCCAACATTGGCTGCTGCTTTTACATTTTTTATATTTTTATCTTCCTCTTTCAAGTAAAAGAGTATATATCGCTAGGACTAGGATCCATAGTTATTAATTTTGTTTTATTTTGGTTGAAATGACCCAAAATTTTCATTTGGGTTGAGTGGCCATACTTTTCAGTTTGAATTTTGGTCAATCTCGACCGAAATTTAAGATTTCAGCCGAAATGAAATTTTACAAAATTATTTTTTTTCTGGTTTTACACATATATTTTGTATTTCTTATATTTTCGCAAAATATAATTCAAAAAAAAACTATAATGGATTAAATCTATATTTATTACTTTTTCTATTTTTTTACTTATATATTATATTATATTTTTCCCAACATGTAATTCCAAAAAGTTTCGCTGAAATTCCGAATCGGCCGAAACTTTTCATTTTACAGACCAGAGCGAAATGATGTCCGAAATGATATTAACAACTATGTTAGGATCCACCATCCAAGTCCAACGTATATAGACGCCCATGTCCGGGCTTTAGACCAACTTAAGGATGAAAAATGGTACCCCAGACCCTAAACAGGGTGGGTTTTTTTTTAACCTAGCTAGTTTTGTTTGATCTGAAATTGACTCATCCACGACCTTATACTAAACCTCCTTACCGATCATGACGTGGGCCCACGTTGGATTCGGGTCCAACTTCAATTAATACTTTATGGGTTGGGGCTTATCTGGCTGATCTGGGTATAATTAACATGGCAACATCATTTTGAACATCAAACTAAAACACGTAATCATAACATCATCTGGCAGCTGGTCCGAGCTTTTAACACCACAAAACTTTGACCCGGATCGATCAATAATTTGGTTTTGAACTTCAGACCAAATCATCATATGGATTACTAACTCGCTCCCACCAAACGTCATGGTCATGCACATATATAGAGATTACCATATCTTTACTTTTCACAAATATCAAAAGGACATTCTCATCAGCTTATTACTTCTAAACCGAAGTCTCATGTACTTTTGTTCATAAATATATATATATATACATATATATCAAAAATGTGCAAATTAAGAATGACATGTTGCTTGTAAAAGCCTTAAGAGACACTCATGAATCGATCCCTAATGTAAGTTATTTAAATATGCAAATTAAGAATGACATGTTGTTTGTAAAAGCCTTAAGAGACACTCATGAATCGATCCCTAAGGTAAGCTATTTATTTTAAAGAGTCTGTATTTCAAAATCTTCTTCCAGGAAGATTAGAACAATATTAACATCACAAAAATAGAAAAAGGACCTATTACATAAAAATGTTCGATATCATTTGATCTAATCTAAAATAAGACGACCAGCTATTCCTAGGCATACAGTGACGAGCTAGTTACTAAGCTAGTAAAGAATGGGGATGATGTGTTTGTAAATTGTAACACATCAATTTTTATGGAGCAATCTTTGTACAACCATCTATAGACACAGTCGATGTGCCGCGTCCAACGTAGATGAGACCCCGTATGTATGGTAGGCAGAAGTTTCAGTCCCTAGTAAGACCAGGACACAGTAGCATCTCTTTTTAAGTATTAGGTCCTTCTTTACAATTTGACAAATGGTGTTGTCCATCTCAAAGTTGGACCCACCATTATAAATGTAAGACATGAGATTCAATCTGATTGGTGTTAGGTATTTTAGTTATTTATCTTTTACACATGGGCAGTTGATAATGCCCCATATTCTTTTTAACACAATGAAATTTGTCCTTGTGCTAATAGAGGACTAGGAATATTATCATTTTAAGCTATTTGTATGTAAGAAAATGGCTATATGGATTGAACTAACTGAATGCAAAAACAAGAAAAAAAAAATTTGTCCTCTTCCAGTTAGGATCTGACTTATTTTAGTGTTTGCAGAAGTTCAACAAAAACATGCCAAAATTGATCAGTGTTAAGGCACAGCAGCAAAAAAACACAACAAACGAAAATTAGACATTGTAGAATCACAGCACTGATCAGAGAACAATACCTGGTCCTCAGGGTGAAGTGATGAATAAACTTTTTTATCATGACCTTTTGAGTTCTGTTTCTATAAAAATGAAAAAATATTTTTTGTCAAATGAATAATCTTGTAACTGGGACAATTGATTGAGAATAATGATTCAAGAACCATCCTCTCTATATATAAAGATGCAAATGGAATACTTCCAATGCAACTCAGAATTTTAAATTCTATTTAAATCCAGTAAGGAAAAAACAGGAACATTACAAGTTTTGCATGTGCATGTACATAGACTTTCACTAAATTTTCCATGAGAAATGATTAAATGAGTTTAATTATTTTATGAACCTCTACTACTCTTAAGCTAAATAAACAGACTAGAAGATCTTGTTCATTGGGCATATAAGACATCTTTAAAGAACTATATATTAATTTTGCTATCAATACCAATGGTTTAGAAACTTGAAGGCGCTGATCATGCATCCAGTCTAACTTCATGAATTGTGAATTCAATGTTCTTACCATTCGAACAGTTAAAACCGATCCCCCAGTAAAATTGTAGAAAAGAAAAATTATACACATTAAAACTAAAATCTTAAATTATAATTATTTTATTTGAAGAGTATAACTATTTTAGCATCTTTTTAAGGGATTTTGACATATTACTCCTCATTAAACCCATTTTTTTCCAATTTCATGATCAAAATTCGGGTAATGTCGCTAGAGCCAATTGACTCTGGTCTACATTTTTTTAAAATCTTTTTGGCCCGGGGTCCCATGATACCATCAGAACAGTGTATTTCACAAAAACCGATAAATCCCATGATATCATGGGATTGTCCAATGATGTCATGGCTTTCAAGCAGCATCTTAAGAAGAAAAAAAAAATTGGAATGATAGAACCTGAGAAATGGTGGTCCGATATGTATTTACTTTTCATAAAATATCATTTTTTGTTTTATATAAAAAATAATAATTTCATTTGCTAGTTGCAGAGAATGTATGATACAGAAATTGATAAATCCCCTGGTATATCATTGGACTATCCCATGATATTATGGGATATCATGCAAAAAAGTTAAAAAATAATAATGTTGATAACTCTCGTGAAATTATCTGAATCTGGGTTATGAAATTGGGAAACTCAAGTTAAGGAAGACTAATATTTTAAAATCCCTTATTTTAATTGAATCAGCTTGAACTTTTACATTTGTTGTATCATGTCTTTACAATAAAATAATCACTTTAGTTTCTCTGCGTTCTCCATATAGTTATCACGTAATTATAAATGTCATGCTGATGTTTCAATTCCACCGAATGAGACCCTGCTTGAACCCAAACCCTAGTCTCCACCTGTTGGTTGGCTGATCAGTCAGGACTCTCTCTTGCTTTTTAGACACAAGGCGACGCGGCTTGACCTATTGTCCATTGACCTATTTTGTTTGTTTTTGGCTTTGTGCCCATCAGCATCAGCCTTGGACGGTTCTGGTTTTTGATGCTCCTACATCTATATCTAGCCACCATGCATGACCATGGCCAAGTGGTTGAGCCTGTCATCTAGGTATAATAAGAATGTTATTAGTCTATGGAAGTCTGTCTAAGTCTCTAACCTCATTTAAAAGTGAGCCTACCCCAACTATGAACTTCAGGTGTTGCCTTCTCATAGTATATAATCTTTGACACATTAAAATCAGGCCCTTGCATGCTAAATCTTAATACTTTTGGACCTGTGTTTTATGGGGCTTATTAAAGCATGCTTCATAGGCAGCCAACTCTTATGCCTGGTATTTTTTATATGCTGATTATTTTTATTCCCCAAAATATTTTGGCCCCCACTTACCTAGTGGCACCAGAACTTTTATGGAGGGGCCATCAACAAGTACTTCAATGAAGTTGGTGGATTTGACTCCACTACTTGCTACAATTGGGCTTATTCTCTTTCTCAATCCCTTGGATTTATTTTTTTCACCCTTTTCAAGTGACGGGTTTCTGGTTTTAGCCATCAGTGTAGGACATGGATGATGTCTAGGGGAATTAAGAATGGTTATGCATGTCATCATGTTTTCTTTTGGTTTGTTAATTGAATGTCATTCAGTGATAAATAACATTAGCTGTAATTTGAAAATCACTAGGGCAGCTTGAAATGTTTAGGGCCTAACCATGTTTAATTCTTTTTCGCAGTGGGGTCAGTGCAAAGATAGTGCAATATCCATCATTTGAATCTATACAGTATGATCCTACCTTGGCCTAAAATCTATACTGTATGATTCTATAATTCTTTTAGAACTGGAGGAACACATGATTAGGCCCAAGAACAAGTAGATTTCAAGCCCAGAAAAGCCTAGATTTGGTTGTTTCTGAATCGGGAACAGGCCCAGTCTTATTCAAGGACGCAGTTGTTGCAAGTTTAGAGACAGTTGTATTCATCCGCAGATCAGATAACAGGTTAATTTAAGTCAGACCATCGACGACCAGTCCTCAAAGGTGTTTATTTTCATAGGCCTCTTCAGAATTGATGCATGTGAGGGAACCATGCTAAACCCAGGCTTTTAATCCACCTTAAAACATCAAGCCAACCCCACCACTCAGTACTCAATCTCAGCAATAATTCAAAGTTAGTTTTGAGCCCCGGTTTTTGTCGAGCGCTGACTGAAACTTAGACCTCACCTATCTAGAAACCAGAACTAATTTGAATGTAGATCAAGGTATCTAGACTAGGGTACACACATTGAGGCTCCCTCCATGAAAAAAAAGGTTCATATTCACAGATTATGACAAATGCAAAATTTGTGCCAGAAGTAAAGTTTCTCAACTTGGGTCCATTATGACAAATGCAATTTTTGTAGGCTCCCAGAGTCAAACAGGGCCAGTTATAAAAAGGTGATAATGATAATAGTTTGAATGTTTGATTCTTGGTTGGTTTAAAGCGGACCCAATCAAAAGGGTTGGTTTCAACTTTTAACCTTAATCACCCATTTGAGGTTTTTTTTTTATGCTCTATGATGGTCATCGTCCTCTCTTCTTCCCACATTGAATCTCAATGTTTAAGATGATCAACTTCACAGAAGCTGGTTTCAGAAGGCACACAAGGGTCATAGCAGTGGAGCCATCCTTATTTTTATGGGTGGCAATTGCATAGCAGAATCGTCCATCCAACTCAAATTAACTCGGTCATTCATGGTCAGGAATATTTGGACGGCCCAACATTAAAATTAACTTCTAAAAAAGATGAGAAACATTATGGAACTTGGGTTTTCTTGAGATATTACGAAGAAAATCTTGCGGAAAAGATATTGGCTTTTAAATAACTAAAACAATAAAGAATAAATACATAATATATAGGTTGTGCTTACTTGCGGACCTTCCATGGGGACTCTGCTACAGACTCCCTTGTGGGGGCCACACCAATCATGGGGGAGGCAGGGTATCGAAAGATCTAGACAAAATATACCCTCATGTTTACATAATTTTAACTCTGCTGGATCATGCAACCCCTTGATCTGTGACCCACAAAGTTAATAGTTTTATAAGAAATGGTTTTTTTCAAGATTTCACTCCAATGGTGACTTGACTGTTGGAAAAATAATAAAATCTGGGTTGTACATCAGCATAAAGGGGTTGAATTGATCATAGTGGTCTCATGTTTGTAAAAATAGGAGGTCCCATGGTGCCTCAGCCATACTTATAGATCTTTCGGATTTGTGCTCCCTTTTATATTAACTCTACCATGATTTTATGGAGATATTTTCCATTTTGGTAATATTTTAAAAATGTGGCAATGTTAAAGAAAATGCCATTTAAGGTAAACGTCTGGGCACATTACACTAATTCACAACTTGGAATTACTTTTCATTTTAATGTTGAGTCTAAATTGACAATTCTTTTATCTGATTAATAAGTTTTAATTAAAGTTTAATGGTGGTAAAGGATGGCAGGTAGAGGTTGCAAAATCTTCTCCTATGCGAACATTCACATGCAAATGTTTCCGTCTTAAAATTTTTTTTTTTTTTTTTTCATGCTGATTTATATGATAAGGGGACTTCTATGGTGATAATATTTTTTATAAGGTCACGCTGGAATGAAAAAAAGTGCCTCCATCTGTGAGGTTGAGTCCACTGTGCCAGTCACACTCCCAATCTAACCTAACCCAACTTGAGTATGGTACCGTTTAACAAGTCTACTCATTGATCTTTCTGAGTTAAAGCTTATTTTGATATTTGAGCTATTTTAGAGTGATCGACAAATGTTTTTAGGGATATCTCACTCAATGAACTTTAAGAGCTTTTGGTTTTTACCCCAAAAAGCAGCTAAAAGGTAAATTTGTCAAATAAAGAAAGTTTTAATGCAATTTAATAGGTTTAAGTTTTACCAGGATAAAATAAAATAAAAAGAAAAATAAAAAAAAAAGAAACAGGTTTAAGATTTACTTTTTACAAGTTCGCACTTATAACTTCTACAATATGAGAAGGTTTATATGTTTTACTTCTTACACTTTTACCATGTGACAATTTTACCCATATAATTTTTAAAAAATGACAAGGTATTTTCTTATTCTACGAACACATAAGTCAAAATCACATAGACATGAAACTAAATGTTTAAAGTTTAATGTGTCAATAAAAAATATAAAAGTTTTTGAACAATTCATATTTGAGTTTTGAAGCACACAAGAAGAATCGGAAAAATATAAAAGGTGATTAGACATGGTTTGATCATGACCTATCCTAGGAGGCACACAAAAGGCCATCTTCTTCTCTTTTTTTTTTTTTCTTTCTGAAAAGAGGAAATTATATTAGCTTAAAAGGGACTTGGATGCAAAAAAAAAAAAAAAGCCATCATCTTAGCCAAGGTGGTATAAAATGTTTCTACACCTTTTCAAGTTTGAAAATATTATTTTGGAAGTGCCCTCATTTAATAAAAATCAGTATAAATGAACATGCACACATTATATATGTGAGTGGTTGTGAAGATATACCAAATAGTCTATTTAAAATTATGATATCAAATAATTAGATCAACTTGATTTCATTTAAACAGACCCGCCAATTACATGCCATTAAATGTACAATGACTTGCTAAGCAAACCTAGACCAAGCCCAATCGGTCTGTGGGTTGACCTTCCCAATTCCCATCTGGGTCCACACTGACATTGCCTACCCGATTAAAGAGAATGGGCATGGTTTGAGTGCTCCCGCGGTGCAACTTGTTTTGTCTGAATAATCATGCACGCAACAGTGGATGATATTATGATGAGAGAGAAAGAGCTTCCGCAAGAAACGGGGGATCTTGTTTTTCTCCTGCTTCCCTCCTCTCCTCCTTTTTCACCACTTCAATGAGAGGGAAAGGCCTCGACATAGAAAGCAAAGCAAGTCCTCTCCTTTCCATGCTACTTTCATTGTATTGTGGGGATTTCATCCCCTCACAACAATAGCATTAGTTGGTGTTCTCATCTCCCTCCTCTACAATTTCATAATCTTTCTTTCCTCTCTTCCATCATTTCCTTGTAGTTTATTTAGGGTTTACAAATCATCCTTTCACTACCCTTCTTTTGCAAATTTCTTACCCCTGTCTTTTTAACTGAGCGTTTGTTGCTGTAATATGGAAGATTATTCTCAACTGGTAGAGAATGCTACTACAAGAGGGAGCTTTCCATATGGTGCTCACGCATTTACACCGAATTCGTCGGTGTATGGATGCAGCAGCAGCGGCTCCAACATGCAAAAGCAACCTCTAACTATGAACTCACTACAGCAGCAGCCGGTGGAGTGCTTTCCTTCTCTAGGTGTGAAGATGGAAGGGAGCTCTTCTCAACAGATGCAAGGGTGTGAGAGCCCAAATGAAGTGGATGCTATCAAGGCCAAGATCATGGCCCATCCTCAGTATTGCAACCTGTTAGAAGCATACATGAACTGCCAGAAGGTATAGATTGAAATGGAAGTAGGAGAAATCCAAAAAAAAAAAAAAAAAAAAAAAAAAAAAAGAGAGATGGGTCTTGTTCTTCTTTCTTCACACGTTTTAATTTATGTGGGTTCCGTGGTGACAGGTGGGGGCTCCACCAGAAGTAATGGCCCGGCTAACTTCTATAGGCCAGGACTTTGAAACGAAATGGCGGTCGGCGATGAACGGTCAAGATGCTTCGAGGGATCCAGAACTTGATCAATTTATGGTCATGAGACTATTCTTCTCCTCCTCCAATCACAATGTTTTTTTTTTTTTTTTTTTGGGTTCTTGAATTTTTTTTTTTCTCTCCTTTGATTTTTCAATTTGGGGTTGTTGTTTTCTTTATTTCCTTCTTATAACAGGAAGCATACTGTGATATGTTGGTGAAATATCGAGAAGAGCTAACGAGGCCGTTGCAGGAAGCCATGGATTTCATGAAGAGGGTCGAATCTCAGCTGATGATGCTGACCAACGGCTCTGCAGGTAATCCTCTCATTTCTTCTTGATCATCTATCTAACAAAGTGTCGATCGAGAGAGAGAGAAAGAAGAGATGTTCTTCCTTTCATTCTCTACGAAGAAAGAAAGAACAATCCCTGAGAAAGACCGACGGTCAAAGCACCTTGACCATGCACAGACCCTGGAGATTAGTGCCAGCTTTCATAGGTACGGCACGAGTCGTATGGCATCCGACTATTATGATTTAGATTACTGCTACAGTACTGCCGTCTCTCCCGTTTTAAGCGAGCGAGGGGATCCTCCTGATTGAAATGACGCGAGAAAACTGACAAGAAGAAATAGATTGTGTTGCACGCATCAGTTCTATAGGTTGGGCTTATCCATACCATTGGTCACTTGGTTACAATCATCAGTCATACAAGTCAAAAATGCAATGTCCGATGGATGGTCAGTAACATTGATTGTCTCTTTCCAAATAAAAGATTGAGAATGGACGTTAGGATCTACATTCAATGATCGAAAAGACAAGAAAATCATCCATTTGCATGGAATATAGATTAGAAACTCTATTTTTCTTTGGGTTATATGGTGGGTGCATGCAAGATGCATAAAAGAAACTCTTCTCTCTCTCCCTACTAAATAAAGACAACTGCATAGACATTCGTCTCCAATGGAGGGAGATAACTGTTTTCTTGGGCAATGAGAGCTGACAGCTTCCTCTTTTAGGGTTACGAGGCCTTCCAAGTCGAGAAGGATTTCACTGTCATAATCGTATCATTTGCTTTGTTTTGTTGTACTGTATCTTTTCCTAAGATGAGATTATGAGTAACATCGGATACTGCAATTTTACAGGAAGGCGTTGATTGGGTCTCTCTCTTGAATAGTCTCTTTGGTTCTCGTAAAAGTGGTATAGATCTTCTTGATTTTGTGTGGTGTAAGTGCATTACGTTCTTCGCATGGAGGATAGACAAAAGATAATGAATGGCTAGAGAAATGATACTTGGATAAAATAGTGATAAGGAGGACCCACGGGTTGATGAAAATAGCGAGGTGTCTTGTGAACACAATGACGTGAAGCCAATCGGCTAGGATGCACTGAGTCTTTGGATCATACGAGATCCTATAAATGGCCCACCCTTATGTGATGTCCTAGTATGGTTTACATTAGTCTATGTGCTGGATGGTTCGAGCATTTGGTTTTTACATCTTTAACAACAAAATGAAGAATTCAGGCTGTTTTAGAAAATTATTCTTTTGGGGGAGAAATGAACTGCTCGCTTGGGTTAGTGTCCATGTTAGTAAGTTGTTCTCTCTTGAAAAAATAACTCACAAGAATTTGTAAGTGGAATCTCAAAGCTTTCTTTAAAAAAAAAAAAAGCTATATTGAGCATATGGGATTTTACAGATTAACATCTCTTAAAATCGATTTTCACAAGCTAACTGTAAAAATAAAAATAAAAAAGGTCACCAGAGTGCCTTGAACAGACATGTGTTAGTTATCCACGATTTCATGGGATTAAGAAGTTCTATCCCTTCCCACCTAGTAAAAAATTGACACTAAGAAATACGTTTTTCTCCTCTAGTCCATTTCTTCTCTCTCGTCCCACCTTCAATGCCCTTTTGCATTGGGAAAAAATACATACTAGAGGATTTTAGGATTCCAAGAATATCAATGGCGATGCAGATGACTGCATGATCTCTATTGCCAAAGTGGATTGACAAAGAAATGAGGACAAAAGGTTACCCATGATATGATGGGAGTCATGGGTTTTTCTCATCCTTCTCTCTCTCTCTCTCTCTCTTCCCACCTTGCAAAAATTTAACACAGAGAAATGATTCGTTGAAATGTGTCTCTCTCTCCCCCCCTTTCATGCCTTATTCATCGTGAAGCAATACATACCCAGTAGGCAATTTCAAGTTTCTTAGAATATCATTGGCAATGCTGATGATTATTGCAATATCTTTGTTGTTGAAGTAGGTTGACAAAGAAATAGGGTGGTTTACCCACAATGTTTTGGATTAATAAGCTTTTCTATCATCCTTTTTCTTCTTCATTTCTCTCTCTCTCTCTCTCTCTCTCCACCTTGTAAAAGTGAAACCACTGAATTTATATTTTCCAAGGGTAACATAGAACCACTTTGATTTGCTTTTTCTTTGCTAGAATTTAAAGGTCTAGGCATTGGATTGTGTCATTCTAGTGATTACAGAAGACATGAGAAGAAGGCTTTGGTTTGGACTTGTTGGTTGACTCAATGAATAACCGTAGGCATCTGGAATGTCGCTTGTTGGTGGTATTCGAAAGTGTTAAAGATGAAGATGATTTAGCTTTATCAAAAGGTTCAGATAGCTCTATTCAAGTTTGATTTCTATTCAAGGGAAGATTTGGTTTTCCTTTTATCAGTAGAAGATTTTGGTTCCTATCAACTCTTATTGTTCGCGATGGGTTTCTACTTCTCAACCTATGCAATGACCTTGAAAGTAGTCTCTTCCATTGTGCCATTCTACTTTCATCTCTCATAAAACCTTGTGAAGAACCAAACCCTCTTTTATCTCTCCCTGCTTTTGTTCACCATTTTTCCTTTTGTGAAGAACCAAACCATGGATGGACGCCTAATAGCACTTTTTGGATGGAGAAATAAAAGATAAAAATCTACTCCTAGGAAACCAATTAAAGGGAAACCTTTTTTGAAGATAGTTTATTAGAGAGGCAAGAGTAGTAACGAAGCTTTAAGCAATTATCTGTTGGGCCAATTCATGAGGTGAAAAACTCCCAACAGTTTGTAGGAACTTTCCACTGCAGTCTTTTGGTGCATTGAAATTTTCACTTGGATCATTGTATTCCATTTTAGGTTAAAGTTACTTTCATTTTTTTTTTCAAATATATCGTTATAGTATGGCATGATTAGAATCAGTTAACATTAGTGATAGTCTGATTAGCTCTTATTGTCTTCCCTAATAAAATGGTGAAATAGGCGATCTAGCTCTTATTTTAATAACCAGATCTCCTTTATAATGATTAGCAGACTTTGTGACACCTGGCCTCTATTTGGTGCCCATTCATTGGCATTTTTAGGCTGCTTTATTTAATCAACCTTCCAGTGAAGTTCCATTTGAAGATTCTCTTTGCCTCTCTGGTTGCCTACCCCTACGTGTTGTTGGATTCTGTAGTACCTATTGAACTGCAGAAAGAGCAAGTAGCTTCTGCTTTTGTATTTCATAGCACCTCTCCTGTACCTTCTGGTCTTGATTTTTCTTTTGATGCCTCATCCATATTGAAAGTATCAGTTCTTTTTGGTGGTGGGATCCAACAAGTGGTAATTCTCTTATTCCTCCTCCCACCTTAGCCCGCACCGCCATTGCTAGTGACATTTGATCTTGATAAATGCGGAAACTCCTTTGTTAGCCTTTGCGCAATGAAAAGTTCTGGCCTCAATAAGTTCTATATCCTCCTGGTACTTGCAAAGTTCCTTTCTGTAGGAAATTGTGTGGCCCGCATGCCACGGGTCACACATCAAATCAAGCAGGGCTTTGGACAGCAGTGAATACAATGATACTCATGGTAAGACTTGATCTGTCTCCACAAATAAGATTCTCAGTAGGATCAGTGGATGGATGTGGGTTTCTTGGCAGAGAAGTCTCTAGTAAGTGTGAGTCTTTGGGACTTGTCTATTTAAGATAAGGGTGCCCTAGGGTTGGATCCTCTCCATTCTAATGGGTTAGATAGATGCAAAGAGATCTGCGGAGTATTCCAATCGCCGGAACTCACATAGATCACCGATTGTGCGTCGGAGATATCAATTCTTCAATCAGAGCCTACAGATGATCCTAAATTAATCCGAACCAGATCCATCACTTTCTTTGCATGGTGTTCACATTACTGCCAATTTGTGAATCTAATAAGGTAACCTAAAAATGTATCAACTGTTTCCATAATAGCAAACCTAATTAATAAATAGTTACTGCCTTATCTATGGTACCATGTATCATGTAGATGCTGTCAGCTATGTGGAGAATTGGACACTGGCTCCCTTATATAATAGATAGTAACCATATTTAGGCTTCCCTACATAAATAGGTAGGTGATAACCGTGTATTATTGTATATAATGTGCTTGTCACTATTTTAATTTGAGATTCCTTTTTGCTTGGGAGAGTTTTTTGTTGCAAAGAGAGGAGGGTACAACCAAAATTTTCTCTACTGAGTAGATGCAGAACAATTAGATGACAATTTATGAGCCACAGCATTTTAATGGAGATCTAGAAATTAACCTATCGTGATAGAACCTTATTTTCTAACCTGGCTATGGATAGCAAGTGTTTATTCTGTAACAATGGTAACGCTCAGCATCTCAAGTGTTTTTTCTTCCTCAAATTCTGTGTAAATAAATATGACATAGTTGTTGGTTGTATGCGTTTCAGAGATTATTGTGAATGAAAGCACCGCAAAATATTCTCCAATTTACTTATGTCCCGATTATGGTATCAGGCCCTTCTAGTGTTCATGTATTGTATTTGTTTAATTAAATTGCTTCGTTTTAAGTCACCCCATTAAAAAGTCTCATAATCAGTCACCTCTCTTTGTCATAGCAATTGTCACTTTTTGGAAGTAGGTGGGCCTCGTGGATAGGTTTTCAAAACTTTTTGATCCACTTAACTCAGGGATCAAGTACCCATAAGGCCATAAACCACATACAGGATCCAATCCCTCAGGATCCAATCCCTCAAACTTATCAACCATGTACGGTAATAGACTCTATCTAGAAGATAAAAACTGGCAACACCATGCAACCAAAACAATCCTCAATAAATAGAGAAGTAGATTATACCTTTGGAGCGCGGTAGTACTCTAATGGAGAAGAAAACAAATTACTTGAACAAGAGAACTTCTTGAAGCATAACTTTCTAATTCCTTCCTTTAGGAGTTCAAGTAGAATTAGTATCTCTCTAATAACTTGGGCTAGCGTGAGGACTACTAGGGATTTCATATAAAGCTGGCTCCAACTGGGACACCGCGACCCCACATCTCATGTGCAATCTAGGCCTACAGTTAATTGCAAATAACACCACTATATAAATGCAATTGCACTTCAGTCCTAGGAATAAATTACAAAGAAGACCTTAAACTTCCTAATTACCACAAGTAGGCCCCTCTATCAATATCCATAGATCAATTGAAATAAATATGTCTCTTCCAATCTTAGTTCCACATCTTATTATCCTTGAGTCTCAATTAATCACAGTGATCATCAGTAACATCCAATTAACTCTTAATCAAGATGGGTGCGCACTTACTAATGACAAATCCATTAATTGGCAAAAGGGGATAATATAGATAAATTCCATCTTGACTATTGGATGTTCCCACAGTTCTACTACCACGTATCTAAGACATCGAGGTGTTGACTTACGGTTGGCCTCACTCATTGGTGACTCAAAGCAAATGAATAAATAGAAACTTGAGTTCATCAATGTCTCAGGATTGAGAGCCTATTACTAGGGAATTATAAGAGCAGACCTTAAACTTGAGACAGTATTCCATAAGGTGCTTCTCATGGTCTTTCAATACATCCAATGTACCAGCACCGTGATCCAGAATCTTACATTCTGATGATCGAAACAAATCACATTATCTCATAATGATCAAAGTGCTACAACGTTATCAAATGAGATGCCTAGCGTCATCATTGGTTGCAAAGATATTTAATTATAAGATTTGTGACACATGTCTCTCATATGTGGATCTCATCCATACACATATATTACATCTAATATAATAATGAGACCTGGTTTAACTCATGAATCATTATGTCATATATATTGGTCATGTGCATTAAGTAATAAAAACACCATTCATCTCATGAAAAGAAAAGCATGATTTTATTAATAAATAAAGAAATTAATCAATTTATTATATCAACTGATGGATTGAGACCACAATAACTAACAATCTCCTACTTGGGCTCAATGTCAGTCAGAGTTGCATCTCATGGCCATCCCGTATATACATACTACTCAAAAACTTTGGTAGTCAAAGGCTTAGTAAAGGGATTTGCCAGATTTTTCACAGAAGCTATCTTGGTAATAACAATATCACCTCTCTAAACAATCTCTTTGACCAAATGATATTTCCTCTGTACATGTTTTTGGCTTTTATGGCTCCTGGGCTACTTGGATTGAACGACTGCCCCGCTACTATCACAGTAAACTGTGAGCGGCTGTCGTGCCAAAAGGACCATCCCGAGTTCCATAAAGAATCTCTTGAGCCATACTGCTTCCCTAGCTGCTTCTCAAGCCGCTACAGCATAAACACATATCCAGAAGTTGATTTTCTGGAATCCTTATCTGACATAAAGTCAAAATTTGTGTATCCGACTGGAATCAGCTCATCACTGCTATAAATCAACATGTAATCTCTACTTCTTTTCAAGTATTTAAGAATACACTTTATAATAATCCAATGTTCAGGTCCTGGATTAGACTAATATTTGCTGACTAGGCCCACTGCATGACAAATATCCGGTCTAGTACATAGCATAGCATACATGAGGCTACCAATTACCGAAGCGTATGGTATCAACCTCATCTGCTCCTTTTCCTCAGGTGTCTTAGGACACTGATCCTTGGAAAGGTGCACTCCATGCCTGAAAGGTGTAATACCCTTTTTGGAGTCTTGCATAGTAAACCGTATTAGTACCTTATCTATGTATGCAGCTTGGGATAAGCCAATCATCCTATTTTTCCAGTCTAGAAGAATTTTGATCCATATGATGTAGCTAGTTTCTCTCAAGTCCTTCATATCAAAAGTCTTAGCTAACCAAACTTTTTCCGAGGAGAAGGATGTCATCGACATATAAAACCAAAAAAACTTTATTGTCACCATCACGTTTCATGTACACACACGACTCATCCGGATTTTGACAAAAACCAAATGACTTGATTACCTGGTCAGAATGGATGTTCCAACTTCGGGATACTTGCTTCAGTCTATAAATGGACTTCTGCAGCTTGCAAACTCTTTGCTCTTGGTTTTTAACTACAAAACCGTCTGGCTGCACCATATAGATATCTTCCTTAAGATGGTCCCTACATGCTAGAATGTCCTGAAAATGCCTCTTATCTACTATATAATCCTAACAAGATTTCACTTGTCCTAACAATATCCATACTATAGCCTACTTTAAAAAATTACAATATCTATATTTTTTTATTGGTCAAGTTTTTTTTTACTTTCAGAACACTGTTTTTTCAGTTGGGTTTTATGCCTACAGATTGCACTATTTTTAATCATTATTGTGCTCTTTCTCCTGGGCTGAATACTTCTCATTACTTAATCAGGTAATTAATTAAGTGTTTGGCCTGGGCTTGGATAAGGATGTTGACAACGACTTACTCTAAAAACTTAAGGTGATAGAGAAGGTGTAACAATGTATAACAAGGTTACAACAAAGGATTCTTCAAATTGGAGCATGAGTGTTCATTGCTCCCAGTTATGAAATTTTCGGCCTAATTCTATCCTTTCGTTTGATCTTTAGATTATAGTTCTCATTTTGGAACAAAAAATCACTGTTTGGGGTGGTTTTTGTTGTTGATGTGGTTTGGCTTTTGGGCTCAATTTGACACTGTTGCATGCTCTGATTACAGCATAGAGCATCATTTGCATAGTATTTATTCATGGGCTAATATATATTTAATGTTTTAGAAGTTGTGGGTCTATGTTAAAATGGTAATTTCTGAATGAAGAAACCCATCGGTTTTTCAAGTCCATAGTAAATATGTTCTTCATGTATATTTGATCTGTCATTTCGTGGAATTGGCTATTTCCATAGAGATCGTTCTTGGTCCCATGGTGGTTATTAACTCCAACCTACGAACTCCCAAAAGCTCAAAACTGAGATAAGGACACCTGGTAGGTTCCTTAATCAAGGATAAAAAACTGTGGAAGATGACATCTTAGTTGTTAAGAGGGGGAAAGAGGTTGGACCTTGTGATGGAGGATATTTGAATTGAGCATTGTCTTTAGGGAAGATAATATGCGGGTTTCTTATGGTGCCTATCAACATTGTTTGATCTCACATTCACTCTTGTCGCTAATCCATCTATGGTGCTAGACCACATAATCCATCTATGGTGCTAGACCACATCAGGTGGGATATGTGAGGGTCTCAAGCCTGAATACACAAATTACTTGGCATTGTTTTCCTCTGCATGGAATATATGAGAACAGATGATCTCTTTCCATGGACTCCAATGATGTCAGTGCATCTGTCCTTAAGTTGTGGTGAGACTCAGATGTTCTTGAAGGTTTGGTTCTCTTTTGTTACATTTGTAGTTAAAACAGCTGTGATTGTTCGATTGCTAGAACATTTTACTACTACAGGTAGTTCTCAACTGCTACAACTTTGCCCTCAGTTATTATTGACGGGTATGTGGTGACAAGACATCATTGATTTAGAGGTTATTGATAGATAAGTAATGTGGCTGATACGTATAGAAGTTATCACACAGATTCACATATGCCCATAACCATTTCCTAGTTGTTGTCACATAAAAGAACCTGAATTCACTTTGCTAAAAATGCACATTGTTTCCATCCTTCACTCCTACCTGAATAACCTCTCCCACTCTGTTATTTTTCTGGTTTTGTTGTTTTGGTTAACTGCTACTTTACATTAAGCTAAGCAAAGCTGGCAATATTCCCCATGTATTTTGTGTAATCATATGGATGCTATTTGAGGCTTTGTTTGGCAATTGTTTAATCTTGCATTTAACTGTAGCGATGCTTCATTTTTACAATTTATTTGAGCCTGGAAGGACGGTCCAGTTGTAAACATAACACATCATTACTCTAACATGTACAGGTTTTCATATTTCTAGATATTTCCTCACAATTTCTCTTGCCTAACCGAAAATGTGTCATGACATGAGTCAATAAAATGACACTCAGTTATGTTTATTGGGTGAAGCACATCTAGGAAGTTCACTTCCATTTCTTCTTGGTATTTTTGACAGTTGGCAGATCAAATATCCAATCAATTACAAAATGACATTTTAACACATTGCTGGTTAAAAATATCTTTAATTTTTACTGACTGATGTGTGTAAGGTGCTGTGATACCCAGCCATTTCCTTCTTGTGTTTTCTGCAATTATATACATAGCCATCTAACCTTAATTCGTGTGTATGGTTTTCTGAGGTTTTACCTGCTCGAGGCTATTCTCTTCTTTTATATCATTATCATTCAATCACACGTGCAGATGAAAAATGTGGAGGATTCGGTTCCCAGGAAGAGGATCAAGATTGTAGTGGAGCTGAAGCCGACCTTCCCTGTATCGAACCTCATGTTGAAGACAATGAGCTTAAGCATCACCTTCTGAAGAAGTACAGTGGGTACCTTGGAAGTCTTAAGCAAGAGCTTTCCAAGAAAAAGAAGAAGGGTAAACTGCCCAAGGATGCTAGGCAGAAGCTACTAAATTGGTGGGAGCTGCATTATAGATGGCCATATCCATCCGTAAGTATTACTTAAAAATCCTTACATCTTTTGTGATTCAAATGCACCTTGGCGAACCATTGGATCAGAGATCCTGCACAAAATGAAAGGTTCAATTGCATTAGCCTAGATGTTTAGTTCTTAAAGTTCTCATGAGATAAGGACATTGAATCAAGATTGTGCAAGATGAATGGTTAAATTGAATTGCTCTAGCTGTTTACATTGGTGGTGCCCCTAATTAAATGGTTCCGATCGTGAACTAAAGCCACTAGCAAGTCGGGTCATGTATTGGCTCAGGCAAAGCCCAACTATGATTGTGTAGATAAACAGAAACAGAAGCTTGGCCTGATGAAACTGAGACACCAACCCACATTTTATATTTTGGTTAGGTCAGGCGATGCGGTTGGGTTTGGCCCGACACTAATTCCGCCCCTAAACTTCAATGCTTGATCTGATTCGACTGGCATTATAATGTGTGCAGGAGACAGAGAAGGTAGCGTTGGCAGAATCCACAGGGCTCGACCAGAAGCAGATAAATAATTGGTTTATCAACCAAAGGAAACGCCACTGGAGACCATCAGAGGACATGCAATTCGTGGTAATGGACGGCCTCCATCACCAAAATGCTGCAGCTCTATACATGGAGAGCCACTATCCTGGTGATGGTTCTTACCGGTTGGGCCCCTGATTGCGGCCGATGTAACTCCCACTGGATCACTCTACCAGGAAAGCAAGAGAAGGATGATGGTTACCCATATGCAAAGCATGAATCATGGTATCTGATGATATTAAATAAACGTTTTATGCAAGATGTGCATTGTTGCGATATTTGAAGGTCTTTGTCTCAATTGCTTGACTTATCTAATTAGTGCATGGTGGTGACATTTCTACCTGTCTCCTTTGTTTAATTGATTGGAGACATGGCTTGTTTGTGAGGCCCATGATCATCAACTGTTATTGTCAATGGGTATCTATAAATAGGTCAGATCCACCAAATGTTGCTACCCGCAAAATCGACGGTTGATTTATGAGGTTATTATGTCTGTACCATTTGATGGTCTTTACTTGATTAAGCAGTTAGCAGAATTTACGCAGCTGATATTTGGTAGAGTCCCTGGTGGAGATTTGGTTGTGGGCCTAGCTTGAGCTTGGTGGTCCTGTTTTGTCAGATCAAAAGCTCAAATATAATTGCAAAGTGGATAGACCTGTTTCAAACTGTAGCGAAAAGAAACCTGAATTGTGCTGTAGATTTGCCACCTGATCGCATTTCAATAGGTTAGCTTTGGTTTTAAAAAGTCAAATCCAGAAAATGTAAGTACTTCTATTATAGTTTCCACTTCATCTTACTTACATTATGTATACATGACTGCGCCCATACCCATGTTAGTACTTCGATTCTAGTTTCAATAATAGGGTCCGTTTGGCACGGTTTCTATGCTATTCTTGATTTTGTGCTGAGATTGGATTGTGCTCCATTGAAAATGGGCCGTGAAGAACTTGTTTGGTAAAGTCATCAGTATTTTTTAGGAACAAAATCAATAAATGCGCATACTAGGTAATGTTGTTGAATTAATCTAAAATAAGTATACATAAATCAATCTTATATTTTAAAATGAGGATTTTACAGGAAAAATTTCAAAATTTGAACATTTCTTGGAAAAGTTCTCCAAATATTGTTTAGTACAAAAGAGGTTCACTCGCCAATTTCTTTTTACTGATTTTTTTAGCGAAGATAGCGTCATCAGCGCGACGCTATGGGGGCTCTACCATGGCCAAAATAGGAGCTTATGGGATCCTCCTGCCTCTCCTCTTTCAACAATACAAGAGCAAAATCGTATGAAAAATGGAGGATCTTCCTTTCTGGGTCTTCTTCAAAACATCCCAAAACTCAGTTCTCTTGCACCCTTTTGGTTTTACAGCTTTCCAAAAAATTTCACGTTGCTGGACCTGGTGTGGCTTAAAAAGGGAAGAAAATCATTCAATTCACACCCTCTTTCCCTCTGTAAATTCCGACCCTTGACTTAACTTCTCTCTCTCTCTCTCTCTCTCTCTCTCTCTTCCTTCTGAAAATAATTACACAGGGCGACTGAGGAACGCTAACGTCGTCATCAATACAAAAGTGCCCATGAGACGAAAAGGGCAAAATAGAGAAAACGGCTCTTGAATAGATCGGTCTCTTCCATCTCCTCCTATCATTTAGCTTACCCTGCCAGATCAAGTGACTTGAAGATGGAGTGGGGGAGATAAAGAGAGAGGAAGAAGAAGATGTTAGGAATTGCCATGATGAGCGATGCTAGTGTCGCCCATGCTTTGCAATCGTAGACTTTATTGTCGCATACAAGAAGGAGAGGAAAAATAAGACATGAGGAGATACTCTAACGAATGGAAAAAAAAAGGGCCTACTGAACCTCGTTAATACTGCACAATATTTTGGGACCCTTTCCGAGGAATGTCCAAATTTTAGAAATTTTTCCATAAAATCCTCTATTAAAATACATAAAAATTATTTCCTAAAATTATTCACATATTCATAACATAAATGATTTTTCGACAAATAAAAAGACCACCAAGAACATAAATAAATCTCAGTTATTCATAAATTCTAGAAATGTCCACTCTACAGCCCTACTTACCTTTCACTCTTTACCTTTTTCATATTTTTCTTTATTGGTTTTCTTTTTCCATAAATTCCTGAGCTACTCAAGTCCACCAAGACAAACAAGACGTGGATTAGAGCCAAAGGAATTTGCAAAACTTTAAGTTGGTAAGAGGAAAATGTTAGAATAGGGCGGAAGGTTAAGTGTTTCTGTTTATGACCAAAATAAGGAGAAACAAAAGTAACCTAGGGTAAAAACTTGACTCATTTCCATGAAAAGAGAGTTGTTATCTTGGGTAAAATAAAGGTATATAAAGTATAGGGTCTTTGATAAAAAAACTGCATGGAATTCCCACATATACGAGTTTGCAAATATCAACAACATGGAGAGGGATGAGCAAAAATCAACAACATGGAGAGGGAAGTTTTTTTTTTTTTTTAATTTTCTTTCTGGTCCAATCAATCAATAGATGGACCTAAACGGACCCAAATTTTGAAAGGGGTCCAAACTATTGAAAAGTATCCTTTTTTTTTAACTCTATTTTTTAGTTGGGTTCAGTAAGGTAATCATTTTCTACTCTAAATCTTGGAGTCCGGAACTTCTGTTGGAACTATTACATGGAAACATGGAGCAAATTCTTGAAATCCATTGTGGGTCCCACATATATATTATTCGAACCGTTCAAGATGAAACCATCTCCTCAATATCTAAATTCTCAAGTTTTAGAGGAGTAGATCCCACCATTCACTGCTGACCGGGTATTAATCACAATTTCCGCCATGTGGTCACTAGATCACTAGTACAATGGGACCCATTCCTTTTAAGCTTACACAACAGGATCTAGAAATAGGGAAAATGGGTTTTATCTTAAATGATATAAATTATCTGTATATGATAGCACGATGGAGTTCTAAGAATTTATTACACAGTTCTCCAGTCATAGCTGCGATAGAGGATCACAACTTTAAATCTTGAGCTTCCTTCCAGATTTGTTCATTTGAGGTCTTCCCTTCTGAGTTCTATTCTATGCCACTTTCAAATAGAGCACGTGTTTTGGTTACTTATGAAGATCACGGCCACACCTTCAAATAGAGTTAAGTACTACTGTTATCAAACCCGTATCGGTTTTTAGGTTTATCAGTTTATGATAAATTCATTTCTTTTACTTCTTCTTCTTTTCTTTGGAAAATGCTTACACATTAACAGATACCTGCACACACACAAATCTCTTATCATCCATGCTTTAGTCAGGAATTGGTCCCATTCATTACAACGGAAGGAAGGTGCCTCTCCACTGACCTATTGTGGATTTGCAGAGGAGTGCAGCTTGTTCTACAAAACATGTATTTTTGGATGAGAATAATTATTGTAAATTATTATTTAAAACAACTAAATCATCTCTACTCTCAAATATACTACTTAAGATCGAATGCGTAAACCTTAACATCACATTTACAATATTTAAATCACCTACTATAGGACTTACTAACTAACCCAACCCTAATGCCACTCATTAATTATTTGCTCTGGCTGATCATTTTAACTTGTAGATTGGGTTCCAATGGACTTACATGGCCGGTTATTAAATGTGTTAGTTAACTTGAGTCTATACGCGCGTGTTAGTCGTAACGCTCAACCTAAACTACAATGAGCCCGACCAATGCCACCCACCACATTTTAGGCCCAACCTGCCACGAAGCACCGACAACCACAGGAATGTGTGAATCTGATTGCTATGAGATTCTTTGACGACGTGGCACAACAATTCAAAATGGCATTGCTCCCTCCATCAAATTCTCTTGACCACATCGGTCTCTGTGCATTCAATAATTGAGGAATTATCTGACTTTTTGACTTGTGGATATGCATCCATATTTTGTCCGAGGCCATGTTCAAGTGGGGCCCATTAAGTCATCTATATTATTAGGCAAACGTGCTCCCCAAAGGTGCAATCTCAGCCCCTCTACAAGTAGCCTAGAAAATTGATGATTCAAAGAAATGTACCATGTACGTACCAACTATCTAATGTCAATGCCAAACCGGCCCCATAATAAATTTGGTAGTTGGGGCTCAGCTGGGGCAGGTTACGTCTAGATTTTGAGGGGGTTCACAGCAGCCCCTGTAAATTCAAGGGAAAGGGGAGTGTCTTTTCCTTATCCATATAGGCTCTTTTCCCATTTGTATGGATTCTGATCTTCCCGTCCATAGGTCCCATCCCCCTTAACTAGTGTTGAAAAAAAAGTGTCCCAAGCCTCAAATGTAAATAGTCACCAAGATCCTATCTCCAGGGCTACAAATCCGTCAAAGAGGCCCACTTAAAAAGTCAAAACTAGTAAAAATGAATGTTTTTTATATGTTGTTAGCTAAACTTGACTCTACTATGAAGTAGGCCGACTGATCACATCAACATACAAGTGCACATGATGAGTTTGATGGTGGGTCAAATTTCCTAACACAGTTAAATTTGTTCGTCTGTGACTCTGGCTAATAAACATGGAGTCGTCCTTTGAGCAGCAATTTCTATTTACTGGTTATGGACTCGGTGATGATGTTGTAGCCTCGATCTGCCATAGGAATTTTGTTATTCCTAGAATGATCAGATCTACGCTCTAATTAAGTGCTTGTTTGTTTGCATTAAAATACATATGAATTCATTGCCAAATGAACTCCAATGATGGCTTATTAAAGAGGTAAAGTGTTATTAAAGAGGTAAAGTGTGAATGATATAAGGTAAGAGGTGAAGGATGTATAGTGTAGCAACATAAAAGTATGAGTGATATGAGGTGAGAGGTGAATAATATACAGTGCAGCAATATAGATTGGAAACTTTACATTAATTCCTATGGTTTGAATGACTATAGTCTATGGTGGTTGCTAGAAATTCATTTTCCATCTTTGATCTGCATTTAATTGTAGGAGAGGTTAGTTGATGGCCATGCTTGTAAATTTACTTTGGTTCTTTATTTTCTAACCAATTACGGCATGAGTTCCTATGTATTCTATTCCAATCGGGAGATACAAGTGATACTTGACATTTGATGTAAATTTGGTGTACTCATGTTATTAGGTCCATCAAATCATCCTGGCCCTCTAGTTTTCGGCCGTCAACTGTTAGTGGCTATACAAAGTCAAAATTTATCGCGGTAAGATCCAACAAATATATTTGTCCGAATCAAGGTTAAATCAGGACCGATTTTAATTCAATTGGCTGTTTTTTGTGAATGGATGAGATTAACCATATAGGTGCCCCATATGAAAGAAAGAACTGCCAAAAAAGGGCCATTATATAAATCTGACTCGATCATGCTAGACTTAGGAATCTAGGGCCCGAAATTTTGGGCCAGATCATATGGATTCCATGTTGCATGCATCCTTGGCAAGTTCATGCAAAACTCTTTATAATCAAACCATTCTCCTTTCCATTATTATCATCCCATCCATACAATTTGATTATTACAACAGATTCAGTCGCATCACAGTCAAAACACATATGAAGAAAATACATGGACAATTAGACCTTGCCCAGCAGTATAACCTAGGCCTTGGTCCCAATCGAGAATAACCCACTCACAATTCCCATTCATGTATGTATGGGATGCACATATACACTTCATACGTGCAAAATATATTTCATACATACATATACGTATTAGATGCCGTACATGCATTCTGGGGGAGTGGCTGGGTAGCGAGACTTATCGGTGCAGTAGTCATAGATCATGTGGTTCATTCGAACCCACTTGTACCTTTCAGCCTGAACTCGGCTGAGCTGCTGGTATGCAGGACCTTCCCACCAGTTATTAGGGTTGGATGCACAGCTCGCCTGACCGGGGGCCGCGCAACCCTCGATGTCAAAGTCCATATAGTAGGCATAGAAAGGTGCCTTGCTCCAATCGATCTTCTCTAGCCCTCCTCTTGTAGCCCAGTCGTCCGCCTCCCACAATGTCGAGTACACTCCCATGGGTTGGAACTTGGGAAATGGAACCCCTTTCGCTTCATTGTTCTTGTACACTCTAATGGGCACCTCGTCGATGGAGAAACTACACAAGGAACACATACGATGATACTGTTTTTACATGATTTGACATCAGTGTAAAGGTTTTATCCCAACCCAAACAAACAAACAAGAGCCCTGCTACTTGTCTCGGGACACAGGCCCGACTCCACATAAAAGGGTATTTTGGTCATTTGGAAAAAATGACCAAAATACCCTTTTATGTGGAGTCGGGCCACTCCCGAGACAAGTAGACTTTTTCAACAAACAATGACAATTTTACATTGAAAATTCTTGCTTGAAATCTAGCTTGTCATGTCATTAAATGCATGACATGACTTGTTAACAGAAATAATTGACTTTATGATATATAATAGATGAGTGTGGATTAGTCATATACAAAAGACAGAAAAATAAAAAAGAAGTTGAATTGGTTAATATCTCATGGTATCAAGGTGATGACTGGTTGTTATTAGTCTAATTTGATTTTTAGTGTAAATTTTGATGTCAAGACCATATTATCTCAAGGTTAGCATGATATTAATGCCATAACTGGAGGGTAGTTAGGTTAGGTTTCTAGCTTTATCTTTTAGTAATTAGTACCATAATGAATGAAGATATGATCATGTGCAGTTCTTACACAACATGGTGATGATTCCAAAGGATAGAGTAGGTGTGGTATTCAGCTGCAGGATCGAACCAGAGGTTGATCCTCTGTTCTCTGTCTCCCTTCCCGTGTGCATACACGTTGGTCTGGACTGTGTAAGGTTGCCCAGACCTATTGCCCAAAAATTCAAAATCCAGTTCGTCTCGCACGTTGGCGGTGTCCGAGTTCATCTACCAAATCAACAACAACAAAGATACAACCTCAAATTCAGTAGCCATTAATAGCTAAACTGCATCTTAGTTTGGACTTTGAAGAAGAGAAGAAACATACATAGAAGGCAGTAACTGTTCCGGCAGAGTCGCCAGGGATGAGCTTTATCTTCATGCTCACACGCCCAAACAAGTACTGGCTTTTGGAAGCAAACCCACATCCTAAAATGCAGAAACCAGATAGAAAGGTTTTAATTTTGTAGAAACTTCGGACCACATGAGCCATCACAGTAGTCAGTGCATACGATCTATATATGTGACTATGTCCCATGTGGACCATTATCCAATTATGTAGGACCATATGTAGGCTGTACGGGCGGACCTAGGTATTGAGTTTTGGGGGCACCGGCCCTGTCCTACTTGAAAAAGTCTCCTTGTCCCGAGGATGGCCCGACTCCACTAGGGAGGGGCATTTTGGTTATTTGGCGGGGACAAGTCCCTCGGGACATGTAGCATGGCTGGTCCTACTTGGTAATAAGCCCAAGTTCAATTTGGAAATAGGCCTTGGGGGTTTCAAACGACCTGAAAAATAAGCCACAGGCCCCCCTCAAATGACAAAATAATGAAGAGAGTAGTATTATGGACATCGTTTCCTCCCACTGTCGGGCAGAAAATGAAAATCCTGAGTCTGCCACTGGCCACATTAGTGGCTCATAATCCACATACATGGGTATCTCCTTTTTGGTGAAACAAAAGAAAGATGGGAGTACCTGAAGTTTGATCAAGGATCAGCTGGATGGCCTTTCCCCCTCCAATTTGTCTGATATGGGATTCCGACCACGTGATTTTGAAGTCTTGGAGAAATGTCGCTGGGCGAGCCCTCACCGACACTGCGAAAAGGAGAAGATAGATTGCTAGAGAAAAGGTACTATGACTTAAGGAGGTAAAGGTGGCCATAGTGTAGAGAGAGAGAGAGAGAGAGAGACTTTGGTAATGCAATGTGTAATGTGTGGTGTGGAGAGGTAGGGGTTTTATAGTAGTGAGAAGGGAGAGGAGATAAAAAGATGGAGCCTGGTGCATTCAAATGGAAAGGGACATGACAGCTTTGGCTTTGGATTGGAGCACTGTGGTACAGCTAATAGCAAGCCAGCCATTGGCCCGCCAATCTCTATAAGGAACTGTTTTTTCTCCTCTTGATCTTTCAAAGTCCTTTTAGGTGAGGTTGTCACGCGTGGAAGAATGTTCCTTCGTTTGGGAGGGTGATTTTTACTAACTCTAGTCTAGGAACGTCCCTTAAATAGTGCCATTATATTCCCTTCAATGACTCAACGGTAATTCGAAGTATGTCAGAGGATTCATCGCACTTCATATTGCAATCCTTTTTGTTTTAGGAATGTGGTTTATGCCATTCACTCACCACAACGGCACAAGGAGGATAATTTGACTCTTGGATTTAGTTCTGTTATTATCATTATTGCTATCATCATCATCATTATAATAATAATGATAATAATAACAATAATATATTATTAGTAGTAGTATTAGTATTAGGTAAGACCCTATTTGATTTGCAGTTTGACTTTCATTGGAGATTCATGGGTTAAGCCCAGGTTTTGGTGACAGTGGTTATGATGATCGATCTCCAGTTGCTACTTAGGCAGATTATTAAGAATACTTATTTTTTTGTTGACATGGGTATTCCTGAAAAATCAAACCAAACAGATTTGGATTGGATTTTGAAACAAGGCATGGGGAGATTTTTAAGAACACTTGTTTTATACACACGCCTTTAATTCTGTTTGGGGTTATGCTCGTACAGTTAGCTCTAATGTCATGAAATCCCCTTTCCCCTTCTTAATAAAGTTATTAACTTTCCCCTACCTACTTGTGCTAACATCATATGCAATGAGATTTGATTGAAATGCCCTTAATTTATGTGATACGCAATTGCACAAATCACATATGAAAATCAATGAAAGAAGGGTTTTATAGCCGATTTTGCAATATCACACTACTAAGGGGTTTTTTGTTCATTTCGGTAAGCATTTGTACCCATCACCTATGAGGAAAATTTTAAATTCTCATAAGTGAAAGAGGAAATGTTCGTCTATACAAGACTGCACGGTCAAAATCCTTATTTATTTTAGTTTGAGAGGTTTTAAACTACCCCCTCTACTAACTAACACTTATGCTCTTAAATTGACACTGATCTAAGCTTAACACTTTCCTATAAATTATTAATTGTTCAATTTTAACTACAAAGAATTCTACAAAAAAAAAGAGATAAAAATTAAATGATATATCGCTATCGTACTATAACAACTTAGAATTATAATATTCTAAAGACCGCGTGTTTTGGATTCAATGATGACCAGATTCTATTTGATTTTAACTTTTATATTGAGACTTGCTAAAAAACTAAAAATGTATAGGTTGTAAAACTCAAAACTCATAATCTCTTACTTATAAAAAAAATTAACATAACCACTATACAACACAATACTATTGTGTAATTAGTTATCCAGAAAAAAACCAAAAGTAGTTTCCATGAGTAGAGACCCTAGCCACATGGGCCATGCCCATGCTTAGTATTGGTTGTTGTGCTAATTTAGGATTGCAATTGAGCACCTCTAACATATTTGATTCCAAGTCTGGATCACCCATCGCGGTTGTTATACCTTCACCGTGAGCGGATCAATAAAAGTCCACCGTGTCATCCAAAAATTTAGATGATTTTCTTTTATCTAATTTGAACTTTTTTGAACTTCAAAATGACCTAAATTTTTGGATGACATGGCGGACTGTTATTGGTTCACTTACGGTGAAGGTATAACAATTACGATATCCGGACTCATTTGATTCCTTGTATCCCTTGTTTATCGCATCCTTGTGGTCAATTCATAAGAGTAATGCCTAGTGTGATTCATGTACTCCTGTTAATATTTCTTAAACATACTTATATGTATATGTGATCTATGCTTTTCTGTTAAATACTTAAGATTTTCATGTAAGTTGCATAGTAAGTTAATTTTTATCCAACCCCTCATTTGGCAAAAACTCCATAATTTGCTTAATAGAGTTTGTGTTAGTTACTTTGCTGAAGAGACAACCAGACGACTACGAGAGGTTCTTTGGATGTAAGGTATATATATAGAACAAAACACACAACAAAAAGGAAAATGGGGATTGGTTCGTACTCTTGATTTCTCTCTCAGTAGATCCACCAACTGTGGGCCTACCCTTCCAGATAGGAACAGGTCTTCCAGTCGGCCCACATAGATCCAAAACCACACGGATTGGATGGATGACCTGCTCTGTCTCACTGGTTCGAACGATAATGACGACAGCTGGCATTGAATGGAAAAGACCCCCTAACTTGGATTGGCAGCCCCATCACCATCTTTAGTGATGTAACTTAGTCCAATCCAAGCCGAACCCAATTTATGGAAAGGCAACAGACCCTATAAGTATAAATCATATGTCCTAACCCAACCCAAGGTGATATTTTCTCAACCCATGCTGGGCCAGGTCGAGTCAGTTAGGTCAACATGTATGGGCCTTGTTCTGGTTGTGGGTATAGTAGGGCTAGACTAGATAGTAGACTCCAACGAAACTCAGGTTGGGTGAAGGAATTACAGAACCTAGTTCGACCCGAGCCTAACGAGTGAATAGAGACAGGTTCAACTAAAGAGTGAACTTGTATTCACTCATGGTCATTCCCTCCCACGTTTCCTTTATCACTGTCACATATGATCACACAATTCAAGCAGTCGCTTATCACCCAAATCCTCATATCAAAAGTTTAATAATACAGTGGCTAGAGGTGGAGGGTAAGGATTGTGGCTCCTAACCACACTGGGCCAGTTGTGATGATGCATGTTGGGGTTTGGAATTCTAAACATTTTTAACATAACATTAGAAAGAAAGAGAAGGTCTTTTTTTTTTGGTTGAGACATCGACAGCACCAGGGTGCTATCAGTAAACGTACACGCACGTGGGTGAGAGCTAGTCCATTAATCAGGTGGGCCACAAGGAAAGGACCACCAGCTGAAAACATGCACTGACCAGTGACCAGCCCCTTTATAACAATTAAGTACACTTCAATTTCATCTTTTAATTTTTACAACTGCGGATCTACCCATTTGTTGTTGGTTAGTATCATTACCACAAGCCATTTTTGCCTAAAACCAACCAACCAAACCCCCCCCCCCCTCCAAAAAAAAAAAAAAAACTGTCGTATAGAATTAAAAAAAAAATCATGTGTAGAGACTTACATGACAAACAATGCGGGTAGGGAATGGATGGGGTGCTTTTTTTTTTTAATGTGGAGTATATTTTTCACATAAAAATAAAAGCTTAAAAGAATGATTTTTTCTGTTTTGTTTGGCGTTAACGTCTTTAGTGGTGTTCTTTTTCGTAAAAAAAAGAAGAGCATTTTCTAAAAACTAAACTTGAACTAAATGGTTGGAAAATCATTAATTTCTACATTTTCACCCAAAAAAAAGGTGGAAATTAAACACTTATTGTAAAAGATGTTCCTCTAGAGCAAACTATAAAATCTGAATCTATAAAAGTCACTGTTTTCCATTTCATCAAAAAAAAAAATTTTATTGTAGGAAAAAATACTGTAAAAATTAAAACTGTCATGATCTCAACTGAGCAGATAGAATTGTATATCATTTATGCTTTTTATTATTTTTGTTCGTTCTTTCATTAGATCAAACGGTACATTACTATGAAATATGGATGGTACAAGAGAATTAAGGGTCCATATACGTCCCAAAGGGCTTGGACTGATGAAAGGGGTGACTGCGTTTTGAGATTGTTGAAGGCATTGTGGAGAATTTTTCATATATAAAACAAGGAGAACTTTTTTCCAATGAGCAAATTGGACTGAACTGATATGAAACTCACATGGGTCTGCGTTTTATCAGTGTGCCTCTTTCCATGATATTATTTCTCATTGAGATTTATCAGTATGTTAATCAAACTTTTGCTCACTGTTGGGTTTTAAGAAAAAAGTCTATGATTAGTTAAAAGATTATTAAATTTTAAGGCTATTAATCGAAGGGTGAAATCATTTGATGGGGTTGAAATTTCGCCTCACTCTTCAATAATTGAAAAAAAAAATGCATCCAAGTGGGCTCCAAAAGCTGTATACAGTCGGTCGGTCGTAGGTGAACATTAATGAATAAATTTCATCCTGATGCACACTTCTGCAAAATGATTACATATAGGGCCACGGGGTACACAACACTAAATTGGGACAGGTAAGCAAAACCTACATTCTAGGCACCCAGTGCCTTCGCAGTATGCACCTATTAGACTTAAGGACATAGTTGCCCATTTCCATCCAAGGACAATCCAAAAGGAGGAAGAACATAAGGAAAGAACGGTTGAAAACACTCCAACAAAAATAAAGGCTACTTTTTTCATGTCAATACACAAACACAAAGTATCGATTGAGACATGTTATTTTGGTGGGTTGAATGGTTCTATCACATGCATAGGCAGGCTTGGAATAGAGTTCCATATATATGATAATTAGCTCTATATATTCGATATGTCTATCCATCTCATTTAAAGCAACACAATTATCATTCGGAATAAAATAAATAGTTTTGACCGACGAAATAATAACCTTAGATAAATTATGAGAATTTTCAATAAGATGAAATTTTAATACAACCTAATCTACCGTGTGCCGATATGTTCAATGTGAAATCCTCTCTTTCCGAGATAACATGTTCAATGTTAAGAAAGCTCTCACAGTTAAAAAATTGGAACCCCCTAAATTAAAGGCAGGTACCTAAACAGCAGCATGCAAATATCCCATATGAGAAAATCTGAGTGGTTAATGAGGCTTGCACTTAGGGCTTATTTGGATAGACAAAAAATAGAGTTGAGTGAAGTTAAATGGGCCATAACAGTCTAAAACTTCAACTCTACACCGTTTGAATGAATCTGGCCCGATAGATGAAGTAATGTTGTGAGCCAAATGTACTCTATTTCACTTCAACTCTAAATACTTACATTTTCTTGAGTAAAAGTGCAATGTACTCCATACCTTAACTTCAAAATAAGCACCCAAATGGAGTGAAGTAAAATACTAAGGGCTTGTTTGGATAAATAAGGAGTGGAGTAAAATGAAGTGGATTTCACAAGTGGAGTGAAGTGAAGAGAAGTAGGTTGAAGTTAAAGTAAAGTATTTTACTTCACTCCATTTGGATGCTTATTTTGAAGTAGGTTGAAGAGAAGTAGGAAATTGAAGTATTTTGAGTTGAAGTGAAATGGAGTATATGTGGCTCACAACATTACTTCATTTATTCAGCCAGATTCATCCAAACATGGTTAGAGTTGAGATTTTAGACTGTTAGAGCCCTTTTAACTCCACTCTACTCTATTTTTTGGCTATCCAAACAAGCCCTTAGGGTTGCAAACATGATGGTTCCGGATTGGAATTATAGTGGATCTAAATCCAATTTAAAATAACAGTTTCGGTTCCGGATCCTGTTTTGGATCGAAACTTATTTTTTTGATTCCAGGCCCTGTTTCGATAAGAAAATCCGGATTCAATCCCAGAATCAGGTCCACATAGATTACTCGAATCTAGTTCCAAAATCGATTTTATTTTCTCTTTATTCTTCATTTTTTCTTAAATATAAGCATATCATTTAACTTATAACAATGCATCAATTCTACAACATTTAGTTTATACATGATAAGAATGTCCAAAAAGAGTTAATTTTAAAGTACAAATTGTAATACCAAAGACTCATATGCCGGGTCTCGAGTCAACTGGTCGAAACTTATATGGATCTGGAACCGGACCCGTTTATCAATTGAAACATAAATTAGGTTTCGGACCCGGACCTGCTTATGAATCGGAACCTAAAATAGATTCCATATCTGATTTTTTGCGAGTTGAAACTTCCATATAACTGAGTAATTGGATACCCGTTTGCAATCCTACTTGCGCTGCATTCCACTACAAACCACATGTCTTTGCCGATGATTTGTCGGCCCAATCAAAATCAAACAGCCTTTATTTCCTAGCCTCGGGAAAAGATAAAAAGAAAAATCTTCAAAAGCTGACCCATTGGATGAGACTGCCCAACGACAAGGTCATCCCTGCCACTGTTCAAACAAATAAGTATCTTAGTACCATTTTGCCCCTTTTTGATATGTCCAAACTAAGAAAAAGAAGTGGTCTGAGGAGAAGAAAAGATCCTTTTTGGGGCCTCTCTCTCTTCTAGCCTTCTCAGCTTCTCACACCCAAAGCTATCTTTTGGTAAGTTAAGGTTTTGGGACCCTCTTCAGTTTTTACAAGATTATTACAAGATGAGACCCATCTTTCCTGTTGTGTTTAGTTTCTGCTGAACAACAAACATTGTCACATGGAATTATATTGGTGGGTGAGTTGGGCCATAAAGATATCAAGTCAGGTTACCGGTCGCGTCCACTTGAATGTTTTGTTTCTATACAAAGGGAGAACGAAGTGGTGTCCGTGAAGAACAATGGTTGTAGTGGTGAATTCCTATCTAACCTAATCCACTTTTCAGGTTGGACATTTCATGCACTTGGTCCACGAATGGCCTAAATTTCCTTATCCATGCACCTAACTGAGATTACAGACATTAAATAATGGAGGGACCATTTGAAGTAGACATTGGAACTAGGACCTGAATTAAGGCATTCATACCAATCTCAGACCACTTTCTATGAGACCCAACCCCATCTGAATTCAACTTGTATACCCCATGCTCCGAACCATACTCAATTTAGGCTTAAATTCTTATCCATATTTCATTGTAAGGCACAGATTAAGAAGATTTGGTAATTATAAGTAACTTTGGTGAGTCTTGTCAGATTATTTTAAACTATGTTAAATATAACATTGGTCTCTCATTAAATGTGAATCTCAATCTGGTAGACATGAAACTGCATCATAATTTTGTTTCTGTCCTTTGATTAGAAATTAGAATCAGCTGAGACTCAAATTTAAAATGATCTAAATCCTGAATTTAATCCCATGCTTTTTTGCCGCGGGCTCTTCCATATAATTAACGTATAACTAGCATAATAACTCGTGCTAAGCAAATCCAAATATGATAAATTAAATATTCATAAATAAAAAGATTAAACAACTGCAAATAAAACCAAATTGGCATAGAAATGGACATAAAAACAACTGAAATTCGTAATTAAGTCTTGAATTCTCCATAATTAACGTGCAATTGTTTATACATGCATGCCTAACTAATTGCCTGTAGAATGACTTGTAATGCATTGCCTGCAACTAAAATTGTGCATTCAGGATATGATCATTGATCACATATACATGTGCAACATGCACGGTCCGGGTGGGTTAGGTTCTTAATAAACTCTCATGGTCCTACCTTTCAATATCGATCGACTTTGGTCAAGTCGAGTTGGTTTTTCCTTTCAGCTTTTGGTTTTGTGTGGTCTGGCTGAAAGCAAACCATGCCCAATTGGAGCTCAAGTTTTGAGTAGTAGTTGGGCCAATTGCTCCTGCACTTTATGAGGGGTTATTCCGATCTACCTGTCTAGCATTACAAACATGTGAGACCCACAATGCTAGGCTTTACTATCCCAGGAAATACATGACATGCATTTCCATCACCCGTACGCACTAATTGCCTGTACATGCATGACATACAGACAAGTGAATTTTGTACGAAGGATGTTTGGTCTATTGGCTGGTATGGTGTGGGCTGGAAATACAACAACTAGCCTGAATTCAGCCACATTTTGGGGAAGAGTTTGCCTATGGTTTTCCAATTTTACCGGATGTATCCAAAGAGAATTGCATATGATTTTCAATCGATCTAATGGGTTAATTGTGGATTTGCTGACTTGATACCTAAGTTTTGTCACAGAGAGAGAGACCCAATAGGCAAGTAGGCTGAATTTGGGATGCTTTGGCCTGGCTTGCCCCTTTTTCAACCTTGGCACTGATGAGTGATGAGAATACGGGGTAGCACACCGGCTTTAGTTTGCTAATTTTTGAGCAGAAAGTCAAGCACAGGACTGAACTTGATTGAAGCCCACTACTGCAACTGGGCCAGACCTTTTATTAGGGGTTGGATCCATCTCACCATCTTCTAAGCACTAGTCTAGCAGATTGTCGTCTTATTAATTGGGCAGAACTCATCCCCCATTCATTTGGGTCCGCAAGTCACATTGGATAAGGAGCGGTTCTCTGCATATGAATTTTTGTAGGCCTTATAATATATCATTAACTCTTTCTAACTGCTACAATTTAGACATTAGTACCTGTCAGTCTCAGTAATTTACCTCTTGTTATAATGTGATAACCATTTTCTGATGCGAGAGGCAGATCTGAGGGAGACCTCTCAAATCCCTTTGCGCCACCATGACTGCGATGCTTCCAAGTGGGCCCGCAGGCAGATCCATTCCATCCTTCAGGGATGCCCTAACAGTTTCTAAAAATGACTATTTTATAATTATCACCATGAGAGATGTTGGTTTAAATGGTGATTCTAAATGCACTTCCATTATGTGCTGTACATACCCACATCCTCTTATGTGAACAGTGATTTTTCACTGTTCACATAAGGGGATGTGGGTGTGCACGGCAATATGGGAGGGTGCATTTAGAATCGCCCTGGTTAAAAACATGTTGAATCCAATGGGGTCAATTCTTGTAGAAGAAGGTATACGTGGATTGGACCAGCTAAAAGTGGGCCAGACACTTGCCCTCACAGCACAACCACTACAGGTTCTCATAGGCCGGACCAATTCTACACCTGCCCTATGCTCCAGCCCAAATTCTCCTGGATTTGCACTCTATTTTTAAGCCTGCGAGCTGCATCTGGGCCTATTTTCCGCCGAATTATTAGGTGGGCTAGACTTGTGGTCTTTAACTAATTAGATGCCCCAGCGGCCCACCCCAACATATCTCTACTCCTATAAAAGAGGCAAAGTGCAACTTTTTTTCACCCAACCACTATGGGGCCCACTATATATATATCTCTATTATTATAAAAGAGGCAAAGTGCAACTTTTTTTCACCCAACTACTATGGGGCCCACTATATATATATATATGAGAAATCTTCATATGCATCTATCCCTCACTATTTTTGGTGAGGGACGCCCCTTTTGAGGGTGTTTTAAGTACAAGATGGACCGTGTCCCTTTTGGGGGTGTTTTAAGTACAAGATGGACCCTCTTGTACTTGAAACACCCCCAAAAGGGAGGGATAGATGCATATGAATATTTCCCTATAGATATATATCTATATCTATACCCATTTTTTAAAAGAGAGTAACTTGACATGCCTTTTCACTACACCACCTTTGTGACGGGCCCAATAATATAATATTGTGCTGGTTGCCAATTTATGCAAAAACAATGCAAGATCCTTATCCTTATCTACTCAGAAAAACAACTTCCTTACTTCTCTCCCCATCTCCTTGTAAGAAACCCAATAAAAATCGATGCTCCAAGGTAAGATTTTGCTACGAAAATCCCTTATTTTCTTCATTGCTCCATCTTCATCAGCTTGTTATTTGATTTTATTAATTTGAGGAGTGTCAGTGGAAAAAATCCATTCACCATTTTTTACTCACGGAAGGGTTTTTTGCATCGGCAAAAAGATTTCTAAAAATCCTCTTTGCTGGCGTTCTGAGCATCGGACAAGGTTTCATTTGCTTTTTCCCATTCAACAAGAACAAGGATCGAATCTAAAACCCTAGCTCTTGCAGCTTCTTTCAAGGATTTATAGCTTCCTTTCATAGCTTTCAAGCAATCAATCATCTCTCTCTTTATGTGAAAATCTGTACAAACATGCAAAGAAGACTATTATTCTCAAATCATCTTCTTCCCAGGAGGAGTAACAGAGGAAGATCTGAATATGAATTGGGAAAATGTAGAGGGGTTTTAGCTCTTGCTGCTGTTGGTGCTGGCATTATATCGTAGAATGTTAGCAATTCAGGTTCCATTCATCATGATTGTTTCTCTCTTTGTGTTAGAATGTAATCATCTTTCAACAAAAATGCTCTTGATTTGTTTCACTATGTTCCTCAGGTTTATGCTGATGAAACCTTTGGATTTTGGTTGATTATAGGCATGGGTTTTCTTCTTCTTGTTCAAAAAACTGAACGCTTTAATCACTTGAATTCGATTAATTCCCAGAAGCGAGTATGTCATTTTACCCATCATTGTGCGACCTATTATTGCAGTCATGGAAATCTCTTCAAGAAACTCCCAAGGCATATCTATGGAATCACTTCTCAAGAGTCAGGTATCAAACCATTTGAGATCCATGGCTCAACCTTTGATTCGATTGATCGTTCAATCAAGTTCTCATTGGATATTTTGAATTTTCCTATCCTAGGACATCTTCCCTTCCACTTTAATAGAATTGGAGTTCTACCAGCAACTCATTTTAATAATGAAGCTTCATAAAGTGCTGGAAATCATGAAAATTGTTGTAAGTGGTGTTTCAATAGAGACTCTATTGCTAGAGCTGCTGCCACTGCTAGTCTTGGCTGTTGTCAATATATCTGTGATAAGGTGAGTCTGTTTCTCAAGCTATTTTATTTGAAAGTTTTATGGTTTCGATGTGTATTTATTTGCACATTTTATGAATAGTTTGCCACTTCTAAAATGTTCTTTCAGGATTTCATGGATTGATGTTGGGTAAGAGCATTGGTTCTGGAACAATCATAGATACTGATGGTACAATATCAACTTGTGCTCATGTCGTAGTAGACTTCCAAAGTGTGAAAACCGTTCCCAAGGAAAATATTTGTGATGTTTATTCTAATTTATTCTAACTTTGTAGGCATTGTGTGTATTGGTTGTTATTATTAATTGGGTTCTTTTGATTGGATAAATAATCCTCTTCTAATGAATGCTTTCACCTAAGCAGTTGGTGCTTTACGAAGTATATTTTAAGGCAATTAGAAGAGATTTGGCTTCGGGGTGGGCATTCTTATACAAGGGGAAAACTAGATGTACAAATCCTTTTTAAGAAAATAAAAAGGAAAAAAGAATGAAATAAAAGTAGACATAAGAAAGCAAGGACGCATTAGACTTTATCAGTTCTAACCCTTAACCCTGGTTTGGAGATTGTATAAAATGATTAGCAAGGTTTTTCTAACAACTTAAGTGGGGCTGCAAACTGTCTGAGGTAGAATTTGTTCATGTCCTACTTGTTGTTCACTACAATTGGCCTTGTTGATGTAAATGTGGTTCATACTATTGATTGCTCAACTCTTCATTAGAATCACCATCATTTTTAAGTTTTAACCACATCCATGTTCCAAGTGGACATCACCACTTTTACAGCTACCATCGCTTCCCATTTTCGAATCCTCTTTATTCTACAATAGAGGCCGAAAAAGCACGTCAGTTGTTCCTTTTTGTAGGGGTGTATAGAGATACTTCTTTTCTCATATTTGTATTAATAAATAAATCCTCTCTCTCTCTCTCTCTCTCTCTCTCTCTCTCTCACACACACACACACACACTGCTTGCTCAAAGGAAAAAAAAAAAACTTAATTGATTGCTCTTCCATAGAAGTTCATTTTTTTTTCATTGACTACATACTATATGTAAATTCTTCATAAATATTATCATCATTAGTGGCATGCTTTGGTCAAATGAGCTTTTCGCAAGCTACAACAATTATAGGTTTAGCTAGCATGATATATGTAGTAGGACATACCATAGTGACTTGGCTTTGTGGTGGTTTCTTAGTGAACAATGTCAAGAAATTATTTGACAACCTCTCCTACAATATAAGATTTCACAGCACTTTCCATGAAAATTTGAGCTAAACATTTTATCAAACAACTTGTTCATCATGTAAATCAAGGAATTCTTTCACAACCTCTTTCGTGAACACATTTTACTTACCCATTTCATCAAAGAGTTTATGCATACCCATTTCATCAAAAAGTTTCTACATCATGTAAATCAAGAAATTCTATGACAACCTCTTTGATGCTTTCATGAAAATTTTATCTATCCTATGAATAAATCAAAACAGAGCATTACACTCATACATGTTGGATCAACAAGGAGAGAAAATCGTTTTCCTTTCTTCTGGGTATAGATAACAGTCGGTGGTGATGGGAAAGAGGAAAAATCAAAGAAAAATTACATCTATGCTGGCCCCACGACCATTGCATTTTTAATTACAATAGTGGAACATATTCTTGTCCTCAGTGATATGTTTTTCATATTTCATGGGTTCCAATACCCTCTCTTCTTACTTTTGTTCTTATGAAGCTGTGTTTCTATGGGTTTTTGCCATAAGTAAGAAGGCCTATCATTTAAAAAAAAGGATAGAAAGAAAAAAAGACATAATTAGTGTGAGGGCTTCTTTGAAGTAAAGGAATATTTGATTTATCAATTTCCTATTGTTAGAAGGATTTTTTTTTCTGAAAGCATAATAAGTGTCTCTTTGTCAATGCATAAAATCCTCAATTTTTCTTTTCAAAACTTGTGTGCCTTGCAGGGATAAGTCCTAAATTTCCTACCTTTGTAGTCTTCTTTTCCTTTTTTTCCCTTCATTGTAAAGTTTGAGGTGACATTGTGGTGGAAGTGTGAATAAGGCTGCAACTGCAAGCCTGAAAAAATAGTCTAGAACCTCAAACAGGTGGACAATTCCTTTCAGAAGTATTTCATTTGTTGAAACTTGATCCTACCCAAAATTTTCTTTCTGGGTCCTTAATGTATCTAAATTTAGGTATTGCATACGAAGCTATAATGTTGCTTCATTTATATACATAAATTCTTTCATTTTTTTTTTTAAATAGTTGTGGTATTTTGTGGATGTAGATTTACAGAAAATAAACTACTATTTTGAATTGGCTAAAATCCTCTAACCTTTTTTTAATTTTTTTAAGATCTCCCATTCTTTGACCATACTCTTTGTACTTTAACCAAACTCTTTGATATTCTTTTTTTTTTTTTCCATTTGCTATTGTGTTTGAAGTTTGCGGTTGTAAGGAGTATGCTCACTGAAACTCTTCTTGCTTTTGAATTTAACTCATTTAAGGCTTTTTTGAGTTGTCAAAAGATGTGATGAGAGTGATTCTTGAAAAACTGAAATGGGAGCTCAAGAACTAACATCTAATAAGCATGAGAATGGTGAAAGCCAAAGAATACCCATACCACATCCTCCTTAAATTAGCTATAAAGGACTTCAGACTTCACAATCCATAGTCCCGTTAGGATTATATGATAATCTCTCTTGACCTTTTATCTTTTCTTTTTGTTTTTTATTTTTGTATGTCTTTTTTTTCTATTAGGTCGAGCAAATAAAACATGGACTCTAAAGTGCTTCTTGATTAGATTTAAAGTGGATGGATGCATGTTCAACAATACATTGGGCATGCTCTGAGCTGAGATTTACAATATGAATCTGTTTAACACTTGAGTTTTTAGTTTGGCAGATTCCTCTAACTCCCCATGTGTTATTTAGTATGCATGTATAAATGTTACAATCTATATGCCACAAAGCATTGATTTTTTTTTCGATTTTTCATATGTTGAAAACCTATTATAAAATATCTTCTTCTCCCCTTCCTCTTCTGCAATTTTCTTTCTTTGTTTCTAAATCTCTTAGGTTTGTTTTGTATATAGCTGGAAACATTGAAAAATTCTATTCTTTTTTTTTTTTTTGGGCTTAGATATTGCCTTTTTTTAGGATGTGCTTGGATATTGTTGTTGTTATAGATTAAATTTCGAAATCAAGTAGATTTGTTGATTATATGTAGCCATAGATTTGTGGAATAGCATGAATTATGTATTGCTTTCTCTTCTTTCTCATTTATAATAGTTGTTGATAAATCTTATAGAATTCTAATGTTATTTTTTTCTTGTGAAATGGGATTTGAGAAACCAACATCTAATAAGTATGAGGATGGTGCAAGGCAAATATCCTCCTTAAATTAGCTATAAATGACTTCACACATCACAATGCATATTCACATTCGGATGTATATGATCACCTCGCTTTCCTTTTATATTTATTTTTGTTTTGAATTTTTTTGCTATTAGGTCGAGCAAATAAATAAAGTCTTAGGTGCTTCTTGATTATATTTGAAGTAGATGGATGCATGTTCAACAGTACAAGACTCATTGGGCATGCTCTGAGCTGTTTGCTAACATGGAAGACACTACTAAATAGAGATTTACAATATGAGTATGCTTAATCCCTAAATTTTTAGTTTGATAGATTCCTCTAACTCCCCATGTGTTGTTTAGTGTGTATATATAAATGGTATGATCTATCTGCCGCAAAGCAGTGATTTTTGCTTGGATTTCTCATATGTTGAAGACCCTATATAAAATCTCTTCTTTCCCCTTTCCTCTTCTGCAATTTTCTTTCTTTGTTGCTAAATCTCTTAGGTTAGTTTTGTATATGGTTGGAGATGTTGAAAATTTTTGTTCTTTTTTGGAGCTTACAAAAATTTTGGATGATTAATGCCCTGTTGTACTGTCTATTGTATCTCAAACTTCAATTGAAGTTTGCTTTGACAATGTATTCATAGACACTGATGTGTATGTTGCAAGTTCACTAAAGATGGGAACTTGGTAGACACTGATCTGTATGTGGCGAATTCACTGAACATGGGAACTTTGTAAGACTCTTTTTTTATTCTTGAGAATCAAATTTCTCTTTAGATCATTTATTTTAATTGTATGATGCAATTTGCCTTACTTTGACATTTGTGTGTGTGCACTTATTTCTTTTCAAATATGAGCAAATATTTTTAAGAATCATTTCTTTAGATTTTTTTCTAATAAAGAACGCTTACTTGTAACTCATTTATTTCTTATCTATATCCTGTTTAATTAAAATACTTAAGTATTTCAATCCAGCAGTGTGGTTTTGCTCATTGTCTATATAGAGTTCTAGGATAGGGTGAATGATCTCGTTTGATTGAATTGGATTTTTTTGTATCTGATTGAGAGAAATCATGATATTGTTGAATGCATTGTTGGTTAAAATTTATTGCCATAGATATTCTTTGGCTCTCCATGTTGCAAACTATTACCAATTGTCTAAGTTCTTTGAAGTGTAAAATATGCTTGGACTATTACTAATAATTATGTTGGTCACTTTTCTCGTTTATGATATGATTTTCATATTCATTTTCAGATTCTGGTAACTCTTAAACAAGTGAACAAGCATCAAATCTAAAACTTTTCTCGGTTCCATAGGTAGTGTTTGGAAGGCACGTGCAGGGCTCCACTAGTTTAACACAAAAGTGTACATATATTTTGGTAACTGCGCTGGAACTGAGCCAAGCTCCTGTGTGAACTCAGAGTCAGAGGATGGATCATAAAAGTGTGTCCCATCCGAGTGTGCGGTTGCACCACGTGTGATCCAGTCTCTCCAAGGGTGCGCCATGTTTGCAACTTTCTTCAACAAGTATCTGTCAGGTGGGTGGTCAGGTGGGTGGGCGTGAGAGAGAGAGAGAGAGAGAGAGAGAGGGGAGGCTGAGGACTGAGAGGCTCCAATTACTCATCAAGAAGATGAAGTGTGTCTTTCACCAAATAAAATGATAGTAGGTTAGGTTTGATTACCGCAGAAAGCATCCTGCGCCTTGTCCATTCATAAAAGGGGCCCACCGGTTGAACAGTTGCGATCAACCTCCCGACCCCAGCAGCAGCAGCTCATCCAAGGCAGTGCTGCATTGTCACATCAACTTCTTCTCCTCCTTAATCCGCCAGCCATTTGGGATAATGCATCCATCATGGGGCCCACTACTTCTGTTGGTCTGGTCTTGATCATTGCATGTCACATTTGCAAGGACTTGGATGGGTTGCTTTCACCATGCATATCCTTTCAAGGGATAACATCCATTGAAATTGGTTATCAAGAAGGACCATCGGAAAAGTTGATATCTACTGATCACACAAAGTACATAAGAACGAGGGGTTCGGCGCCCACGACGCTCAATTCCTTGCATGCTGTCTTATTTTGTCCGATGGTTTGTCCACTCAGATTTTCAGATTTCAAGATATTCTACAGAACATAGAAGAATGAAACGTATGTGTACAATGAAAATATATCAAAAGCGTCGGTGATCAGAAGTGGAAAACGTAAGATATAAAGAGATGTGGATGCGTCCCACACTTTCCTTGTATTTAGTTTGATAAGGTAATGACTCGATATCATTTTCAAAGGAGATATTTGTCAGCCCTGTATGGATCTTCATCGATATTATAGCCTTCCTGATAACAAGGTACTGTTAGGAATGGCAACAGGTTTAGTTAAACCAGTGACTGATCATCCTAATTACCTTGAACCTACTCCTATTGATTTGATGGTGGATTTGTAGAGTTCAAGACAGTTTGATGTTTTTAGATTTTGACTCTTAAGTCCGATTAAAACCAGTTTTGGTTTTGGTTGCCATTACCCGGATCTTCTGCCCCATCATGTAACTAATTTTTATATTGTATATTTCCCTCATCTAAGTAAGAGATTTTTACAATCTTTTTCTATTTAAAAAAAAAAAAATGAAAACCAGTATCAAATCTGATCTGATTATACTCATCATGGGAAGTTTGGAATCACCCAACTGTAAAATCCGTTATTTGGTCATGTTAGGAGGATTGGGTTCAAGCTTGGGGTGACGCGTACCAAATCTGATTTGTAGCCATGCCTCTACAAGGCATTGCTTATTTGCTCTCAATTCTTACAAATTGAACAAGCAGGGCGCCTAGATTCAAGTCTCCAAACCAAAACCATCATGGCTCAACCTCAACCCACACGAAAATGCAATTTGGGGGCAGTCGTTTGTTTGAGCTCAAGTAGCCAGCCAAATTTAGCCCAAGCATACATGTGCATTTCCGCACAATGAACCATAGAGATAAGCAAAAAAATTTGCAGCCACTGCTGAGATTCTAACAGAGGTGTAGCTCATGAGGTAGGAAAATCATTCCAAAGATATCATTTCCAAATTCCCATGGGAAGAGTACCAATTCAAATTCAGCATGTTTCCCATGCCAAGACAACCGCACACGCACCAACAACATCTCCTCCCAAGCCCTTGTGCTGCTTCTCTTACAGCGACAGCTCCAATTCGTATCTTCTCACAGTCATTAGTGAGCCCCACAGTAGATATAGATGGCACTCCCCCCGCCGTATATGTTAGGAAGAAAAGAATAAAATATACAAGCAAACCACACACAAAATACATATAGATTTACGTGGTTCCCTCCATCTTGAGGTACATCCATAGATCACACTAATTCACTATGCTCAAAAACAGTAGATGAGAATACAAGATACAACTTCTCTGATGGCTATGCTAGGGTTATATAATAGCGCTGGGTAATATTATGAAAATACCCCTACAAAGGAGTTGGATCCATGACAATGGATTTGAGTTAACAGTCTAACCTGGGTGAAATCAGGCTCCACATATTAGTATATCCGGATCTTCCAATGCTTGAGTGAACGAGATATCCATGAGGTTTCTATTCTAGAGAGAACTACCAATTAAAAATTTTGAATTGTTCAAAATAAATACCTTCTTCTTCAATGAGCTGTGACATATGGGCCCACTTTACTTTAATAGAAGGTGGGCCCACCCGTAATTACAAAAGATAGGGATTTTTTTTATGAATTGTAAGATAAAATCCAATAGATATTAGTGCATGGATCAACATTACACTGAGACCAATATCAATTTTGGAGTGGATAGTTGTGTGTTCAAAGATTGGATCAATTGTAGTCCAAAATCCCAAATACATTCTTATTGAGAAAAAAAAGTTGGGGACGGATGATATCCTCTGTTTGGTCATAGATTTGAACTTATGAGGATAAAATTGTGAGAAGCAGCAATAGAGTATTATTGAGACAGGACAATGAAAAGTAAGATTGCCAGAAAAAAAAAACACACACACTTGCACACTATACATCCAGAGCATCCTAAAGGCTGGACCCACCTTTGAATATACTTGACATGTGATCTGAGATTTCGATACGTGCGTGAATATTTTCCAAGATTGTCCCATGAATATGATGCTCCAAACACTAGTCCACACCTTGCTCTTATATTTCATGGACCTAGAGTGCCTTATACATACATATGTTTGACATGTCAAGTCAGATTTAATGGTGTCAGTTACCAAATTTCCTTTTGCACCTCCAATGTGGGTCCATACTTTCATTGCTATGAAACCATGGAGAAATTTGGCCGGTAATACTCTTTAATGTGGCCCACTTACTAAAAACTAAGCCATTCAAATAGTCCCCTGTAGCTATTATATAGGTATTTGTGTAATGAAAGAGTGAAGCATGTAAAGCATGTAAACATTTGAATGGTACGGGTCATCAATCTGGTACTGAACTCAATCCCTAGCAAAGTATCCTAACAATGAACAATTACAGTTAAGCATTCAATGGTTATGTTAGTTCTAAGTACAATCTGTTCAGTGGTTCAAATAACAATTCTCAGGTGATCATTCATTCTACTGCATTCCTTTTTATTACATTGGTCTCTTTCTACTCCTATGTAAACGACACAACAACGAAAAGGCGTCTATGTTCTTAAACTTGGAAGTAGTAGCCATTCGGAATCATAAGCAGGAAAAAAACAAGATCCGTGTGTGCACCAAAAAAGAGGGTGTGGAGGTGAAAACAGCAACACCCAATATGCAAACAAACAAAATGTTAAATTATGCATGCAGTGTCAAAAGGAGATCTGAATCTTCTGATTTTGTTAATGTGATTAAACATTCGATGCTACAGGTCTACTCCGTATATATTCTTTCTGTAGACGGTTGGCGTGTTATTTTGTCTTTGCTCAGACCAACTACCACAAGAAAACATATGCATATAAGATCTGAAGAAGTATTCCCAGGCCCCAGCTGTGTTTTCATATCCCCTTGTGGAAATCCCCAGCTGGGTTTCTGCTGTTTATCATTCTCACCTTTTCTGCCCCCTCTTTCTCTGCCCCCTCTCTTTCTCTCAAGCTCATTCATACAAAGGATAGTATTTCTATTGTATTGTTGCTTCTGGGAGAGAGCCGATGACTACAAGACGTTTTCTGGGTTCTCATTGATTGAAGTCTCTCTTGTCTTTTCGATCCATGTATCTGCCACTTTGATTTCAACTGTTCATTTCCGGAGAAGCCCTTAGACGAAGTGAAATACCCTTTACTCTCTCTGCTCAATCACTCAGTATAACTCCAAATGGGTTCCAGTTACAAAATCGTTTTCAGCCACAGACATCTCTATTTCCTCCTCTCATTTCTGCTTGTTTCAACCGCCACCCAACAGAGATTCATGGCTGAAGGTAAGTGGGCTTTGTTTGAGAATTTCCCAATCACTTTTTCCAAATCCAAAATTTCAGACACACTGATCTTTAGTTTTTTAATGCAGGAAGTATAATATCCAGGTTGCTTGAGGTTGCCAAGGTAAGAAGATCTCTTCAGCAAACTTTAGTACTAATCTCATTCTTCTCTTTGTTTTGTCAAGTGAACTACTCCATTCTAACATTTATGACCTCTTTAGGCCCTTTTTTTTTTAGTGTGTGTGTGTGTGTGTGAAAGCTAAGTGATGGCCTTTTATTCAATAAAGGGGAAAACTCAATAGTACAAGTACAACACACAAGTAATAGTCTATTGGCCTTTGTTCTGATTGGTTTTCTGAAATTTCAGGGAGGAGGAGAAGAGAAAATGTTAATGAGAGCTCGTATTGGTTCGAGGCCACCAAGCTGCGAGAAGAGGTGCCGTTCTTGTGGGCACTGTGAGGCAATTCAGGTCCCTGCAGTCCCTCAAGATGGACGCGGGAGGAGACACTCCTCTGTAGTCTCAACCATTACCTCTAGAGGTGACGACACCACCAACTACAAGCCCATGAGCTGGAAATGCAAATGTGGAGACATGATCCTCAATCCCTGATTGGACTTTTAGGAAGAGAGTAAAATGAATCCTTTTGAATTGTGGATAAAGAAGAGATAATTAATGGAAATTCTTTCTCTTTTGCACTCTATTTTAACAATAGTCTAGTCTATGCGAGGACTATCTTAGTTCTCTCTTACCTCCTCTTCAAATCTCTACTTCCTTGACTAACATTCCCATAATCCTATCCATGTATGTATAATTTATAAATCCTAAAAGAAAGACCTGCTTTGGTGCCTGCTTTAGTATTTATAATTTATCCATGTATCCTATCTTGTTCTTCAATGCTCTGCTTAGTATTTAAAAAGCTACGGTGCATTTCAATCAAGTTTCTATTCTTTTCTTTGATTGTAAAAATGGCGAATTGGGGTTGAAATGGTATTTGGTTTTGTGGGGTTGATTGATTTGTCACGGGCTGCGCGTATATCTCTAGCCTTTGGACACGCCATCCCCTCCCTATGTAGTGTCTTGTCAACGTAATCTGCATTTCTGCTGCAAGATATCTGTGTAATGTAATAATCCTCGAACTTTCCTACGCAACCCACATCTCCAAGTCACACACGGAGACTGGTGCTGAAAATGCCAAAAGATGCTTGGATTTGGAATTGGTCGTAGGTGCTCTCACTGGCCCAAAAGGATAGGGGGTGGAAGTCTATGTTGTGGGTGGGGCCTCATTTGCATGCTTTTGTGTGACATAAAGAGGTAATGATTAAGGTATGACTTCTATCATACAATCAAATGATGGGATCTTTAATGGAATTCGCTTCAAATGGTGAGATGATGGAAGAAGCTCTGCTTTATGTTGTGTCTTTTCTAATGATGATGATCTTTTAACAGTAAAAGATCAGGTCAAGTGGTTTCTTGTTTTTGAATCAAGATCTTTTGGTGCCAGGGCTCCTACGATTTCCGTTGGTGTGACCCACCTTTTGTGATCAGGGGTCCTTGCTTTTGCCATGCAATGAACTGAAATGGGCATGCAGAGATGGTCAAAAATAATAATTATTGTTATTATAGTTTTGTACAGGCGTGACAACACAAGGGGAGCTGAATATGGGGACGGGACATGTATCAAGTGTAGATTGATGGTCAAAAGGGATGGAGAAAGATGGTTGTCTCTGATCCTTTTACAGTCTAATTGAGGAAATTTCAGCATAAACTGCTGTGATAATGCTTCTGTCCGAAGGGGTCATTGGAATTGGCCAATAGGGTGGGTTTGGAGGAAGAACATGGGAGGCCGATAGGCCCACCATTAATATGGGAATCTGCTAGTGCATTGCCTCAAACAAAACCAATCATCAGGCAAAAGAGAATGATTGATGGAAAAACATGAGAGGGCACAAATCAAAATCGTTGCTTTATTTTTAGGCTTGTTTTTTTTTTTTTTTGCAGTTGCAAGTGACTGGTAGAATAGAGAACTATGTTTTTTCATGGGAATTGGGGTCATCACAAGTGATGGGTCAAAAACTTAGATGATGATGACCGCTGATCACTAGTAATCTTAAAAGGAAATTGAATTTTGATGATTATGGTGGTGGTGATGATAAAGAGTTGGATCCTCTACAAGAGAGGTTTTAGAAAATAATTGCAGAGTCCGAACTCGAGCTTGGGCCGGGTACAATAGGATACCCTAGAAAAATTTTCAAGTGCCGGTTTTTGGTCCGGTTTAGGTCCAATAACAATTTAAATGACATACGAGTATGATTAATGTTATTTTTAATTAAGAATTAAGAATTATCGTAAAGTTATTCTATTTATTTTACTTTTTAAACAGAATTCTTATAACAATTATAAATCTAAGTTTGGGATGAAAATGAATAGAAGAAATAAAAATATATAAAAAATTTGAAATGAAAATAAAATCATTCAAAAACTAATCAAATGTTTAAAAGATTTAAAGGGTATGAAATAAAGTATTTATGAGTTTTAAAATTCTAAAGAAACTGAATTATATAAAGAATGATAAAAAAAAAAGATAACTAAATAGAATGAGAAGATGAAAGGAAGAATAGTAATTTCTAATTAGAGAAAGAAGGACAGTATCCACATTTATTTTATTTTTTAAGCACGAGATTCAGGTCTTGATTTAGTTCGTATGGATATGTTTTGACTTGCCCATGAAGATTTACTTTTTAGCACGTTATTCTATATATTAATTTTATTGTTGATAAATTCTGTTTTGATATAAAATTGCATACTTGAAAAAGAATTTTGTTTTCTTAAAATTAGATTTTTTTTGAGATTCACATTTATTTGTATGACAACTTATATGTAAAAAATCTAAGATTTTATCTTTTTTAAAATAATATTACTATAGTATTACCGATGTCCTAGAGTTGTTAACTGATTATACTGAGAAATACATGATTATGTGGATATGAGGGTTTGCATGTGCACCTAGGGATTAGTTCTCGGCTATATAGAATTGAGTGTCTCTCGAACTCAGGGCTAAAGGTTCCGAGGGAAAGATACCATGGGTTATTAAAAAGAGAAATATATAACTATTAACTGCATGGGCCTACTTAGGCCCGAGTCTATGCTCGATAACAACTACAGAGCCGGAGTTGGAGTCCGAGACCCACATGGTTCCTGAGCCTACTCAAAAAGAAATATTGGAGGCCAAAGCCTGCATTGAAGGCCCTGGTCGTTTTAAGGCTCTAGTCTAAATAAAATCCAAGCCCGCTGTAGTTCTGTTTTTATGTCAAAAAATGCTCTCTTTTTACCATTAAAACAAACTTAAAAATAATATATCCTATAGATTTTTATAAGTTCGTGCTAAATATATGAATAATTGAGTCGAATTATAGGCGTGGAGCCTGAGTCCCAATTCGGACCCTAAATTTGGAACAGAGCCGGGGCCATTAGACAATATCAAACCTGTACTTTGATGGATTTGTGCCATACATGGGTCCATTGACAGCTCTAGTAGTGCCCTAAAAATTGGACTGGACCGCTACGTTCACCAATCCAGTTAATTTGTTGGTCAATGAATGGTAAAAATTAACTAAAGCTAGTCAAGATGGTAGTGGAACTAGAGGTGAAAATCTGGGCGGGCGGCCCAGGCCCAGGCCCAGCACGGGCCCGGCACGAAAAAACCTTGCCCGGGCCGTGCCTGGGCCCGTTGACTTGGTCAACAGGCCGGCACGGCCTGGCCCGAAAGCCCAGCTGGGCCGTGATGGGCCCAAGTCCCCCAGGCCCGAGGCACGGCACGGCACGGCTAAAATCCGTGCCGTGCTGGGCCAGTGCCCAGAGCCTGCGGGCGGCCCGGCCCGGCTCGAGGCACGGCCAGGCCCGCAGAGAGCCCAACGGCTCTTTTTTTCAAAAAATTCCCCCCACTTCCCAAAAAAGGGTTTTTTTACATTTTTAACCCCCTCCAACAGCTATAAACGGTCATATGGGAGGGTATTAATGTCTTTTGATCATTTTTTGAACCTTTGTAACTTAAATTTCAAGGAAATACAATTTATTTGATGTATTTTTTCAAAACATCATTAGTGTTATTCTACTTGTTATTTCTCTTAATTTCTTTATTTTAGTGAAATTGGTCCAAGACATATTTTTAAAGAACCTAAAAAAAAGACATAAAGAACCTAAAAAAAAAAAATTTGTGGGCTGCCCACGGGCTGCACGACCTAGGCCCGACTAGGGCCCTACCCAGCACGACACGACAAGAGCCGTGCCCTGGGCTGTGCTAGGCTGGCCCCTGAGCCATTGGGCCAGGCACGCCACGGCCGGCGTAATTACGTGGGCCAGGCCCTTCTTCAGGGCCGGCACAGCCCAGATTTTCACCTCTAAGTGGAACTGGTTAAAGCTATCATTAATTACTTCAATGTGTTTTTTATTTGTTGGTCAAAGTCAGTTAAACTTTGTAGAGGATTTTACTGATAAAATCCCGAAATTCAGCCATATACCTCGATCGGTCCCTGCAAAAGGTGCAACACCAATAGGGTCCGTCAAGACCAATTTGATTTTTTTTTTTCTTAAATTTGAGATAGTATCACTTGGTTATGACACAAGGGATGCTAGCGTCATCTTTCACCATCTCCGAATGCATTCTTCTTCCTCTGCTCCTCCTATTTCTCCATCTCATACCTGTCATTTTCTTTATGTCCAAATCTATCCTTAGGGTAAGTTAGAGTGAGAGTTTTCCTTTGACAACCAACAACCCCTAGTAGATCCATGTCCCTTTTTTTTTTATCAAATCTCGTCATCCTTTTTCTTTCCATTTGAAGTCCTCTTTCTCTCTCTGTCACACACACATGGAGCTTGCACGTCTGTAAAATTTCTTATATAAGGTCTGGAAAATGACCATCATGTTCTTCCTTCTGATACTAAATGAAGCAGTAGTGAAGATCAATGCAGTTATTGGGCTTATTGGGTTGAAAAGGAATTCACCATATGAGATAGCACTGGATCAGTATTTGGCATTAGTAGAAAATCAGCTTCCCTTAAACCGATTTCGTAATGAGGCGAAGTGGGCCAAGACCATAGAATGCTCTGTGTGCTTGCACGAATTCAAGGAAGGAGAAGAGATGAGGGAACTGAAATCCAAGCATGCGTTTCACAAAGATTGCTTGAACAGATTGCTTGAACATATGGGTACAACAACAGTACAAGGAGAGGACCCTTTGTCCACTGTTGCTGGAAGAGGTCATGCTCGAATTCTCTACGCGAAGAAATAAGAGGAAGAGAGGAAGAATAAGACATTAGGAGATGGCCAAGAACGACCCTAGCATTGCCTGTGTCATAACCAAGTGACGCTAGCGTCCCTTGTGTCATACTAGAAAAAAAAAGATTAAATTGGTCCTGACGGACCCATTGGTGCTGCACCTTTTGGGGAGAACCGTCCAGATAAATTGCTGTATTTCGAAATTTTTCTAATAAAATCCTTAACTTTATATGATCAAATCGGTTATCAAGAATTCTTAATTACGATTTTAGTCAAACGGACCGAACAGAGTCTTCAACCCTTGATTTTCTCCAATGAGAGCAATATGACCATTGATCTATATGGCCCCACTATAGATTGAAAAAAAAATCCAGTCAAAAGGCCAGTGGTGGGCCATGCGCCATCTACCATTCATTCCATCCCCAGATGAACGGCACCGCTATGGCCCGGGCCCCACGTCATAAACTCACTGCTACCTCGGCACCCAAGCAAAAAGTGACGCACGGACGCACTCACTCACCTCCTCTCTTTTCCTTGAGCTGAAAAAGGCGTCACTCTTTTTCTGCTTGCAATTTTGCAACAGGCACCAGCCCAAAGAACCACCTTCACTTTCTCCTTGAGGTACCTCTCTCTCTCTCTCTCTCTCTATATGAGTCTCTCTTTCAATGACCTTGGGCATATGTTTTCATTTTTTTTTTCCATTGATTTTGGAGACATGGGTGCTCTTATTGTATTCTTCTACTATTATATCAATCACTAGTTTGTCCAGTTTTGTTCGACCCAAAAAGAAAAGGAAAAAACTGTATACCGTAGAGTGTAAACGGTAAGTCTCTGCCATGGGTTGGATGGATTCAGAATTTTCAAAGAAAGGACGCTATCTTGATCCTTGTGTGGTGGGTGGGTTTGAACTCTCAGAGGCTTGGTTGGGGTGGGTTTCGTTTTGGAGACGGCTGTGATTTTTGTGAGTATTGGTAGCTCTAATATTAATAAATTGATGATTGTAATGGGTTTTCTTCAGATTAGAGAATTTGGGCTCATAAGTCATGTTTCTAAGTTATAAAGTTTTATTAGAGATTGTTTTTGGATGAAAATTTTGGGTTTTTGTGTTCTTTTTTTTTTCCACCTGAACCCTTCTTTTTGTTAGATTTTGAATGGTGGTAAGCGCTTGTTTTTATAACTTTGGCTCTTGTTGTTTGTTTGGATTGTTGTTTCAATTTATTAGAATTAGGGTTATTTGGGTATTTTACAGGCGATTGGCAGAGTTTTAATTAATTCGAAACAATTAACAAGATGTGGATTTGTGCAAGTTTATTGAGGATTTGTATGTTAAATTCTTACTGTAGCACTAGGAGTTTCTAGGAAATGAGCTTTTATCAAGATGTGTAGTAGGATTTTTTTTTTTTTTTAATTCACCTGAGGAATTTTATAGTCCCATGTAAATAGCCACCTTTGGACCCTTCACTCTTTACACTTGTTTTTGATAATAAAAAAAAAAAAAAAAAAAACCTGCCCCAGGGGATTCATAGGATTTCAATTAGAACTTGCCAAACATGCTCTAATAAAATATAAAATACAATGCAATCTCCATCCAAAAAAATCAAATAAAAAGGCAATTTTGGATTGGGTATATTGAATGTACCCCAAATCTTCATCAGAACAAAGAGTTGTTGTGTAGCCTGAGCTTTTGGGTGGCATGGAAAATGACAACCACCTCAGGCAAGTTGCCCCCATTGACTTGGAATTGAATTCACTATTCAGGGGTATTTCAGGTTGGACCTGTAACTTAATGGATACTAATTTGTACATAATACAGATATCCATCACATTGGCCTTCCTCTTTGGAAACATCCAAACATGCTGTAAATACTTGTTTCTCTTTTATAATTTAGTCTATGTATGCAGCGGATTTTGGTTGAGCGCTAAGACTTGCTAGAATTTGATTCTCTTGGTTTGAATTTTCAAGAAATCCCTGTATATCTTTATTCCTGTCCTTCTGTTTGTTTTTCCTTGTAGGTAATTTCTTCTGGGATCGGTATGGTTTTTGGTTTTTGTTTGTGATTTTGGGCTTCTCTGTGAGTGGCTTTCAGTGGAAATACTAGGGTTGTATTGATTTGATGATTTTGACGAAAATTGTTTGTGTCTGATTTTCAAGACATTCATCATGTTAAGGCAAACATCCAGCAGGAATCAAAGGAGCAAAGGGTTCAAAGTGCGACACGCTTTACAGATATGCTTGTTGCTTGTTCTTTTCTTGTGGTTGCTTTACCAGGTCAAGCATTCTCATGATAAGAGGAAGGCATTTGATGAAAAAAATAAGGAAGTTTCTAATAGTGAGGAGGTAAGGCGTGAATTCTTGAAATTTGGCCGAAAAGATCTCGACCATGGAATAGAAAGAGCTTCTGAGCACGGTAACGAAGGAGAAAGTATAGAAGAAGAACAAGGAGGAGGAGAAAGCAAAGAGGAAGAGGGCGAAGATGAAGAAAGAGGGGGTGGAGATGATGAGATAGACGAAAATGATCAAGACAGAGCTGATGAGGAAGAACATGGAGAGGATTTCATAGATGAAGAAGAGAACGCAGAGAAACAGGAGAATGAAGAAACTGAGAACATAGAAAGAGAACAGAATGAAGGAAAAGATGATGAAGAAAATGAGGTTACGGACACATCAGAGAATCAGAATCTTGCTAGAACTGGCATGAGTTCTCAAGAGGCACACGAAAAACAATATAATGGAGATGATGCCTCCAATGCCGTTGTTCCTATTACTCAAACAATAAGAAAAGTAGATATTGCAGTTCTGGAGGAATCACATGAGGAACGGGTAGATAATGCTGAAAATAATGATTTAGAAGATGCCAAAACCAATAGAACTGAGGGTAGTAATGTCGGGAACAACATTACGGAGATTACCATTGTTTTGGGAGATGATGAGAAGATTGATGTGTCTTCCATAAATGTAGCAACCAAAGAAGAAAAGGGTGCTGAGGTGAGTTCATCTACAGCAAAGGACAAGTCTCATAATTCAACAGAAGTGTCTAACAATCAAACAATTTTGTATGGCACTTCACTGGCAGATGACATTGAGGTGCCTGGTTCTATGCTTCATAATGTATCCATTGCATTGGATTCAACTCAAGGTGAAAAAGCAACAGTCAAAGTCACAGCATCTGACCATGGCAAAACGAGCTCCAAAACCACTGTATTGGAGCAAACTGAGAAATATAACACTACTGTCGCAGCTGTTGAATCAGTTAATGAGGTTGGATCATCTATAACTATAAATGGGAATTATGGTGTAGTGCAGACTGAGACTGATTCTTCTAATTCTTTGGCGACCCAAGATCAGAAGGCACATCTCACACATTTGGAAACCTTGCCTGAGGCTGGACAGGAAGGGAAGAATGTAAGAGATGCAGCAGCATAGTGATTACCTCGAGCAAGGGAAAGGTGGTAAAATGCCTTTGGACATAGATATCGGTGGGATGCTATATGTTTTTTTTTTTTTCCTTTCTTTTCAAGGCAACTTGTGCAAATTTGTTATGTTTACTGTTTGGATGAATGATATCTGTTCTCATGTATGGTAACCATGCAATGGGAATCTTCTGAGGACTAAAGAGAACTGTTCAGATTGAGAAATGAGAAATGTATATTCCTCCATGTAAAGAAGTTTGTGTAAGATGGGCACTTTTCTAGAAACAGATGTATGCATGTTACCAAGGTTTGTTTCCATGATTGGAGAATATTTTTGCTACAACCAAAATTAGCCAGTGATAAGTAAGCCCAACTTGCTTTGATTCTCAGTAAATGGTGGGATGTAATCGTATCTGCTTATAAATCCCATCCTTGTGTGATGTTGTCTTCTTTTAAACAGAGGTGTAAAAGTTTACTTCTAAACAGGTCTAATTTTGTGGAATAGCATTTTTTTTTTTTTAAGATCATAAACCTGTCGGGGTCAGGGCTCTGGATGTGATAGCAAGAACAAGGCCGCATTTGATTGACTTTCCAGGTGCAGGTGGTTTCATACAGTGTCTTCTTCCTCTCATCATCATGTGACAGTCAAATATAATTTTGAGTTACAGGGTGATTTGTCACTGGAATGTTGGCAATATAGGTTTCGCCCTCTATGAATTTGTAAGGTTATCAGCATAAGTAAACGTCCTGTTTGTTTCTGTGGGTGGGAAAGGTGAATGAGATAGCTGACTCTTTGGGGGACTCAACATTGGGCGAGGGTGCAGGACCTGTAACCATGCCCCATTTTTATTTAAAGATCTGAACCTGGACATGCACCCAGATGAGGGCCTGGACCCAGATTTGGTAATTCTATACTTGCAAGTTGTTGTAGTTGTTGTTATTTATTATTATTATTATTGTATTAGATGGGTTCGTGGTACACAACCAATGAGACAACCTGCCTGCCCGGGGATTAATCCCTGTGCAGTTGTGTGCGACGGTACCTGGAGTGAGTCGCATTGTCTCTTTTTCGTATTATTTTTGTTGAAAATGTTCCAAGAGTGGTTTTAAAAGATTGACTTTGTCCAAAATTAATAAAATAAAAATCAATGAGTGGTAGCTTAGTTGGCCTAAAACTCTAGGCCTCAAGAAGTTGGGAGGTCTTGTGTTCGGCACGTTATCTTGGTTGGCCACCTCCCATAGTTTTACCCGGTGCATGTGGGTGGGAGGGTTTGCATGTGCCCCTATGGATTAGTTTTCGGCTGTTTAGAATTGAGTGTTCCTTGGGCTCGTGGGTTGGGCTGGGCTGGGTGGGAGATATCCTGGGTTACAATAAAATAATAATAATAATAAAATAAAATATTGCTAAAATAGAATATTGTACATTATGCTTATTGAAATATACTCTAATATCTGCAATTAGGGTTATTTGGGTCTGATGACAAGGAACCAAACATCAGAATACCCAAATAAAGGGTGGATGTTGGCCAGGGTGACTGGCCCTGGGCATTAGCCTGATGTTGCACTTGTGACCTCATCCCACCAGAGCTAAATTTAGCCTGTTATTGCCATTGAATTTGAGAGAGGAAAAAAAAAAAAATCTTAAGGTTGTAAGTGTTTCGGGTCATGCTCTCGTGTTCCCAATAATTTAGAAAAAAAAAAAAAAGGTCCCCTAAACTGACCTTTTCAAATTTTAGATTTGTCAAGTGGGCTTCATTGGTCTATCAACCACGAAGATCCGTCCCGAACAAACAATATATAGCTGAACCGTCCATAGTCCTCACATTACTTACGTGGGGTCTGCTTGATTTTCTAGGTCATTTTCTCCACTTATGATCAGAGTTAACCTCTTGATACCAACAAAACTCTTTTCAAGATGAATTGTCACAAAGGCCCAAAAGTGGACTCTCGCCAAACTGTTGCTCGAGGATGGCTTCAAATCCAAAGAACGACCCATTTGTCCCTTCTTGAGCCATTAAACTCGAGGGCCATAGATCAAGGAGTTAAAATGGTCTAATATAAGTCATGATCCTTCCATCTCTTATCTGTCCCTTGATTGGCAGAGTCACAGATGCCATCCCTAGGAGATTTTGCATGATGCGGAATATTAAAAGTTTCCACCAGAGTAAAATTCACGTGCAGGTGCAAACATGCATATATTCACACACATGGAAATGGTAATATGAAAGGTATTTCAACCCCAACGGGTAGCTCAGTTGGCTTAGGACTATGGTTTTGCACCCGAATGCTGTAGGTTTGAAACTATACTACCACACTGGGGCTACATGTAGGGCTGCAAACGTATATCCGATTCTCCGATTACCCGAAAGTTTCGACCCGCAAGAGACTGGTTTGAACCTATTTTAGGTTTCGATGCAAAAACGGGTCCAAGTCCGAAACCTAATTTAGATTCCGATTGACAAACCGGTCCTGTTCCGAGTTCATATAGGCTCTGACCCGTGGACCCAGGACTTGGCATATGAGTCTTTGATATTGTAATTTTTATTTTAAAGCCAACTTTTTTTGGGCATTGTTATGTATAATACTGGATGTAGTAGACTTTATGCACTATTATAAGTTGAATGATATGCTTATTTTAAGAAAAAAATGAAGAATAAAGTAAAAATAGAATCGTTTTTTGAACTAAATTCGAGTCCTCTAAGTGGACCCGATTCCATAATCGAATCCGAATTTTCTTCTTGAAATCAGGTTTGGAACCAATAAAATAGGTTCCTATTCAAAGTCGGATCCGGAATCGGAACCATTATTTAAAAACGGGTCTGAATCGTCTATGGTTCCGATTCGGAATACTCCCGTTTGCAACCGTAGCTATAGGGGAGTTTACCCAGCTTCCCTCTAGGCCTGGTGGGATTAGTCCGATTGGAAAGTGATCCAGTCCCCTTACACTCAGTAATCCTTCATGAACTGATCGACCCTCAATTTAATTTGATACTCATATGAATTGCACTAACCATTTGATCGAATTTCATAAAAAATATAATTTTAAGAAGTCACTAAACTTTGACCCATAAATATACATATTTGTGGTGATCCAATTTGGTTGGTTTTTTCCCCCTGAATCTAATTCAAAATAAGACATTTCCGTCACATTATCCTCCATGACTGGCATGCTTCTAAGTTTGATAATTAAATCTCATGCAACTTTTTGACAAGTTTCAATTAGGTCATTCTTATTTAAAAGAAAATATAAATAGGCCATTTTGGTCATTTCAAAAAAGAAAACGAAACTAAAGTAATGCTCTCTTACTCAATTTAACGGAGAGTAGAATAGTAAAAATAACTTGATGATATTTTTGATATTTCTCAAATCTTAGTGATTTGTTTTGAAAAAAGACGGGTTAGCCGAGGGACCCATCTGAAATTATTCCTTTCTTAAAACCCCTAACCTCCTAAAAGCCTGTGAAACTAGGGTTTTTTTAAGCATCTCGATCTATCGCCCTCTTTCTCTCCCAGCCCGTTCTCGCTTGCGTTGGAGGAGCTCTTGTTGTTGATCATGGCGGAGCAGGTTAGATCTCAAATCTCTACATTCCTCATTTCATTTCCTGTCATCAGATTCTTCTTGGCTCTTGGAATCACCACCAGTGATGAAAAAAATTAGAATACCACGAACACTTTGATTCATGTTATGGTGTTTGCAATCTATCAAAATGAAATGTATCAACTCACTGATGTTATCCCCTCTTGTTTTGAAATGATTTTCTAACGCAGACGGAGAAGGCGTTCTTGAAGCAACCCAAGGTGTTTCTATGGTAATAGAATTACTAGTGAAGAGTATTCTTGCCTTCCTCCACCGTTTCTGTTGTTTGTTATGTTTTTTTTTATTTTATCTGAAGATGGATTTGGCTTTTACACTTGTGTTTGCGAATGTTTTGATGTGTATTGGCAGCTCGAAGAAGTCTGGGAAGGGGAAGAGGCCTGGGAAGGGCGGGAACCGATACTGGAAAAGCATTGGATTGGGGTTCAAAACACCGAGAGATGCGATCGAAGGTCTGGTTTTATTAACCTGACAGTTCCCTTTCCTTTTTGTGCATCTTACATAATGGATTTACAGTAATTAAGGCATCTAATGTGTCCCTTTATTAATTTTGAATGTGTAAAACCTTGTGATTGGATAATTGCGTCGTGGAATGCAATAATCAGCAAAAGATGTTGGGGCAGAGTAGAATGAAGACGCGATTCTAAGACCCATCTTAAAGCTCTAATTGTACCTTGTCCAATCTAATTTTCAATCATAATTCTAAGGTTTGAGATCCAAAGTGGCAATGCGCTTGGGTGCCACAGAAATAACATTGGAGATCTTGAAATGAGCTATAAATTATTTGAACAGACCATAAAATGTGGAGTTATGCCTCTCGAGATGGTCTGTCAGACAACATCAAGGCCTTTTTTGATTGTGCAGTATTGTCATCCATGATTTTATTTATTATGAGTTTTGTTGTGTCTTATGTTATTGATGTTTTTAACAATACTTGGCTTCTCTCTCTCTCTGTTTTTTTTTTTTAACCCCAATTTGACTTTTGAAATCCATTTTTGTATAATTCTTCTGCCTTATTGGTTTGTAACTTCCATTTGTTTCACTCAATGGGCAAATCTGGCTAGTAAACACCCTTAATTGTGTGGAAGTTGCGGATTTATGGGGCCATTTGGAAACTATAGTCTAATTAATAAGAGCTAATTTTGTTAAGGTCTAAAATAAAAGACCAAGTTTTTAAGTCCTAATTATACTATATTAAAGATGAGGATTTTGAAGCTAATTTTGACCGTTAACATCTGATTTTTGACTGGATGTTATACCCATGTTTTACAACTTACTTTCTCCTCCCACTTCCAACATGTAATTGTAACCAATCAGATCTTCTTCCCACTTTCACTCTCTGCAACAACTTCATTTTCATCCCAAATCTCATTTTCCTCTTTTCTTTCTACTCCACTTCACCTAGCATATTTCTACTCTACCGACTCTTGGATTGAGAACAAAGGTACTCTCATAATCCTCTCTTCTTTATTTCTCTTTTTAAAATTTTGTGCTCTATCCAAACCAAATCACTGTTAGTAAGTGTTTCATGATGATTTTGCATGATCTAAATTTTTTTAATGGATTATAAAACATGTTTTACATTTGTTGGTGAACATGCCCGTGCTTAGCATGGTTTATTGTGCTAGTTTACAATTAATTTGTTTGGTAAAATTATTTAAAAAAAAAAAAAACTCCTATTTCATGAGATAATTAGGGACCCACCTTTTAAAAATTCCAATGTAGAACCCAAACACCCCACCCCCACCGCCACCACACACGCACACAAAAAAAAAAAACCCAGAACCCCTACCTTCTACGAAGAAAAAAAAAACCTTCACATGTAATCTTTTTGGCTTCATGTATTTGCTGCATATCTTTTTCCTTGTATCATTGAACTGCAATCTGTGGTTGCATCAATATGTTGTGCTGAACAGAGATAGGTGAATTTTAATTCGGTTTTCCTTAATGCAAAAAAAAAAAAAAAAAAAAAGAAGAAAAGAAGACATTTGCTATGGATCAAGTTGCAAAAACTTATCTAGGTGTAAAATGAATATCCCATCTTTAATAAAAAGATATTCTGGAATTTAACAACATTAATTGGCTCTGTTCCAATTCTTGTAATCTAGTATGTACCATGAAGCTGTCATATGATGCAAGCCCTTTTCGATACCAAAAATCCAGTCATAACAGGGTTGTTGTTTTTCCAGGGACATATATTGATAAGAAATGCCCCTTTACTGGTAATGTTTCTATCAGGGGCCGCATCCTATCGGGTACCTGTCACAGTGCCAAAATGAATAGAACCATCATTGTCCGTCGGGACTACCTTCACTATGTGAAGAAATACCAAAGGCAAGTTAATATATCTTATCCCACCTCAGAGGAAGGGCCTTTTTGCCAAAATGTACTCTTCTGCTGCTCCATCTTTCCAAAAAAATACTGTTTGCTGCTGCTGTCCTCTGCATTTGATGGTCTATTTGGCGGTTGGATGATCTTCCTAAAATATACCACAAGGAAATCCTAACTCTTAACCTTCTATCCCAAGTTGAAAAATTCAATGATGACGATGATGAAGCAAGAAAGGCTGAAAATCTGCCAAATTGGAGAACTTTATGGTATCTTCCAGACTTCCACCCACATGGGGCCCGTAAGTTCAACTGTCTAGTCCAAATAGACCATGTCTCACATATGTGGATCAGAGAGCAAACTATAATTTTGTTCCATTATGAGAACAAATTACCTATTCCTAACGATAGAGTACCTAACATCTTGTGCTCTTTTTTTTTAAATTATTATTATGAACAGATATGAGAAAAGGCACTCAAATATTCCGGCACATATATCCCCATGCTTCCGTGTTAAGGAGGGCGATCATGTTATCATTGGCCAATGCAGGTCAGTTTCTAGCTCAAGGACCTTTTCGTTCCTATGAGTTTTGTGTTACTAGTATGCTCCTTTTTAGCTCAATGACTATACTCATGTTCTCTCTTCAGGCCCTTGTCAAAGACGGTGAGGTTCAATGTGCTGAAAGTCATTCCAGCTGGATCCTCTGGAGGGGGGAAGAAGGCTTTCACAGCAATTTAATACCTCTTCTTAACTTTGCTGGATTTGGTTTATGAACAGGACTTTAGATTTGTTTTAAGCTTTACTACTAGTGCCGAAAATTTTGGGTATTCAAATAGCGAGAGAATTCTTATTCCTTTCCTAGTCCTGTTTTGTGCTTCCATTAAAACAATATGTAGTTCTCTATACATCAACACCGGATGAATTCCATGGATGCTGGAGTTTTGGACCTTATGAGTTTTGTCATGAGTTCATATTTTTATTAATGCTTGCTTGGATCCACTTGAACTCTAGTTGTTTCTGTTTTTAAGATCTGATATATCCTTCTCAGTTGGATAAGCATCTGTAATACACACACTATTAGGAAAAAAACAGTACCTGGAATCTATATATATATTTATTCATCCGTACATTGTGGGATCTTCTAGAAAGTTTACAATCATGCTGCTGCTACTTGGGTGAAGCGAGGGTGATTTCTCGTTTTGGAGTACACTTCTTGTTTCGCTGTGTAATGGTTAAAAATTGTTGCATTTGATATTTTCAGTTAAGTTGCATTGGCATGCACACCACATATAACTGGTATAGGTGACCTGGTGAGCATTGACTAGATCCCATGCCTTAAACTTATGGGGCTTTCCTGTCCTGCCATTGGATTGTTTGAAAAATCTCTCTCTCTCTCTCTCTCTCTCTCTCTCTCTCTCTCTCACTTGAGCTCTTTGTTAGCTGATTGAAGATTTAAGGGATATTCATCCTCCTAGAAATAATTTGTCATGAACGCTGAATGACTTTCCTTGATCAAGGAACAACAAATGGCTATGTGATGCTGTAATTTTATTTATTTGGTTAGTTGTTTTGGTGTTGTGGGTTACCATTAATGTGGTGTCTGTGTTAAAATTCTTGCAGTTCCTATGCACACATTTTCTGTATATACAAACATCCAAATCAGTGTCAGACTAATTTGTTGTAATTGCCTTTTTTTTTTTTTTTTTATAACGTAGGGTTCCTAGCCCTTTGGGCCAGAATTATCCCTACGGGCCCAGGAGAGAAAGCCGAGTAAAATTCCCCTGTAGCCCCAGTGTGAGAGTGCAATTTCGAACCTACAACCTCCGGGTGCAAACCGTGGTCCTAGGCCAACTGAGCTATCCCTTGGGGTTGTAATTGCCTATTTTGATATGGTGGGGTGACTATTATTTTACCGCTGGGCTTGTTTCCCAGATGGCCCACCTGATTGATGATTGATCAGATCTTATGACTTCAACAGGTTTTTTTTTTTTTTCAATAGCGTGACCTTATTGGTGAACTAAATTAATTCCACGAAGTATGCGATTTATACGTTTCTTTATCCCCTGTGCTTCTGCATCATGTTTTTGTGCACCCTTGTTAGGTTTATGGTTTATCACAACCATAAACGTTGCAATCTCCTTCCCCTCACCTGTGAGATGACATTTTGGTTGGGGTGAAACAGTATCTCCCTGTTTCTACAGATTCTAAAATCCAATACCTAGGTCCGCCTTTGGCGAGGACATTCCTTTTTAGCGAGTCAAATTTCCAATACATCACTCCATATGAGTGAGAGAAATGGAAGTCCACATTTGGGTCTACCTATTGAATATTTGAATCAGGAAATAAAGTTCCTCCTCTGGCTCTGTAGAAAGTTCGAAGATATAATCCATCCACTTGTGCATAAAGTACATTTATTTTTTATAATACATTTACATTTTTCTCTCTTGGTGACTAACACCTTTTTTAGGAATAGAGAGGAGCATTTGGTGACTTATAAGAGTGGCTCCTCAAGGACACATATTGACTTCTTCTTAACTAGGAAAAGAGACTGCTTAGCTTGTAAAGATTGCAAGGTGATACCGAGGGAGAGCTTGACTTCCCAACATAGGTTGTTGATCATAGATGTGCAACTACAAAGGTGGACTACAAAAAAGAAGTTGTATAGATGCTCAAAGACTAAATGGTGGAACTTGAAAGGTGATAAGCAACTAGCATTTAGAGATAGAGTACTAGAGGAAGAAGTTTGGGCGATAAATGAGAGTGCAAATAATATGTGGGATAAGGTAGCAGAGTCTATTAGGAGGGTAGGGAAAGAAGTCTTAGGAGAATCTAAAGGGGGTGCTCCGGCACAGAAGGAGGCATGGTGGTGGAGCAAGGCCGTTCAAGACAAGATAAGAGTTAAAAGAGAGAGCTTTAAAACTTGGCAAAAGGATCGAAATGCAGCAAACTTGGAAAAGTATAAAGAAGCAAAAAGAGAAACCAAAAAGGCAGTTAGTGAGGCCAAGGCAAAAGGCATTTGAGGAGCTATATAGGCGACTTGACACTAAGGAAGGTGAAAGAGAGATATTCAAGCTTGCTAAAGCCAGAGATAGGCGGACCAAGGACTTAAACAAAGTTAAATGCATTAAGGATGATGATGAAAAGGTATTAGTAAAGGACGATGAGATAAAGGAGCGTTGAAAGAGCTACTTCTACAAGTTATTTAACGAAAGCAATAGTAGTGACATACAATTGGGACAGCTTACCATTTCTAGGGAAGAATCGAATCATATGTTCTATAGGAGAATTAGTAGGGAAGAAGTTAAAGAAGTATTGAAAAGGATGAAGAATGAGAAAGCGGTTGGGCCAGATGGTATCCCTATTAAGGTCTGGAGGTACTTGGGGGAGAATGGCATAAGTTGGTTGACAAAACTTTTTAATGTAGTGCTAAAGAGCAAGAAGATGCCTGCATGGAGGAAAAGTATTCTTATACCCATATACAAGAACAAAGGAGATATTCATAACTGTGCGAACTACCGCGGGATTAAATTGATGAGCCATACGATGAAATTATGGGAGAGAGTTATTGAGAGAAGACTAAGAAGAACAACAAACGTTTCAGAGAATCAATTTGGTTTCATGCCTGGGAGATCAACCATGGAGGTTATCTTTCTCCTGAGGAGGTTAATAGAATAGTATAGAGAAGGCCAGAGAGATTTACATATGGTGTTCATTGACTTGGAGAAGGCCTATGACCAGGTTCCTAGGGAGATTCAATGGGGAGTACTGGAAAAGAAAAGAGTGTGTGTCGCATATATTGAGGCGATAAAGGATATGTATGATAGAGCCGTGACATTTATAAGGACGACTGGCGGAGAGACTAAGGAGTTTCCTATCACGATTGGTCTACACCAAGGCTCAGCGTTAAGCCCGTACTTGTTTGCCCTAGTTATCGATGAGATTACAAGACATATTCAGGATGAGGTGCCGTGGTGTATGCTATTTGCAGATGACATTGTTTTAGTCGATGAGACGAGAGAATGAGTGAATGCTAAGTTAGAAGTATGGCGGAAAACGTTAGAGACAAAAGAGTTTAGGCTAAGTCGATGCAAGACGGAATATGTGGAGTGCAAGTTTAGCTAAAGTATGACACTTGGTAACATAGAAGTAAGTTTAGGCACACAAAAGATTGTAGAGAAAGAAAACTTTAGGTACCTTGGATCGATGATGCAATAGGATGGAGGGATTGATATTGATGTAAGTCACAGGATTTAGGCCGGGTGGACCAAATGGAGGAGTGCTTCGGGGGTCTTGTGTGATCGGAAAGTCCCCCTCAGGGTTAAAGGAAAGTATTATAAGGTGGCGGTAAGACCAGCATTGTTATATGGATCAGAGTGTTGGGCAGTAAAGCATAATCATGTTAAGAAGATGGAAGTTGCGAATATGAGAATGCTAAGATGGATGTGCGGGATCACAAGGAGAGATAGGATTAGGAATGAGGAGATTAGGGGCAAAGTAGGAATAGCACCGATTGTAGATAAAATGAGAGAAAATCGACTAAGATGGTTTGGCTATGTTAGAAGGCGTCCAATGGAAGCACCTGTTAAAAGGTGTGAATGCATAGAGATTGCCAGGAGTAGGAGAGGGAGAGGGAGACCCAAGAGAAGTTGGAAAGAAACTATTAAACATGACTTTGCCTACATGGATCTAACGGATGACATGGCCCTAAACAAATTTGATTGGCGTCGTCAAATCCATATAGCCGACCCCACTTAATGGGAAAAGGCTTGGTTTGGTTTGGTAATACATTTACATTTTTCCATCCACTTGTGCATGAAGTGCATTTATTTTTATAATACATTTACATTTTTATACAGACTTAACCATGATGGGATCAACTTATATTAAATTATAAGGGCTTGTTCGACAAGTCTCATGTGTTAAAAATAAATCTATTTAAAATAACATTATTTCAATTGGATCTTCTTGCAAATAGACTGCTTTGTCAACATTATATCGACCAATTTTTGTTTTAGTAAAAATGTAGGGCGGTTAAATTCCCCATAAAGCAAAAAAAGTTTATGTGAACTTGTTAATCAAACAAAATGTCATTAATATATTATCTTAAGCAACTATCTCATGATTATTTTCTAAAAGCAAGATAAAATAAAATAGTCTTAAACCTGATTAAATTAGACATTTAAATAAATCTTGCCAAAGAAGTCTACTAGTGCCAAATGAAACCTAAAACTTGGACACATCCTAACAAACAAAGCATGTTTATTTAGAGCATTCTAATTTTCACCGGCCTTTCCCTATCTCTTAAATATCCACCTCATGACATGGTTATTTTTGTTCAGGCAAGATGAAAAAAAATCTTAAAAGCTGATTGAATCAGACATTAAAATAAAGAAAACTGTCAAAAAATAATTATTTTAATAAAAATTAGATAAAGTGAAAAAATTAATCTTAAAACTGATTAAATTAAACATCTACATAAATCTTGCAGAAGACTCTTTTTTTTTTTTTTCCACTTAAATATCCACTTTTTATTTTATTTTTATGAGAGCAAAGATAAAAAAGATCTTTTAAGCCGATGGAATCAGAAATCCACAGATAACCCTGCAAAAAAAGAATGCGGCCACACTTCACAAGCACCTCACCTAACCTGACCACGTCTTTGTAAAATAAAGCGCGTGTATTCAGTGCGTAACTGCGTTCCCGTTTTCGTGCGCCAGTGAGCCAGTCCAAGCACCAAACTTTCTTCATCCATCTCCAGCAACTGAGGCTCTCTATTTCTTTTTCTATTTCTATTTGTGTGTGTGTGGTGGGGTGTGTGTGTTCGATGCCCTGCTTCTTTTTCTATTTCTTTTTCTATTTCTATTTGTGTGTGTGTGGTGGGGTGTGTGTGTTCGATGCCCTGCTTCTTTCTCTCCACTGCCAGCTGCGAAAGCACTAACAACAACAACAACAGCAGCAGTCAGTCTCTATTATGTTAAGGGGAGACGAGACGAAGGCCACGAATCCAACGCCTTCTCTCGTCACACCTAGGTCTAGCATCTTCGCATCGGATATATGAACTCAACTACTCCAAGGTCCAGAAACAGAAACCCTCATCTCGATTCTTCTACTACTCCTGCAAGCTAAGGAGTCAGATGGCAGCGACCGGGATCTAGGGTTTTCAAGTCATGGCGATCGTGTCGGCTTCGATCCGATACGGAGGAGGAGGTGGAGCAAGCACAGATGCTCTCCATCGCATACTCTCTGATCTCTGCACCAGAGGAACTCCAAAGGTAAGCACCACCTATGTTATGTATTCTGATGCAAACAAACAGGGGATTTTATTTACTCGATTCGTTTTTTTTTTCCCTTGTCAATCCACTAGTGTAGTAGTTTGAAATGATATGGAATTCTGAAATCACGGCGTGATTTTGGTTCGATATTGTTTGATTTTAGTCATCAGTGTTTCAAAGACAGCCCTAAAATTGTAGCTTCTGTCTCTGTCTCTGTTGGTTCAATGCTGCGTTGTTGTTCGCTTGGGTGCTTGAATTGGTGTTTTGTGCCATTGAAATTGGTTGGGGATGTGACTGCCTATTTGAATTCGCTAAGAGCTTCTGGAATGGTTTGGTCAGTAAGTTTCATAGTTGGAAGGATGGAAGCCTTTAATTGGCAGCCTTCAAGCACAAAGTTAAAATAAAAATCACTGATAGATAACACATAAGTCTTCAAATGATTTCCAAAGCTGTTTACTGGAAAGACACGCGCAAAGTATTTGGCTTTCTCAACAGGTGTCGGTACTAGTAAGCGTGTAACCATTAAACTTTTTATCACTCCTTTTATAACAAGCCCTCAACAATATGAACAGGGGAGCATCATAATAAATCTTGAACAATCTCGGTAGTTGTTATCCTTACTATTTCAACCACCTAATTCATCAACAACCATGCAACTTCAAATGGATAAGAAATATCTCCAAATGTTTAATGCTGTTACTCGATACATAAGGTCTTCAGCTGATTTTTATTCATTACCACTATTCATCATCAGACATGGGAATATTAGAATATTCAACTTAGAACTGAATGTTATAGTAGTACAATCCTCGGGGTCTGTGTCTTATGGTCCATCTTTGGCAGGGCTAGTTGATTGATTGACTCAGATCTTGTACTTGCTTGCCATATGCAAATTGCAGTAAGTGATAATACTTGGATCATGTCTAGTACCTCACCCCTCCCCAACCATCAAACACACCCACCCACCCACATGGGAAAAAATGGGATTTATGGACTTTAATGCTGTAGTTCACCTCTAGTTTGAATTGCTTAGTTAGGTTTTTGGCTTAATGTCCCGTTCATGAGTGATCCATGCAAACTTTGTTGGCCATGTTGCCACAACAAATGGCAATAAGGAGACTAATTGGCAAAAGAGGGTGCAGTGAGGCGTAGTTTTGTATGGTTGTCTCCAAAACCAAAACCACCCCACTCGCGCGCGCAAACAAAAAAATTGGAAAAAAGAAAAGAAAAAAAAAGACAAGATGTCTGCTTTAGAAGGCCTTTGTAACCAGTGGCCAGTAATGCTAGATCCCTGAATTTTTTCCCCTGTGCTTGTATTGTTTTGTCTTTATACGTCATAAATTTGTTTTTGTAATCGTGTTATTGATACTTGGTTACATGTTATTTTATGGTAGGTTTCTCTTTCTGTTTTCCAAGACATTCTTCTATTAGAGTTGACAGTATCAATGTCCTGAGAGCATTTTCTTTTTAAATATATTTTGGCTGGGTGATTGTTAATCTACTACATGTCTGTTGAATACTGGCATATTGACCTCCAATGAGCAGGTTCATTGTTGCTGTTGTTTCTGATGGCCAACGGCACCTTTTTATTATTTTGATGCTCTAGTTCTTATTGATCTCTCAAGTTGGCCTCTGTAGCACATTCATAAATTCAGAATTTTTTATCTTGTGATCTATGGAAGTATTGTCTAACTGGAATTTCTATTGCTTGTGTTGGGAGTGCAGGATGGTTCTGCATTAGCACTAAGAAAACATGTTGAAAAAGAAGCGCGTGATCTCAACGGAGAAGCTTTTTCACGTTTTATGGATCAGTTATATGACCGTATTAATGGCCTTTTAGATAGTAACGATGTTGCTGAAAACTTGGGGGCTCTACGTGCTATCGATGAACTGATAGATGTGATGCTAGGGGAGAATGCCTCAAAGGTTTCAAGATTCTGTAGTTATATGCGCAACGTGTTCGAGGTGAAGCGTGACCGTGAAATCCTAATTCTTGCAAGTAAGGTGCTAGGCCATCTTGCCAGAGCTGGGGGAGCAATGACTGCCGATGATGTGGAACGCCAAGTATGCTTCTCTCAATTTTTTTTAATGTTGTTTTGATGAATTGTATATCTGAGTACTCTTGTTATCTTCAGGTTAGAACTGCATTAAGTTGGCTTCATGGAGAAAGAGTAGAATATCGCCGTTTTGCAGCTGTCTTGATTTTAAAAGTAAGTCTCTTTCATGTCAAATACTTCTTCAGTCAAATAAAAGATCTTCTTTTTCATCCTTAACCTGATTTTGCTTCTTGAGGATGCAGTTATAGGTTTCTCTTAGGCTGAAAAACTATCATACTTCCAGTGAGAATAATCATGAAAAGACATTGTGTACAATGGAAAACAATTAGGCTGAATTTAGTTTCACATTTGTATATTATTAGGATATTTTTATACTTCCAGTTCCAGTGAGAACAATCATGAAAAGACTTGGAGTACTGTGGAGAACTGTTAGGCTGATTGGAGCTTCATATTTGTATATAATTAGCATATTGTTCCTGTGTACCATTGTTTTCATTGTCGAGCACTTAATGCTCATTGCTGCTGCATAGTATTTCACTCGACATTCCATTCTTGAAGCATTCATCATTATTGCTATCCATTGCTCATGTCTCAAGCCAGCCCTATAAAGATTGGAGATGGTTTCGTTGATTATAATGCTCTCTCAATACTCAGCCACTCCTTTTAAATAGGACTTTAATGGAGATGACTATGTCTTTCATATCCTATGTAAAGACGAGTGATATTTTCCCACTTCACAACTATGATGCCCAAATACGGTGGTCACAGGCACAGGTACAGGTACAGGAATCGGTAATACCATTATGCACATTTGGAAACCCAGGACGCATATGGATGGGGCTATCCCATCCAGAATATGAACTTTCATATTTTTTATTTAGACTTCAGTAAGCAGTATTATTTTTCTTCTTTAGAAGTAACCATTGAATTTTTTTTTTCTTCTTTAGAACATTTCTAAATTAATGAAGAATATCATTTTTACATGCCTTTCTTTTATATATTTATTGTTCAGGAGAAAGAAAGCCGATAGATTTATATGAAATTACTGACTCTGTAGAGTAGGATAAGTTGAACTTGTTCCCTGTAAATATTGGTCAGTATTGGGTCTCAGTATGAGTATTATATCAGTTTGACATTGGAACTCGAGGCATATAAAAGTATCCAAGTATCATAACTCTACGGGTCTATGATGGAGACTCTATGGGTCTATGATGGCCGTCTCTGGAGGTTTTTGAGTTAAACTAATCAAGAAACAACTAGAAAACTAGTGGAATTGCTGCTAGCTGCCGTATTTATTTGTGATTATTATTATTATTTTTTGTTGGACATTTGTTTTCAATGCAATAAATATGTTTTCACATGCCTCTGGTTTTAGGAAATGGCGGAAAATGCATCGACTGTTTTCAATGTCCATGTACCTGAGTTTGTTGATGCCATTTGGGTTGCATTGAGGGATCCTACATTGGCTATTAGGGAACGTGCAGTAGAAGCATTGCGAGCTTGCCTTCAAGTTATTGAGAAGCGTGAGACTCGTTGGCGAGTGCAATGGTATCAGCTACTCTCTCTCTCTCTCTCTCTAATGACTTTGAGCAATCAAGTTAGCATGCACTTAGTCAGGCCGCCAGATTAGTTTTGTCATCTAGTTCTGTTTATCAATTGTCTTATTATTATTATTAACTATCTTGGAAATTACAAATTTTCCATTTATTATTGCATTAATTATGTTGTGCTCATTTAAGTTTGTAGGTTGTAGTCTATGGCCATTCTTTGCATGTTAAAATGCTGTTTTTACTTTTTAGTCCACCGGATGAAGTTCCTTTGGTTGTGTGGATCATCCGTTGTCCTTAAAACTTGTGTGTTTACATGGTGAATTATTAGCTGCCAAGGCATGTAACATTTGTAATACAAATGGATTACAGCAGTGCAAAAAATGTTTACTCTATAAACAATTATACTAAAATACAATCATTTGCTTGCACAAACAATCTTTCTTTATTTGTTAGTGGACAAAATTTTACTTTAAATAACGTGGTAGAGAACATTTTGTGCTTGCAGAAAAGCTAGTTCATGGTGGTTTTGGTGCACTGGGGTCAATCATCACATTCTTTTAACTGCATTGTGATAATGAACTTGTAATCCACATCCTGTTGCTGAGTGTGTTTCCTTCAGAGGATGTGGATACCTATAACAGTGGAAAATTGCAGAGAAAAAAAGGGAGTGCCATTCATATTATTGCTCCAGGGATCCACCATTTCACTAAATTCATCATTACAAATAAAATAAGTTTACAGAAGGAAATAAATGTTCATTCGACCCATAGTGGAGAGAGATTAATAGTATTACTGATCCACCCTGTGAGTAAGTTTACAGTTACAACTAAATGCAATTGCTATAGGAAATAAATGTTGATTCCATCCATGGAACTGTAGCAGTTCTTTTGTCTGGATGCTTGATGATAGCTATAGCTGATACTTTTCGACATGTTAACACTTGCCCTGGTGACTGTTGCCACTACTATGTGGATAAATTCAGATCAATTTTCTTTTAGTTACAGGTGAGGTTGATAGTCAAGTCTACTTCATCATGAAGATACATCCAGTCAAACTTTCATGTGGAAAATGATCTTTTTTATTTTATTTTTTGCATTTAAAATCTGTCAATACCTTCCATTCTGTTGATCTGAGAAGCAGTCAGTGACAGAGCAACCATCTAAATAGTGAGTGTTCTCTTCTCTTAGATTTTTATGTTTTTCTGAGAAGAATTTGAGAGAGGAGGGAGGCGGAGGGGGAGGGTGGTTTAATGCTTCTAATCTACTTCGATGTTGATTTTGGGATGTCCATTCTATTTGTGGATCTGCATCCATAACTAGATTGCCTACTCCTTTTGGGCTGTTTAAGTTTTTTTTGGAAACTTCTTGATGGTGATTGGTTTGATATATTGACCTCGCTTCATGGAGAAAGATGGTTAGGAATTGAAAAGTGAGGGAGGCCTTAAAGACTTCTTTTTCAATCACTAATAAGAAAATGAAAATATCTTTGACTTGATCTGGATCTACCTTTGTACTCATTTAATTGGCATTACAGATAAGACTTATGAGGGCATGATAGTATGTAAATATTTGGACCATGTTATTGTGCTCAATTCAGTGAGTTGAAATTAAGGCACTGTGTCATGTCCCCGCTTGTAAGCATGGGGTTAAACATGAGATTAAGGGCCAATTAAAATTTTTCTGACATGACACATCATATGGCCCCAATCGTGGTCCCACAAGATCGAAGTCCGTGGTGAGGTGAATACGTTTAATTGGTTACCCGATGAACACCGCGGACGCTTCTAATTAAACAGATAGTCCGTGGTTCAGCTGTTAATATGTGATGTCTCGATTTTGGTTCAGCTGTTTATAGTTGTTGTGAATGTCTTTGTTTTGGCCCTCCTATTTTTGGGCTTTCTAGGTACTTTTGGATCAGTATATATCTCTTATATTGTCCAGCTTTTGTGACATCTTTTCACTAACTTAATCAATTCCGTCAATCTTTCACAAAGAGAAGGAAATTTTGTAGTTGCGGCGCAATTATTATCAATGCCGTTAGATGCCATGCTTGATATTAATTAGATTCAATGATTCTCTTACATGTTATTGCTGATGCTTTTCTTCATGATTTTCTGTTCTTGTTGAATTTTTAGTCATTAACTTCTCTTGCTACTGATAGGTACTTTAGAATGTTTGAGGCTACACAAGATGGGCTGGGGAGAAATGCTCCTGTTCACAGTATACATGGGTCACTTCTAGCAGTTGGAGAGCTTCTGAGGTGGGTCTGGTTCCTCATCTGTACTTTTATTTGAGTGCATGTTTTTGGTTACTTTGATGGCAGTTTTCTATACATTTTGTCATTTAAAAAGAAATTATTATTATTTTTGAAGTTTTAATAGCTAACAAGTGTTGTACCAACCTCGGAATGATATATTGTAAAAGCAAACACTTGATAGATTGTCAAACTTTATTTTGAACAGGAATACAGGAGAGTTTATGATGTCAAGGTACAGAGAAGTGGCCGATATTGTTCTCAAATACCTGGAGCATCGCGATCGGCTTGTTCGTCTTAGCATTACAGCTTTGCTACCCCGTATTGCACACTTCTTGCGTGACCGTTTTGTCACAAACTACTTAAAGGTTCTTACAGATTCTTTCATCTAACTACAGCTTAGTGCCTTCTTTGAATGGTGCTTTGTGTTGTAGATGTTTCTAGCTTGGTTACTATTATAATAATAATTTTTTTTTGAACTTGGCTCATGCTAATTCTCTTTTCTGCTGATGTGGTGAAGGAGAATCATGTTGATTATGCTGTCCACAGCGGCTTTTTTCGTTGTGCATTTATTCATATTTGTAATGAAAATATTTTGTACAGATTTGCATGGAACACATTCTTGCTGTACTGCGTATCCCAGCCGAGCGTGCCAGTGGGTTTATTGCTCTGGGAGAGATGGCTGGTGATGTAGATGGGGAACTCGTCCAGTATTTGCCAACAATTACATCACATTTGCGCGATGCAGTATGTGATCTATATAATTTTCCAGGAAAAAACACTTTTTGACCATATTGCCAGATTACTAACTCCTTCCATGTCATTTGATTCATAGATTGCTCCACGTAGAGGTAGGCCTTCCCTTGAGGCCATGGCTTGTGTGGGAAACTTTGCAAAAGCCATGGGGTCTGCCATGGAACCTCATGTTCGGGGTCTTTTGGATGCTATGTTTGCTGCTGGTCTTTCTCCTACCCTTGTGGAAGCACTTGAGCAGATTACTATCAGGTGTGCTTCAGAGTTGTGTGCTGCTGACAGATTCTGTTGAATTCTAGCATTTGAATTAATTTATCTGTCCTGTTTTGTCTTCTAATATATCAGCATTCCATCATTGCTGCCTACCATACAAGAGCGCTTGCTTGACTGTATTTCAATGGCTCTTTCGAAGTCCTCGTATCCATCAAAGCTTGGTGCTATTGGCTCTCGTAGCAATATGATTATTGCTCCTCAGCAAATTTCAGATATTAGTGGTTCAGCCCTCGTCCAACTTGCTTTGAGAACGTTAGCTCATTTTAATTTCAAGGTTATCTTACTTGATTTTCACTCTATTTGTATGCTGAATTTTTGTGTCAGTCATGCCAACTGAAAGTAACTTTGTAGGGCCATGAACTTCTTGAGTTTGCAAGAGAATCAGTGGTTGTATACTTGGAAGATGAGGATGGTGCTACACGAAGAGATGCTGCCTTATGTTGCTGCAGATTGGTTGCTAACTCCTTTTCTGAAGTAGGGAATACACAATTTGGTTCAAGTAGGTCAAATAAAACTGGTGGATGGAAGCGCCGTCGCCTTGTTGAGGAGGTTTGTCTTAAAATAAAATGATAGAGATCCTGACAAGTAGTGGTTTCCCATATATCCCCCTCCCTCTTTTTCCCCTTGCTGTTTCTTTGTTATGTTACAACCCTCTTTCTCTCTCTCTCTCACACACACACACACACACACACACACACGAGCACACATGCACACTCTGTGCATTGTTGTTGTTTGCAAACAGTTTTTATGCTTTGGTTGTTACTTTCTACTTGAGTGAATGGGTTTTAAGGCTTCTAATCTACCCTTTGTACTACTGTTTTGTTTTATGCTTTCTCAAAACTTGATTATTTGGCTTGTTATATTGCTGCCAAATAAAAGAAACTGTGTACAAAATACCACTAAAGTTCATTACTATTAAAATTAAATAAGGTTGCTATTGGAATATGCTACTTTTGCTTTATCTGTATAATACAACTGTAATGCCCCACCCTTCACACATGCATGATATTGTCCGCTTTGGCCCACCGACCTTACGGTTTTGCTTCTGATGGGCCTCAACCCATCAAAAGGCCTCATGCAAGGTAAGGGTGTAAGCTCTACACATAACCCCATTCACTTTTCTCTGTATAGTTGATGTGAGACTTCGAGGCGTCACATTCCACCCCCCTTAAGGCTGCACGTCCCCGTGCTGTAGCCTGCCAGCCCTCTTGGCCCGCCCACATGGAGACCCGCCCACTTTCACAAGACCACGGCAGGGGACTCACACTCGAACTAGTCGAGAGTCGGCTCTGATACCATTTGTCACGCCCCACCCTTCACACATGCATGATATTGTCCGCTTTGGCCTACGGGCCTCACGGTTTTGCTTCTGATGGGCATCAATCCATCAAAAGGCCTCATGCAAGGTAAGAGTGTAAGCTCTACACATAACCCCATTCACTTTCCTCTCTATAGTCGATGTGGGACTCCGAGGCGTCACAACAACATCAATTAAAATTTAAAATTACCAAATTTATCAAAAACCACTTATAATTTCAATCTTAATGATGAGAGAGAGAGAGAGAGAGAGAGAGAGAGAGAGTGTAATTCCTCATATTAGGCAAAAGTGGGATATCTGCCCGCCCACATGGAGACCCGCCCACTTTCACAAGACCACGGCAGGGGACTCACACTCGAACTAGTCGAGAGTCGGCTCTGATACCATTTGTCACGCCCCACCCTTCACACATGCATGATATTGTCCGCTTTGGCCCACGGGCCTCACGGTTTTGCTTCTGATGGGCATCAACCCATCAAAAGGCCTCATGCAAGGTAAGGGTGTAAGCTCTACACATAACCCCATTCACTTTCCTCTCTATAGTCGATGTAGGACTCCGAGGCGTCACAACAACATCAATTAAAATTTAAAATTACCAAATTTATCAAAAACCACTTATAATTTCAATCTTAATGATGTGAGAGAGAGAGAGAGAGAGAGAGAGAGAGAGAGAGAGAGAGAGTAATTCCTCATATGAGGCAAAAGTGGGATATCTACCCTTAGGTCCCTTACTGTAATTATCCTCTAATTATAAATTCGAGTAATTCCTCATATTAGGCAAAAGTGGGATATCTACCCTTACTGTAATTATCGTCTAATTATAAATTCGAATGATTCCTTGCACCTGTCGCTTGCTATATAAAGGAAATCATTTTATTGGATTTTTCTCAATTACAGTAGTTATATATATTTGACCAAGTAAAGGTGAAATAGAAACCTTCACTCTCAGTGTGATTTCATTGGATGAACATGATCAGTTCTCATTTCCCATAAATGACAAATGACCTGTGGAAATTGAAAATTACATATGGGGAAAAAACATCTAAATTCACCATCCTATCTTTTGTAACATTATGTGCCAGTCGCCATTTCATTAAAAAAAATTAATGATCCTATTACAAATTACGCAACTATTACATATCAATAAATCTATCTATCTGTCATCAAAGTCTTATCCTCTCACCGAGGATCGGCACAAAAGTTCTAGTTTCCCTCTCAACTTTATTATTTAAAACCTTATTTTCGGTAAATCAGCAATCTATAATGTGGCTCCTCACCCGTTCATTCCAGGTCCTTATATTTCTCCCCTGAAAAATCAATATTCAATATACGCATGCTATAAAACAAGGAATAAGCACCCTATCAAGTTGTTCATGTCCTCTTAGGGGTTGTTTGTTTGCAGTCATGTACATATGTAAATCATTCACATGCATAAGGATTACGCATCATCTCGTTTCTTTGCAGTCATTTAGGCATGTGATTCACACCCTACTTGCAAAAAAGGTGCTATTACACTTCTACACGGTGATTGCATTCTTGTGGAGCCCATCAACCACCTTTATTTTTTCTCATTCCTATGAGCCCCATGTATGTAATCCAAACTGTTCAGTTTGTTTATTGAACTAATAAACCCAAAGATACTGAAGCTAATTATCTTAAATCTGTTAACACGGGCCCATTATAATATAAGTTGGCCCAGCCCATCAATGACTCATCTGCAAAAGCCCATTGTGTTAGACTTGTACAGCAATACATACTATAATAGGAGATTTGTAGATTGACATTAATCAGACTTGTACAGCAATACATACCATAATTGTAGATTTGATAGATTGTAATTAGAGCCCAATTTGGGCATGACTGATCTATAAAACAAGATGGTGTATCCTCAAGGAACTCATCGGATTCCATTCAGCCTGTGTATGAGTTATAGTTCATATGGTTGATTCCTAACATGGTATCAGAGCCATCTTGGTGAAATAGAAAGATTAAAGAGCTATCAGAATCTTTCTTGTTGAAGTTCTCAAGAGGAGCTTCTCTGTCGACTGGTTTGAACAAGGAGTACACGACGGCAGTGTGTGGAGATCAATAATGGGCCACCATCCACGAATCAAATCTGATCAGGAGGACACCACAGCCCTGGTCGCCTGATATTCTGGGAGTTTTGGTGATTTTTTCAACATTTTTTGAAGATCAGAGGTAGGCCTTTTGATCACTATTTGGGTTTTCCAGTTTTTGCAATATACTTTCATCACAGCCGTCCAACTTTAAACACGTGTATCCAATTGCTGCAATCTTTCCTGTGTTGGTTTGATATTTTTGTGAAGCATCTTTCTGGTCACCCTGATCTGGAAGATTGAATCATCAGTGGGCCACCATCCACTGTTTTCTGCTGGTTTTCTTGGTCGCCTGGCCTGTTTTTTTCTCTCATTTGTACAGATCTGAGATCTGTTGTACAGATCTGAGATCTGTTGTGTTTGGTTGGTTCAGAAGAGCTTCTGGGCTATTATTCTTCTTTCTATGGTTGTTGTCACCTTAATTTGTGCTCTCTGAAATTGATCTGGGCTGTTTCTCGTTGCTGTCTGGTTACTGTTTACTGTGTATTTCTTGTCATCTGTGGGTTGACAATGGACAAGAATGAGATGAAATTGATCCAATTCAATGGAAAGAACTACTCTGCCTGGGCCTATCAATTTGAGCTATATCTGAAAGGCAAAAAATTATGGGGCCACATTTCTGGTTCTATGGAAAAGCCATCGGATAAAAATAAATTGGCAGATTTGGAAGATTGGGAAACCAAAGAAGCACAAATTATGAGCTGGATGTTGAGCGCTGTGGAACCCCATTTTTTCCTCCATCTTAAGCCCTATAAAACTGCTCAAGATATGTGGGGATATCTGAAACGCATATATCACCAAGAAAATTCAGCCCGTCGGTTCCAATTAGAGTATGAAATTGCTCAATATTCTCAAGGACAGATGGCTGTCCAGGAATATTACTCCGGATTCCTTGTTCTTTGGACTGAATACACGGATATTGCCTATGCTACTATCACCGGAGACACTCTATCTGGGGTTCAGGAAGTTCATAAAATTACTCAGCGAGATCAGTTCTTAATGAAACTTCGTCCTGAATTTGAAAACGTTCGATCCAATCTCATGAGTCGACATCCATCTCCCTCTTTGGATACATGTCTCAATGAAGTGCTCCGCGAAGAACAACGGATAGTCACTCAGCATCAAATATCCCACCAATCATCCGCTGGTCCGGCTGAAGTTGCTTATGTGGCAAAAGGGAAACCCCCCAAACGCGACAATTCTATCCAGGACTTGAGCAAGATTCAATGCTTCACTTGTAAGGAGTATGGACATTATTCTTCTCAGTGCAGAAAGAAAGTTTGTAACTACTGCAAAGCGAGTGGGCATATTATCTCTGAATGTAGGAAACGACCAGAAAATCGGAACTCACGTGCTTATTCTGCCATTGCTTCTTCAGATTCTCATTCTGTGGCACCTGCTTCTCAGTCTTCATCCATGTCTTCACAGCAATTTGCACCCAGTCCCCCTATCAACCCTGAAATGATTCAACAAATGATTCTCCAAGCATTCTCCACCTTGGGCCTCTCAGGTAAAATCTTTCCATCTCCTTCCACGTGGTACTTTGATTCTGGAGCATCAAATCATATGACTTTCTCTTCCAAACTCATGACTAATATTCAATCATATGATGGGAAACTCCAAGTTCAAACTGCCAATGGGGGTCACTTACCTATCACTGCCATAGGAGATATTCCACACAAATTGCCTTTAAATCATGTTTTTCTTTCACCTGGCCTCTCCACCAATTTGTTATCTGTTGGACAACTTGTCGATAATCATTGTAATGTGTCATTCTCTTCTTCTGGTTGTGTTGTACAGGATCAGGGGACGGGACAGGTGATCGCGAAGGGGCCTAAGTGTGGCCGGTTGTTTCCGCTTAGTCTGCCTATGCAACCTCGGGATGAATCTACTTCCGTTTTTTCATGTGTTCTTCAAAATAACGTGCATCTGTGGCACAAAAAATTAGGACATCCTAATTCGAACATATTGTTATCTTTGAAAAATTCTGGTTTGATTAATAAAATGCAATTTTCTACTTCTGATGTCAATATTGATTGTTCTGTTTGCAAATTAGGAAAAAGTAAAGCTCTTCCATTTTCTATGCATACCTCTATATCAGAAAAATGTTTTGATTTGATTCATAGTGACGTTTGGGGTATAACACCTGTTATTTCTCATTCTCATTTTAAATACTTTGTCACATTCATCGATGATCATAGCAGATTCACTTGGGTTTATTTTTTAAGGGCAAAATCAGAGGTGTTTGAGGTTTTTCAAAAATTTCTGGCCTATGTTGCGACACAATTCTCCACTTGCATAAAGATTCTCAGATCTGATTCAGGAGGAGAATATGTGTCACACAGTTTTCAAGAATTCCTCCAATCTAAGGGGATTATCTCTCAACGAACATGTCCTCATACTCCACAACAAAATGGCATTGCTGAACGGAAGAATCGCCATTTGCTTGATATGGTTCGTTGCTTGCTACTTGAATCATCGGTTCCCCCTAGATTTTGGCCGGAAGCTCTATCCACTTCCGTTCATCTTATTAATCGGCTTCCCTCTTCCAAACTTCAAAATCAGACTCCATATTTTCGTCTCTTTAACTCTCAACCTACATATACACATCTTCGTCCTTTTGGATGTGTTTGTTTTGTTCATCTTCCTTCTTCTGAAAGGACAAAATTGTCTGCGCAAGCTACTAGATGCGTTTTTCTTGGTTACGCTACTCATCAAAAAGGATTTGTTTGTTATGATCCTTCTTTCAAAAGAATTCGTGTTTCTCGAAATGTTGTGTTTTTTGAAAATTTATATTTTTTTTCTCACACAACTGATTCTTTTACTTCACTTCCCATGGCTATATTACCACCTTTTTCATCCGATACTTCTTCCTCTTCTATTGAAAGGTTCAAACCTGGAATTGTATATAGGCGACGCACGGAACCAATCACTGCTACGATACAGCCCATTCCAGACTCATCTGATCCGGCACCTGATCCAACTCCCCTGGCCACTACATCAGAACAAACTATCCTGCCATCTCTTCGACGCACCACGCGTGTTTCTCGGCCTCCTGATAGATATGGGTATTCAGCTTTTCTTGCCACTCTCGCTTCTGTTAACATTCCCACTTCCTACTCTCAAGCTGTGAAACATGAATGTTGGCGGAAAGCTATGTCCGAGGAATTAGAAGCTCTACAGACTAATCATACATGGGATGTGGTTACCTGCCCACCTACAGCTCGACCTATTGGGTGTAAATGGGTTTACTCGGTCAAACTAAAGTCTGATGGTTCTCTCGACCGATATAAGGCTCGCCTGGTTGCTCTTGGTAATCGTCAAGAATATGGCATTGATTATGATGAAACTTTTGCTCCGGTTGCAAAGATGACTACTGTCCGGATGATGATTGCCATTGCAGCATCTCAAGCTTGGCCCATCCTTCAGTTCGATGTAAAGAATGCTTTTCTTCATGGTGATCTTAAAGAAGAGGTTTATATGCGCCTTCCTCACGGGTATTCCCCTTCCAGTAGTTCAGATGTGGCTAAACTAAAGCGTTCCCTCTATGGCCTTAAACAGGCTCCTCGCGCTTGGTTTGAAAAATTTCGGGACGCCTTGCTTCTGTTGGCCTTCAAGCAAAGTCCGTATGATCCATCGTTGTTTTTACATAAGTCTCCAAGCGGTATCACTATTCTTCTTGTTTATGTTGATGACATCATTATTACTGGAACTGATTCGGCAATGATATCTAAGCTTCAATCCTCATTGCATCAATCATTTCATATGAAAGACTTGGGTCCATTAACCTACTTCTTAGGTCTTGAAGTTCATCAAACAGACAAAGGCATTATCTTGCACCAACACAAATATGCTCTAGACCTAATTGAACTAGCAGGACTCCAGCATTCCACTCCCGTTGATACTCCCCTTGAAGTGAACTTGAAGCTTTCCAAGGATAGTGGGGATCTTCTTCCCGATGCCACGCTCTATCGGCAATTGGTTGGTAGCTTGATCTACTTGACTCATACCCGCCCCGACATTTCCTTTGCTGTTAATCTCGTCAGCCAGTTTATGACTCAACCGAGGCATCTTCATTTGGCGGCTGCCCGACGAATTATTCGTTACCTTCTTGGTACGACTACTCGTGGTCTATTCTTCCCTGCAGGCTCTCCACTAAATCTCGTTGCTTTTTCCGATGCTGACTGGGCGGGTTGTCCTGACACCCGTCGCTCCACAACTGGGTGGTGTATGTATCTTGGTGATGCGTTGATATCCTGGAAATGTAAGAAACAAGATAAGGTTTCCAGATCTTCCACTGAAGCCGAATATCGAGCCATGTCTGCTGCCTGTTCTGAAATACTTTGGCTTCGTGGGCTACTCTCCGATCTCGGTTTTCCTCAAAGCTCACCTATACCTCTCCATGCTGACAACACTAGTGCTATTCGTATTACAGAGAACCCCGTCTTTCATGAACGGACCAAGCACATCGAAGTTGATTGTCATTTCATTCGTGATGAATATCTACGGGATGTCATTTCTTTACCATTCATCTCCTCTGGCCTCCAGATTGCGGACATCTTCACGAAGGGACTTCCTCGCCCCCGTCATCAATTCCTATCCAGCAAATTGATGCTTACTGATTCCACATCATCAATTTGAGGGGGGGTGTTAACACGGGCCCATTATAATATAAGTTGGCCCAGCCCATCAATGACTCATCTGCAAAAGCCCATTGTGTTAGACTTGTACAGCAATACATACTATAATAGGAGATTTGTAGATTGACATTAATCAGACTTGTACAGCAATACATACCATAATTGTAGATTTGATAGATTGTAATTAGAGCCCAATTTGGGCATGACTGATCTATAAAACAAGATGGTGTATCCTCAAGGAACTCATCGGATTCCATTCAGCCTGTGTATGAGTTATAGTTCATATGGTTGATTCCTAACAAAATCTTCATAGAAGTTACTTTTGAAAAAGTCCCAACCTATAGATCTAATTTCTGCACTTCTGTAGCCCCCGATTCATGATCCTTACCGGTCAATATTCTTGCGTTAATGGTAAATATTAGGACATTTAGTTTCATATCTTTTCTTCATGGATTTTGAGAATTTTGTGAAAAAACATTCAGAAAGTCCAAATAAATCTAAAACCACTAGATGTACTCATTTGCTCATGTGAAAATTGTGATTTTGACAAACATGGTAATGTGTTTCAGATGTGTGCATATGTAGCATTTACATATGCAAATCTAATTTTCCTATCACATGTAAAAGTCAAACGACCCCTTAAAAAATATGTAGCATTTACATGTGCGAATGTAATTTTTCTATCACATGTAAAAGGCAAACGACCCCTAGGGCGTGTTTGGCAATTAACTAGTTAAAAGAAAGTGAATTTAGACAAGAAATGACAATGGGTCATATCAAAAGTACACAATTTCAAAATTCCCTCTGAATTTTTCAAAAAAAGTAAAAAAGCAACCTCCTTTCTCCACTAAAAGACAAAAAACTCCACTTTTCTATACAAAAAGTAAAAAAGATTCCATACCAAACAACTAAAAACAAAACACCATCATAACACCTTATATTTTATTCTCTCTTAATTTGATGCTTCACCTCACCTTACTTCAATTCACCATACATCCAAACAGGCCCCTAAAGGTTTTAATGGGAACTCTTCATTTTTCCATAAAGACTGAAGGGAAAATTATTTTAAGTTAATTGGCTTCTTAGATTTATTGTGCATTTCAAATGTGAATTTGCTCTAATAGTATCAAATGTTCTTCCTCTGGCTGCAGATCGTGGAGAAGCTTCTTATTGCAGCTGTTGCAGATGCTGATGTTAGTGTGCGGCATTCAGTGTTTCAGTCTCTACATGGAAATAAAGGTTTTGATGATTTTTTGGCACATGCTGACAATTTAAGGGCTATCGTTATTGCTCTAAAGGATGAGGTATGACTGCTATTTTTCATCTGATCTTGGAAACAGAGAAGTTGGCGTGTGTTGGGCTTAGATTATTTTGATCATCACGGTTTCTTGATATGAGTTTGGGAATGATTTTGTGGGTGTTTAAGGTCTGTCATGAGGTCAAGCCATGGCTATAGGTAGGGATCAAGTGGAGCCAGGCCTATCTTGACCAATCTCGAACTCAAGCTCGAGTCACGTTTTCAAATTTCAAGTTTGGCTTGAGTTTGAGCAAGGAGCTTGATAGACCCAGCTTGAGATTGGCTTGATGACCCCCTTTCCAAGCTCGAGCTCAATTACGAAAGAGCTGGGCCAACTTAAGTTCAAGCGTGGCTTTGTATTGTGTATATTATATTATAAAACCTATGATGTTGTATGCACATTTATCATTTATGGGCCCCACTTGAAATATAATATTACATATATAGATATGATACAATATAAAATAATATGCATTATTATATTAAACATATATAAAATACATAATAAAACAAGCTGAGTTGAATGCAAACTCAAGCCAAGTGGTTAATAAGCCAAGCTCATGCTTGAGCAGAGCCGAGTCAACCAAGTTCTAGCTTGAGCTTGGCTTGATTAGCACGTGAGCTGAGCCCAGTCAAGAACCAAGCTGGCTTGCGTTGTACTCCTATCAATGTGTGTTGTACTTCTATTTTGCTGTTCCACTCTTGCACTTTTCTGAATGAGATTTGTTTCCTTAAAAGAGAGGAGAAAAAAGAAAAAAGAACTTCTGACTGAAGTTAATATATATCACAAAATAAATAAATAAAAAATTTTAATTTCCGGGGAAATTCTATTCTAGACCACAATTATCCTAAACTTTATGTAATGCATGATTGGCTCAAAAACAAATTTAATTGTCTGCTTTTTGAGCATTATTTCTTCATTTTGCAAGGTTCAAAGGCTTTTAGTTAGTTTTTTTCTTTTTTCTTTTATATATATATATATTTCTTTTTCTTTTCATTTTTATCATGCCTTTTCAAATAATTAGGTCACTTTGATATTTTGAGCTTAAATCTGTGCTCTATGTTTAAATAATCAAATCCATGCATTCTAATCCTTTTGAGTTGTTCTAACTATCATAGGGTTCACTAATCAGTACTTTCTCAAGTTGTCCACCTTTTATTATCTAATTATTTACTTATCTATTTCCACTTCTGTAATTCATATGTTAAATACTTTTGTACTTCAATCTTCAAAAAAAAATAAAAGAAAAAAGAAAAAAAATATTCCATATATTATACTTCAAAATATACAATTTAAATATGTTATACTTTTTATATCAATATCAATACTTTTAATAATTATATTGGTTAAGGATGTATTAATGTTTCAAAAAAGCCCCAATTTATCTTGCCAAAAAATGTAAAATATTAATAGATATTGGCTCAAAATCACTGGATCCAAGGCAAATTAACAACCTAGAGCCAGATCTAAGGCAATCTAGCAGATGCATGCATGAATTTTAGGCATTTCTTTTCTTTGAGTTTCACAAATTTGAGTTAAATACATGAAAATCTTTTTTTTAAAATGCTAAATTTCTTTTAATTTGGTTTCAAATTGCCAAAAGCTTGCTGTATTGTTTGAAACAATAGAATATTGACCCATTCTAACCAATTTCTTTTAAAAAGCTCATGAAAAACACAAGACTATTATAAAGCTTACTCAAGCTGTGGTCCTCCAAAATTTGGTTTCAAATCTTCAAATGTTTAATGTATTTTTTGAAACAATATAACATTAACCAATTAGAATTAATTTATTTTAGAAAATCTCAAGACAAAAGAGTATACACATACTTTCATAAAACTGGCTCAAGCTGAAGTTCACACAGTATGGTCGATATCTCTGATAGAACACCTATATGTTTTCCCCCCTTTTTCCTGGGCACAAAAAAGGCCCTTACATGGTGGAAAGGAGCTTGAAGATGATTTTATCACATGACCCCAAAGTGGGGCGGAAAAGGAAGAAAAGAACCATTTATAATCCTTTTGGTCTAGAATTACATGTAAGATGGTGAATTTTCCATGACACAGAAACCAACGCGAAGCAATTTCTTGTACCGGTATCGACTGATGCTCGCTATGTATCATCCAATATTTAGAACCATGCTAGTAGCCTTCTGCATGGGCAAGGGGATCCAATGGAGTTTGCAGCATTGGGGAGGTTTGGAGTCATCTCTAAAATCAAAATCTTTGAAGAGAAGCAATCAAATCTTGATCAGTATAGTCAATGGTGTACCTCTATGCTCTTGCCTTGGTGCGGGTCATGCGCTTCGTCTGGGGCCCAGGCCCATTTTTAAGCATATGCATAACTGCACCTGGGCACGTGCCTTTAAGGTTTCCAACCCTTTTTTTATTGCCTCAGGCTTGTAAGTGTCGATAATTTTACTTTTAAGTTGTGAGGGTTTTTAGAGAGAGGTTTTTGAGAAAGAACTTAGAGATACCTAGAAAGAAGAGAAAATCTGAGAAAGATGCGTTCTGCTAACCCTCTTGTTCTCTTAATTAGTTCTCTATCATCACCATGTTCTTCCTCTTCTCCTCCTTTTTTCCCTACTTCAACATGCACGGCATTTACCTCGCATGGTCCTACCTTACGAGGTAGCTGGATGGGAAAATCCACTCATGATGTGCCCGGATATCAAATTTGGGGTCAATCTCATGCCTGTAATCCCTTGATCCATTGTCCACAAGTTTAATGACTTGATAAAGGGGCACTCATGGTCCACTCATCTGGAACCCCCACCTTTTCTTCATAAAGGGAGTGCCCCTCACAGATGAATGCACACCCTGCAAAGAAGAAATGACTTTCTTCTGTGCTGCTACGACACTGGTTCCTCAATGCAAGGGCTTTCAGTGACTTAAGAACTTAAAATAACAAAACAACCCAAAAGAAACGATTAGGAAAAAAAAAGAATGCCAAACTATAGGAAAATCTTCTAACTAGAGCTACTGAAATATCATAATTACATCAGAAGTTGAGTCATGTCCATAACTTCTTCAATAATTGTCAAAATTGCACAATCTTGGCCCGTCGGATGGATTATTGAATAACCAATGTAATGCACTGGCTTTTGTGATTCAAGTCTTAAATTAGACATATGACATATGCCCATCTTAAAAAATAAAATAAAAACACGAAATCCCTTCTCTAACCTTTCTACACTTTAAACTTAGAGATTTAGTTGACCAACTGAAGACTACCCAACACATGTGGCCCCGACGATTTTTCTGCATCCACGCAGCTCTGTTAATCACTCAATCTATGCTACTTCTCCAGTTCAATCTCCTGTTCTTCACATCATAAGTGTTTGGCCCTTCTACAAACATCTTATCTTAACATTCACTAATTCACTGTCTCGAGAAATATTTTACCTACGTATGTAGCATTATAATATATTAAGCTGGAAGCTTTTACATCCAATTTTGACTGTAGGTTATGATTTTGACCGGAAGTTACATCAACTACCCTTTTTTTATCTCTTTATCATAACCACTAACAACTGCTCTCCACTTTTATTTTATTTCTCAAAGACTTTGTTTCAATCCAAACTCTATAATCCCCATTCTACTCCAATTCTCATTTTTTCATTCTATGATATACCAATTCTTTGATATTATATATATATACATATTCAGAAATTTTTTACTTATTTTGCTTTCTTTCTAAAAAAATTATGAAATTTTTATACATAAATGTTTAAATTACAATGTTTGCATATCCGTGCTGAGCACGGGTAATTTTGCTAGTGTACATATTATCCTAAAACACTTTCTTTGTTGCAGGACTTTGAGGTTCGGGAGTTTGCTATTTCAGTAGCTGGTAGATTATCTGAGAAGAATCCAGCATATGTTCTGCCAGCACTTCGTTGCCACCTCATACAGTTATTGAAATATTTAAAGGAAAGGTATGCTGAAAGATTTCTGGTTTCTAATATAACACTGTGGCATTTTCCCATCAGGGAAAATGACATGGGAATAATATATGTGAGGTCTCTTAGCTAGTGAATGAAAAAACCCCAACCATTTATCTATCTATTTATCTGTCTGTCTCTTTGTATGTCATCATCAAGGCCTGGTCCCAACTGTGTTGGGGTCGGCTACATGAATTATGTTTCTCCATTACCTTTATCATAACTACTTATGATATTTAGATGTTTACTTTTGGCTCTACGAAAGCAGTGCAGATAGCAAATGTAGAGAAGAAAGTGCCAAACTCTTGGGTTGCTTAATTCGCCATTGTGAGCGACTGATACATCCGTACATTGCTCCAATACACAAGGTTTATTCGCTGTTTTGGTCTGACATCCTTTTGACTTTTGAGTGCATGGGGTCTCACTTATTAAATTATTGACTTACTGACTTTTCAGGCACTTGTATCCAAGCTTTGTGAAGGCATTGGGGTGAATGCTAATAATGCTGTTGTTACTGGTGTACTTGCAACTGTTGGGGAGCTTGCTAGAGTGGTGAGTCCATATCCCTCTTTTTCAGTTGCATTCTTTGAGGACTTGCACCTGGGAACTTCTCAAAGTTTGCCTCATCAACTCTTGATAGATCATGAACAGGATCTTCTTGTCCTTCTTCCCTATCTCTTTCAATGCATCCCCTCTGCTTAGCACTTTGGGCTGCTTCTGTAAGTTTCCAATAGGGTTGCAAATGGGATGGTTTTAGGTTGGAATCATACTGGACCTGGACCTGGACCTAGACCAGTTTCTATATAGCAGTTTTAGTTTCAGGTTCAGTTCTGACTTGGAACCAATTTTGTTGGTTATAGACCCGGTTCCGATAGGAAAACCTGGATCTGGTTCCTGAATCGGGTCCAGCTAGAGAACTGAAATCTAGTTCCAAAATCAGTTCTAATTTCTTTTCTTTTTTAATTTTTTTCTGAAAATAAGCATATCATTTAACTTGTAACAGTGCATCAAGTCTGCACCTTCAGGATTAAACATAAAAATAAAAAATAAAAAAAATGATTTTGAGTTACAGTTTGCAACATAAAAAACTCGTATGTTGGGTCCCGAGTCCACGGGTTAGAAGCTATGTGGACCCAGAACCGGACCCGTTTATCGATCAGAACCTAAATTGGGTTCTGGACCCAGACAACCTAAAATAGTTTCCATAGTCCATACCCGGTTTTTTGCGGGTCGGAACTTTCGGATAATCGGAGAATCGGAAACCCGTTTGCAACCCTAGTTTCCAACTTCGATTTTCCCTTTTTGGGTGCTAATTTCTTTTAAAATCATACATCTTGAAAAAAGCAAAAAAGAAAAAAACAAAGAAAAAAGAAAAAAGAAAAAAGAAAGATACAATTTCCTAGCATTATAGATGTACTTCTCGAAACATTTAATATTAGATGACCTGAGTTTAGCTCTTTAAAGCATTTATATTAAAGACTAAATATCTCCTTCAAGTCTCCTTGAGCGTGTGGTGGGATGGATGTATAAAATGACATTGCCCTTAACTTTTTGTGTATTCTGATATTTTATACTTAATGATAAACGTAAATAAAAAAAAATTAAAAGTGAAAACTCATACTGAAAAATAGTATTAATATTTAAAATATTAAATCCATTGCCATGTTCTCATGTGAATTTGACTCTTGATCTCTTAAATATAGTGATGGTTTGATAATAATTTTTTGTGTTATTTTGAAAGTAATGCTAGGTTGAATTTGTTCTTATATTTTGGTGCTAAGTTGCATGGGTACAAGTATGTATGTCGGAATTTGACACTGGTATGAGGTTTCTGATTCAATGAACCATACCACATAGGATTCATGGGTTCAACATAATATTCAAATAAATTTGAATAAAATCTGTTTGAAATAAAATGCAAAAGTAATGACAAAATTATGAAATGTTTACCAGGGGACTACGAATACGGAAAATTATGAAAAGTAGAAGGCAAAGAAAGAATTTAAGAAAGTAGTAAGTGATGCAAAGTCTAATGCATATGGTGACCTAGGCAAGAAGTTACTACAAAAGAACGAGAGAAACATATTTTCATGCTTATAAGAATTAAGGAAAGGTACAGTGGGGTCTTAGATCATATCAGATGTAGAAAGAGCAATGGCGAAAAGGTCTTAGTGTAGGAGAATGATAGTAAAGGAATGAGATTAGACACTTCATTAATGGCACATACCTTCTACCATAGAATTAGGGCAGCAAGAGTTTAGAAAGCATTGGCAAGAATAAAGGCAGGAAGGTGTACAGGACCAAATGACATTCTAATATAGAGTTGGAGATGCTTGGGAGAAATTGGATGGATTTGGTTAATTACGCTATTCAATAAGATATTAGGGCATGTTTATTTGCATGAGGGGAAGAGGGGAATACAATTAAGGGTCAAATCAAAAGAAAAAAAAAGGGGAGGGTTGAAAGTAAAGGCACAAAATGACAAAAAGCTACTCTTAAAAGGCACTAAATGACAAGAAACGGTACTCCTCGATGTCACTAAATGACAAAAGGGGGAGGGGTAACTTTTTGTCATTGCCTTTACAGGGGCAACTTTTTGTCATTCATTGCCTTTACTCTCAACCCTCCCCTTTCGTTTTCTTTTGATTTGACTCTTAATTTTATTCCACTCCACTCATGCAAACAAACATGCCCTTAAGGACAAAGAAAATGACGAATGAATGGAGAAGAAGTGTTGTGGTACTTACAAACAAAAACAAAGGAGATATAGAAATTAGCACCAATTATCGTGAGATTAAACTTATAAGTCATGGCATGAAACTATGAGAGAGTAATGAAGCAATGACTTAGACAAAAACCAATATATTTGAAAATCAATTTGGTTTCATTCTAGAGAGGTCAACTATAGAAGCTATCTTCTCATTTAAGCAATTAATGGAAAATGCTGAGAGGAAAAATCTTCATACGATCTTCATTGATCTAAAGGAAGCTTGCCACTGGATATCTAGAGATTTGATTTGGTGGGTTTTAGATAAAAAGTGGTCCTAGTGGTTACATTGACATCATTAAAGACGTATGTGGGAGCAGTAACTAGTGTGAGAATTGCATATAGAAAGGCATGTGAATTTCAAGTTACCATAGTTTTGCATCATGGATCAACTTTAAACTCTTATCTTATTGCACTGATTATGGATGGGTTAACTGCCATATTTAGGAGGAGGTATTTTGGTGTATGTTGTTGGTAGATGATATAATGGTGGTGGATGAATCAAGAGATGGTGTGAATGCAAAAATTGAGAGATGTTGAGAGACTTTTGAATCCAAGGGTTGTAAAATAAGTTGTACAAAGACGTAATATATGAATTGCAACTTTAGTGGGTATGTGCAAAGAGTTGTAACTCCCGAATTAAAGCTTAAGAGATACCTCAAAGAGACTCCTTCCTGTACCTTGGATCTATAATTAGTAAGAATGGATAGATTGAGGAGGACGTCGAGCATAATAAAGGAGCTTGATGGCTGAAGTGGAGATTTGCTTGTGGAGTGCTTTGTAATTAGTGCATTCAAACAAAGATTGAAGGGGGAATTTTACAAGACAGTTTTCAGGCTAGTTATGACCTATGGAGCAAAATCTTAGTCAATCTGGAAATAACACATGCAAAAAATGAGTGTCACAGAGGTGAGAATGTTGAGATGGATGTGTGGTAAAACTATAAATATAGAATTAGAAATGAGCGCATTCGGGTGCATTTAGGGGTAGCATCAATAGTTGATAAATTAAGGGAGACTCGTTTGAGATGGTTTAGGCATGTCCAATGCAGGCCAACAACTGCACCAGTGAGGGGATTTTCTATGTAGGTTGAGGGATAGAAAAGGGTAGGCCGAAGAGGAAATTGATGGTAGTAGTTAGGATGAATCCGAAGAAGTGCAATCTATCCAGGGATTTCACCCGGGCTAGACTAGAATGGAGAAAGAGAATTCATGTAGTTGAGCTTAACCTAGTCATGACTCATGACTAGGCTTTGACAATGATGATGATGATGCAAAAGTACTGACAACAAAAAATAATATAAAGTACTTTAAATAATTAAGAAACATTGCACTAGTTAAATTGTATGTAAAAAAAGGGTCAAATTAGTAATTGAAGAATTCATGAATAATTCGACATGCTATTGTGTTCAGTGACATGGGTACGTGCTAATCTTAAGGAACCCATGTAACATAGTTCAAATGTAATGATGAATCATTTAGACTCGCTTTTCAATATAGAATTTTTTATTATATGCTTGAATGATTCATCTGGTTGTTTAGCTTTTATATATATCTGTTGTTTTCTATTTTCATTGCGCTAGTGTGTTTCTGACTTCGTTACTATGATTTTCTTACAGGGTGGTTTTGCAATGAGGGGCTATCTCAATGAACTGATGCCATTAATTGTTGAAGCTCTAATGGATGGAGCTGCTGTTATCAAGCGTGAAGTGGCTGTGTCAACTCTCGGTCAAGTTGTCCAGAGCACAGGGTATGATGTATGCTTTTCTCAGTTCCATTGCATGTGATAGAGATTATAAATTTGTTCATGTCAACCAATTTTAATTTTTGACTACATAAAAACTGTGCTTCCAAATAATTTCAAATTCTAGTATTTGTACTTGATGATGTGCCTTTTTTGTTCTTTATGATGTAGTATATTCTTTGATTCCATTATCTGCATTGTGTCCTCTTCAGTCTCAAATTTGTTTCATCTAATTAAATTCAACAACCCTACTATAATGATCCCATACTCAGAAATGTAGGAAATGTCCCTCCTGACCATAGTTCTTCTGAAACCTTGTCCTATTTCTTGCTGCCGCCCTTTATTTAGTGCTTGTTCCAAACTTATCAATGATTATGGGTTTGCACTGTGACACATTAGATCATATAAGTTCTACCTTTATTAATCCTTGTCATCTCCCATCATGTCACTTGTCACCCTATTCCATATTTGGTGCATGTCCATTGTAACCCTTCTCCAACTATCTTCTTATTCCTAAAACTTTTGTTATCATATACACAAAAGTTAGAAGAGTTTCTCCTTATTTATTGATTCCAAGTTTTTCATCCCTTGTCTTTCTTCAATAAGCTGAATTTTTTATTTCTTCCGTTTGACAGATATGTTATAGCTCCATACAATGAATACCCACAGTTGCTTGGTTTATTATTGAAGTTGTTGAATGGTGAATTGGCTTGGTCAACCCGGCGAGAAGTATTAAAGGTACTTTCTTCTAGGTATGCAGAAGATACATCCCATGGGCTATAGTAGTTCTAAGTTGAGAAGTCTTCTTCTTTTGCCAGGTTTTAGGGATTATGGGTGCTTTGGATCCCCATGTACATAAGCGCAATCAACAAAACTTGCCAGGAATACATGGAGAGGTCACCCGTGCAGCAAGTGATACTGGTCAACACATTCGGTCTATGGAAGAGTTGCCTACCGATCTCGGGCCATCTTTCGCAACATCTGACGATTACTATGCCACGGTATATATCACTGAGAACTCCATACATTTTGGTTCTCTTTGTTACCTTACAATTTATTTTTGACGGACAGGTTGCCATCAATTCTCTTATGCGGATTCTTCGGGATCCATCTCTTTCAAGCTATCACCAAAAAGTGGTAGGCTCACTTATGTTCATATTCAAGGTAGGCCATTCAGATCTAAATATTGCCTCTTTTATATTTCACTTTGTTAGCTCTTCTGATTTTCAAGTTCTAACCCCCCCCCTTTTTTTTTGGGTGTTAGTCAATGGGCCTTGGATGTGTACCCTATTTGCAGAAGGTTAGCCGTTAACTTCATTGTTTTATTCTAGTTTACTTATTCAGTGTGCACTGCTCATGCTTTTGCATAGTGTTCCCAGCTCCCATTTATGCCCGCCAATGGTGACTTCCATCAGATGTTGGTCCAATGTGGATTGTTGGTTGCCTAAAACGACACCTATGTTATCATTGTGGCTACATTTATCTCTTAATTTCCATGCTTTAAGAAATGTTGGTATCCATTATTCCTGGTTACAATTTAATAATATTATGTTAATATACTGGGATTTATCAAATGTCCCACTCCGGATAATTCCTCTGTGACGTGTTTTTTCTTTCAGTATCATACAGGCAGTCGGCCATAATTCCCTGATAAAATGTGAGTCTACTTTAAACAAAAGGTAGCACTTACCATTTGGCCTACCCTGCATTGACAGGATAACCGTTACCACTGATATGATATATGATAAGAAATGCACAGGCTTATATGCTGCACATGTAGGTAAAAGCTTGAATACAATTGTTAAACTTCATTTCTTACTTGTGATGTGCAGGTATTGCCGGATCTTTTTAATACAGTTCGCACATGCGAGGACAGCTTGAAAGAGTTCATAACGTTGAAGCTTGGAACCTTGGTATCTATTGTTCGCCAGGTGTGGTTGAATGCTTAAGCTGTTGGTATCTATGGGTTTCTTGCAGAGAACATCTGACTATAAATGTTGTGTCTTTACAGCATATTCGCAAGTATTTACCTGAGTTACTCTCCCTTATTTCTGAGCTGTGGTCTTCCTTTAGTTTGCCTGCCACCAACCGTCCTGTGCAAGGCTTACCTGTAAGCATGGTTTATTGTTATATTGGAAATATCCTTGCCATATTTTGCTATAAATTGTTGGGAGTCCCATCTAATATGGTTCTTACTGGAATTTTTTTTTTTTTTTTTTCAACAGATACTACACCTAGTGGAGCAACTTTGCTTAGCACTGAATGATGAATTTAGAACATACCTTCCTGATATCCTTCCATGTTGTATTCAAGTACTATGGGATGCTGAAAGGTGCAATGACTACAGCTATGTTCTTGATATTCTGCGTACCCTCGAAGTGTTTGGTGGTTGGTGCCTTTTCATCTTTTCTTTTTTATGCTACTGAGTTCATTTTCATCTTATATTCTATATTTTCTTTTTCTAATGCATGCCGGCCAGACAGGATGTCTTCATTATTATTCATAATTTTGTAGGAACCTTGGATGAGCACATGCATCTGTTACTTCCTGCCCTTATTCGCTTGTTTAAAGTTGATGCTTCGGTTGATATAAGACGCGCTTCGATTAAGACCCTTACTAAGTTGATCCCTCGTGTGCAGGTTGGTATCTTCAACTGAGCTTTAACCTGTTGTGCAAGTACTGTATGTGCTAACTCTCTCTCAATTTCCTTTTCAGGTTGCTGGTCACGTATCGGCTCTTGTTCATCATTTGAAGTCGGTTTTGGATGGGTCAGATTTTCCTAACTGTATATTGATCTGTTTTTCACAACAATTTGATGGTTTTCCTTTTTTTTTTTTTTTTTGGTACATCTGCTTACTGTGTGCTGTACAAGTTGATATGTTTTATTCATTTGCTTTTATAACTAACCAGTGAGGATTGTGAGACCACGTTCTGCCATCATCTTAGTATGTCTCTCAAAATCGTGGCCTTTGCCTGAATTGTATTCAGCTGCATTACCTACATGTCTCTTGATGTTAATGCGTAGTGCAAGTGAAAGCCATCCTATCCACTACCTATCAAGTGCAGCCTTGTTGAATAAGTGGAAATGTTGATTGGGTGATGAGGAAAAGGCCATTATCATCATCCCAACTATGTTGGGGTCAGCTACATTGGCATAGTCCTGGATCCGCGATCAGTCTCCCGAGGGATTGATCGAATCCAACGATGGATTCCAATTTCCAAACCAGCACCAGCAAAATCATAAAACACACAAGAAACTGTAGAAAACTTAGAAGACTTTCATTAATTGGAATAAGCATTGCATTACAGTGAGGCCTGACATCCTTACATAGAAGTGTTGACTTGATCCCTAAAAAATAATACTTTCTAATATCTGAATTAGCCTAAACAACATAGGAAACTAACTAATATTAAATCTAATAAAATCAAACTACTAAATAATACTCCTAAATAAATGGATGTCTCGTTGGGCCTATAGACTGGACCCAATGGGTTGGCCGACCTATTGTCTGGCCTGCATCAATTCTCCCCTGCTTGGAAAAACTCAAATCTGGCGAGTTCACAACTTGATAATACTAGAAAGAACTCGATTGCAAGTTCAGAAAAATGTACTCTAGGGTCGAAAATCAATTGCACAAACTTATGTTTTTTCTTTTGATCTGCATTCTCATAACGTGGCTGGGAAGCTTGATGCGGTTTTTACCTCCATGTAAAAGTACGTTGGAGGTGTCTCTGCTTCTAATGTATGAAGGTAGTTCAGATGTGTGATCTGACCACTAGATGTTGTAGTCGTTGCCTTTGTACCCATGGATCATGATGGTTGCATATCCACCGTTGATCCTCGAAAATGAAGTCAATGTGAGTGGATGTCAACAACTTATCTTCTTGTGAAACCACTGGGACAATTGATTTGAATTCCGATGACTTAATTGGATTATTTGGAAGTGGCATTCATTACAATCAAATATACCGGATGTTCACTATGTTTGCCAACCCGATCCAGTTCTTCAATGTTTGTTTGTCCTTGTTCTTCCTCAACCATTTGCGGTTCTTGCTTGACATTGCCTTGATCAATATTATTTGTACCCACGAAATCAACTTTGCCATGAACTTGTCGATGTCATCCTTGGTCTCTTCTATCTTCTCTTTTGGTGAAATCATGACTTCTCTTTCAACTTTTTGCTCTTTCTGTGATTCTCAGATTGAAGGTGATAATGTTGATGAAGACGGGGCTGGTTTCATTGGAATGAGTCTAATCCTTTTTCAATTCCACAAAAGGGTATACGTGTTCGCCTCTTTATCATTGCACACTTTACGATAAAAAGCTATGGACGTCTAAAAAGAATATGAGCAATATTCATATGGATCACATCACACCAAATCTTGTCCGTATAAATGCCAATCTTAAAGGCTACCAAACATCTGTGAGTCACGGGGATGACCAAACCATTAGACCATTTGACTTGGTAGGGCTTAGGAAGCTTCTGAGTTGGCCATTGAAGTTTGTCAAGAACCTCTCGCGCGGCAAAATTTATTGCACTACCATTATCAATAATTAAATTAGCGGACTTGTCTTCGACTCGTACCTATGTATGAAATTTCTTAGCGTATCTCTACTCTTCTTCTTCCTTCTCATTTGTAGTGAAGAGTCAGCAAATGACAAGTGTGACTTTATCTTCTACAAAAAGTCTCTCCACATGGGCTCTTGGTGTTTGTTGAGATTTTCTTTCTTCAGAACTACATTGTTGCATGTAAGACCGTCGAAGCATATGCTCAACTCGAAATGCTTCTAAGTATGCCTCTTGACTGGTTTTGTAGTTATTCATATTCTCCAAGATGTCCGGTCTCAATCCTCTAAAATAATGAACCAAATCATGTGTCTCATCTTCCTCTAGTTCGCATGTCTTGCATCTCTCGAAATTGGTGGGTATATTCATCAATCGTTAGATGTTCTTGCTTCAAATTGAGAAACCGCTTAAAATAGAATTCATTCTCAAAATACCAATCACCATATTTAAGCTGATACAAGGTTCTTTGAATTTCAATTGAGTATCCAAAAATTCTCATGATGATTTGGATGCAAAAAGAACTTTACGTGATATGCAGAGCTTGTTGATTGGAGTACGATGGCAAATATGGATCGTTGATCAGATTGCAAATGGCCCTAATATAACCATTCAAAGATTGATGGTTGAAAGTCGACGCTTGTGTAGAATGGGCTGGACTTTGAAAGCTCCTAAGTGGGTTGGGCTTGCCTGGTCTACAAAGTTCTGCTTTACCACTCTCTTTTGTTGGTTCAAGTTGAACCCAAACTCAAGTCCAACTGTGCCACACGTGTGGAGGACTTTTCTTTTCTCAGTCTCGACTTTCGTGCAATGAAGAAAATAAGAGAAGGAGACATATTACCTATGGCGAATTGATGAGACGAGTACCTGGAGGAAGGGACTTCGTGCTACTGCTTTGACTGGAATAGACGAAGGTGGAAGGATTTCGAGGTTCTAATTGTGGTGAGCTTGGTGGTTACTGCTGTACTGGAGCTGGTGCTGGGATGCGGTGGAGTTGCAACAACGGTAGAGCTAACGTCGAAGGGTGCCATGTACTCTTTTTTTTTTTTTTTTCCTTCTGTTGGGTTCGGGGGATTGACGAACAAAGGATTCACTAGGGTCAGGTACGGTTGGGTTTTGGTTTCGGGAGGAGTTTGGGGATTAGGGTTTCAGACGATTGGGTTTTGCGATGTGGGTTTCGTAGGGTTTTATGATTTGGGTTGTGGGCGTTGCTGGGTTTTGAAGGATTTTGGGGTTTCGGTTGAGAGGGGATGGGTTAGGATTGATGGGTTTGGGGCTTTATGCTGCCGGGTGGGGGGTTGGTTGGATGAGGGTTTTGGGGTTTTGGGTGTTAGGGTTGAATGAAGATGGGATTGCCATTGGGATGATAGTGTGGTTTCGATGGAAGAGATGGCAGATGCTTCTATGATGCTAGGGAATTGACGGATGGAGTGAGTGGTTAGGGTTAGGGTCCTTTGAGGTTTCGATGGGCTGGGAAGTAGGTTGCAATGGTTTCAGGGAGTTAGGAAATCTGGGAAATCTGGGCAGAGGGTTTCGGCTGGGGAAACTTAAGGGTAGAGGTTTGGTCGATTGGTTTGGACTAGTGGCACGGATGGATGATGATGATGATGGAATGGCCAGGGGATAGAATCCGGAAGGGACCGTTGTCCTCTCGGCGATCGCTCTTCGGCTTTGATGTCTAATTGGCCAAGTTCGGATCCGCGATAGAAACAATAGTTCAATCTCCTGAGGGATTGATCGAATCAAACGATGGATTCTAGCCCTAAGACACCATCAAAATAAGAAGCACACTATAAACTGGAGAAAACTCTGAAGGTTTTTATTAATTGGAATAAGCATTGCATTACAATGGGGCCTAACATCCTTACATAGAGGAGTTGGCTTGATCCCTAAGAAACAATACTTTCTAATATCTGAATTAGCCTGAACAAAATAGGAAACTAACTAATATTAATCCTAATAAAATCAACTACTAAATAGTACTCCTAAATACATGGATGTCTCGTTGGGCCTATAGACTAGACCCAATGGGTTGGGCGACCTTTTGTCTGGCGTGCATCATACATGAAAATTTTCTCTATTCCAATCTATCTCGAGCCAAATCCTCAGATAAGTTGCACTTCTGTAGATCTATTTTTACTACCTCCATCCACGTCCTTTTCGGCCTACTCCTTCCCCTTGGTGGGTCGTTAACTTGCATAGCCAAACTTTTCCTTACCTGCGCTGTTGCTGGTCTGCATTAGATATGCCCAAACCATCTTAAACGGATTTACCTGATTATTGATGAGGACGGGGCCATTGGCATGAAATATTTTTTTAGAAGTACAATGTTACTGATTAAAAAAAAAAAAACCTACAATGCTACCGATGGTGGTTGTGCTTTCTAATGATACTTGTTTAGGGTATATGGAAAAAGGTCCTTTATGCAAAAGTTGATTTCACTAATGGGATTAATTAGAGTCCAGAATGGGAACAAGGGTGAAATTTTATGTTGATGTAGTGTTGTTCTTAGGAACAATTACATTGTTCATAGCATAGGGATGGTCTAGCCTCTGAGGCACATCTGGAAGTGGGATAATTAAACGGGTGTAGGGTCTTGAAAGGTCTCCCCACGACCTGCCTGTGCAAAAAAATGGTAACATTGAAGCAGGAGTGGTACTATTTTGCCATTAGATAAAGTGGTATATTTGTCAGTTTGCATCATCAATTGAATGGCCTACATAAGTCTGCATGACTTGCATCACATTTGGGTTGGTGTAATTCAAATGGATGGGGCCTTCTTTTGTTACAGTATAGCTCTCCTATAGTGTATAGCATCCTTTTAATTGAATTTAATCACTTTTTTTTAAAAAAAATTGTTGTTGTGGGGGTGGGGGCTGGGGTGGGGTTTCCATGATAATGAAATCTTGGTCCAATTTAAGTGGTGTGCGTCTTATACATATATGCTGACATGCAAATTCATGATTCGATATTAAGTTTTAGGTTTTAATTTGGGATTAAAAACCTAGACTTGGACTCATCCTAGACTGAGTCCAAGTTGACTCTTTTTTTCTTCTATTTTTGTGGAGCTGAGCAGAGTGAGAGAAAGAGAGGAGAGAGGGAAGAAAGAAAAAAAGAAGGGGGGAGGAAAGGCTTTGAAAAGGGTTTATTGGGTTAGGTGAGATTGGGGCAACTCAAGAATAAGCTAGAGATAGGTCCGGAAGACATGGCTAGATAATTGGATTTAAGGTTTAGGGCTTTGATGGGTGTGGTGTGGATCGACGCTTTAGAAGGCATGGAAAAAGAAAGAGATTTACAACTTGGATGTTTTGATTGATTTTGACGTGTGTGGTGTGAAAATGATGGAGATTTGAAGCAAGGGAGAGCGAAGAAGAAGAGCTGCGATGGCACTCAGCCTAGCCTGGCTCAACGCGATTCAGTCTGGTGGAGTCTTGAGCCGAGTCGAGTTGGACTTGGCCGAGTCCTAAAACCGTGGTTCTAATAATTTGTGATCTAAGGTTTCCTTTTATTTTATATATTTTTGTTCATTTAAAATGTTTTATAATTTTTTTTATTTGTAAAAGATTAACTTGACTCCCCTGGTTGTCGAGTCAGACTCCTCCCCTTGTCATGCTGCGTTGAGTCTTGAGTCCTGAGGTGGCAAGCTATGGCTTTGGCATTAAATAGACTTGGCGACAAAGGTTTCTTTGTGTAAGGAGAGTTATTTCATGGGCACTAGCGTAATGCTATGAAAATTGTTTTGTTCCGGATGAAATATCTGCATTTTTTCGGTTCAACTCGTAAACCAAAAGAAAACAACCCCCTAAATATTTTGCCCAAAATCTCGGACTAATTTGGTTGGTTCGGTCTGAAATTGGTGATTTTGGCCGAATCGAACAAAATTGCTCTATTCAGCTGAAACTTAAAAAAAAAAGAAGGTGAAAAAGGACTGTTCAAGTGAAGAGGAGGGGGGGGGGGGGGGGGGGTGGTTTGGCGGCCTACTTGCTGCTCTATCACTGATGTCTATTGGAGCTTTTGCCGAAGCTAGCTAGAGATGCTACCTACAGGTGAGTGTCTTCTCCTTATCATTCTTCTTTTTTCTCACTTGTTCCTCTGTGTTTTTTTTTTTTTTCGGGTGTCGGTACAAAAGAGTAAAGGGATCGACCCCTTTTCAGCCCTTTGTCTCTTTGCCTTAATATGTGGGGGCCATGCCATTTTTTAAAAAATCCAGCCATTGCAAATTAATATAAAATGAATGGGCCTCAAATATTTTTGATCCCTAAATTAGGTAAAATTAAACATCTTAATAATTAAATGGGCCCTAACAATATTTGAGCACTAAATTGAGATAAATTAAAGGGATTTTTACGAAAACGCTTAAATCATAATTAAACGGTTTTATGAAGAAAAACCATAAAATGATGAAATAGTTGTTCGGACATATTTTTTGGACAAAATTACCCTAGTACGATATCATCAATTCAATTGACGATATCGTCAACTTGGTTGATGATCTTGTCAACCTCCTGCAACTTTTTTCTCTTTTTCTTGGACTTTCTTCTTCAATGGTTTTCATACTTGATTGTCTTTAGTTTGGAGGGGATAATGCTAAGATTTGGCGGAAGATGAATATCCATTTCAAATAAATGAGAAAAAAATCAAAAGAATGTGATAAATACATCAAAGAAAAAGGGTTTGACAAGTCTTTCACAAATCACATAGAAGTGTGTTCAATTTATCCACTGTCAAATTCATTCTTAAAGCTGGTCCAAAGATTCCGGATTAATGAAACAAACAACACTATATGGATCTAAAACTCCACACAAACAATACAATTCTTGGGAGAAAACCTTACATTCACTATTCAAAGATTGCGCCCAACATGGCTCTCCGCATTTTGCTCATAGACATCAAAACTCATGAAATTCCCCTAAATAAATGGCTTTAGACTCAAAATTCATGTGAAGGGGGGGGGGGGGGGGGGGGGGTGGGGGGGTGACAAATGTGTATAAACTAAGTATGGGACCTACACAACTAAGGAAGATTACCAGAACTACTTAAGGACGACTACTGGGACATAAAATACAATAATTTTCATAACCTTTCCATCACTAGTTAGAAAAAAAGAGTAGAATATCGTTTTTTTGCAATGAAAGTTGACTATATCATCAACTAATTGACGATATTGTCAACTGGGGTGATTTCGTTCAAAAACATGTACGAACAATTATCTCGTAATTTTATAGTTTTTCTTCGTAAAACCGTTTATTTAAGATTTGAACTTAATTTTTTCATAAAAATCCCTAAATTAAATGTACCTCTAACAATTAAATGGGCTCTATATGACTCTCATGTATGTATGTACGTACGTACACATAGATATATATATATATATATATGTATATGTATATGGGAACCGACCCTATGAGGACGGTTTGCATGGTGAGGAACGCCTAGAGAACCCCCCTCTAGTCACTGAATCCCATGGATTTGCATGAATTTGAATGGATTAGACGTATTGAGAGTGAATTTTTGTTGTTTAATATAAAGTCATTAAACTTGTGGACCATGGATGAAGGGGTTAGAAGTATTAGATTGACTTCAAATTTGATATCTAGGTTGGCCCCACTTGGATCTTTAAATCCCCCTCCGTCCCATGATCAGTGGGGGTGCCAAGGTGGGGCCCACTTGGTGGTCTACATAGTAAGACCGTAAGGACCCTCCTCATGGGCTCGTTTGGCACTTTACTAGAATAGTAAAAGTCAAGTAAAGCCTCCATTTTTCAGACAAGAGGTCACATCAAAGCACTTTAATTCAAAATTCCCTCCATTTTCAAAAAAAGTACAAAAGCAACCACCTTTATCCACTTAAAAACAATAAAAACAATAAAACTTCACTTTTATGTACAAAAAGTAAAATAGATTCCATATCAAACAACTAAATATAAACTACTATTATAACCCACTTATATTTTATTCCGTCTTGATTTGATGCTTTACTTCACTTGATTTCACTTGATTTTAAAAGTAAAATTACCAAACGGGCCCATAGGATCGGTTCCCCATGTATATTTCTAATTTTTTTATTTTTTTGAAATGCAACTCTGAAATATTTCATTGAAGTTTTTTTTTTTTTTTTTTTGAATGGTATTTCATCCGAATTGTTTCATTTGGACGCCAAATTGAAACGGTGTCTGAAATGAAAGTCACAACACTGTACTAGCCCTAGGGTTGTAAACGGGTCAGTTCTGGTCGAACCATTAAGGAAAAGGTGGAACTAGAGCCGGACCCGAAACCGTTTCGGAACCAGTTCCTTGGCTCCGGAATCGGAACTAGAACCATATGTGGGACGGGTCCGGATTCGGGTAGAGAATGATAATAAAAAAAATATGATTTTTAGGAGAGATTTTCAAAAATTTAGGTGATATGTAGGGTCTTGGGTCTAGGGGTCCGAACCAAGGTGGAACTGGACCCGGACTCATTTATTTATCGGGGCCTAAATAAGGACCCAAACCCAGTTTTTAACGAGTCAGAATCTCTCGGTAATCGGAGAATCGGTTACCCATTTACATCCCTAACTAGCCCCTGTACTTTTCTAGGGTCTCAGCTGAGCTTCTTGACTATAGTTAGCTTTAGGTGATTGATAATTTTAGTTCCATAGAGCCTAATCTTCATAGGTGGTCTCCTCCACCATTGAGTCATGATTTTAATATTCATGCAACTGTTGTTGGGAGCCCAGGGTAGGAGAGTGACTTCATGGACACTAGCTTGAAAACTTTTCTGAGGTCTCAGTGGAGCTTCTTGGACGAAGTTTGGTTCAGGTTATTGATGATTTTAGTGCCGCAGTGCCTAATCTCCTTAGATGGTCTCCTCTGGAGTCTTATAATTTTGACGTACATGCAACTGTTGGGTACCCAGGGATGACAAGGGTTGGGGCCTTGGAGGGAGGTTCTGCATAGCTTTTCAAGCCCAGCAGGTCTTTGATGCAGAGTTGTCGGCTATGGTGATTGGGGTTTGAGAGATGATTAGATTGAGTCTTAAGACAGCTGGTAATTGAAGGAGACTCATTATGGTGCTTTTGCAGCGGGGAGGTGTCTGACTCCTCTGAGATAGACTCCGTACTAGATGAATTGAATGATTTTCTGTATGAAGTAGACTATCTTTTGTTCTCATAGAGTAGCAAGTGATGAAGCCGACCTTCTAGCAAAAGATAGCTTACATGATCTGTAATGTGTTTTAGAAATGTAATCCCCTTGCCATTGTAAATGGGGACTTTTTCTCCCATAGGCTTCTGGTTTGCTGGTCCAAACTGGTTTTTTCCTGGCCTTGTTTCTTCCTGCTTTCCACCAAACCAAGTTGTTTTAATCTTCCAATAAAATCTCATTCACCTTTCGGCTTTCAGGATAAAGGAAGCTAGAATACGTTCAACTGTAGGAGAAACAACTATGTTTTGTTTATTTGTTTGTAAAACATTAGTCTCTATAGTCTTTGCTACCTATAATTTTTGTAGGTTGAGACTATGGGAGTTTTGCTAGCTTATAGTCAATTATTTGGTGTTTTCATAGTCTTCAGTGGCCTTTTTGTTGGATGTCTTGAGCCTATTTTAAATGTGCAATTTGCAGAAACAACGATGAGCTACGCAAGGATGCTGTTGATGCCCTTTGCTGTCTCGCACATGCTCTTGGGGAGGACTTCATCATTTTCATCCCATCAATCCGCAAACTTCTGTTGAAACACCGACTACGGGTCTTTTTTCACCTTCTGGTTTATCTATTTATTTTTTATTTATTTGATAATACTTTCTTGCTTGATGGAAACAAACCTTCACTTTTACAGCACAGAGATTTTGATGAAATTGAAAGTCGCCTACTGAGACGTGAACCACTAATTTTAGAGAATGCATCTGTCCAAAAATTCACTCGGCGGGTTGCTGTTGAGGTCATTAGTGACCCTGTGAACGATGTTGACTCTTACCCTTATGATGAAGGGATAGAGATGCACAGTCAACTCAGAAGTCACCAAGTAATTCCTTTTTTCCTACATATGTTGGCTCTCTTTATCTGTATTACAGATTTTTGCTGTAGAATCCAATGCTCCATATATAATTATAAAAATGAATAATTTTTAATTGTTGTTAAGAGCCTGCCACAAAGTTAAATTTGAAAAAAGTTTTGTAGGCCAACCTAGATGAATGCTAATCACGAGGGGTAGGGTGGAATTGCTAGGTCTTTGTGTAGATTAAGTGTAGGTAAATAGTCACAATGAAATGATGACTCTTAACTATCTATGTGATGGATATGGAGTTTAACCCATTTGGGAAGTGGGAACTCAGTCATGTTTCAGTTACTGCCCCTTCAAATGTGCAATGAATAATCTCAATATATCCATTTGCTGTGAATATTTTCTTCAATTTCTGCAGGGCCATGATAGAGTGCTGTTACTGCTGTATGCCTTTTCAAAATCAAAATGAATAACTTAGATTTTCTGTTCTTTCTAAACTTTGAGTAGTTGTAACATTATTTAAATTACTTTGAGTTTGGGTCTCCCTGTACATTCCCAGACTGGTTCTTGGCAACTGATTATCACCAGAACATCGTGTATCAGATAAAAATATATATACTGTAGAACTGTAGAAAGTGTCAGGAAACCAAGACATTTATATTGTAATGTTTTTCCTAATGCATGCACCAACATTTCTCCCGTCTGTGTCCATTGCTCGTATGATGCATATCAATTTGCATCCCTTGATATGGATCAACACAATTGATTATTTATTGCTTTGGACCCTTGTGATCGAGCATGCAGACCCTGGTTACTCACTTATGAGCCAAAGGATCATCTGGACCTCAAAACAGTCTCAATATTGAAGATCACATCACTGTTTTGGAAGAAAAAAGAAAGTACGGCGAGGTTATATGTATTTTTCAGAAAACTCGGAATCTACAAGGGCTGGGTGTATAAGACTTTTGAAACATGGGTTGATGGGCCAAACCCAGCCCAACCCACATCGAACATGCACCACAAGGGTTGCCCAGCAGTACTCTAACAGGTTGCACGGGCCATACCATGATCAGGTGGGCCACGCGGGCCCCACATGAAGTTTTCTGCGAATAGTCTGGAATGACCAGAAATCTTTCTTGTTGCAATTTTCTTTATTTTCTGTTAGATTTGATTAGGGAAACCACTAGTATAAAAACTGTGTGGTAGGAAGCTTGCTTGGTAGTAAGATTACTATGGATTTCTAGAGTTTCTGACTATTTTAAAGCATTATATAAAAAGTTGTGTGGTCGATTGCTAGGAGCAGTGATATTCGACAGTTTTTTAGTAGTAAAGAAAGCAATGCTTTTCTTTGTTGTTTCCTCTCTCCATTGTATTGTGTGGGTGCATGGTGATGGACAAAGAAGCACAAACATGGACATGGGCACGCCGACACATCATTTCTCAAAATAGGACACGTACACGTCGGGGACATGCTAATATTTAATAATAATAATAATAATAATAATAATACATCTAATCATATACTAAATTTTAACTTTGTAATCAATTTAGCAATCAAATAATTAAAACTTCAAGAACCAGTGTACCAACTAACATATCAAATTATCAAATAGCAATCCAAAGCTGAAACATAATTCATAATCATTAATCATGAAATATCCATAGTTCTTTAAAATCCATACAAAGAAAAGGGAGGATCATCAATTTCCCCTCCATTCCAAAAATACAAAAAGCAAAAATGAAGTCAATTTCCATCTAAAGTGTCCCTAGCGTGTCTGGGAAATTTAAAAAAAAAAAAAAAACAGGACACCATTTTTGGCTTGCGGGACGAGTGTTCGGACGTGTCTGTGTCCGACACCTGTTGGACACTGACACGCCGGTTCCGGAGAGGTGCCCGTGCGTCGGGCACTGACATGTAGGACGCGGAGAGGTGTTCGTGCTTCCTAGGTGATGGAGAAGACTGTCAAGGTCAGTTTGGGTTAATTTATGATTTAATTTCTGTTAGTTTCTACAGTTTGTTCTACTTGCTGTTGGTTTATTTGATTGGGCCGTTCGCCAGTCCGATCGTGTCAAATCGGGACTACGTCATCATATCAGACATTTACTTTCCCATTTTCGCCATGTAATGTAAAATGCAGAGAGAAAAGTGTAGCTATTTGTTTGTTATGTACAGGTTAACGATGGCCGATTGCGCACAGCTGGGGAGGCTTCTCAGCGGAGTACTAAGGAAGATTGGGCAGAGTGGATGAGACATTTTAGTATTGAACTTCTCAAGGAATCTCCATCTCCAGCTTTACGTACGTGCGCAAGGCTGGCGCAGTTGCAGGTGATCAAGCTGTTTTCACGAGTCGTTCTGTCTGTTACTTTCTTTTTTCTGACATTTATCAGTGGCAGCCTTTTGTAGGGAGGGAATTATTTGCAGCTGGTTTTGTGAGCTGCTGGGCACAACTTAATGAAACTAATCAGCAACAGTTAGTTCGGAGTCTTGAAACGGCCTTTTCTTCTCCAAATATTCCACCTGAAATACTGGCAACCCTCCTTAACCTGGTATGCTCTGCTTCAGAGTGCATTCTATATGTATTAAGGATTAAAATAGCGGTTGCGGCAGGTGTAGCTGCTAGTGGCCAAAATGCTACATAGTGGGTGATACGTAGGGATGTGAATTTTTTAAGTGATCAAAAGAATTCAAATATTGTCAATCCAAGCCCAATCTCAGCAGGCCCATCCATTTAGGCCAATTTATTGTACCCTTTTATTGTATTGTACTTTACTTAGTTTGTTGCTATAGTTTAGGATCTAAGATTCTTAATTGATTGTAATTAGGGAATTGAGCCCTTATATATATATATATATATATATATATATATATATATATAGAGAACAGTCGACCATCAAAGGGACGACAGATTGAGCATTCTCTCTCACTATTTCTTCCATTCTATTTCACTGACATGGTATCAAAGCCTTCTGGACATGCCCTAGTGCTGTAGTTTCCAAGTTACAAGGATCTGTAGATCCCCCAAGCCTTATTCCACGTCTGGAATCCCTCTGATCATCCCCGATCATCCCAGATCAGGTGTGGCCCACCTGAGATCTTCTTCAACGACTCTGTAGAACCAGCCCATGTTGGTCGACTACTATTGCTGGTATTTGTGGTGATTTTTCTGAAATTTTTCCCCCATCCGAAGTAGGTCTTCTATCACAATTTGTGGCAATTCAAATTTCTTACTCTGATTTCATCTCAGCCGTCCAAAATCAAGGATCTTGATTGTTTCTGGCTGAAACTTCTTCCTACACTTGTGGAAATATTCTGTGCCTTCATCCCCGACCTTTGATCTATCCTCTGATGATCTGGTGGGGCCCACGTGCATGAAATCACACTGACAAGAGGGTCGTCAGTCCTTTTTTGGTGCAATTCTGTGCACTGTTTCGACTGCCTTGTCCATATTTGTGCAGATTCTTCATATTTGTGACATCGTTTGGGATGCTCTGGTTATTTGCATCTTTGTTTTCCACAGTAGCCACCATCAGAGCTCCCCTCTGTCACTATTGACTGTTCTAGGAACAGTTCTAGTCAAGATTTGTTCTATTGATTGCTTGTTCATCAATCTGCTAGTACATCAAATTACTACTGTTGCTCTAGTTACTGTTGGTTACTGCTGTTCATCATCCTTACTGATGTTGCTTGCTTGTTCTGGGTATTGGTACTACTACTGGTTCTAGTTACAGCTAATTACTAGTCTTCTTTCATTGCTCTTATTACTCTGGTGTGGAATTCTTCTCGTATGCTCCTCATGGATAAATCTGAACTAATTGCCTTGGTTTGGTTTGATGGAACAAATTATACCTCATGGGCCTTCCAATTTCAAATTTACTTAGAAGGAAAGGAACTCTGGGCATATATTGATGGATCTGAACCCAAACCGGCGGAAGATGATAAGAAGATTTTAGCTTGGAAAACTAAGGATGCTAAAATCAAAACTTGGTTGCTGGGCTTGGTTGACCCACATTTTATCCTCAACCCGAGACCTTGCAAAACTGCCCAGGAAATGTGGGACTATCTTAAAAAGATCTATTAACAAGGCAATGCTGCTCGTCAATTTCAATTGGAACTTGACATCTCTCAATTTCATCAAGGCACCCAGTCTATTCAGGAGTATTACAATGGCTTTCGTAGACTGTTGTCAGAATATGATGAGATTAAGTTTGCTACGGTGTCTGAAGCACTCCTACCCGAACTACTTCCCTTCCAGCAAAGTAGCCATCAGGATCAGTTTCTCATGAAACTTCGTCAGGAGTTTAAGACAGTTAGATCTAACCTAATGTGCAGGGCTTCTCTTCCCAGCTTGGATGACTGTCTTCAGGAGCTTTTGCGGGAAGAACAACGTCTGGTCACTAAAATTACTCTGGAACAACAGGGATCTACTGAGGTTCCGCTTGCCTATGTTGCTACCACCAGACCATCTCCTTGGGATATCAGTAAAGTTCAGTGCCATAACTGCAAGAAATATGGTCACTATGCAAATCAATGCAAGGCAAAGATCTGCAGATATTGTAAGGCCACTGGTCATGTTATTGATGTATGCCGGAAGAAGGGTCGCAATTTTACTTCCCGCAACTATGTGCCGTCTGCCTCTGGTCCTTACACAGTGCCGTCAGCTCCTAGTGCTTACACCGTTACCACTCCACGATATGCATCCTCTGACTTCAGTGGTTCTATGCCGTCTGATTTTTCCTCACAACCTGGTTCCTCCCCACAATCTGCATCCCCAGCTCCTCTCACCCCTGAGATGGTAAACCAAATGATTATCAATGCTTTAGCATCCATGAACATCGCAGGTACTCAGTCATCTCTTTCTAATACATGGTACTTAGATTCTGGTGCAAGTAACCATATGACCTCTTCACCCATAACATTACAAAATGTTGTTCCTTACACTGGTCCTCTTACTGTTCAAGCTGCCAATGGAGATCATCTTCCCATCACCTCTGTTGGTGATACCCTTGGCCCCTTAACCTTAACCAATGTTTTAGTTTCTCCTCATCTTGCTACCAATTTGGTTTCTGTGGGTCAACTTGTTGAAAATAATTACAATGTCTCCTTTTCTTCTACTGGTTGTGTTGTGCAGGACTAGGAGTCGGGGGGAGTGATTGCGAGGGGGCCTAAGCGTGGAAGACTTTTTTCCTTACCAGTGTCTTCATTTATTCATGATAAAACTTTACATCAGTTATTTTGTTTTTTCATTCAGCATAATTCTCGATTGTGGCATAATAGACTTAGTCATCCGAATGCTTCTACAATGTCTACTTTATTTCAATTTGGATTAATAAATAAACCTGTTGATTCTGCTTCTTTTGAATGTGATGCTTGTAAATTAAGAAAGAGTAAAACTTTACCTTTTCCACACTCTAACACACGAAGCACTACATGTTTTGACTTAATTCACAGTGATGTTTGGGGCATTGCTCCGACCCTTTCCCATAGTCATTTCAAGTACTTTGTAACATTCATTGATGACTACAGCCGATTTATTTGGATCTATTTATTACATTCGAAGTCTGATGTTCTTAATGCATTTAAATTTTTTGTTCAATATGTTGAAAACCAATTCTCTAAATGCATTAAAACTTTGCGCTCAGACTCAAGGGGGGAGTATGTTTCCAAGGATTTTCAATCCTTTTTAAACAATAAAGGAATCATTTCTCAACGTACCTGTCCGTATACTCCACAACAAAATGGAGTCGCGGAACAGAAAAACAGACATCTTCTTGATGTCACTAGAACTCTTCTGATTGAAGCATCCGTTTCCCCTCGTTTTTGGACTGAAGCTCTCACCACGGCTGTCTATCTCATAAACCGTCTTCCATCACCTACCATTGCTCATTTAACGCCTCATTTTAAATTGTTTGGTCATTATCCTGTGTTTGATCACCTACATACCTTTGGCCGTGTTTGCTTTGTTCATCTACCTCCCACAGAAAGAACGAAACTAACAGCACAATCTCGCAGGTGTGCTTTTTTGGGTTATTCCACTAATAAAAAAGGTTTTGTTTGTTATGATTCCATTGGTCGTCGTATCAGGGTTTCTCGAAATGTTATTTTCTTTGAAAATCAATATTTCTTCCAAACTCACATGGACTGTCCTTATCTTTCTTCACCAGCTCTCTTACCAGGTTTTTCGAATCAAACCTCTGTTACTAGGTTTAATCCTGCTTTGGTATACCACCGTCGGGAGAAACCTCCCACTGCAGATGGCCCTCCCCCTAATCCTCCACCGACAAATGGTTCCACGGCTACTCCTACCTTACGTTGCTCTTCCAGAAATTCTAGACCGCCTGATCGGTATGGATTTACCCATACTTTTTTGATGACCACTCTATCTTCTATCTCTATCCCAAGTTCTTATTTGCAGGCTGTCCAACAAGATTGCTGGAACCAGGCTATGAAGGAGGAATTGGATGCATTGGATCAGAATCACACTTGGGATATTGTGGAGTGTCCTTCAGCAGTTAAACCCATCGGTTGCAAATGGATCTACTCAATCAAACTTAAATCTGATGGGTCATTGGATAGACACAAAGCTCGACTTGTAGGCTTGTAGCACTCGGAAACAGACAGGAGTATGGCATTGACTATGAGGAAACGTTCGCACCTGTGGCAAAAATGACATCTGTTCGGTTACTTCTCGCCATTGCTGCCTCTAAATCCTGGCCTTTATACCAAATGGATGTCAAAATGCATTTCTCCATGGGGATCTGCAAGAAGAAGTCTATATGCGGATACCACAAGGCGTCTCCTCTCCCTCAAAGAGGTCTGTCTGTCGCCTGCGCAAATCGCTTTATGGTCTAAAGCAAGCTCCTCAGGCTTGGTTCGAAACCTTCAAGGGTCGCTTATGCGAGAGTGGCTTTACCCAGAGTCCTTCTGATCCGTCTCTCTTTTTATGCCACACATCTACTGGTGTTACTGTGCTTCTCGTATATGTTGACGATATTATTATCACTGGCACGGATGATAGTATGATCAGATCTCTCCAAGCTTCTCTCAGGGATTCCTTCCGTATGAAGGATTTGGGCCCATTGCATTATTTCTTGGGCTTAGAGGTGCATCAATCTCCCAAAGGTCTATTTGTTAATCAACACAAATACACATCAGATCTTATCGAGTTGGCTGACCTCCATGATTCTTCACCTGTTGATACGCCTGTAGTGGTAAATCTCAAGTTGAGTAAAGATGATGGCGATCTTCTTCCTGATCCTCATACCTACCGGCGTCTGGTGGGAAGTCTTGTCTATCTCACCATCACTAGACATGACATATCCTTTGCTGTTCATCTTGTGAGCCAGTTCATGACAGCTCCTCGACACCTTCATTTGACAGCTGTGAAGCGCATTATCCGCTATCTGCTAAAAACTGTCCCTCGTGGTTTATATTATCCAAAGGATAATCCTCTTCATCTGACCGCTTATGCGGATGCTGACTAGGCCGGCTGTCAAGACACGCCGTTCTACTACTGATTGGTGCATCTGTGCATGTACTTTGGCACTTCTCTCGTTTCTTGGAAATGCAAGAAACAAGAACGGGTGTCCCGATCTTCCACGGAAGCTGAATATAGGGCAATGTCTTCTGCTTGTTCTGAGATCTTATGGCTACGGGGACTTCTTTCGGAACTCGGGTTCGCTCAAACCTCTCCTACTTCATTGCATGCCGATAATACTGCGGCTATCCGAATCACTGAAAATCCCGTTTTCCATGAACGCACCAAACATATCGAAGTTGACTGCCACTTTATTCGAGATGAATATAAGCGTGATGTCATTAGTCTTCCTCATGTCCCTACAGAGGTGCAGTTTGCAGATATCTTCACAAAGGGACTTTCCTCGGCTTCGACATCAATTTCTTGTCTCCAAATTGCTGCTTTATGACTCCCCAGCATCAATTTGAGGGGGGTGTCAATCCAAGCCCATTCTCAGCAGGCCCATCCATTTAGGCCAATTTATTGTACCCTTTTATTGTATTGTACTTTACTTAGTTTGTTGCTAAAGTTTAGGATCTAAGATTCTTAATTGATTGTAATTAGGGAATTGAGCTCTTATATATATATAGAGAACAGTCGACCATCAAAGGGACGATAGATTGAGCATTCTCTCTCACTATTTCTTCCATTCTATTTCACTGACAAATATTGGGTAGCAGTCAATCTTGTGTTTTTTAGTGATTTGGAACTATATAAGGGTAGAGACAACTTTAGGAAAGGTTATTGAGGAGAAGAATTAGGAAAAATATTATTCTAAATTAAGACTATTTGACTTTACTAGGCTTTAGAGTGTAGCGCCACTAATTTCAAAATAGCGCAGTGGGCTCAACCACTGCGGCCGATAATGCGGCCACTATGATATGTAGTGGCCGCTATTTTGAATCATGATATGTATTATTGTTCAATGCTGATCAAATGTGATATTTAACTTTGCAGGCAGAATTTATGGAGCATGATGAGAAACCTCTTCCAATAGATATTCGGCTGCTTGGTGCTCTTGCAGAGAAGGTAAGATTTCATCCAAATTGTAGTAACCTTGCACGGTGCCAGTGCCGCTTTCTCTTTGGGATCTTGTACCTGCTCTCGCTTCTTAGGCATATACTAATTTACAGTACTGTCAGTTGAAAATACCACTTCGATACTTCTGCAATGGAATGTACCTGACTTCTTTTCATGCTATATTCAACTAAGGTTTTCTCCCAGAGGGCCCGTTAGGCACTTTACTAGATTAGTAAAAGTCAAGTAAAACCTCCATTTTTCAGACAAGGGTCACAGCAATAGCATTTTAATTCAAAATTTCCTCCATTTTTTTCAAAAAACGTAAAAAAGCAACCTCCTTTCTCCACTAAAAGACAAAAAAAACTCCACTTTTCTGTACAAAAAGTAAAAAAGATTCCATACCAAACAACAAAAAACAAAATACCATCATAACTCCATTTATATTATTTTCTCTTGATTTGATGCTTTACTACACTTTATTTTACATGTAAAATTACCAAATGGGCCCTGCAGGATTATTGTTGCACCTCAACGCCATTATTGTTGTTTCCCATTAAAAGTTCACCTGTCACCTGTGTTCATGTAATATATCCCCCTTTTCAGTGTCGAGCATTTGCAAAGGCTCTCCATTATAAAGAAATGGAGTTTGAAGGTGCAAGGTCCAAGAAGATGGATGCGAACCCAGTGGCTGTGGTTGAAGCTCTTATACATATAAATAATCAGTTACACCAGCATGAGGTCGTCTTTCCTTTTTTGTGCTCTTCTTTTGGTCTTACGATGAGCAGTATGTTTTACCCAGGTCGCCATTTTGAAATTTCTTATTGTCTCTGCATAAATCTCACTTGGTTTATTGACGAAGGTTTGTCTTCTCAGGCTGCTGTTGGGATATTGACTTTTGCTCAGCAACATTTGGATGTTCAGTTGAAGGAGTCCTGGTATACTTTAAATGATGAAGTGATGGTCATTTTTTCTTGTTTTCTACTGGTTTGTCATTGTTTGGGAAGCTTTAATTCAATGCTCAGCCTGTTTTACTTTCGATCTTATCTAAGTATCATTTCATACAGTTGGAGCCCTTGGTGGTCCAGATTGTTCATATTCTATGTTCTGCCTTAAATGAGAGATGGATTGAAATTGTTTTACGTGTAATGGTCTCTGTTATCTGATTGGTGCACCCTTTCTCTTGCATTTAGTTTCATTATAGTGGTCCATTTGCTGCCCAATTGCAAGATGGGTGGGATAGTTTGATGCTGACTGGCATAGTTTATTTAAAGGCATGCTGTACTAGTATGGTACTGTCATGAATGAAAATGTACTTATTCAAGCTGGGCATTGTATATTACCCTTTTTCATAAGAACGGGTTCTGTGCTTCCCTCAGTATGGTGCTGATGGCAGCTACTTATGTGAGTGAAGCCATGTGGGGCCCTCCTCCTTGTTGTCAAACCTGCTTAAATCCTATTAGCTCAAATTTTACTCTGAGTTCCACTTGCTAATGGGTTTATCACATGTAGAAAACATTTACTATATATATTTTGCAGATGATTAATCTGAAGGTTCATCACTCTAATTGAAGTGGAATTAGGCCAGTGCCTATTTTTAGAGAGGCATGTAATATTGATCGAATTGGATCAACAAACTGTGAGCCTCATTAAATCTGGTTTTAGCTGCCACTAGCACTGTAGTGGCAGCAGCACAAAGTTATTTATAACAGAAAACCTTCTTTTTTTGTTTCCTTATTATTTTATGTGTATGCTTTTTTGGTTAACTTAATCTCTCTGTCTTAGGTATGAAAAATTGCAGCGGTGGGACGATGCTCTGAAGGCATACACTGCAAAAGCATCTCAGGCATCAAGCCCACACCTTGTTTTGGATGCTACGCTAGGTCTGTATAAATTTATACTGGTGTTCTCTTTGGTCTTCTAATTTTCTTTTCTTTTGAGCTATTACCAGTAGTCTTATTGTATATACAAGCACAAATGACAGAAGCCCATGGCACAGTGGAAGGTTTTGTAGGTTCAAGTCATGTTACCAATCTCTCTCTCTCTCTCTCTCTCTCTCTCTCTCTCTCTCTCTCTCTCTCTCTCTCTCTCTCTCACACATGCACACATGTATATGCTGAAATGGTAAAAGTTAATTTATTGCTACATAAAAAATAAAAAATAAAAAAAAAACCAATGAGAAAATTACAATGAAATTTAAGAGTTAGTCACAAGTTGTTACTTCCTGATGTCATATGTGAACCTTTAAATCTACCACACATGATTTTCTTTACATGCTAGTTTCTTCGTGACCTCTAAAATGGTTATGGACTGGCTTTGTCTGTTAGCCTTTCGTAGTGTTTTGTTGTAGTTGTCTACCTGTTTTAGAATTTTATGTCTTCACTCGTCTCTTTGAAAAGGTTAGTTAGTATTTTTTATTGGTAGGAGCTAAAGTGCTGGACAACTTCCATTAGTACACTAAGAAACACAAGAAATACGGAAAAGAGGACATCCCAATCTTGAGCCAAAACAAAGCTCTGATGGGAAATTCCTTGCTTAGCCTATTGGTCTGCCGTTGAATTTTCACTCCTCTAGTCCTCTTCACATGTGCAAATGATGCTTCCAGCATTTTTCCTAAATCAATTACTTCACCTGGTTCGCCAAAGCACAAGGAGTTCTACATAGACCCGACGCCTAATGTAATTTGCAAAGAGAATCGCTTTCTACTATTAATCTTTGAAGGTTTAATCTGTGAGCCTCAAGGAAGCCTGCACACATAGCTTCTACCACTGTTGTATTTACTGAACAGAAAACAGCTGAGCTTGAAAAATTATGGAAGTTCTCTAGTGCATCATGAATGACCCCTCCCAAAACTTGCTGCACCTGGAATACCAATCGGACTTCTGTCAAAATCTTGCTTGCAAACCCCCAATGGCAGGGGCCACCAACTGGGGAAACGTTGTGGTTCAAACACCACAGAAAGTGCAACCTCCTACCAACTCCTCAAGATAGATACTATAGAGATATCATGGAAAATGGGAAATGCAGAGGCCTAATTGGAGATATAGAAACACTGCTTCTATAACCTCGTCCACCGAGGAAGAGGAATCCTCAATACTTTGGATGCCAAACCAAATTGGCATCCAAAACATAGTTGTTAATTTCGTTTTGTTTCGGCCGAAATGGCCGAAATTTTTCGTTTCGGTCAAGTGGCCGAAACGAAATTTCGGCCAAAACTTTTCGGTCTGAATTTCGGTCAATATCGGCCGAAATTCAAGATTTCGGCCTATTTCGGCCGAAATTCGGGATTTCGGCCGAAATATAACTTTTCGGTCGAAATGAAATTTTACAAAATTATTTTTTTTTTTTTACTTTTTTTACACATATATTTTGTATTTCTAATATTTTGTGAAAATATAATTCCAAATAAAATTACTATAATGGATTAAATCTATATTTATTACTTTTTCTATTTTTTTTACTTATACATGTATATATATTTTGTTATATTTTCCCCGAAATGTAATTCCGAAAAGTTTCGCCGAAATCCCGAATCGGCCGAAACTTTTCATTTTGCAGGCCAGAGCGAAATGAGGTCCGAAACGATATTAACAACTATGATCCAAAACGAATTTCTCAACACCGGATTGACGGTACTGTGTTTGTCTTGTCATCAAACTTCTGTGCATCATTTGTAGGTCGGATGAGGTGCCTTGCCGCATTAGCTCGCTGGGAAGAACTTAACAACCTTTGCAAGGAGTATTGGACCCCAGCTGAGCCAGCAGCTCGACTGGAAATGGCACCTATGGTTGGTGATTTCTTTTTACTTTGACTTGTGTGTAATTTTAAACTCTATTTTGTGGTTCTTTTATTTTTATCTGTTTTTATTTATAGATTCGAGTGATTGCTATAGGCTGCTCATGCTGCATGGAACATGGGGGAGTGGGATCAAATGCAAGAATATGTTTCACGATTGGATGATGGTGATGAATCAAAGCTTCGGATTTTAGGAAATGCTGCTGCTGGTGGTGATGGGAGTAGCAATGGTACTTTCTTCCGGGCTGTACTGTTAGTTCGCCGTGGAAAGGTATTTTTTTCTCTATCTTTTGTTGTTTCATCTCCGGTTCCTAATACTGTTCTGGTACGGATTACTTTGGTGTTTCTTCTCCAGTATGATGAAGCTCGTGAATTTGTTGAAAGAGCTAGGAAGTGTTTGGCAACAGAGCTTGCTGCATTGGTTAGTTTCTAGAAACCTGACCATGGCCTCATGCTTTTCTTAGTCCATGTTTGTTTTTCCATTAAGTTTGTTAATATTGTCTGTGCATTATTCAAACCAAACCCCCAACCTCTCCCCTCCTCCCCCCCCCCCCCCCCCCCTTCCTTCCCCCCCCCCTTTTTTTCATTTTAACATCGTTGTTGTTATTGTGATCTGTACTTACTGAAAAATGGTATAAAACATGATTGCATGCTGAAACTTTATGTTCTAATTGAAATTAATTTTGTTGGCTGTCCGTGATGCTCGTATCTATCTTTTCTTGTTTCTTGTTTTATGATTAGGTTCTTGAGAGCTACGAACGTGCTTACAACAATATGGTTCGTGTTCAGCAGCTGTCAGAGTTAGAGGAGGTATATTGAATGTTTTCCTCTATTCTGAACATGTAGATGATGCTGTGTGAGTTTCACTAATTCGACTTGCATGTGGATAGTGTGCATCCATGCCCTTCCACATGTTGTGATGCCCATGTGTGGCACATTTATCCCCTATCCAATCCCTCCCTCCATCACGTGGGCTGTGGGCCTGTCCTTTTTCTATGGTCCCTGGCCCAGAAATCATGTTCCACAAAAGGATCTCATTTGGTCCAGATCATCATGCTACTGTGTCAAATCTGATAAGGGGGTGCGCACCTTTGATAGGCCACGTAGTCTACATGATTGATCCAATATTCAAATCCTACATGTCTTGGATATCACACACATGCTAGATCTGAAATTTGTACGTATGTCGAGCTGCTTATGGCCTTAGTAAACCCCATGTATGGTATAGAAGTATTCTGTTAGCGGCCGTGCTACATTAGGGTCATAATTTGTATTGTCTTTGAATATCCTGCAGGTAATTGATTACTGTACTCTTCCGGTAGGGAATGGTGTTGGTGTTGATGTTGCTGAGAGAAGGAAGGCACTACTTCGTAATATGTGGACTGAACGCATACATGGTGCAAAGCGGAATGTTGAGGTGGATATGCCATTTCTTCATGTTCCATTGGGTTTTTTTTTTTTTGGGTTTATTAACATGACTTTTTTGTTTGTTATGAAAACAACTTATACTATTGCCCATCACTTTAGACCATATTTTGTTATGGGTTGCATATGATTTATTAAATGATATGCAACTTGGTTGTGTCAGTCTCTAGATTCTAATAAACATCTTCAATGCAATCTAGACATGTTTTAAAAATATTGGCCAATGTGGCATGTATCGGCTGATATGACTCTTTATCAGTGGGTACTGAACCAATATCTTACTGGGAATTGCCAAATTGTCACCAAAATATTGGTCGAAAGAGTCAGTAATTTAAAAAAAAAATTGGTCATGGCAGCCATATTGGCCATGAAGTGGAATGGACAGGGAGTGATGGTTTGCATATCCTTATAAAAGGAGAAAAGGAGAAGGGAAAGGGAGAGGGAGAGCTCCTTGCAGCAGATTCCTCTGAGCTGGTTAAGCTGCTTTAAATTGTTGTGTCTTGTTCTCCTGGAGTAGTTGCTTATGCTGCTAGAGGCTGGAGTTGCTTCTGCTACAGCTATTGCTGTTGTTGATGCTTCTACTTCTCTTTGTTTTCCTATTCTTCTTCTCTCCTTTCTGTTAGCCTTCTTTTACCTCTGTTTGTCCTCATTTTCCCCCTTTCCCTTCTCCTTCCCCCTAGTTGTCTTCTCTTTCTTATGTATCCTCTTGTGACTATTTTGTCCACAAGGAAGTGTATGACTTAGCACAGGAAGTGATTTGTAGGGTCTTATAGAAAAAGGAATGATCTGATGGGCATGACATCGGGGCTGGCCCTTCATCTGAATTGCCAATCAGGTGAACAGCTTAAATTACAGGAAATGCCCCACCATGAACCACTTCTGCTTGAAAAATGAACTGCAGTTCTTTCCATCAGTGATCATTTGGCGACTCTTGTTATAACCATGCATAGATATTGGCATAACCATGCATAGATATTGGCAGAGTTATGCTGATAGATTTTGGTATGTATGTATTGTAAAATCGTAGCAGGCACACAGGTTCATTGTAGTCCTAGCATCTTTGAGTTATGTAATTGCACATTGAAATATAGATTTCTCTGCCTCATCTACTTGCATATGCATGATATTCTCCTACTTTCTTCTACCCCTTCTGATGATACTTATCTTGTAGGTTTGGCAAGCGCTTTTGGTAGTTCGTGCACTCGTGCTTCCTCCTACAGAAGACATAGAAACTTGGCTCAACTTTGCTTCACTTTGCAGGAAAAGTGGCCGTATTAGTCAGGCCCGATCTACATTGGTCAAGCTCTTACAGGTATTTTGTGGATGTTAGTGCTAATTCATGCCTTACTATTTATGTTACTTTATCTGTTGCTTCTTCGTGTTACTTTATCTATTGCTTCTTCGTGTTTAGTGTGATCCTGAATCTCCTGGAATTTCTTCGTTCCACGGGCCTCCTGAAGTGATGTTGGCATACTTAAAATACCAATGGTTTATTGGGGACGATCATAAACGAAAGAATGCATTCTGTAGGCTGCAGGTATGCACTTATGTCTTCTGAAGCATTGCTAGCTTCACTTTTTATGAACTTGGTATTTCTTGGTTTTTATGAACATTTCTTGCCCTCTTCCACAGGAATTATCTATAGAGCTTGCTGAAATGGCTAATATGTCACCGGGAGTATCTTTAGGCTCAGCTAATACCTCAGGTTTGGGTGTACCCCTGCTTGCACGTGTGTACCTAAAACTTGGAAATTGGCAGTGGGCACTTTCCCCGGGGTTGGAGGAAGAGTCTATACCAGGTATTAAAATCTATGGTGGTTTCTTAATTTTTGCATATGATCATACTTTATACTGATTAATTTTCTCAATATCTAGAGATCCTTATGGCATTTAAGAGTGCCACTCAGTGTGCATCCAACTGGGCAAAAGCATGGCATAGATGGGCCTTATTCAATACTGCTGTTATGTCTCATTACACTTTGAAAGGCTTCCCTACTGTCACAGGGCAGTATGTTGTTGCAGCAGTTACTGGGTATTTCCATTCAATAGCATGTGCTGCAACTGCTAAAGGGGTGGATGATAGTTTACAGGTAAAACCTTCTTGCCTATCATTTGTGTCATGAAAGCATTCTGTTATTTAATTTTTGTAACAGCAATTGCTGGTGCAATTGGTTATAAAGCTGATCCTGTCAACTTAAATAGAAAAATCTGCTGGATGATAGTTTAATGTAAAACCTTTTTACCTATCAAATGTGTCTTGTTAGCAATCTGTTTAATCTTTTAATAGCAGCAATTTCTGGTGTAATTGGTTATAAAACTAAACTCATATAGAAAATCTCTTGCTTTGTGATGCTTCATGCATAAGGTCTCTGTTCTCTCCTTTTCCAGTAGTTATGAGAAATCATTTGTGCCTCTGGAATACTTGGTTTCTTACGCAGTTACACTGTTGCTATCATCTGGTATAAACAGAAAGAAATGAGTCGGTAGAATGTTTAGAAAGTGTTAATCTGGGGAGGGGTTTGGATTTTCCAAAGGCAGAGGAAAAGATTATCACTTAGCGCTTATGTGCAAGGAATTTTTGCTATTGCGAGAGAGCTTATTTTTTGTTGCACCGAAGTTATGCGCAAGGGTTGCAGTATCTTACCTGTCAACTGGGCCCGTTACGAGTTGGGGAAGCTGACTATAATGATAAATTGGTTGAGTTCATGTTTAGTTCTCCTACCCACCATGTCATGAAAGCCACCTCATGTTGTCAGTACAAAATGAGCTCTTCTTCGTGTCATTCTCACAATTGCAAGATACAAAGATGAATGAGAGTTTTTGGAAAAACTAATTGTATTGTCGTGGGTTCTCTTGGAGAACTCCCATCAATATATAGAAATATACATGCCTTAATCAAGGGCCTTTCAAAGGAAACTAGGTAATTACATTAATCACTAATCTAAGTTAGGAAAGCAATCAATTACTAAAATATGTACAGCTATCTCAATATTTGACCAAATCAATCCATGTAAGATGTAGCTTGCTGAACTGGATTGACTGATGGGCCTTGGGCCCCTTCATGGGTCGTGGACCAATCTTAACACCCCCCCTCAAATTGATGCGGGAGAATCAACGAGCATCAATTTGCCAACCAAGAATTGATGGTGTGGTCGGGGATGACCTTTAGTGAGGATATCTGCAAGTTGAAGTTCAGAGGAGACATGCGGAAGGCCGATGACATCACGTTTAAGTTCATCGCGGATGAAGTGACAATCAACCTCAATGTGTTTGGTGCGTTTATGAAAAATCGGATTTTCAGTAATCCGAACTGCACTGGTATTATCGGCGTAGAGGGGGGTAGCTCCTTCTGTAGGAAAGCCAATGTCAGAGAGTAGACCTCGGAGCCAGAGAATTTCGGAGCACGCAGCAGACATAGCGCGGTACTCAGCCTTGGTAGAAGATTTAGAAATTTTGTCATGTTTCTTGCATTTCCAGGAAATCATACTAGCACCCAAAAACATGCACCATCCTGTCGTCGATTTGCGAGTATCGGGACAACCGGCCCAATCAACATCTGAATAAGCTCTGAGAGTGAGTATTGTTGGATGGAAAAAACAACCCGCGAGTCGGTGTGCGAATAAGGTACCAAATGATGCGGCGAACAGCAACCATATGAAGATGACGGGGAGCAGTCATGAACTGACTCATTAGATTGACCGCAAATGATATATCAGGATGGGTGATCGTGAGGTAGATCAAGCTACCCACTAACTGGCGATATGCGGTAGGATCTGAAAGAAGGTCACCATCCTCTTTACTGAGGTTTACATTCAGTTCGATTAGCGTATCGACGGGAGCAGAAGCAGTAAGGCCAGCCAAGTCAATGAGGTCAACCGTATATTTGTGCTGATTGAGAACTATACTTGTAGGGGATTGATGAACTTCAAGACCGAGGAAATAGTGTAAGGGGCCGAGATCCTTCATTTGAAATGTCTGATGAAGAGAAGCTTGAAGTTCATGAATCATTTGTGCATTGGGACCAGTAATGACAATATCATCAACGTAGACTAGTAGAACAGTAATTCCAGATGGAGTATGATGTAAGAACATAGAAGGATCATACTGGCTCGGATGAAAACCCAAGCGGAGAAGAGCATCTTGAAAATTTTCAAACCATGCGCGAGGAGCTGGCTTTAGACCATAAAGAGAGCGACGGAGCTTAGCAACCATGCTCGTCCCAGAGGAAGATCCCGGAGGCAAACACATATAAACGTCTTTTTGGAGATCACCATGAAGAAATGCATTTTTGACATCCATTTGATAGAGAGGCCAGGACTGAGATGCAGCAATAGCAAGGATTATGCGTACGGTGGTCATCTTAGCGACGGGAGCAAATGTTTCATCATAATCAATGCCATATTCCTGCCGATTTCCGAGAGCAACGAGGCGCGCCTTATATCGATCGAGAGTACCATCTGGTTTTAACTTGAGAGAAAAGATTCACTTGCAGCCAATAGGTTTGACACCCATAGGAGGGGACAATATCCCATGTATGATTTTTCTCTAAAGCGTCCAACTCATCTTGCATATCCTGGTTCCAACATTTGTCCTGCACAGCCTGAGAATAGGATTGAGGAATGGAAGAAGAGGACAAAGTGGCCATTAAGGAAGTATGGGAGAACCCATAGCGGTCAGGTGGTACCGAAATGCGTGTGGAGCGACGCAATGTAGGAAGCCCAGAAGGACCAACTGTCGGAGGTGGATCAGATGCTGGAGGAAGATCAGGAGGGGGATCCCTGGGAGGCGCGTCTGTATTCCGTCTGTGGTACACAGTTAGGATTAAAACGAACAACTGAAGTGTTGTCAGAGAAACTAGGTAAAGACACTAAAGAGGAGTCAGGAGGTTCAAGGTGCTGTTGAAAGAAATACTGTTGTTAAAAAAAAAACGACATTCCTAAAGGTCCGGAAGCGACGAATGTGAGGATCGTAGCAAAGGTACCCTTTCTGGAAGGGGGCATAACCTAAAAACACACACTTAGCTGATTGTGCAATTAGTTTGGTTCGCTCAGAAGGAGGCAAGTGCACAAAGCAAACGGAGCCGAAAACATGAAGATCATAAGATGGAGATGTCTGGTCCAATCGGTAATATGAGCTCTGATTTTGAAGAGAGGCAGAAGGCAGACGATTTATGAGATGAGCTGCAGTAGCCAGTGCCTTAACCCAAAAATGGGTAGGAACCGATGATTCAAGAAGTAGGGAGCGAGTGACATCAAGTAGATGTCTATTTTTCCGTTCAGCAACTCCATTCTGCTGGAGAGTATAGGGACAAGTACGCTGAGAAATAATGCCTTTGTGTTGCAAAAACTTTTGAAAATCAGAGGACACATATTCTCCACCCGAATAAGATCGCAAGATTTTAATGCAGGTGGAAAATTGATTCTCAACATAAGCTAAGAAAATTTTAAAAACAGTGAAAACATCAGATTTGGAATGCAGAAAGTAAATCCATGTGAAACGACTGAAATCATCAATAAAAGTGACAATATTTGTAATGAGCATGAGAAAGAGCTGGAGCAATTCCCCATACATCGCTATGAACTAAATCAAAACACCTAGTGCTGTGTGAAGTGGAAATATGAAAATGAAGAGTTTTGCTCTTTCCCATTTTACAAGTAGCACAATCAAAAGGCACACAAGAAGATAAGCCAATAGATTTATTTAATAAACCAGAATTTAACATAAGGGACAAAGCCTTAGAATTAGGGTGTCCGAGTCTTTTATGCCACAATTGGCAGTTATCTCTAATAGAAAAACAAAACACATCATTGGCAACTCTAGTCCTAGGAATTTGAGAAAAATCCAGTGGAAATAGGCGTTCACACTTAGGTCCCCTCGTGATCTTCTTCTCGGACATCTGGTCCTGCACAACACAACCAGAAGAAGAAAAAGATATGTTACAATTATTTTCAACAAGTTGCCCGACTGACAATAGATTAGAAGTTAAATTGGGACAAAGGAAGACATTTTTCAAAGGGATGGGACCAGGATTGTCTCCAAGGGCAGTAATGGGAACAGTACCTCCATTGGCAGTTTGTATTTGAAGATTACCATTGTATTTTTTCACATTGGAGAGAGGGTTCCGGGAATATGTCATGATTAGATGCCCCGGAATCAAGAAACCAAGTAGAAGATGGAGGCGAGGTACCTGAGAGACCTAATGCAGAAAGGGCATTGACAGTCATTTGCTGAACCAATTCAGGAGTTAGAGAAGATGAGGGCGGAGGCTGTGAGGGTGCAGATGTAGGAGCATGTATATCTGAAGAGGCAAGATAAGCATGTGGAGTCGGAGACTGAGTCTGATAGAGCGAAGCCTGATACTGTGGAGCCTGATGCTGTGGAGTCTGACGTTGTGGGCGGCGGCGACATTCAGAGATGATATGTCCCGACTTTTTACATTAACTACATACTTTCTGTTTGCATTGAGATGCAAGATGCCAAAATTTTTGACAACTGTAACATTGTGTTTTGCTCAAGTCTCGAGATGGAGGTTGAGAAGCCTTATTGGCCGAAAACGCGATTGAATAGGTCTCAGTCTTTTGTTGAGCTAGATGGGCTGAGGTCGAAATGCGTTGTTCCTCGCGTAAGAGTTTATTCAGGCAGACATCCAAGGAAGGTAAAGGTGTCCGATTCATTAGGGCAGATCGAATACTTTCATATTCTTTCCGTAATTTCATCAAAAATTGATCCCGCTGACTAGAGGCCTGAAGATCGCGAATTACGATCAGAATGTCGGCAACCACATCTGCATACTTAATACTATCATATTCCGACCAAAGGGTTCATAATCCTGAATGGTAATCTTGGATTGACAAGTTCCCTTGTGCATATTCAGCAATCGCACATTCAAGATGAAATTGACGTGCGGATTTATCTTGATGGTACACTTGCTTCAGATACCCCCACATGTCTTTAGAAGTGGGGTAAGGTTTCAGGTTCATTATCAGATGTGGCTCCACTGAACCCAGTATCCAAGTTTTTATTTTTGCATCTTTAGTAAGCCAAGTGGATATCTTCTTCTCATTTTCCGTGGGTTTAGGATTAGATCCAGAAATATAGCCCCATAATTCCTTAGCTTCAAGGTAAATCTGGAACTGAAACGACCAAGCGGGGTAATTTTTTCCCGTGAATCGGATCAAGGTAACCTCATATTTTTCCATCTTTAATGAAGATTGTCCAAAAAAAGCTGAGTGAAACAGTGAAAAAATAGTAGAAGATCTAGCAATCAGAGAAGAGATGAAGTTTCAAAGTTGATAACAAACTATGAGTGTGCAGTACCGAGATCGGACCAACCAGTGAACACAGAATAGAAAAATCAAGCCAAAAACACCCCAGACGACCTGAGAAATTGGTGCTGATCCTTGACGTGGGCCCCACTGGTAGATCTGAACAATGATCAGATCACTGATCTGAGGAAACACAATACTCTGGCTTCTAATGGAAGAAGAATGATCCAATTCTACCACAGATCCAAGATTCTGGACGGTTTAGATGAAAACAATATTAAAAATCTGGAAAATCTCTAGAATGAGTAAATCACCAACCTGGAAGTGCTGAAAAAATCTCCAATATTCCTAGAAAATCCAGGCGACCATGACTGGAGAGATCTCTGATGGTGGTTTGATGATCAGGGGTGGGCCACCATGAAGATGATAATGCTGCAGCGTCTGGATTCCTTGAAACAGATCTTTGATCTGTCAATCTTCACAAGAGAGATTAATTTCTCTCTATCCTTAATGCCTTAATGCTATATAAGATCACAGAACAAGATTTCTTTGAACAAGGCTCTGATACCATGTCATTCTCACAATTGCAAGATACAAAGATGAATGAGAGTTTTTGGAAAAACTAATTGTATTGTCGTGGGTTCTCTTGGAGAACTCCCATCAATATATAGAAATATACATGCCTTAATCAAGGGCCTTTCAAAGGAAACTAGGTAATTACATTAATCACTAATCTAAGTTAGGAAAGCAATCAATTACTAAAATATGTACAGCTATCTCAATATTTGACCAAATCAATCCATGTAAGATGTAGCTTGCTGGACTGGATTGACTGATGGGCTTTGGGCCCCTTCATGGGTCGTGGACCAAACTTAACACTTCGGACCTTACCACGAGTCCGTTCCTTTGCTCAAACAAACCCTTCGGCCCCATTCCAAACCCCCAAATCTTTCTTCCTTCCTCCCCTCTTTTCTTCTTTTCTGTCAAAAAAACACTAACCTTCTACCTTATTTCTCCTTTATATTCCTAATGATTTCTTCCATTATTAGTTAATTCAAATTTGGAAATTTAATTGGAGTGTCAAGAACTGAAATGAGGAGATTAGAAACCTCAGTAGTCGCAAAGGGACAATGCTTTCTCCTAGTTCCACCTACCAGAATTGGTTTGCTTGGAGGCTAATGACCATGGGAAGGAAGGGGTTGTGTTAGTTTCATGATTTGAAGCTTGTGTTCTTTTAGTGACATTAATGGATTTAAATTCCTGTTTCAAAAAAATGAATGAAATAAAAAGTTGGCATTACCGCTCTTACCTTTGGTATTTTTGCAGCATTTATCAAGAGAAAATGTTTTGTCCTTGTTTTTATTGAATAATATGTTTATCATTTTTACCTTGTCTTGTTCATTTTCTGCATGAGCTTAAGTTGTGCCTTTTGTTGATGCTTGTTTGTTGCTTATCCTCTTTCATTAAGAGAGTGGAGTTGTGGTTTTATAAATAGGGCTAGTTGGCTAAGTTTAATTATCTCCATTAATATTAATAAAAGAATAAGTAGTGTTTGGCGCGTGCAAATTTCTCCTCTTGAAAGGCTTTATGCGGTTTCTAATGTAGCTCCAGTTGTCTTTATTGGAACCTATATTTTTTTTAGTTTAATTGATGACATTCCAATGTCCTTGATTCTCAACCTGATTCCCTTTCCTTCTCCGTCATTTACTAAATTGCAATTCTTATTCTTTATCCTTTCTCTGTATTTTATTATAAATGCATTTTCCAATGATACATAAGCAAGGTATTTCAGGTCCTTTATATAGAGAAGACAGATCATAGATATTTGTAATCGATCATATATAATTTCGGGGAGGAACGATAGTGTTTTATTGCTACAAATATGGATTATTGAAAAGAATAAGACATCTTTTTGGATATTTCTCTTCAACTAACTATGATATTACTGTTACCCAACTCATTTTATGCTGATTAATTGAGGGCCTTTTATTATTAGAAGTTTTTTTTATATTTTTTTGGGAAAACTTCTGCTTTGATAGTTTTTTCCTTCTTTTTTTTTTCTTTATCAAATGTACTTTAATGTGTATGTATTTCAGGACTCAGTTTTCCTGGTCAATTTCTTTGATATGTTTGTTGTAGGAGGGATTCTACTTCTGACAGTTTTTTGGTTGGTCATATGCCTTTCTAGGATATTCTTCGGCTTCTCACATTGTGGTTTAACCATGGATCCACCTCTGAGGTTCAAATGGCATTGCAGAAGGGATTTTCACATGTTAATATTGACACGTGGCTGGTTGTTTTACCTCAAATAATTGCAAGGATTCATTCCAATAACCGTGCCGTGAGGGAACTAATACAATCACTTCTGGTGCGAATAGGTCGAACGCATCCACAGGTTTGTCCTGATTTTCCCCTTCTCTTATTGGTTTGACCTTGAGTAGATGCTAAGGTACATCCAAATCACCACTCGTGCATTTAGGAGAAAGCACTCACCCGTGCGCTTTATAAAATTTAGAGAACTAATAAGCTCAAACCCAGTGGCTTTGACTTGAAAACTTCAGATGTTATTGTATTGCAACGAAAAAGTTAATAAATAGTGCCCTGCACCCATCTCTTAATCTGGAAAATGAGATTATATAAAATCCATCTTTATTGTGCATTTAAATGATTTACAGTTCATAAGTTACTTTTAAGTTATATCCTAACTGAGAAAAAATCGGGTTCTGATACTAGTACCATGACCCTTCGCTTGCCACCTATTCAACCTACCTTACTTGATCCAATCTGCCATCTATAGGACCATTCCAAATTTATGTACCGTTGGATTTATGTGTGAGATCTGTATTTCTTTTTTTAAGCAACCAATCGAAGGTGTATATCACTTAGATTGAAGTGAAATGTTGGCCAGCTATAAATAGAGGAGTTTATGATATACTATCGGTTGTGTCAAGTGAAGGAAAGCCCGATGTGGTTCAGACTGTGGCTCACAAAGTTCAGGACGGTGCTGCCATAAGAATCACATCATTTTTCATTAGAAATTACTCATATTTCTCTGTTTATAGAAGTGTTGTGTTTTTAGTACTTTATTCCTTTTTGGATAACCTTATTCTTCTCACAGGCTTTAATGTATCCTCTTCTAGTAGCATGCAAGTCAATAAGTTCATTGCGCAAAGCTGCAGCTCAGGAAGTGGTTGATAAAGTTCGGCAGCATAGTGGTGTGCTTGTGGATCAGGTGAAAGTGAAGAATTGTGAATTTCTTCCTTCACATCATGCATGCTAGCAGTCATGACATGAGATTGATTTTTTTTTTCTTTTAATTAATTTTTTTTAATGTTATTTTCTTTTAATTTATTTCAGGCACAGCTTGTATCAAAGGAGCTTATAAGGGTTGCTATTCTTTGGCATGAGATGTGGCATGAGGCATTAGAAGAAGCCAGTCGTCTGTATTTTGGTGAACACAACATTGAGGGGATGCTAAATGTATTGGAGCCATTACATGCAATGCTCGAGGAGGAAACAGAGAGAACAATTAAGGAGCAAGCCTTCATTCAGGTAAGACCCAAGCCACTTGTACGGCTGACTTGAGTTTTGCGATCTGCTTCATGCAAAATCTCTGGGCTGAGGGGATCGTCTACTTAATAGAAAAAACCTCCGCCGACCCTCTCCACACGTAATATATTTTACTTTTGCAAATGACAATAATTGAGTACCCTAAAGTTAAGTTAGCTTATGCCATTATAAAAAATTAGGTTAGCTTACAAATATAGTCCATATCCAAGTTATTTAGAGCTTTTGGATTATGTTTTCAAATGATTTAACTTAGAGTGCTAGGAAATTAATCATTTTGGAATTTAAACTTGATCACTTGAGGACTTATGATACTTTACAAATGTCAGTAATTCTTGCTATTGTATTCTTTAAAAGTCCAGATCTTTAGCAAATCTGATTTTTTGTTTGTTGCTGCTGTTCATTTTGCCATTGATTGTTGAGACTTCATGTGAGTTTTGCATGAAGGGTGGTGTTGTATCTTTAGATTGCAGCTTTTTGATAAACTGTCTGAAAAAACCTAATGTAAGGAAAGAGAAGAGAAGAAATGAACTTTAGGGGAAAGAAAACTTTATTGCTTCATTGCTAAGGGTTGGGTGACCCCAGCCGTACATTTTTATCATTAAGTTTATCATAATTACAAAGAACCCCCTGTATATTTTCTAAAATTACAAGCCAGTCACTGAATTTTGTATATTTACAGATTAACCAACATTAGTTCTCAACAGATGGCATATGATTATATTGGTAGTGGAACATATCCATTCCAGTGGCTTTTCATTTTCATTCCTTAAAACTAGAGCTGTCATTGAACAGAGCAGTTTGTGAGCTTTTTCAGCTAAGCTTTGCTGGGCTAAAGCTGAAGCTAATTTTTTGTTAGGCTTGAGCTTGAGGCACTTGGCTCAAGATTGGCTTATGATCATAGTTCAAAATAGCGGCTACATTATCGACCGTAGTGGTGGAGGCCACTATGCCATTATGAAAATAGCGGCGCTACGGTCTAAATCATGGTAGAGCCAATTAATTTCAATTTAAAACACTGTTTTTCCTATTTCTTCCATGGTTGTCAATTCTGTTCCGTTACGGCCGTAACATGCCGGAATTGGCATTGGAAGGAACGGAATGACCCCTAAAAGTTTTTGGTCCCAGTTCCGGTCCATTCCAATCCCAATTTTGGGTCCAATGCCGCCCATTCCTGCCAAGATTTCATACTTGCATTCATATGTAATGAAAACTAGAAAATGGTCAATTGTGGAGTGTACTTTAATTTGAGTGATGTAAGTATGCACTTTTAGTAATATTTTAGCATTTAACTATTTTTTTTCAATTTTAGGTATTCTTTTTTTTTTTTTTTTCATTTTTCAACTGTGCCTTATCCGGAACGGAACGCTGGAATTGACCAGAATGCTAAAACGTTCCACTATGGAGTCAAACAGGAACAGAATTGACAACTATGATTTCTTCTCCTCAATAGCCTTTACTAAAGTTATCTTTACCCTTAGATGGTTCCAAATCACTAAAAAAGACACAAGATTTAAATTTTTTTGACCATTTTAAGAAATTCACACCGCTACATATTGCCTGCTACACTTGCTGCAACTGCTATTTTGATCCTTCCACAATCACTCGAACCTTGCCAAATTCCAGGGAGTTCCTCTCTATCGTCTCCTTGGAAACCTTCATCACTTACCCAAAATCTACTCAAATCTTTGCAAAGGTAGTTGGATCCCAAGCATGCAGCGGCACCCCAAAGCACCTAAGCCAGATGTCTCTGTATTGACCATTGTTGCCTGGAATTCAGTGGTCCATGGAAACAAATAAATCAACCATCTCCTTTGACTTCTTAATAACTAACCACACACCCTCCAGATTCTCAACAGAAATCAAGATCTTCCTTCCCCCCAACCTCGCCAATTTGACTTTGCCTATACCACACAGGTTTCACAAAAGCTCCTGATTTGGGGAATAGCCCCTTCCCATCTTACCTCCCCAATCAGACTGTTCAACAGCCACTTGGAATTACCCACGACAACCTTCTTCTCAATAGAAATGCTCTCTCTTCTTAACCATTTCCCCTTTAACCAGGAGACCTGCTATCTGAGAAGCTCTCCAGATTTCTGTCCCAGTAAGACCTTGGTTTCCAACCACAAAGTTAGTGTTCACCTCTGTATTACTCGCCTGAATCTGTACCAGATCTTTTCTGTCTCTGTGACCAGCCAAATGAAGCTATCTTGACAACAATCATCCTACCAATAACTCTGCTGCCATTCAAAGCTTCAATACACTTCATAGCAAGTCTCTTTTCTCTGAACCGGACAAATCCAAAGCATTTTCCAGTCCCTCTCCTACTAGAGTCTGGGATGACAGCATCAACCACTTTCACGAACCTGCAACACGTTTCTCTCAGCCATTAAGCCGGCATAAATTCTGGTTAAGTTATCCACGAACACCGTAGTGACATCCTCCCATCCAGCGATCACTTTTCTCTTATCTGCTTCCCCACCCCACCACCAAAAAAAAAATAAAATAAAAGAGGACTGTAGCTTATGACACAACACATTAAAGATAGATTGACTTGATTGGGCGAAGCTCAGGCTTGAGTTTGAGATAGATCTATATTTTGACTAAAGTATTTAATTTTTGAAATTGAGTCGAGCTTGAGCTAAACTAAGCTTGAACACATTATATTTGAGCTTGATTTGATGCTTTTGTGAGTGCTAGTGAGCTGAGCTTGAGCTTGATTGAGTGCTAGTAAACTGAGCTTGAACTCAAGTTGTAAAGTTCAAAACAAGCTCAAGCCCAGCTAGAGCTTGACAATTTGAGTGCCAGCCAAGCATGAGCAAAATGAAGCTTGGCTCATGACAACCCTATTTGAAACATTGACAGCCCAAACATTCACAGAGATTTCTTGTGAAAACAGGCGTACGGTCGTGAATTACAAGAGGCTCATGAATGCTGCTTGAAATACAGAAGAACTGGAAAAGATGCCGAACTTACTCAGGTACTAACTTCATTCTTGACAAAGATCAATGGGAAGAGGGATTATGTAGTGCAAACTTACTGCATTGTCATAAGGTTCAGGCCTCAATGTGCAGGCTCTTGAGACCACCATCCATCATGGTTTTAGGTGGGATGGAGAGCTCTCACCATGAGTAAGGTTTGGGTAAAGCCCTTGTTGAATGATGATAGCTATAAGTTTAAGGATCTCTGGTTAGGATCAAGTTGGTTCAATGCCTATGCACATGGGGTAGATAGTGTTGGGGGTTGGACTGATTATTGGTGGGAACCACAGGAATCTCGTACATGCAGGCAACCTGCACTTCCCATTTTTCCTTATAAACAACTGTCTATATTAGATAGACGGAGATTCTATCTGTGCATAAAAATGGAAAATAAATTGGAGATTGGTGTCATTTGTTTTGCTTGTGCTAATGAGTACATTATTCTTCTTCAGGCTTGGGATCTATATTATCATGTTTTCAGGCGCATAGATAAGCAACTTCCAAGTCTTACTACCCTAGACTTGCAGGCAAGAAATGGATATCTCATTGGTGATTTGATTCTTTTATCTACTTCATGTGATGCATGTCTTTAGTTTCCTTGCACTGTAAAATGCAGTCTGTTTCCCCGGAGTTGCTCAACTGTCACAATTTGGAGCTTGCTGTGCCTGGAACATATCGTGCAGGTAAGTGGAATCCATATGTTTCTATTCTTGTTCACACCTCAGCTTTCCTTATATTCATGCATTTAATAGTTATCTTTTTCTGTTGCATTGAAACTTGCTTCCTCTGAGCTTCAGGATCACCGGTGGTAACAATATCTACATTTGCACACCAGCTTGTTGTCATTACGTCTAAACAGCGGCCCCGGAAATTGACAATTCATGGAAGTGATGGTGAAGATCATGCTTTCTTGCTGAAGGGTCACGAGGATTTACGTCAAGATGAGCGTGTCATGCAGGTTTGACATTTTTCCAACCAGATTATGATGGAGTCCATGTGTTTGTGCAAGATGGATATTGGAGCTGATGAGTGGGGTGGGTTATGATTGGGTTTGTGCTGTGTTTGGGTCAACCTTGGCAGTCCATCAATCAGCATGAACTTCTTCAGGCTTGGATGATTTATTCTCCGGTCAGAAATTTGAACATCGGCTCATTTGGTTTCTGAGCCCAGACATCAAGACATTGCCTGACCTAAAGATTAAATTTAGTGCCCTAGGCTGGTGAATAGTTTCTGACCCAATGGGTCGACTAGAAACCTGGCCAAGTGAACTCAGATCGGCCACATATTGGGTGACTGGATCAGGTAAAACTTGGTTTTGACGAGTCTCGGTTGACCCACTTGGTTGACACAATATTTGGCTCGACTCTCATTTGCCCTAATCAACTGGATTGACTTAAGGACATTTTTGCCCTTTCATATTAAAAGAACCAAAAAATGGTTGAAAGTAAGCCTCAGACCAGTTTGAAGTTTATACTTAAATAAGAACCAGAATTTGAAATTGTATTCATAAGAAATTCATATAGATTATTTAAAAAAATATTATTCTTTGATTTTACGAAGTGTAATATATCTTTTTTTAATTTAAATGTATCTAAAGTAAAAGGTTAGCCAACTTCAAGTTTTGTTGGTCTACTTAACCTGTCAATTCACCGAGTCTGGTTGAGCCACCATGTCGGAAAACTACAGCTGGCTATCCCTACCCATCGCTAACTCTAGTAGTTGCCAAATCTAGTAGTGAGACACTTACTGCTTTTGTGATGTAAATTGAATTAGAATGGTCTATTCTTTCTGTTCTTTCTGGAAGGTAAATTTATTGGACTGAACCCTATTGCCCTTTGTTTGTAGCTTTTTGGTCTGGTGAATACTCTGCTACAGAACTCACCAAAAACGGCAGAGAAGGATCTTTCTATTCAACGTTATGCTGTCATTCCCTTGTCTCCAAATAGTGGGTTGATAGAGTGGGTTCCAAACTGTGACACACTCCACCAACTAATTCGGGAATACAGGGACGCCAGAAAGGTGTGTTTTAAAATCCTCATAATTTTTCTAAATTATCCTCTTTTCCCAATATTTCTTGTTTTATATTAAATTCAATTTTTTTATCCGAATCTTCTAGCTAAGAAATTGTCAGCTTATTGTTACATTTTATTGTTTTCAGATCTTTCTAAACCAAGAACACAGGCTTATGCTAGCTTTTGCCCCAGATTATGATCACTTGCCTCTCATAGCTAAAGTGGAAGTGTTCGAGCATGCTTTGCTTAATACTGAAGGAAATGACCTGGCAAGGGTATGTTCTTTCTCATTCCTCTACATTTGCTTTCTGCAAAATATGATAGGCAGATGCATATGAGCAACATATCCTTACTGGATTGTATCTAATATGTAAAACTCATGCTGTGTCTTATCCATGTTGCGACCCTGTCGTGTTCATGATTTATGCATCATAGTATATTACCATTGGTGCTTGGCCACATGTGAAGTTGTGGATGAATGCGCTCGATATGCATCTTTATTTCATTTTTTTAAAAATTTCTCTACATTGGGATTCTTATTTTGAGAATTCTGAGTATTGGTAGGTTCTTTGGCTAAAAAGTCGTACTTCTGAGGTTTGGTTAGACCGTCGGACCAATTATACAAGAAGCTTGGCTGTAATGAGTATGGTATGCTGTGTATGTTGTCCCATGACTTTCTTTTGAGCTCTTTCATTCTTTTCAAATAGCACTGAAGTAGAATCTGCATTTATTCCAGGTAGGTTACCTTCTAGGTTTAGGTGATCGGCATCCTAGTAATCTTATGCTTCACCGTTACAGGTATTTACCTTATCTTTTTTCCCTCTTGCTAGCAGTGTGTTCTATTACTAGGCTACTGCATTTTCTGAGATTTGTTGCTATATTGCTATTAAGGTAAACATCGACTTTGTAATTTTATTGTTTTTTAATTTTCTTTTCCATCATTGATCATTTTGCAGTGGAAAAATCTTGCATATTGATTTTGGAGATTGCTTTGAGGCTTCAATGAACAGAGAGAAGTTCCCTGAAAAAGTATGTGTCCATTACTCCATTTGTTTAATGTTGTTTTACATGGACTTAAGATGTTCATATCTTTTTCTTTTTCTTTCTTTTTTTAGTTGAATAATTTCTCTTGATAGTGTTGTCATCTAGTTTCAGTTTGTTGCATTTTGCAAGGTTTGTGATCTAGAAAATTGTGATCCAGGTTCCCTTTCGCTTGACTAGAATGCTTGTGAAGGCTATGGAGGTTAGTGGTATTGAAGGGAATTTCCGGTCAACTTGTGAGAATGTGATGCAAGTTCTCCGAACGAACAAGGATAGTGTCATGGCTATGATGGAGGTAAAGAAAACAACATCCTTTTGTTGTCGTCATCATTTTTTTTCCCCTAAAGCCAGAGTAATGGGCATACATGTTGGTGTCAGAAATAAAGTACAGTGCACAACATTGAAAAATCTGATTGTTTAACATTGGTCCATATATTTTAATCCGAGAAATGTATTTTAGAAACTAAAAATTTCAAAGAAATGCATGCTACTTATTAGAAGTACAAAACTGTTGAACGGTAAAAGTTCCTGATGCAACAAAGCTTTTTGCAGCATTTAAGTCATTTACATGTGGTAACTCCATCTCACATGTTTCCAGGCCTTTGTACACGACCCTCTTATAAATTGGCGGCTTTTCAATTTTAACGAGGTCCCTCAAATGACAAATTTCAACACGCATCAGCCAGTTGTAAACAGTGATGAATCTGCACCTCCAAGGGAGCTTCCTCAACCTCTCCGAGGTGCTCGAGAAAGGGAACTTCTACAGGTGATTCAAAGTTATTAGTTGTGATCATTTGTCTAGTTTAACTTGGCTTCGCTTCTCGTGGACTGGTTGTTATTTATTTCAATTGGTTGTTTGTAGGCTGTCAATCAACTTGGTGATGCTAATGAAGTCCTAAATGACCGTGCTATTGTTGTTATGGCTCGGATGAGTAACAAACTTACTGGACGGGACTTCTCTCCTGGGTCTTCAATGTCTGCCGCAGCCAGCTCGATCCAGCATACGGTGGAGCAAAGTACCTTGATTTCTGGAGATACACGTGAAGTTGATCATGGATTATCTGTTAAACTTCAAGTGCAGAAGCTGATTATGCAAGCAAAGTCACATGAGAATTTGTGTCAAAACTATGTGGGGTATGTCTCTGATTCTACTCTCATTTCCATCTTCCATGATCCCTGTAAAGGTGTCTCTATGCTTTCATCATACATGCAAAACTTCTCAAAAGGAATAACAGAGTTTGTCAGCTGAAGTACATTTACTGAGGTGCATGATTCTATGGAGGGGAGGCCCATTCTTTTGTTATTCAGCTGATCTGATGAGCAAACATAACTGGAAGATGGCCAGTATACATCCAGCTTGGAATAGTCTGACCTTAAAACTTGTGACCTAAAAATAGATGGTTAAGGAGTGAATACTTTTATAGTTCAGAAATGTTCTAGAACAAAGGATTAGGACCTTCCAGGCCAGGAGATTCTTATGGGTTTCTTACAGTAGGGTATTGGTAAAGGGAGCTTTGGGCTCCCAAATGGTGCAAATGAGAATCTCAACTGATTGTAGATTTGAAAGCCACTGATTAAAGAAAGATGAAGAGGAAGGAAAATTGAGAAATCAAATCAATTGGTAGTGATTGAATAGGGAAAGTGGCTGAAGGGTTGAGGACATCTAGAATACTGATATCCATAGATGACGTGCCATTTTTCTTCCGTTGGGATCAGATCACTGAACTCCATCTATTAACAGTTGTAAAATGATACCCGTTGGGATCAGATCACTGTACTCCATCTATTAACAGTTGTAAAATGATACCCGTTGGGATCAGATCACTGAACTCCATCTATTAACGGTTGTAAAATGATCCAACACCCCATTTTTTTGCTTCTCTTACACATTCTAAGATTGTTGATTAAAGAATGATGAAGCAAAAGTGAGAATTAAATCACCAAATTGAGCAGATGTGGATGATTGGGGAAAGTGGTTGAGGTGCCTAGGACAGCAGTAATACTTTGGGCACTGGTTTCCTGTTCAGCTGGGATCAGGTCATTAAACACCAGCTATTGAGAGATTTAAATTGGCATGCTACTATTTTTAGTTCCTCTTCCTATGTAATAGTGCAATATTTGATCACATTTCCTATTTGGAGCAAGTGATTTCGAACTTGTTCAGAAGCTTGCATAAGCTTCACAAGATTTGGGAAACCATTTGCAAGAAATTGGGTAGTTTTTTGAGGAAGGAACTCACTTCTTGGTTGGGAAAAGGTGAGTTTTGGGGGGGTTATTGGCGACAGTGCACAACAGTATTTTTTAAGTCCTTAATAAGTATGGAACCAAAACCAGGAAAGTCATAATTTTGTATGTTGGTGGAAATTCTTTGATTTTATGAAATTATGCAATTGGAAATCCTTTTAACAATATTAGATGTAGTAATATCCTTTAAGGATGAGAGTAGAGGATTTGCATTGAGGATGCGGGTGCATGCAGTAGTCTCGCCATTTAACAATGGGGTTGTTGGATCTGTTATTTTATTAATTGAGTAGATATTTTGTGTAATGCTGGAGGAAGCACTTGGAAAATAATTATTTGCTTTGTGATGGATCCAATGGACTATGTAGGAGGCCTGTACACTTGTTATGCCTATCTGATGGTTAATTATATGGCCATTAATTGCTATTGGATTGGTTGGTACTTGTAACTTACGGTTTAACTATCTTCTAGTTTGGAAGGCTATCAATCCTAAATACATGTTTTGCGTCACACTGTAGTGCTGGATGAGAAATACATTCGAACTTGTATTGTAGGTTTCGTGTAACTCGGCTGTTTCCACATGTATCAGTGTCTTCATCTGGGTATTGTGGAAGTCAGTTCTCTGGCTGCTTTTGGAATGTGTTATAAGTTATTTCTCCTAAATCTCTAATCCGTTAGTAACCTTACATGCTCATCCTTCCCATAGCTATTACTCCACACTTTATGTCGAGGGGGAAAAGGACCAGAAAAATGAGAAGGAAGAAGGAAGAATTCACTGATACCATCCAAACCTTTTACCAAGAGAAGCATAGATCAGTCAAGGTTTCTTCTTCATAGATAGTGTAGTTTTTTTATTCAGAAACTGTACAATACATTTCTAGTTCTTTCTTCACTAACTGCTAATTTGACTTTTTTTTCATGGTGTGTGGTTTGGGTTGGCAATGCGTTCTTGGTGGAGAAATAGAACCATGGTTGACTACATTATAGAAGTGGACAGTCAGTTTTCTGATGACCATCACCTTCTCTGAGGGGAAAAACATAAAAATATATATTTTTTTCCACATGTAGGTCTCCACCCAGGAAGTGTTACTTTTGTGTGAATTTGGCTCAAGATAGATCAAAATGGAGAAATAGAATTCGTGTAGCCGACCCCAATATAGTTGGGTCAGGGCTTTGATGATGATGATGATGATCTCCACCCATGACCCCCTTCAACCCCCTTCATTCAAAGTCAGAATTGACAGTTTGTAACTAAGAAAACAACACAGTGGGAGAATAAAACATACTGAACAGTGAGCGAACTCGAAACCTAAATAAAGGCTGGAGAAAACTGCAGGTATGAGAAGTATTATTAATCACCAAAGAGCAAAATAAATCTGGTGTCCAGTCAACCTTAACTTTAGTGCAGCCTTTCTGTGACAAGTTTCACATTAGGGGATTCTAATCTTAGTTGTTGGAAAAAGAAAATGTTGGACTACAACATAATTTGCAGTATAGTTTCATGTTAAAGTTGTGCGCTTGAATGTTGAATATTTTTGCATTATGAATAACTTTTTTCCCTGCTTGAATTACCTTTTTTTCATGCTTTTGCATGGTGCGGACATTGGAAATTACATTTACCAGGACACTGTTTAGGGGGGAAAAGAAAATTATAAAAAGAAAGAAACTGGTCTGACTCATTGCGGGCATGTGCCCAATACGGTTTGGTCTGGAAGGTTACAGTAGTAGATCTTACAGTGTTTGGTCGGGCCAGCCGAAATGAATGATCATAGTTTGGAAACAAAACAACAAGACTGGAGGTTTTCACTATCAGTCTTCACCTAAAGCCGTAACTACGCTCTGTGATTCTTCGCTATCACAAGGATATAGCGTGCGAAGAGCTATTGCTCAGCTGCTTCGCATATTGCAATATGCACTTTCAGATTTTCTCAATTGCATGGCGAAACAAATGATCATTCTTTCTGTTCTAGGTGTTCAGGTCCTTCGGGGTGCATCCAAGCATTGATTGTTGCTATTTTCAGCTATCCCTTTTTTATAACCATTTTTAATGGTTTGTATTTATTGTACCTGTTCATGACATAGCTTTCCTTGGCTTTCTCCATCTTGCCATTTGAGCTTTCTTTTCTTGGTTTCAGGTGGTGCCCTTTTTGGTGAGCAATTCTTTCGGGGTCTTACTGTACATAACATGTAAATATTTGTGTAAAGCCTCATGGAGAGCTGAAACAAGAAGGCTCGTGTTGTATTCTACTCCTGCATTTTTTTAAATGCTTGTAATTTTGTAAGAAAGCAATTTTAATTAATGAAGTATTAGTTTTATTCTCTGAACATATTTCAGGACTCCGAGGTTTGACTAATTCTTGTTCCAATTAAAATAGGGGCATTTGGGAGGAGGTCCCTCAACTGTGGTTTTTATTGCAAATGGCCCACAATATTTTATTGTACTGACGGCAGTCCTTTTGTAAAAATAACGCACTGAAAAAGATAAAAACACCTTTGTACACATCTGCAAAAGCAGAACTCAAATAAGTTTATTTGAGTTTTGGCAAAATTCAGTCCAGGAAAAGAACTCAAATCTCTGTTGATCCTGTCTTCACTTGTATGAATTTTTTGCCTTAATGTTGTGTTTTCATGGTTCATTCCCAGCACCATGCTTAAAGAAAAGCCTGCATTCACAATATAAGTACCTGAGTACGTAGGTCATCTGGACCAAGCTTAGCCTGAAGAATTCGCAAGGTTGTCTGCTCATGCTGAACGTTTAAAGGATATGCTTCCATCAATGAGAGATTAATGGCTATTGCATGGTAACTCGTTGCAGTCTGAGTAGTATTGGAAACAGAAGAGAATTAGTTCTCCAAACTATGGAAGTATGTTATCACATAAGTTTGGATTCAACATGGAAAGCCCAAACCAAAAATGAAAAAGCCATCGACTTAAAAGCACTCGGATAAATTTGTTTTGGTCCAAACTCAGATAAACTTGTTCAAAACTCAAGAAGTTGTACAAAACTCAAATAAATTTGTCTGAGTTTTTATTTAGTTTATTAGAGTTTTTGGGAAATTTATCTGAGCTCGAAGACACCAAAAGTTAGAATACAAAAAATCAGATTCTAATAAAAATCGAAATCCAAAATAAGAACACTTGATGACCATGATCTGATCGAGAAAAGAGAGGGAAAACAAGCAAAAGAGCAAATTGCTCTCTTTCAAATTAGTTGTAGAGAGAGATTTGGAAGAGACTTCAGATGAAAGAGTAAGAGAAAGTAAAACCGTTTCTATCTTTGAATAAATGAAAGAGAGAATCGGAAGTCATGGTGGCAACGGAAGGTGCTCTGCAACGTTACTCCACAACCATGGAAAGGAATAGAAAATGGAAAATGAAAAATGAAAGAAGGAAGGAGTTCTCTGGGACAACAAAGAATAAGAGAGAATTTGGCCTATGAATGAGGGTTGAAAGGGGCAAATTAGTCATGAAATATATGATGTGGAATATTAGGGACCTTTCACCAAAATATCTCGAGTTATCTAGACTATAGACATTAGAGAAAAAGTGAGGAAAAGTTGTTGGATTGGATGTCTTAAAAGACCGTGCTCAGGGACTGTTGGCTAATTTACCCATTAAAATATGACGTTTCATCTCAAATCCTCAAGCTTTCAACCAAATATATTTTCAGTTGTCCAAACAACAAAGAAACTTTGGAATCTAGAAATTTCTGGATATCCAGCAATGTCAGAATTGCATGTATCTTATCTCTATATCAAAAGAGTTATTCGAAGGAGTTTCCTTCCTGACCTCCCAACCCGCTCCAACTAGGAAAGGTTTGACTTCTCTTCTTACTCTACTTCCAGGCAAATGAGTAGAAAGCATTGATCATTCATTGTGAATAGTTTGTTTCTTTGCTAGGAGAAGTTTTCTTTGCAGCATTTGCCATCTAATGCGGGGCTTATTGGATGAAAGCTGTTATAGGCCACTGAAATGTTGGACCCGCATTCAAATAGTTTCAGTGAATCTATAAGGTATAAATGGAAAAGGAGGTCGTCTTCATTTTTCTTTTTTCTTTTTCTTTCAAATACTTTGTTCCCATACAAACGCTATCATTCCCTTTCTACTCCAATTCTCATGTTTTTTTTCTATGCCACCCGCTCTTGAATTACATAAATGCGTACTCCTAAAAAAAAAATTTTCTTTGGCTTTGTTCTGAAAATACTATGGATTTTTTTATACATTAATATTTAAATTGCAATATTTACCATATTCGTACTCCCTAATCTACTCCACCCATGAACAGTACAAGAAAATAAAAATTCTGAAAAATATATCTGTGAAAACTAGAATCTCCTCTAGCTTTGATTATAGAATATCCAGCCTGGCCCAATAGAGGCAGGAAATGAAAAACTCAAGGATCAATTACAGATACTTCCATCAAACATAATATGAGAACCCAAGTTCCAAAATCTACTATTTTAGCTCCAGATCAGGAAGAAGGAATAAGAAGATCTGCTCAAACCTCTAAATTGGTCCGAGATCATGCTGATCTGGTCCAAACTAACTGCCAAGAAAGCAACCTTGATCTTATTTATAAATGAAAAAAAAAAAAAAAAAAAAAACAGAGAGAGAAATTACACATCTGGCATAGATCTACGCAATAGCTAGAATTATCCCAATTTTTTTTTCTTTTTACAAATCCGTTCTCAATCAAGACCCAATGTTCTTTCTGTTCCACTTCCCTCACCATCATAATTGGTCCTTTCGTCAATTTAGAAAAAGAGAAACTTAGGAAAAAAAATTAAAAAAAAAATAAAATAGAAGTTGTTTGATTGGTTTAGCCCAAAGGACCTAAACCAAACCAAACCAAGCCTTTTCCCACTATGTGGGGTCGGCTATATGGATTTGACGACACCAATCAAATCTGTTTAGGGCCATGTCCTCCGTTAGATCCATGTAGGCAAAGTCATGTTTAATAGTTTCTTTCCAACTTCTCTTGGGTCTCCATCTCCCTCTCCTACTCCTGGCAATTTCCAGGCTTTCATACATTTTAACAGGTGCCTCCGTTGGACGCCTTCTAACATGGCCAGACCATCTTAGTCGATTTTCTCTCATTTTATCTTCAATCAATGCTATTCCTACTTTGCCCCTAATCTCCTCATTCCTAATCCTATCTCTCATTGTGATCCCGCACATCCATCTTAGCATTCTCATCTCCGCAACTTCCATTTTCTTAACATGATGATGCTTTACTGCCCAACACTCTGATCCGTATAACAATGCTGGTCTTACCGCCACATTATAATACTTTCCTTTAACCTTGAGGGGGACTTTCCGATCACACAAGACCCCCGAAGCACTCCTCCATTTGGTCCACCCGGCCTGAATCTTGTGACTTACATCAGTATCAGTCCCTCCATCATGATGCACCATCGATCCAAGGTACCTAAAGTTTTCTTTCTCTACAATCTTTTGTATGCCCAAACTTACTTCTGTGTTACCAATTGTTCTACTTTGACTAAACTTGCATTCCATATATTCCGTCTTGCATCGACTTAGCCTAAACCCTTTTGTCTCTAACGTTTTCCGCTACACTTCTAGCTTAGCACTCACTCATTCTCTCGTCTCATCCACTAAAACAATGTTATCTGCAAATAGCATACACCACGGCACCTCATCCTCAATATGTCTTATAATCTCATCGATAACTAGGACAAACAAGTACGGGCTTAACGCTGAGCCTTGGTGTAGACCAACCGTGATAGGAAACTCCTTAGTCTCTCCGTCAATCGTCCTTATAGATGTCACGACTCTATCATACATATCCTTTATCGCCTCAATATATGCGACGCACTCTTTTCTTTTTCAGTACTCCCCATAGAATTTCCCTAAGAACCCAGTCATAGGCATTCTCCAAGTCAATGAACACCATATGTAAATTTCTCTGACCTTCTCTATACTGTTCCATTAACCTCCTCGGAGAAAGATAGCTTCCATGGTTGATCTCGCATGCATGAAACCAAATTGATTCTCTGAAACGTTTGTTGTTCTTCTTAGTCTTCTCTCAATAACTCTCTCCCATAATTTCATCGTATGGTTCATCAATTTAATCCTGCGGTAGTTCGCATAGTTCTGAATATCTCCTTTATTATTGTATATGGGTATAAGAATACTTTTCCTTCCATGCATCAGGCATCTTCTTGCTCTTTAGCACTACATTAAAAAGTTTTGTTAACCAACTTATGTCATTCTCCCCCAAGCACCTCCAGACCTTAATAGGTATACCATCTGGCCCAACCGTTTTCTCATTCTTCATCCTTTTCAATACTTCTATAACTTCTTCCCTATTGATTCTCCTATAGAACATATGATTCGATTCTTCCATAGAAATGGTAAGCTGTCCCAATTGTATGTCACTACTACTGCTTTAGTTAAATAACTTGTAGAAGTAGCTCTTTTAACGCTCCTTTATCTCCTCTTCCTTTACTAATACCTTTTCATCCTCATTCTTAATGCATTTAACTTGGTTTAAGTCCTTGGTCCGCCTATCTCTGGCTTTAGTAAGGTTGAACATCTCTCTTTCGCCTTCCTTATTGTTAAGTCGCCTATATAGCTCCTCAAATGCCTTTGCCTTGGCCTCACTAACTGCCTTTTTAGTTTCTCTTTTTGCTTTTTTATACCTCTCCAAGTTCGTTGCATTTTGATCCTTTTGCCAAGTTTTAAAACACTCTCTTTTAACTCTTATCTTGTCTTGGACGGCCTCGTTTCACCACCATGCCGTCTTTTGTGCCGGAGCACTCCCTTTGGATTCTCCTAAGACTTCTTTTCCTACCCTCCTAATACACCGCTACCTTATCCCACATATTATTTGCACTCTCATTTACCGCCCAAACGTCTTCCTCTAGTACTCTTTCCCTATGCTAGTTGCTTATCACCTTTCAAGTTCCACCATTTAGTCATTGAGCATCTATACAACTTCTTTTTTCTAGTCCACCTTTTTAGCTGCACATCTATGATCAACAACCTATGTTGGGAAGTCAAGGTCTCCCCCGGTATAACCTTGCAATCTTTACAAGCTAAGCGGTCTCTTTTCCTAGTTAAGAAAAAGTCAATCTGTGGCCTTGAGGAGCTACTCTTATAAGTCACCAAATGCTCCTCTCTCTTCCTAAAAAAGGTATTTGTCACCATGAGATCATAAGCCACTGAAAACTCCAAAATATCCTTCCCTTCTTCATTTCTATTACCGTATCCAAGTCCCCCATGTACTCTTATGTATCCATCTATGTCGCGTCCTACATGACCATTCAAATTTCCTCCTATGAAGACCATCTCGCCTTGGGGTATCTCTAGTAGCACTCCTTCCAAGTCTTCCCAAAACTTCTCCTTATGTTCATCTCCTAAGCCCACCTGGGGAGCATAAGCACTAATTACGTTCACTATCTCTTCTCCTAATACTAACTTAATTGCAATAATCCTATCTCCACAACGCTTTACATTAACTATATCTTCCTTTAAGTCCTTGCTTACTACTATGCCGACCCCATTTCTCAATCTATTAAGTCCCGTATACCATAACTTATACTCAGTCCTCTCAATCTCTTTAGCTTTCTGTCTCACCCACCTTGTCTCTTGCAAGCAAGCAATTGCGATTCGTCTTATTTCCATTGTATCCACCACTTCCATAAGTTTCCCAGTTAGGCTCCCAATATTCCAAGTACCTAATCTCAGCCTTCTATTTTGGCCTAGCTTCCTTACCCCCCACACTCGTCCAATAAAGTGTGAGGACCCCTGCCTATTTAGCACTGCACCAGGGTGCCGATGCAGCAGTCCTTGCTCACTTATTACTGTACTCGGATCATACAGTGCATCGCTAAGTAGGGGACGCCCCCACGAAATTTCATTAGGTCTCAAATCCATAAAGAAATCCGACTGAGTATTGTGCTGGCTGTCGGCTACCTAACGCACAACCCTCCTCCTTTGTCAGGGCCTGAGACCGGCTATGTCAAGGATACCCCAACATAGGCGGAGTTCCAAAGGGCCTAATTGGAAAACAAAAAGGAGGAAGTATAATTCAAAGACATTCATGGCCTTCATTTGGTATTGAGTAAAAAATCAAGTACTACTTTGAAATTTACTTTAAAAAAAACCCTCCCATTCGTTATAAAAGGAGGACGATCTGGTTTTAGGTTTTTTGGGCTTTCATTTTGAGAAGAGAGATTTAGGACCTGTTTATATTCTAGAATTCAAGGAATTTCTAGGGGATTTTTGAATTTCCAGACATGGTGGAACTCCTAGATGCTCCACCAAAATACAAAGAGGATGGAATTCCTGAATTCCCAAAAGTCATTTGGAACCTTTCATGCAACTGAGATTTTTGAATGCTATTCAAGAAATATGAAATTCGCAAGTGTTAGAGGACATCATGTCCCCAAAACCTCAACATCTAGAATTCCGGTTAGGAATTCTAGTAAACAAATAGGACCTCGGTTTGTGAGGAATTATGGGTCACTCCAACGTCAGGAACTCTCACCCTAAAAACTATGCCCCGGACCTTGTACCTGGTAAATGCTCTCTCTCTCTCTCTCAAGCCTCATTTTGCTTGTGTTTAAATGCCTTCAATGCTTGCTTGCATTGCATATTTCCATGTTTTTTTCTGTTTCATGACATCTTTCTTTTTTAATCTGAGAAGTCATATCTTTGTTTCAGCCGAGTGTGTGGAAACCCACATGGGTTGATCAGGAAGCATGGGCTTATGTTATGTGCTGCAGGCAGTGTTTCCGCAGCAATGCCAAGGAGTGATTATGGTTTTTTCTTTTCTTTTCTTTTTTTTTTTTTTTTAACTCTTTGGGTGGTGGTATTCAGAGAAGTTCAATTGTTTAAAGATAAATGAGTACCACAGTACAGCAATTATATTAATGCCCTATTGAGTGGATCAGCATACCCTGTTTGGCCTTACAATTCGATTAAATGATCAATACCTCCTTTTGTTCATCCAGACTGTTTAATGCATCTTTTTTTTATTTTATGTGTGGGTGTGTGTGTGTATTTGGTGGCTTTAAATTTCTTGGAGATCAATTTCAATTTATCCACTCCTCATTTATCCAAGTGGGTTTTCTCCCTTTCTTTGTAGGAAGTAACACCCCACTTGTCACTTCCCCATGTAGAGAATCAGAATGAAAATAACTCCTACTCCGATCGTAAATGGAACCAAACCCACCCTCCATCAAATTTAAATCATAAATCTAAGTTTTGGGTGATGTGTGCGGGTTCCATATTACATCCCTCCATCGATTTCAAAAGGCACTCTCCCTGGACGGCATGCCAAAGGATTCCCAGCTATTTTCATTGTAGGAGATTGATGAACTTTAGACAAAGGCTCTCTTTGAAGGACAGTAGCCTTTCAGAAGTGTGCTTTTTTGGTCCTCTTGGTTTTTGCTAGGGTCTTCCCTTTTGTCTATTGTCTCTGTGTTTTCTTCTAAATGAGTCCCTCTTTATGCAAAACAGAAACAAAAAAATGGAGTTAGGAATGTTTGGGCTCTCCCCAGCAAAAGATGTTTAGGGGTGTGAGCCTGTCCTACTAGTTTGTTGTCATATATTCTGAGCAAGCTAGAGAAAATTTGCTGATTCCTGGAAATTCTCACACAGGAATGTTGCTAGCGTCGGTTGAATAAAAACCTGTAGCAAAGAGGTCCGTCCGCTACTGTACCTCTCAACTGTGAATCTGTGATATTTACATTTCTCACATAGTTCCATCGAAACCCCAGGTTTAGTGTATGACTCAGTGAGTCAGTGTAACCTTTGAAAGCAAGTTGACTCGAGTGTCTTGCTTGTTCTAAACAAAACTTTTAAATGTTCGGGATGCAAACAGATGACCCATAATTGATTCAGATATACCAAATGCTTTATTTTGTAAAAGGGTCTCGCCCTAATGGCTCATGAAATGCAAGTTGCTTGGGTCACAAATCGCAATCACCCACCAATAGTCAGCTTTATTGTGCATTCATAGCCATCAGATCCAATGCTTTGAGATTGAGAATACAAACCAAAATCAGTAAATAGGTCAGAATCGGGATTTTGTTGATGGCTAATCCAAACCACCATTTTATCTTTGTGAGACCAATGTGTCATGCCAACATCCAATGTATCAACTCCATCAGATTAAGTCAAATTATGTTAATGACTTGGCAATCAAGAAATTTCTTTCACAACTGATAAATTGCAGCATGGATAGATGCCTTAGAAATGTTATAATAATACATCATTGTACATCAGGTATCTTCCTTAGAGATCACAAGTTTTCATCAGATAGTGATGATTTGGTTACTCTTCCAACCGACTCTTGATGAATTTTAGAAGTGTGAAGATACAAAGACCTACTTCCCATTACTCTCGCAAATTTTACAATATGCTGAATGCTGATAGCAGTTTGTTCTCGGCATTTCACACACAAGTCATCAAGCAACAGTGAAGTACTGCTGGCCATGAGCCAAACCTAGGGATGCATGCGCGTTCGGTTTAGTATGGTGTTGGGCTAGATCTGAACCTGCCCAAGAGAGTTTGGGCAATTCACTTGTAAAATTAATTCAAGTAAAAGATCACTCTACGAGGCAAGAAAAAAAATAATAAAAAGAAGAGGGTATTTGTCAAATTATCAAAAAGTATACAATTTTAAAATTCACTTCTACTTTAAAAACAAAGTTCAAAAAGTCGATTTCTCATTCTACTAAAAGACAAAAGGGCATCTTCTTTTTATCAAAAAAAATGTACAGAAAGTTCCGTCACATGCCACAAAATGACGACCCCCGCCCCCCTTTCCCCCCCCTTCTTTTCCTAAAATGACCCTTAATTTTGAATTCACTTTACAAATGAATTACCCAAACATGCCCGTACATGACATGTGAGTTCACCTTTTTTAATAATACCAAACCTGCTTGGCAAGTGGAAATGGATGGTTAAAATTATATATGTTCGCTTGCATAAATCATCTACCAGCTACAAGAATAAAACTGGAACCCTACAAGCAGAAATCATCTACCAGCTACAAGAATAAAACTGACACCCTATCCAGATTACCAAATGAAGAGAACTGAAGAATACAAAACAATGCAACAAAAGATGACATGTTTTTGAGCGTTGATAGATGATATTGGTTACAATGAGAGAATGAATTTGCATTCAGTTACAGAAGATAATGTGAAGTGGAACTGGAGACTTGATCCTCTGAGATAAAGCAGCTGAAAATTAAGAGATAATGCGATTAAAAAAAAGAGGTTCCGCATTATTGAAGAACTCCTGTACATCATAAAAAGTGTGCCATACCAGTCAGTAATTACAGCAGCTAAGAGATCCCTATTCACTCGACAACTCAGCTGCAGGCACACGATGGTACAGGTCTTTGTACATGTAATCCCAATAAGGAATCAGGTCAGTGCGACATTTGCATGTCAAGGTGTACCTCATGGCATCTTCAATTGTTGTTCACTTGACGCTTTGTATACTCGCCTTGAACCAGGCTTAGGAGGAAGTCTGTAAATATATGCTCATATTCTGGCATCTTCCCATACCCTGCAAAGATTTAAGAGGGAGCGCCGTCTAAGAACCAAAACACAAGTGCACGCACATAAGCCACAAAGATAAGACAGAGTGCAAGAGTTACATTCATGTATCAATCTAACAACTATGACCATTTTGTAAGGATAGAAACCAAACAAGGAAAACAGATGTACTTGGTTTTTGTTCACTGACTGAAGGATATCTATTGCTCCAATAAGCTAATAAATTTCATAGCAGAAGAACTGGGTGGTGACTTGTGCTCAGAAATAGTATGCAATCTGATTGATTTCAGTACAAATGAGGTGGTGGCTAGCAACCAGAAATTCTTCTGATGGACCTCATCACAGCTGAAGGATGCCTTGGAGCATCTCCCACGAAAGAAGGTTCTATTACTTGGGTTCTTGTGTGCACAGAATCTCAAAACATCAGGAGTGCAATCCCAAAGACAAAAAAGTACAAAGCAAGCCACATTTAAGGGAAGACATCTGAGGGGTCATCTACAAAAAGTAGGGGTATATAATCAGCACAAGTTGTTTGAAATTTAGTGATGAACTGGAAACTGGAAAGGTCATTTGCAGAACACTAGGGGTGTAATCAAGAAACAAGGCTGTATCAGCTGTCATCACAACAAATTTACAAGTATATCAAGGAAAACTTGTGGTGATGATCCACAAGTAAATGATCCTATTTTCAGATCTCTCTCTCTCCCCATAACTCAAGGGTATGTGTCAAACAAACTCATTCTTTATGCTGTCCACATTTTAATTTTCAAGAGGATATTGGTAAAACCAATAAGGATTTACAAAGATTGTCAGAAAGGGTTTCACTTGCCAGGGAAGTAGTTGATGTCAAGAACATAAAAATGGTCGCTCGTCCCAAGTTCTCGAATTATATCTATGTTGAACAGCCGGAGACCCTACAATATCACAAGAACAATAGGAAATATTTAACATTGATCAAATTGAACATTGAACTACATGAGTGCTACAAGGACAAAATGAGAGTTTATAATCAGCACAGGAATTTAACACCACAGTTACTGCAAAACTAGCATTATATTTGACTTACCAATCTCCGACGGAGCTCTCTTGCAAGCCTTTCAAGCAAAGGTCGTGGAGGAAGCTCTGTACCAAAATAAAGTAATCTTTCAGGACTGACAGTCACGAAGAAACACCCTTCAAAAGCCAATTCAAACTTATCCAGGCAAAAGTGAAACAAAGAAAAGATGCATATTGACTGCACCTGCAACATGGGGATCAAGATCTGCATCATCGGCAGAAGCAGCAGCACAAGAAACTCTAGGGAACCGATAGACTCCAGCATTAGTCAATAGCTCGCGTCTATTGACATCTGGGAGGGAAAATCGACGTACAACCTTGATAGCTTCACCAACAATATAAACCTTAAAGAGAACACCCCCTGGAAATAAGAGAATAAAGATTCACTGTTAATAATGCTGTCAAGAAGTTTGCCAGCACGCAGCAAATTTTAAGACATTTACCCTGCGAAAGCAGGGTCCCAAGTTCGAGGACCACTAGTTTCGGTCTGCCTTAACCAACTCCGATATGGGTAGGGATCAATCCCTGCTTGGGTCTGCTGTTAGCCACCTATCTTTAGGGATGAGAAGTGAAAACTAGTTGGATCTGGGTTGTTTTGATAATGTACCTGCATCCACCAAATTGGAAATGCTGATAGGGACCTTTACCTGAAACCCGGACCCAAATTAGTCCAGATTATAGAACCTTTCCATACCTGAATTTAAATTAAAGACCTAAACCCAGATGCATACCTGAATAAAGGGCCTGGACCTGGGCCCAAATAGAGCCTCAATACACAAATACTTGATATCAGGTAGGGGTGCAGCTTGGGCTTGGCTAAGCCCAAGTCTGAATGCATGGCCAACATGAAATTGGAATTCAAGCTATACTTCCTCGGGTCCAGGCTTGGGCTCAGTGCTAGATTTTTGAAGCTGATGGAAATCAGATTGGGTTCAGGCTCAGGCCTTGAGTACTGGAGTTGGTCCCCTACTCAGATCATATATATTCCATGTCACTCCACATAGGATCCTAAAAAATGCGAGTCAGCCATTCATTTAAAATGGGTGGATCAGATAGGTAGTGTAGGTTTTCTTCATTGGAGATAACATAACACATGCTGTCGAGTCCTCGTGAAACAATCCTAGCTCCTCCATCTCTCATTCTATCTCCCTCCCTCGTCTCCATATCTCCTCTCCATCTCCCTACCACCTCTTTCTGCCTGGATCTCTTTCTCTAGCTCATTTTCTCACGCATGGCAAAGCAAAAGATACTAAGAATCCAACAAAGAAGGAAGTTTCCATATCTTCCAAGGTGTATTTTCTATTTTTATTTTAATCCATTCATATGCTATGAATGTGGACGATCCTGATCTCATGAGCCCTAATTGTCAAGATGTGATGACTGATGTCCCTTATTTATACTTAAAGTATTACCCAGGCTTGGGCTCAAGCTCTGGCATGGATTTTGAATCTGGGCTCAGGCTTGGATTTGGCAATTTGGGTGATCCAGGCTCGGGCTTGCCTGCATGCGATTCGAGTTGGGATTGAGCTGCTCAATAGTGGCCGCCTGCCTTAGTTTCACCCCGAGTTGCAGGTATGTAGGTCCTCAGGTATGAAACAAATGGAACCAAAATTGGCCCCAAACTCTCACCAGTTCCAAAATTGGACCCTTACCTGATCATTTTAGTACAGGCCCTTCAGATATTTAGGACCTGTTTTCATCCCTACCAACCTTACATGTCTGTCAGTAGCACCCAAAAAAAAATAATAAATGCAGTTAAAAACATGATGAACTGGGCAACACTGTTAGCCTAATTATAATGGTATACCATGATTAACAAACTCCTGTAGAACCAAGGGAGGCTCGAGCTTTGACAGAGAAAACTGATCATATGCAAGAGAGAGTTCGTGAGACTTTGCACTTCCATCCACAACCAATGGCTTTGCAACTGAAACAGAAGGTAACTGATAAATGCACATACACATATTATAAGCAGAAGGTAACAAAGAGTGCTAATTTCTTTCTTTATCATTAATTAGAATGTTGATTTGTGTGATTAGGCATTCATTTTGAAATGATCAAATATAAGTGATTAAAACAATTGAGAATAGGTGTGCAGGCTCCTGCAGTAAAGATTTAAGATTTCAGAATTTCAAGGAGTTAGGAACTTCTGGGTTCAGCATATGTTAAGGAATAGTGTTCAACTGAGTTTCAGGATTGCTCATTCATGTAGAAGTGCAAAATATGGTGTTCTGGAGCCTCGGTTTTAGAATTACATAATCCCCATCTTGCTTCTTTGAATAACCATATGAAGTTATATGAACTCCTAATGCCATTCAAAAATGCTAATTAAAGTTTCTCTCGTCGTTGAGAAGAGAGAACATGGGGTAACCCTATGCATTTGAATTGTGACGACACCCAGTTCTAGCCCAATAGTCCCATCCTCATCCCAGGATGAATCCTATCTGCCCCAATGGGTCTTGGCCCTGCATGATTACATTCAGGTCTTAACCATTGGACTCAAGCAGAACTTGTTGGAATAAGAACCAGTTCCAAACCATTAATTCTTGGTTTGGGTCATGAAGCCTGACGAAACCTGGTGACAGCATGCCTAGTTGCACAAATCATTCAAGGGTAGGCTCAAGAGTACCCTCACATTCCCATTATTCAGGTCACTGATCCAAATTATGGCAACATTAAGGAAAATTTGAGAAAGTGGACATATAAGCGTACCTATCGGCAATGTCAGCCCCGCTTTAACCACTGCATCAGGAATAGAAGATGGGTCTTTGGTGATAACTAGTTGTTTAGGAACACAAACTTTTCCTGCAACAGTTGGTGATCAATGATGTTAAATAGTGAGACTGCCAGATCCGTATGATGAAAAAGAATTGAGTATTTGGGTTCCAATTTTATCAATTCTTGTGCGCAATGCAGATATGGGAATTTCATGCACCGCAGCCTTAAAAAAATAAAAATAAAAACCTTCTGGACATAGTTCTATCATCTAGGAAGTTTAGTTCTATCATCTAGGAAGTCCATAAATGAATTACCATAGCAGTCAGACAAGTTCAGATCAGCAACATCCTGGAGCATCGATTGGCGATTGTGCACATGCTGAATGGCATCTGGAGGGTCGAGAACTGTTACTTCAGGGTGGTTTAGCCTGTAATCCTTCAAAAGAAGAGGGAGGAAGGAGAGAATTTGAGGTTCATGGATCTTTCGATTTCTGAATTTAAATATCACACACACACACAGAGTACAGAAATATAGGTTCAGTGGCAATAATCAGTAGCTTTCCAAGAACACAGAAGTAGTGAAACAACTGATATCCCAAAGTTTAAACTTCCATCTCAGATGACATAAAAGCATCCCATGTTTAGGCTGATCAAGCCACCAACATTCCCATCCTATAACCTAATGCATATTAGATAATGATCATAAACTCAGTTACTGTTTCACACTTTAAATCTAAAAATTAAAAGTTAACTTTCTAACCAGATTGTTCTGCTCTACTCGCTATAAGTCCTTTTATCATTCTTATCAAGCGGTGCATATTTTCTTGACATAACATGCAATTTCAATAATCCTGAACAGATGCCTTTCTGAGATCCATAAAAATTGAATCAGAGAAGTTCCAACAAATCGTCCTTCTGATTTTGCAAACAAACACACATAATTTAAACTTTCCAGCGAGTAGTAAGAACAGCACTGGATGAAAAACCAGAGAAACCTTTTAGAGGGTACCTGGAAGAAGAAACCCATTTCCAGGATGTTCACGGTTTGTCAATGGAAATACGAATTCTTTTGCAAACAAACAAGCCCTTATAGCAATTTATATTTCAGATTCCAGATGTAACTAATAGGCCACATGACTGGAAACCAGGCATGTGCCAAAAAACAGATAGACATGAAATGCAACAGAAGACAACCCAGAAATATGCAATGAAGTGTGGAGCTTGTTTAGATGATATTACAGAACCAGAGAAACAATAATGAAAATATTTAGAAATAAAAGTATTTGCATTATGAAGGGGAAAATTTTTTCAAAGTGATTCAAAAAAAAAAAAAAAAAAAAGTCTGTAATGTAAGCATATCTTTATGCAAAATACAAGCTTCATGGGTTCAGACTGACTAACCTCAAGAATTTGACGCCACTCCCTTCCGGTCAACTGGATTATACAGGTACATATAGAATTATAACATAGAAAAAAAAAAATATCATTCGCCTCCTTCTTGTTGGGGGAGAAGATAAACCTCTCCTGATTCCTAGGGAGCTTCTACTGATAAAATTTCTAAATTCAGAAGAAAATTTTCTCCTCTCCAAAAATAGCAAGGAGGCAAATGCAGCCGTGACCTTAAATATAATTGAAAAACTAGGTAAGTACTCAACTGGGTTCAAAATCTTAAGATTTTGAAATTAATGGTGCTATAGATGAGCAGAAAAACAAAGAACATAACAGATTCACTAACCTTATGTAAAACAATGTCAAATGGTCCTTGATCAGAAAGAGGCCTGTTATGGTCAATTGCAACAAATAATATTCCCTTTTTCCTGCACCATATTTTGAAAGTTACATATTCAATGAACAGAATTGTCTTGAAGCAGAGGCAGAAGCAGCAATTGGGGCAGCAGCTAAAAGTAGAAAATAAAAGCTACTTTCTAGTTTGAAAAACCTGCAAATGTGAGAGATCACTGTCCATAGAAAACCCAAACCACAATGATACAATACACTAGTTGGAAAAAAAAAAAAAATATGGTTTGTCTTAAATGTCGAAAGTCTACAAAATCATTATGCGATAACAAACACCTAAAACTCAACAAGCAGGCTCGGACTAAAAACATCAACGCTACATCAAACAGAACATGCATCTGATCTCATATCAAACATGGATAACAATAGAATGAATTTTCTTTGTTTCCTTCTTTTTTTTTCTTTCTGCAAAATCATACATGGAAGCCAAATCAACATCCTTTTCTATCATCTGAGTTGGAACTTTGAAGCCTTCACCAATAACCAACCTTCCAAAGCCGGTCTTGTGCTATAGTTACAAAATTACAATTCCAAAAAATCTATGAACAAAACTCATCAACAAATCCGGATATCACACATCCATAGCAGAATATTCCAGCTCGCTCATAAAAACAAAAGATTCCCAGATATCACTTGATAGCAGTATCACATCTAGGAGATAAATCATAAATCCCAGCAGCCACTTACCACATATCAATCAATCAATAAACATTGCAATACAACACATCCCATATTCTAAAAAAAAAAAAAAAAAAAATTCTACGACGAAATGCCAATAGTAAAAACGAGAGAGAGAGAGAGAATTTTCCAACAACTTGGATTTCCAAAACTGATAGATGTTTGGATGGATGTAATAATGTGTTATTATACCTAGCGAGTCCTTCAAGCTTGGGCTGCAAGAAACTCTTGGTCTTCTTCGACGTTAGAGCGTACCCAACAACGAGTTTCTGCTGCTGGGGATTCTCTTCCTGATCATTTCGATGCGAGATTTCTCCGTTGAACCTCATTTCACAACCACCACCAAACAGAAAATCCTTCGTTTGTTTCGGTTATTATTATTATTACTGTTTATAGTATTCAAAGGACGTTACGATCGATTATTATATCCTTGAAACCCTAGAATGGAAAGAGAGAGAGAACCCTAGACTTGGCCTTGGTTTGAGGAATATATTTAGGATCTGGTGGTTTGTTTCATCAATTTCATTTCAAGAAGAAGAAGAAGAAGAGAGAGAGAGAGAGAGATAGATTTTTGACGTGTTTGTTTGTCGTTATTATTCGGAGGATTGGTTGGTTGGTTGGTTGGATGGATGTGGAAGAAGAAGAAGAGGAAGATGTATGAATGAATGAGGTTGAGAGAGAGAGAAGAGTGGGTGTGTTCGTTTTGTTGTTAATCTAAGCACACTTGTAGCAGTGAGAAGAGCGGTCAGAGAGACGGGCAGGAGATAATGGGGGCAATGCAATGTAAATGGCAATGGATGTCATGGGGATGTGGTGTATTTGTAGGAGGAAAGCTGCCAATGCCACACCCCAAAATTTCTCTGTGTACGTCCTCTTTTTTTTTTTTGGTTTGGCCCAGTGGTTAGGAAGGTGGAAGTAAATTTGCCCAGGGATTAAGCCCGAGCTTTAGGTGTGCTATCCACAGCAGCACCCTATGATTTCCCCATCCATGCAGCTCATTTAATGTTCTTTTCGACTTTATTATTATTACAGAATTTACACCATTCAACCATAACTCATTATAAGTCTGTGTGATAAAAACACTAATAAACTTTTTAAAGTTATTTAATGAAGGGCTAAGATAATTTGCTAGGACCAATTCTTTTTAACTTCACTTTAAATTAGCCTCTTTGGATAAGGAGATTCCTGCCATCGACAAAGATGTATCTAAGTTGCTCCCATAAGTTGGACCGCATCTTTGCAATAATATCCATTTTACTTGTGGGAAAACATTGTCTGAGTTGATTGGTCCAAGATGGCTCCAAGTGGGCCCATAGAGTCAGGCTGCATGCAATATTAAATTAAAAGGGAGGTGTTTTTGTGAGAGATACTCTCACCTTAATATAAGAGATAAATGTGGGGGTCCTCACATTTAAGTTGTTGGCATTGGATATGAATGTGAGGGCCTACATCTTATCTCTTTCGCTTGAGAATATTTTTTTAATTTTTTAACCTATCAGTCGTCGTATACTTTTGAGCTGATGAGACTAGGAGCGATTACATTGAAATATTGAATGTAGTAGTAGTATATGCATTATGGAGTGGATAACTGGATATATCTCTACGGATTTATACCACATTTGTCGTTTACATAAATACCAATGACCATAAGTGAGGTCACAGACTTTATCATGTGGAGGCCACCGCTCACTAGGCATCGGCGGCTGAAACTTGAAAGGGAACATAGCCATCATCTTCCTACTCTGTACACCATTTAAAGTTTGGGCGTAAGATGGTCGGCACAGACCACGACAATCATGCTAAACATGATTAACTTGGCCAATTGAAGCCTAGTCTTGGTCGGTCTCGCAGCTCACGGGATGAGAGAAAAAAAACACATCGTGTGGACTGTACACATATCATGCGAAGGAAGGTCATCTTCATCATCAAATATTGTTTGATAATGGACGTGATTTTCGTCATATCTATTCGTGTTTGTGGCTCCGGAAATTTGAGCAAGTGGTGTTAACAAAAGTAATATCTTTCTTAAATTGAATAAATCTGTTTTTTCCTTTATCAGCATCTGTTATTTACTTTTGATAATATTAAAATTTTCTCCTTTTAATATAGAAAAAATACCGTATTTAAAGGTTAAATTAGGGTAAATAAAAACTTACCAACAAAATGTCTAAAAAGGAGAATTTTCTTTAAAAAAGAAAATTGGCCCATTAGTTTTTTTTATTTTTTTTGCTTTTGTAGACAAATAGTCCAATAACTTAGACATTGAATGGAGTCAAAGGCTTCCCATAGCTTCAATTCATTAAAGAGTTTTTTTTTCTTATATATATTTTTTCAAATCTCAATGGGGTCTATTGACGCCACTGGGATCATGTAGCGCTGCCCATGCCAACGGGCAACTATTTGTTTCATCTCGAAAGTGAAATGAATGATGGTGTGGTTAAAATTTATGGTGGGGCTTAATTTTTTTAAGATGGATAGCATTGTACTTATTCCAACAAAATCACTAAGGTACCGTTTGGGAATGGGGAAAAATGGGGGGAGGAAAAAAATGGGGGAAAAGTGGAGTGTAAACGATAATGGAGGGTGTTTGGGAATAGAGGAGGGAAAATGAGGGGGATTGTGGGGGGAAAATTTGTGTGGGGCCCACCCCAAAACTTTCCTCTCAAAAATGGAAGGAAAGTATGAGGGAAAGAGGGAAAATGTGTCATTTTATTAAAATGCCATTTTCACAATTTTACTAAAATATCCTTTTCACTTTTTTACTTTCTCACAAAATAAAGATAAATTGGTAATTTTCTCTCTACCTCACAAACAAATAATACCCTACTTTTTCACTTTTCTTCCCCCTACCTTTTAACTTTCCAAACAAGAGGAGATAAAATTAATTTTTCCTTCCCTCCCGTTCATTTTCATTCCCTTTCAAATTTTTCCTCCCCTCCCCCCTCCCCAAACATAGCACATAACATAAAAAGAAAAAGGCTAAAGCCCTTATTTTTAAAAGCTAAAAAAATGAGGCCTTTCGTATTAAAAGAAGATGGAGATTGCGTAGATAGAGAATATAATCTATCCCAACCGCCCATGGTTTTTTTTTTAATCCTTCGCCCACTTTAGATATTTACACAAATAAAAGTTACATATAGGGACACCAAAGATGGGCTAAAAATTCCCTAGAAAGTAGTGAAATGCCGGCCACTCCTTTTCTCAATCTCAGACGTGTAAGCATAGCTGTCGACGAGAAAATCGAAAGTGGCTGACGAAATACGAATTGCTGACTGCCAGTGACATGATGGTCCCCAGGACCACTACAATGGATGTGAAACTTCAGCTAAAGTCAAAATAACAACGGCACCAAGAAAATGCAGTGGAGCATGAACATCCTCCATCCCAATCAAATCAATCAAATCAAAGGGTCCGAAAGACCCAAATGTTGGGACCTGTTTGTAAATTATAAAAAATGGACGGTATTAATGCTCACAATTGCTCCGGAACGATATAAAAATACATATTTACCGTAGAACTGTTCCATATGTAGGATATCAAAAGCTGCGATATTTTAGGGATATAGGATATCCCACAGTTAATGAAACAGTCTGTATATTTATTTTTTTCCTTGACTGTGGGACCACCAAACCACTATCCAAACCATTAGAGAGCTATATGAGTGTAAATTTGAACCGTTGATTTATCACGGTTATCGAGAAATTTGCAAGAAAGTCATATTATTTTTATGATTTGTAAAAAACATGGCTTAACATTGTTTTTATAATTTGTTCTTATAATTTGAAAAATAATGTGACTTTCTTCCAAATTTCTCGATAACCGTGATAGATCAACGGTTCAGATTTGGTACGATATTAGTTCTTACACTCATACATGCATCTAACGATTTAGATGGTGGTTTAGTAGTTCCACAATCAAGGAAAAAAAGAAAGAAAATGGACTGTTCAAGTCTCCCCGCTTCTAATTGTAGGATATCTTATATCTTTAGGATATCGCAGCCTTCGATATTCTCCATTCCTAGGTTATCGCAGCCTGCGATATCTTATGAATCGAACAACTCTACGGTAAATATATATTTTTTGACTGTTTTGGAGCAATTGTCAACTTTGAGACCGTCCGTACGATAATTTACACTACAAAAAATGGAGATGGTTGCATCAGGAGACATTTTAGTACATCCACTTTAATGTCAGGATCCAATATAACTCTTTATTATCTAATAAAATAGTGAATGATAAGGTCCCAAAAAAAGGTAAGATCCTGTACACTCCATTTGATTGACATTTGACACCCACTAGGAAGAAAGATGGTGGATCCACGGAAATCCCACTTTTTGAAAGAGGAAAATTGTAGTATCATCTTGATGGTTCATTAAATACGTGGCATTGTGACGGGACAAATCCCCGTAGAATCATGTACGTCCTACCAAGACTCCGTATCACATTGAACATGGGAAAGGGTCCTCATGTGGCATTTTTCTTCTTTTTTTCTTGTTAATCATTTTGCGATTTGGTCGATATGGTAGAACATATGCGGTTCTAAGGGGATTTGTCCTATAAATTCCTCTTAAAAAAATTTAAAATGGTGATCGTACGTTGAGAATATATGACAATCAATTTTCCATGCATTTTCCATAACATCCTGTTACAATTGTCGTCGGTAGCTTTTTTTTTCTTTTCTTTTATCTTGTCAACATACTTATGGCTGAGTGGTGAGCTTGGACACCTTAGTTTCACAGAGATGTTATCCCTGGGTTCTCCCTTTAAAAGCATCACCAATAGCCCAATTCTTATCTTAATAGTCAATCTTCTATCTTTAATGCAAGTTTAGCATGGTTGTTTTCCATCCAACAGTGTTGTGTCTCTCTAAAGAAAAGGTTAAATAATAAATTCTAACCCAACTATTATATTTAAATGAGTAAATGGATCACGTCCATGTCATACTTAAAGTTCAAAGCTAATCATCAGATTAGGATAAACAACATTGACTTGAACCTTATTGGACTCAGATTGAAACTCCTTAAATTGTATTTTGCACAATACTCTCTCTCTCAAAGAAAGACATGTAATGGCGATCTCCTGTCCCACAATTGCCATGGGGGCTTGTTAAAATATAGGCATGTGGTCCCTTGACCGCATGCTTATGCGTGAGTCCGTCTTCTGGTAAAGTAATCAAAGACTCTCTACATTTGATATTTTAGAAACCTATTGGACTTGAGAACTACCAATTTACTTCTACACAAGTTCCTAATAAAAGGGATAATCCTACTTAAATCATAACTTCCATAACGGGAAATGAGCTATCATGGATATCTAAAAATATAGAGATCTATAAATATGAGTGTAGGGTAACTTGCTTCACTTCAATAGATTACTATCTAACTCTCTCATCATTTGCTTGCATTAGCTTTGTTTGCTTGCAAAAGAGTAAAGTGAAGAAGACTCTCTCATAATTTGCATGCATTTAAGTCTTAAGATATAAATCCCAACATATGAAGTGGTCAGGTACAAATGTGATTTGCATATTGTGTAATTCAAATCTTTGATCCATTAATGATGATCTTGTGACTAAGATTAAATCTAATAAGCCTCACTTAGGCCAAAGATTAACATGGACGGACGGGAAATTCTATGCCTAGACAAGGGGTAGATAAAAAATCTGAACTTTATTACCTTTCAAATGATTTAGTTTTAGGTTTTTTTTTTTTTTTTTTTTTTAACCCAACCAAGGGGCTGGGACCCAAGAGAAAGCCCACACACACACATAAGAGGGCACATGCAAGTGGAAAACATGTCTGCACAAGTAGAAAGAGAGCCCATACTAGTGGAAAAATGTGGTGTACTCATAATTCGAACCTGAACAGTTAGATGAGAGCTGCCGCCACTTACTAGTGAGGCAAATGGCTCTTCTCAATGATTTAGTTAATACCGTATGACACTTTACTAGATCAGTAAAAGTAAAATAAAACCTTAATTTTTCAGATAAATGGTCACATCAATAGAACTTTAATTCAAAACTCTCTCTATCTTTTAAAAAAGAAAGTAAAAAAAAAAAAATCTCGTTTTTCTACTAAAAAACAAAGAAACTTCAAAGAATTCATATGAAACAATTAAAAATAAAATACCATCATAAGTTCTCGCTTGATTTGATTCTTGAGTGCACTTTATTTTATATGTAAAATTACCTAATGGCGGAGAATCCTCCATCACACTGGGATAAAGTACATTTTGGTATAGACTCCACAGTGACTTATTGGGCCGCCCAAAAAATCACAAAACTATGACAAATCTTTGGAGCCAGGTCCAGTGGACTGGGCATGTGGGTAAATCGGGCACATTTTAACAGCTTTCACCACAATTATGGGAAATGCTTGGAATATTGCAGGAGAGAGTCTTTTTAGGCTGGGGCAAGAAAAACAACAGCATAGATTCCAAATAAAGTTTTTCTTTTGTCTTGACCAAAATATGGACCCCACTCCAAGTGATGACGCAAACCATCCATCTGAGGGGCCCCCACTGCTGACGAACCGCCCTAGTCCTAGTCCTACACTCCTACTAGCTATATGAAATGAATTGTGTCGCCATTAGGGACAGTTGGAAAAGAAGATGCCTTTTTTTTTTATCCTCTACTGTGGTGCGTTGTCCTTGTCCGTCCTGTCCCTTTTTTTGCAATACATAAATGGACGGACAGAATGGAGTGGGCCAGTGGGGAACTCTGCCATGATGGCGCCCCATCTGCACCAGATCTAAGGTGGTAGACGCCACACTCTCTTTCACATGCTTAAAACCTTGCCCACAAGTTCTATCTTCTCCACTGCCTAGAATATCTATGAACTGGATGTGGGTCAATTTGGACAGGACTGGAGGCTGGAGCATTGTGAAACAAAACAAACAAATCTAGATCAGTAGGTTGCATGAGGCAAATATGAACATGTAGGCCCCTCTAAGTGGCTTGGTAAAAAAAAGAATATAGGATTGGACTAGAAGACTTATGGAAAACCCCATCTCAACCATTAATTAATGACAGGTGAAATGAAAAAAAAATAATTAAGGACCAAATAAAAAATAAAAGAAAGAAGAGGCAGTTGAGAGTGAAAAAACCACACTACTAGCTTACTTTCGGTGAGGTTTTTTTCTTTTTTTTTTTTTTTTTTTTCTGTCATTTAATGTTTTAAAGGATAGTTCACACACACATAAATATATATATGGGATGGGATGGGATGGGATGGGGGGGGGGGGGGGGGGGGGGGGGGGGTTTCAAGGACTCCCTAGGATCATTTTCTCTATAAAAAATTAGCTCCAACCGTGACTTCTATCATCTCCATACAGGCCAAAAAGTCTAATGGTCAATAGTCCATTCGGATTAATACATAGTTGATCAAACGGTCCAGTAAATTCGGATTTGACCGAACATTGGTGGACATGTGCAATTTAGGGGGGTCATGTATTTATTTCATTTGGATGGACCAAAGTTGAGCTCCACAACTTAAATGTAAGGGCCCCCACACTAGCTCTCATAGTATAGTGAGGGTGGCGGCCCTCAACATCCATCCAGTGCTAACAACTTAAATGTAGGGGCCCTCACCCCAACTCTCATAGTAAGGTGAGAAATCCTCTCATAGAAGTATGTCCCCATATATATATATATATATATATATATATATGGTAATATTCAGGTGGAAACTGTTCTCACATATTATGTGAGAACTTTTTTGTAAGACCCATTTGTGGGCTCCATTTGGGGAGGGGATCAGGGGGATGGAAAGGTCTATGTGGGACCACCCCAAGTATCAAGTTTGACCCCGAACCCATGCCCCTAACTTCTTCATTCGTGGCCCACAAGTTTAAGGGCTTTATATTCAAAAAAATATTCAACCCTCAATCCAACGGTTCAGTCCATTAGAATGTGTGTCAATCCTTGGGATTAGTAACTATCATGGCGTTCTATATTGATTGCTAGGTTTGGATGGGTTGTTAGTTGGGCCCCGCAAAAAAGTTGTCATATAATAGGTGAGAACTAGTTCTCACTTGAATTTTTCCATATATATATATATATATATATATATATTAGATCTTATATCTGCACTTGTAGGACCAGTCACTCGGCTGAAATGGGTATTAAGCCCTGGGAAACTATGAACCATTTTGGACCTGATTCAATTGGGCCCAACCGGCAACCACCTAGGTCTGCCAATAATACACAATCCCCTTTTGGTGGGTTGTTGGGATCAATTGGGTCTTTTTGGGCAGTGTTAGATATCTAATTAACCCCGAGGGATAGCTCAGTTGGCCTAGGACCACGGTTTGCATTCGGAGGTTGTGGGTTCGAAACTACACTACCACACTGGGGCTACAGGGGAATTTTACCCGGCTTTCTCTCCTGGGCGTGTAAGGATTATTTTGGCCCAAAGGACTGGGAACCCTGCGTTATAAAAAAAAAGTGTTAGATATCTAATCGGACCGAATTAAGGACTAATTTATATTCCATAAAATTTAGCATTTTTAACGTCAACCCTGGGACTCACCTTAACTCCATTTTGACTATCCCAAATTAAATTTAAGCCCCTTTTTTTCATTGGGCTTTGAATGAGATGGATTAAAAGGTCATTTGATTTATCAAATCAAATTAAAAGATAAAGAGCCTGATTAATAATAAAATTTACTAAATTCAAGCTATCTACTCCCATGTCACTCTTCAAACTCTTGAGTGGAGAGTGGAGACCACCTTCCCATTATCCAAATCATCTATCCCTCTTCACCCTTTTTATATTGCTTTCACCCAATTTTCAAGTAATAAAGTCAGTCCACACATAGATAGATCTTAGACTCCCTTTCTTTTAATTTCCTTGAAAACCTAACACAAGAGTTGATAATGATTTGGTTAATCTAACACAACATTTTATAATAATTTGGTTAGTATCAAGGGATACAAGAGGAGAGTTCTGCAGATTGTGATGTGTTTGTAGATAATTTATTTATTTTATTTAATCTTTTTATAATTATGATATATTATAAAATGGCATGCCTATCTAAGAGCCGTTGGAGCTATCTGCATGTCATGGCTGCAGGACAAAAATACTGTAGGGTTTTGTATGATCTAAAGATTTTTATTACTTGCAACATTTAATAGGGCCCCGAACTAAATAGCTAAGACCTAGGGTAGAGTTTACATAAGGTAAGCTGTGAGAACCATTCACTTGCTAGACACATTCTTCTCACAGAGACAAGAGGGTCAAGAAGGTAATCATAGATAACTAGCTAGGGGTTGCTCAGTATGGTCATCTTGCTACTAAGGAATCAATATTTGGGTATGTCACTCTTTTGACTTGTATGGGCTTCTCTTGGGTCTCAATCCCCTTGCTTGGGGTACTTGGGAAAAAAAGCCTAATTGTAGACCCTACTCCCATTCCGTTGACTTAATTCGAACCATAAGTATGTAATTATACACAATATAAATTATATTTTATTATATGTAATAATATACTTGATATACTATTAAAATATCCAAATTACAAAATTGATTAGAAGTGGGACATGCGGCCATAATGATTTGATACTATATGAATTATCTCATCATACTTCAAATGATGAAGTATTACAAGTGTGCTTATAATAGATGGATAGATTTATCTCATGCGGTCTAATGTTATAAGAGGATTGAGCTTGGGTTGGATGTGGGATCACTTGTTCTTTTTATTTTATTTTATTTTTTTGCGCTACATGAAAGACTTGAACTCGCATATTCTCGCATACCCAGAGCAGGGATTTTTGAGAATTCAAGCGAGGGACATTTCATTTTATTTTACTCACTGTAAGTGCCTAAATATTTACGGACTTAATTAGGCGAGTATGAAACTCGTGATATCGCTGTTAAACTTCTTTGAGAAGATTGGATGCCTTAGACTTGAAAGGGAAGGAGAGACAAAGGTCAGAGACCCTGGCTGCAGTCAGCCAAAGGCACTCTGATGCCTAAGTTAGTGCAGTCACAGGACAGAAGATGAATGAGTGGGGAAGAAGGGAGAGTTTAGAGTTTTGGTGCATATGGGTGTATATGAGCATATGTAAGCCTACCTCCTTTGGACTTTACCTCTAGTATATATAGGTGGAAGTCCGATCGAGCTTTCCTTGAGTGGAGGTAGTTGGAGGCGCTGTTCCATCGGACATACCTCGATTCCTTAATGGAGGTAGGTGGAGGTAGGTACTGTCTCATCGGATCATACCTCAATCTCATGCATAAATGTGGATATGACCATCGGATAGGGACAACCCCTTATTTAAATCCGGCGCTCATCCTATCTGCCAGTACATTCTGCAACGTAGCTGTACTTTTACATAATTGTGATTGACACTCAGTATTCATCTCGGTTAATTGGACCAAACTGAAGAAGATACCGAAGTCAGACATGGGTGAGTTCTAGCACTGCTGCTGAGACGCACAAGGCCGAGAACAAAAGAATCCAACTAGTACTTTTACCGAGGTTAGCTCAAGCTCAGTACAAGCTGACACAATTGCCGAGTTGAATAAAGCCGAGATTAAGACAAACCTAGCTAGTCGGTACTTTTACCTAAACCAGGGCTAATCTCGATATCACAAGAACATCCCACACACTCACTTAAAGCAGTAAGTATTATGAAGAAATACTAGTCATCTGAGAATTCAAGGGTGATTTTAAATGAAAAATATATATTTCAAACACAATGGGGGTTGTGTGCAACTTTGTGGCTCTCTTTGTGGACCATGAGATTTTTTATTAAATAGTGGTTCTCAAAACACTTCAACCATATTTTTTGAATGTTTCGAAAATGAAGTACACAGCTTCATGAGAATACATATAATTCCAAACGCACTTCTGGGATGTGCAGTGCAGAGATTACCATCTATTTGGACACTCATCATTTGTTTTCTTCTGCAGTAAATATCATCCAAGCCAATATACTAATGAAGAAGAAGAAGACTTTGCAACTAAATATACAAATAGTCTATTCACATCTTGTTTTGTTTGTTACAAAATACATGAGCTTTCCTTGATGAAATATCATGTTCTAAGTCTTCTACTGACTTCATTTGTTCGTCGTCTTGTCATGTTCGAAGGCCTCTTATTAATTATTATACTGGACACCCAGTTTGGATAAGTCGGTTGCGCTTCTAACTACTTGCAAGTTGCAACAATGCTGGAATTGGTCATCACAAATATTTTAGAAACAGTGCTTTAAAACTCAACTATTTTAGAATAATTTTCCCCTAATCTTTTCATTCTTATCTGATATTATCATGATTTTCTCCTCACTACATTCATATGTTGGTAATATGTTGAAAGTATCATGATATGGTATTACATATGAAAAATATCACCAATACTTGTGATAGTGTTCGTGGTGAAGACTAACACAGCTATCAGTTACAAACTCTCCAGCAAACATTATCCAAAATGCATGAAACTCCATTTAGCTGTAAACTAAAGTTACACACACTCCTGATTTACAAAGATCAAAGCAGTCTAAAAGGAAAATCCATGTTTTTCCTCTTTTAACTTCGGTTCTTTACATGGGCTAAACAGGCCTTATCTCTTTGTAACAAATGCATCCATCTTAATTATATATAAGATAGCAAGTTTCTTGTCTCTTGCTAAAATAAAAATAAGGGATTTTGACCATACGGGATATAAAAGACTATGAATTTATCAAAGTGGTGTTGACCAAAACTATATCCCAAATATGGTTATTATACATGGGGCTCCAAATTCTTATTACAATTCTACCCATATTATGCGATATTGCACAATTTGTGCGATATCGCACAATCTTAAGGTGAAAATAATTGATTTTGCTCTTATATTTTCTTCCGTTCCTATCTCCTAAAGCACTAAACCTCAATTTCTTCTTATGACTTTTTTCGTTCCTTTTACTTTCTCCATCGTTAAAAAGGTATTCAATAGGGTTTCTCCGTTGCTTTTCCATTTATCCAAAAGTATCTCAAGGTTTCTCTACAACTCTTCTTTTTTTTTTCTTTTCCATTTGGTCATTGTCCTATTGTGATAACTTTTCCCTAAGGACATGATAACTTTTCCCTGAGGACAAGGGATGGATCCACAATATCAATACCTTGTAAAATTTTATGGTATATGCATGCTTTTTGGGAACTGCTTCTTTTGAATCATTTTTAGGCGAAAAGAATGAAAGACTACTCTTTTTTGGAAACCTTTTTTAATAATCGAGAAAGTAGTAGGAATGGGCAGGTCGCAGGAAAAAAAAGAAGAGGTTGAGTGGTTTAAAAGATGGGAACGGAGGAAAATATAAGAGGGAGATCAAACAGTTTGTGCGATATCGCACAATCTATGCAATATCGCACAAAATGGGTTGAATTGGAAAAAGAATTTGGGGTCCCATGTACAGTACCCACATTTGGGATATAGTTTTGGTCAGCACCATTTTGAGGAATTCATGGTCTTTTATATCCCCTATGGTAAAAATCTCTAAAAATAAACCTGATGAAGACTCTCACCAAACTCTTTCATAGCTAAATCTATTGCGAACATTTCAAAAAATTTGTGACCCATCTTCTGGGTATAATACCATATACTTTATATTTTCATTTGAAAAACCTAACAACCAAACAATACATACAATAGATGATAAAATTAATATCTTTATAATGATAACCACTGGAAAAGTATTCTAACACGTAGTTGTTAGAAGTCGCTCTCAACTAATAAGGGTATAAACTACAAGAAGCATCATTTGGTGTTGAGGGATGAGCAATGTATCCATCACACTGGGTTCCTTGGCAGAGCAGCACAAGATCTGAAAGGATAGGGTAAGGGGTTCGTGGCCAGGCTAGGCTTGGGGCCAAAGCTTGCCACTTTAATTGCAAAATCTGTGTACCCTTTTGTGGTAAACATGTCAGGCTGACCAGGACGTATCTTTCGATGATCATGGCCACAAATATTGACCAGAGGGAAAATACAAGGGAAAAAGTAAATTAATATTTGATATGAATTTTTTTTTTAACATTATTTTTTTCAGTTTGTTTTTTCATTTATTATCATGATCTTCCTGCAACAATTTTGGTTTTGGTGATAGTTTGAAACCATTGCAATCAAATCACAAAACTACAATTTTAGGTAAATATTGTGATACTTTCAAAACATATTGCTGAATCATGGCATTGGTAATGGAAGTCCATATGTTATAATACTAAAACAATATTGTAGGTAGCCCTGATTCTAAATATGACTTTGGTGGAAGGATTTTCTGGATGACCAAAGTAATTAAGTGGAAGATGGTGGGATATGATGTGGGTCATCTTTGTGTCCATTCAACCAATATCACAATTGGGTCATCATGATAAATAAAATTGTTAAAATGGCTGCCTCCTTTTTCAAAGATCATTAGTCTAGTAATGTAGTTTTCCTGGATCTAAGAACAGGGGGTTTTGGCTAGTCATATCTTCAAATAAGTATTGAATAAAACTCTCCTTAAGTTAATCATCGACAACTCAATCCAAAGGGCATCAATGAATATCAGTGTGTTGACACTGGTGTGGTGATTCAAACCTCATGGAATCAACATCAACAAATTCCCCTTATCAAATTCTTTGTCCTCTCTATCTCAATAATGGGACCATCCTTAATCCATTCATGTGCATCTTTAATTAGATTGCTATTATAAATTTATCCGCATGTGTCAGTAACAAAAATGTTACCTTAAATGAGGGTTATTTGATATATGACATAAAAATAGTAGCTAGCGCCTTTTCAGTTGAGTTTGGATCCCCTATTTCTTGGGAACAAAGAGATACTGTTTCATCCGATCCACCACGTTCGCCAATAGTATTTAGAATTTACCAGACATATACCATAGTAACATCAAAGAGGGCATTAGCTGAGTTCTGTAACATGGTGTTTTTTTGGATGACTTAATTCTGGACCCTACTTGTCCAGGTCAGTTCCCTTTTATGGCTGTCCTTGAACAGATCTGGTATTGGATGTATGTCCTGTTGGGTTCTTATTCACTTATCTGAAAACCCAGATGATATAGAATTTTCATATGCAATTGAATTTGGGCCCGGTGTCCGAGACTAAACTACTAAGCAATAGCTAGCAATGGCTAGCTGCTCCTGCTCGTCAAGGATTGGTTAAGGGCTTTGGTTCTGGGTCCAACTGATTATTGAATCAACAAGTTATGAGACCCATTGAGTATTGGATTTGATTCAGGTCCACAATACGTCGACCAGTCTAATCAATAGTCAGATTGTAAAAATCCTGGGCATAAGAAACATGTGTGTCCATACTTCATAGGAATGGATAACATCTTCTTGTTAGATAGTGATGTTGTTGTTTGTCTAAACCACATGTGGAACATGAAGCTCTTCATACTATTCAAGATTGATTCTAATTTCTAATGCGCTTTCATTTCACTTTTGAAAATTCTCTTTGTATTATTTCATTTTCAATGGCGAAAAGGGAGAAAATTGGTTCTTTAAAGAAAAATATGAGGACCCACTTCTTGATTTGTAACCACACCTTAGCTTAATTTATTAATCTCAGCCTTATTTGCCTCATTTTTTTCCCTTGGGGTGGTGCAAGCAATCAATGGGCACTCGACCATTGATTGGAATATTGTTTTGGATATTGTTTTATCTTTAGGACTTTTTGTTAGAGATAGGTGTGAGCTCGGCTAGTTTATAGAGCATGACTTAATTAAAGGGAAGAATAAAAAAAAAAATCTACAAGCCTATCATGCAAAGCACTAGTAGGTGAACAAAACCCATCATCATTTAGACATGAGAAATTTATTTTTGGATGAGACTAGACCTGCACTAACTTTTTTTTTTTTACCACTTGCACTAGGGAGAAAAGGACACCCGCAAAAAGAAAAGACTCATTTACATGAGGGAGAAACTAAGGTCAATTCCTAGTTAGTAAACTGAGAGACGGGGTTTCTAACCTACTCAGCAACCCCTCGTTTTCAACTAGTTCTAGGCCTGATTAATGATCGGGTCAATACAAAGTTTGATGCGTCCATTTTCAGGTTCCTCCATGGGATCAATGGTTAAGGAGTACGGGTCAATGGACTCCTATACTGATATTTGATTTAGAGCTTTTATCCTCACAAAAAGAAAAAATGAAGATGATCATGAGTTTGGACACTGTGGAGCTCGTCCACCGACAGAGAGTCGGATAGTGATGAAGGCATTGGTTGGGACCCACAAGTCATTCCTCAACAACGTTATCCATGGCAATGCCAGCTCCCTCTGCGTCCCACCACCACACCTACACCTCACTTGAAAGAGAAGGTCCCTCTAAAATAATATGAAGTACATGAATCTTTCTCCTGAATTTTTTTTTTTTTTTTTTAAATCAACCCCAGCCCAGGCCCAAGGGTCGCGGACCCATTAGAGCACCGGCATAGGCAATGAGAGAACAATCGAGAGAGCGTTCCCCTCACAAAAGGAGAAAACATACCTAGAAATTTATCCCTTGACAGCTAACTTAGAGGTGGGTTTTCCAATCAAAGCCCTTTAAGAAGTGGGACATTATTTGTATTAGGATAGGATGAGCCATGGTCCATACAATAAATACATTTTGGGCTAACATGAAAGTCTGTTTCCCCGGTCCAATGGTGGAAATAATGGCGTAAATACTGGGCCTGCCTCTTTAGTCAATCGGGACAGGCCGAACTGGGCTTTTTTATCATTTCTATGGGCTTTCTAGCGTTTGTTTGGATAAAATATCACTATTTTACAAGCACTTCTTATTTATAGGGGCTGGGCTTTGGGATTTTTATTACTAAATCTAATCCCAGCACAAATATCAAATGGGCCTATATAATATATCCAAGCCTGGCCCAAAATAGGCTGGGCAGAGATAGGGCCCGGTCCATGATCACCCCTAGCTCCAAGTCAACAAGCACTGATTTCTTGTTGAATAAGGCTTCCCTTGGGCGTGTTATAGTTGTAATGTGCCTGGGCTGAAATCCCAAAAACCAATGAATAGGCCCTAATAAAAAATGAGTCCGGTTTGCAGCATCATTTGCTCCTTGCATGTTGACATTATTAAATAAAACTGTGGATGACTATATGAAGCATTAGGATCTAAAGAATAAAAGAGATGGACCAATTGAAACATTTTTTACTACTCATTAGTCCCATTTCAAATGGGGTATGATGCAATCTGCAATTGGAAAGACCCCTTCAACCGTACTCAAGTCTACAAGATATTTATCATTGAATCAGCCACTATTGAGGATTTTAATTGGTGAGATTTGGGTCAAGTTAGGCCTTAAAGGAGGAGGTCAATATGTACTAATAGCCTGAGAGAAATCCATTTAAAAAATAGTTAGTTTGCAGTAAACAGATTGCCTTGAATTCACTTGGACGACTGTTTTAAGAGTTTGTATTTGTAGGGCCATAGTATGATGATCATCCGGAATCATTCCTTTTGACTTTTTATTTCAATGGCTCATTATAACCCAAAAGTTCCACCTGAATTCCTCTCAGGCTTGCACATTTTGTAAGCATTTATCAATCACATACTTTAAAGTAAACTTTGGATGCATCTTGGATGAGAGAGGTATATTTATCAACAAAACCAAAGTTAAAAAAAAAAAAAAAAATAAGGAAAACCCAATATGCAGAATATGTAGATTCAATTACGAAAAGCTGAACGCTTGCGGGGATGAAACTAGGCTCCAGAGAATTTGGCTATGGTTAAGCTTAGGCATGTCAAACGGGCCAGGCCGGGCCGGCACGGCCCACCAAGGATTTACCCTGGCACGGCGTGCCTGTTTAATTATTTTTTTCGTTTAGTTTTCGCCTTTTCAGGATTAAATTTAAAATTAAAAAGAAGCTGAGTTAGAAACTAGAAAAGCGAGTTTGGCCGGGGGTGGACATTGTGAAGTGGGCCATGGCCCATTGAACCATGTGCTAAGCCTTAAGGATCAGGACATTGAATTAACCTCAGATTGTTTCTGCGCCGTTGGTTTGTATGAGCTTCTCTTTATGCCTTCCCTACAAAGATGAAGAAAGACGGATGCGTCACAGTCTCACACTCTCACAGAAAGAGAGAGGTTCAGATTAAATGCCCTGGATCAATCTTTCCTTTCATAAATAGCTTCACCTTAGACAGAGAAATTGGTTAATCCATCATGTAATGCAAAATAGGGTTGAAAGTGGGTCTGGCTTGGCCAGTCCAAGCCATGCTTAGCATAATCCTGTTTGGGCTGAATTTGGACTATGGTTTTCGAAGATGGGCTTTGACCCTGTGTTAAACATTAGGCCCTGATAATGTATTTCCACCAAAAATAAAAGGCTGATGAACATGTAACTTTCATGATCTAGCTGGAATTAACATGTAAGCCTAAGATAGTTATGGACCAGGCAGGCCAACCGTTATGGACAGGTCGGCCCATGCCGTACTGTGCTGAAACGGGCCGACAGTGTTACATCCCTCACTCAGCAAGGGCCATGCCTGGTGAGCAGTTGACAGGCGGGCTGGGCTGTGCCATCATGGGCCGGCCCGACCCATTTGGCATCCCTAGTTCAGCTCCATGGTTTATTTGCGTCAATTCCAACTAACGTCAACTTAAAATTGAAATAATGACAAGTGAAAATTTTAATCTTTTCTCTAACATTTGGAAAAACGCTACACTAAACAAAATAGTAGTATTTGTTATGTTTCACGGATTTTCTTTGTAGTGTTCTTCTGATCTTTTTAATATATGTTCTGCTACCAAATGAAAAGAATACAGCAGAATAGTGACAAGTGAGAAAGATCAAAGTCTTTTCCGCAACACTGAGGATTCTTCAACATTGCACAAACATTAAACACATGGAATTCCAGCTTATATTTGTGTGGCACATTTTATGCAGAAAATTATGTCATGATTTGTTATAATTCACTCCCTGATCTCTAGATGGCACATTAAGAGATATACATTTATATGTTATAAATACAGACTTGACATGTAGAAGAACTACAAATCACTCCCTGATCTATTGAGAATAAAAAAGGTTCGGCATGCAATATTTCCTCACCACTGGAGACCAATGAGATCTCCCTGTAGGCCAACCGTTTATTCTCTCCCCTCTTATTCTTTTATACCTGAATGAGAATGGTGCTTTATCAAAGTGGGATTACATGATCCTATAATTCAGACTCTAAGATGCATGAAATCTTAAAAAATGGAAAACCAAATAATTTTACAAACAAGAAAACGTTTCCTATATGGGTAAATTCGGATGAGTCCAAGAGAGCATTGAACAGAAGGTCCTGACTTCTGAGTATGAGATATGATATCTACTCTCCTTCATGTTTCAAAGTCAATTTCAGGGCTGTTTGTCCAAGAATGGCACATCTAGTTCCTCACTAGATCAATGGCCCATTGGACTCTAGTAGTGCTGAGAACGGGCCGGATCTCTAGATCTGATTGCCACACCCAATTAAAAGCTCAGTCCAGTAAACCATTGCCCGGCCCATTGACAGCCCTACCTAAAACATGATCCACACATTCAGAGTACTGGATTTGGATCCATACACATAACACATTGCTCGGTAGGTCCACCTCAAAAATTAATATCATCACCAACGCATAACACATTGTAGGGGTGTAATGGTTTCGGTTAACGCTCATTTTGGAAAAATCGTTAACCAAACCGTATTTCACGATTTTTTGCTTTTGAAAACCGTAATCGAATTGTGAAAAACGGTAAAAAACCGAATCGCAATTAACAGTTCGGTTATGGTTAATTGTCACTTAAAAGAAATTTGTGAAAATTTTGCCATTTACCAATTATACTTACCGTGCAAAAAAAGAAAAAAAAAACCATAATTGGAGAATGGCATAATATGTTATTATAAAAAAGAAAAAAAGTAATTTTCATTCAGGCCCTTATGTTTAATTGTGTGTTTTAGGAACAGGGTTAGCCGAACTGCAGCTAATGATTCGGTTCGGTTAATAACCGTGAGTTGAGACAAAAACCATAACTGAACCGTAAAGTACGGTTTTTTGATTTTAATAACAGTAAGTGTAATCAAACCGTGAAACGCGGTTATTAAAAAAAAAAAAAAATCAATGCAGGAGCACAATTCCACAAGTATCATATGACCACAGCGGCAAAAACGTCTGGCCGTTAAACCCAAGTTACCCAACGACTCCTCTCTGTAGAAAAACCCTCCCGTTCCCGCAACCTGTTTTGAAATGTTTAAAACGCGCCGAAAACGCCGTTTGACAAAAAACAGTAGGGTTTTAGCCTTTAATGGAAATCGAACCACCTCTCTTTTTTTGTCTCCCTGTTTCCTCGTAATCACCGATTCCCACCAATAAGCCAAACAACAGCAATACCAAACTGACGGAGATTCCAATTCCAATTCCAATTCCCAATCCTAAAAAGGCCAAAGGATCCCCATTTGCATACTTGTCTTCTCATAAACCCTAATTCACTCCCTCCATTTCCATCTCTGATATCTCCAAAAAGTACCAGACATGGCCTCTGTTGCTAGTGATCCGCTTCTTTCTCATCAGATCTGGCATAAAAATCAGATCTTTCCATCCAAGAACCCTTCTTTGGGTTTTCTTCCGATTCCCTGCAGCGGGTTTTGCAGTAATCTGAGAAGATCTGTGGTTAGAGCGCAAACTGCTGTGATTCCCGTCGATTCTAAGGGCGTTGTAGCTCCGCCGCCTTTCGAATTCGATGTGGTTTCGGAAGCGGAGTTGAAGGAGAGGGGGTTTCTGGGTTTGAGGAAGACGAAGCTGGTGTGCACGGTTGGCCCTGCGTGTAGTTCTTTGGAGCAGCTGGAGCGGCTTGCGTTGGGTGGGATGAATGTGGCGAGGCTCAACATGTGTCATAACACGAGGGAATGGCATAGGGACGTGATTCGGAATGTGAAAAGGTTGAATGAAGAGAAAGGGTTCTGCATTTCGCTTATGATTGATACCGAAGGGAGCCAGATGCATATGGTCGACATTGGGGGTGCATCGTCTATTAAAGCTGAGGTAAAAGCTAGATTTTGTTAGCTGTGGTCTTAAGTTGGTGAATTGGGGTCCTTGTTTTGTGATTCTGTTTTATGTAGAGGGCTGAATTTTAGTTGTTTCTGCCATTGTCTTTGGAGCAAACAGGATGGATCAATGTGGTTGTTTACTACTCAGAAGTTTGAGGGTCATCGTCCATTCACAGTTCAAGCAAACTATGAGGGATTTGCTGAAGGTATGAAACTCGTTCTGAGGGCGAAGTTGGTTCTGTGCATGAAAAATGAATAGGTAAACCAATTCTTTGTTTGGCAGGCATTGTGGTGGGTGATGAACTTGTAATTGATGGTGGCATGGCAACCTTTGAAGTTGTTGACAAGGTTGGCAGTGATTTGCGTTGCAAGTGTACAGACCCTGGTCTCCTTCTACCTCGAGCGAAATTGACCTTTTGGAGGGATGGGAAACTAGTTGGGAACAATTCTGACCTCCCAACTCTTTCTACTAAGGTCAGTTTAATTCTGTTTTCTAAGACATTCTATTCTCTATGCTTTTAAGGACTCCATTCAAAAGGATATATGCCTTCCATTTGTCTGTCCCATCATGGGTTCATAAAAGATGAATAGTTATTCATGAAGCAATGGGACTAGCATTTTTTTTTCAGTGTCGTCGTTCCCATCTCAGCTGACTCCCCTAGAAGATCTTTGAAGTGAAGCTGGCCCACCCCAGATTGATGGATCAGGTTTTGTTGATGAAGATGTATGAAGAAACCAAAGAACTATTTGTTTCATTTCAAATAGTTGATTCCACTTCAAATTCCATTGCCATGATAAGATTTATGTTCTGGCTTGCAATCTTTGTCAATAGAATTTGTCGTGTAATATGCGAGTACTTTCGGTCTTCAGTTCAAAATAAAAACAGAGAAAGACTACAACTGAAAGTGGGCTGATGCAGATACAGAGGATATATACTTTGGTTCTGAAGCTATAGGAAACACAATGGTTAAACCTTTAAGGGTCATCTTATTGTTCTTTTATTAAAACCATTTCACTTGTTTATCATTTGCTTGCTTCCCTCATTCATACTGACTGTAACAAAATCCATGTTATTTTTTATTTGGTTAGGAATAATTAGTTTTATTAAGGATCAGAAGATTTCTCTGCGCTTTTCCCTATTTGATGATTAGCCCAACCATGTTAATGTCAGCCATGTGCATCCTTGGAATGAAAAATTGAATCTATATACTGTGCTTATATGATTTCTCTGTTTCTACTGATATTGGTCTTGTTTGATTTCTAGGACTGGGCTGATATTGACTTTGGGATATCTGAGGGAGTTGATTTTATTGCTTTGTCCTTTGTGAAGGATGCTGATGCTATTAAACATCTAAAGGACTATCTGTCCACAAGATCATCTGAGTAAGGAACTCATTTCCAAACCACTTTTTTTCTTTATAACACTTTAGTTTATCACTGGCTGCTTCACTTGTTTTTGTTAACCACATGGCATGTACTTATTCATGTCCTTTTCCTTTATTTTTGTTTTCCTTTATTTTTTTTCAATCTAGAGAAGTTATTTGCTTCTTTTTAATTCTTTCATGTAGATTCTCTATTTACCAAAAATATGAATTCCTTTCTACAATGATTCTTAACAAACTATAAGCCTATATGGTTCTCTATCTGTTTTTTTTTTAGTCTAAACTAAAGAGTTGAATATACGAAAGTGGCTTGTGTCTTTTAATTATTTTTGTTATGCTGATTGTTTTTAACCTGCAATTGTAATCTACAACTGTAGTGGATTTTGTTATGTGAAGGTTCTTGAGTCCTCATTAGAATAGGCTTCAAATTATAACTTGAGGTCTTTGCTGCTTTGTTTTCGGCTCTCCGTGCTTCTTCCTTTTTATTTCTTTTTCTCTTTCTAAGTTCCTCTTTAAGACACTTTTATCAATGTCTCTTGATATCATAACACCATATTCTATCTGTTGGTTATACAGACTTCTGCCAAACCCATGCATAGGCATGGTTCCACAACATGTATCAGTGCAAGTGGTGGATTGTACTTCATAGATGATTGGGTCCAAAAGTCAGGTTTAATTCAGTCGCACACATAATTTTAGTATGGATCATTGAGGACATCCATTTTATCCTTCTGTTTCGCATAATCCTGGGCATCTGATGAATGGACCTGGCTTTCTTTTGGGATAAGTAGTCTTCACAGTGGTTAGAGTGACTTGGATGTAATACATGTATGCCACACTGTCATGTATCACATGTGGCTGTGTGTGTGCCCTTGGATGGGTGTAGCAGAGCTCATAATTTGAATAAAAAGTAGTTTGTTAACCTTCTGGGTTTTGTGTGCCAGTTTTATTCTGTCCCGAGTATTTGTTCAAATGCAGGTAGCATTCCATGTTATTCTTCTTCAGATACTGTCAACACTTGCATCAGTGCATGCATTTCCATTTGGAATGGATTTTCACTCACAACTGCCTGAGAGAATGGGTGCATGGGTTTGTAGATGTAACAAACATTTAGTGTTCACTTGGATGAACCTAATATGTTGTTATTTGCAATATCTGAATATACCATTTTTTACTGTTTCATTTTTATTGCTGTCCATACTCCATATGCAATGCCAGAAGTATTTCAAGATTTGGGGTTGAAATTGCAATATTAAAATATTCAGCTCAGTGTTTAGATTTTTTATGTTCGAATATATTGTAGAAGGTGGAAACCATCCATTATTTTAATATTTCTTTTTAATTTTACATATCTGAATCAAGATACTTTTGCATCCCTCAGGTTAATCAGAGTTTTGGCAAAGATTGAGAGTTTGGAGTCACTTGAGAATTTGGTAGATATTGTAGAGGCTTCTGATGGAATCATGGTGGCACGTGGTGATCTTGGAGTGCAAATTCCACTTGAACAGATCCCAGCTGCCCAAGAGAAAATAACACATATCTGTAGGCAACTAAACAAGCCTGTGATCGTGGCTTCCCAGCTTCTTGAATCAATGGTTGAATATCCAACTCCAACACGTGCTGAGGTATCATGAAGAACTATGTTATAGAAATAAGAACAATAATAATATATATATTGTTGTCCTTTTTTTATCTTTTTTTATTGGTTTGTTTTCTAGTAAATTTGTTTACCTGTGTAGCATCATGTGCATTTATATGGGCCATCATTCTATGAGCTGAATCAGTTCCCAGTTGGAGTTGGGCTGTATCAAGATTCAAGGGTCTGCTTTGAGCCCCAATTAATTTGCACTGGTTATAGACAACCTGGCAGCAGAGATCAAGGATGTTCCCTGGTGTATATTGTCCGCAGACCATGTGGTGCTAACTACTTGCGCCAAAAACCCAAGAGTGATATGCTAGAATTTAGAGAAAAACTTGTGAGTTAAATAGTGGACTATAGCAACACTAATATGGAACATATTACTTGCAGAGTGAAAGTTTAGTGGAGGTTGATTTGCTCAAAATTGAAACCCATAAGGCTACCATGTGATAGATTATGATATGTGGGAGCAACCATGGAACAAATGGATGTCTCAAACAAGATCAGTTCAGGGCGGCAAAGTGGAGCGGAACTCTGAAACTCTAATTCTCCCAACGAAGAAATGTATCCCGCATTGTATTCAATACTCCATTTTTTTTGTGTAAAATCTATGTCCTTGCCGTATCCATGGCCTATTCCTGGGATCATAGGAGGAGACAAGCTATTGAATTGTTGTGGTATAGTTAATCAATTTGATTTTAAAGGCTGCTAGAATGACCTACACTGTTGTAAAGAGAAAAAGTTGAACAATGAAAAAATGACAACAGATAGTGGCTTATAGCCTAAGTTGTATATGCTAAGATGGATGTGCGGAGTAACAATAAAGGATGAGAATAGGAATGGATACAATAGAGGACTACTGGTCGCTCAATTTAGAGATATTCAAGGAACATAATACAGGGTGATTTATATATGGAGAGAAGACTTAAACCAACCCCTGTACTAGACTTGGATTTTCGCAAGTACATGGAGCTTGGAAGAAGTTGGAGACCATTGAAGACTTGGGCTGCATTTGATAGAACTTAAAAATGACATCTTTGATCGTTGAATAAAAATAACCCTAGAGAGGGATGGGTGGAAAAGAACTGGCGAAGCCAATCCCAGTTTATGGGATAATGCTTCTATTAGGATATTTGGAGAAGGCTATTTCTTATAAAATTTTTGGGAATTTCTTCTACTTTGCAAACTAGTGAAAGAAACTTAATTTATAATAGTTTTATCTTTTGACAAACAGTGCATAAAACTTGGAATATCAGTTTAAAACCTATCCCTGCTTTCTACCTTTGCTTTTATCAGGTACTTTTAGCTGCAAAAATTAGTAGTTTTTATTGTGTCTGCTTTGTTTTCAAATAGAAGTTTGCATTTTACCATTTTCGCAGTTTATTAATGTTTATTCTCTATTATTGTGATAAGGTTGCAGATGTTTCTGAGGTTGTTCGACAGTATGCTGATGCTTTAATGTTATCGGGTGAATCAGCAATTGGATCATATGCAGAAAAGGCTCTTTCTGTCTTGCGCATGACTAGTGGGCGAATGGAATTATGGAGTCGTGAAGAAAACCGCCAAAGCCTTCTCACTCAGCGTCAACTTGCCGTGTCTTTGCCTGACCGGATCGCTGAGCAAATTTGCAACTGTGCTGTTGAAATGGGTATTGGTCAATGTTCTTGATCTCTGCTATTTGGATGGTGTTTTCATTGTGGCACTTGGCTGACTGATCATGGGCTCAGCAATTTGTGCTACAGACTGGGCTGGATCTACACCATAGGTCCAATCAACAGTATCTACCAGGCAGGAAACTGATATTTACTGGCTGTTTCAGTGATATTGGTCGGTGTAGCAGCCATATTTTTGTGATTTTGCTTTGACCGAAAAAAAATAATAAAAGAAAGTCACCCATGATCAATCCAACATCCTCTGAGAGTCAACTAGATGTATGAAGAGGATGGAGGCAGCTTTTCTTTTTTACCATCCTAATCTTGTATTCTTTCTTGCAGCAAACAATCTTGGTGTAGATGCCATTTTCGTGTACACAACACATGGACTTATGGCATCACTCCTTTCACGCAATCGTCCAAATCCTCCCATCTTTGCATTCACCAACAAAAGCAGCACCAGGAAGGGTTTAAATTTGCAGTGGGGAGTCATTCCATTTGGAATTGAATTATCAGAAGACATGGAAGATAACATTGGGAAAACATTCAACCTCATAAAAACAAAGGGGATGGTGAAAACAGGAGATGTGGTTTTGGTTGTCTCAGATATCACCTCCAGCCATAGAATTCCTGTTTTCCAGTCAATTCAGGTGAGGACTATTGCTTAGAACATCTATGTATTTCAATTCAACATGGGATGTATCATTTGATAATACAGTTGTAGTGCTGGAGTGGTGTCAAAGCTTATGCATGTTGTTTCTAGGCAGCATCTGTTTGGTTGCATGACTGTTTTATTGTTGCAGAGAAGCATTTTGATTTTTAAGCTGTAGGTGAATTTCTGCATTATCTTTTATCCAAATAGATTATAGTTATGAATCCCAATCTTGTCCTTCTGTTGAAATATTGTATATCTTTATATTCGTTACATCCAGAGGACAGATGTAAAATCAAAATAATTGCCAACAATAATACTCTGCCACTAGGACCTTTCTGGGCCATTTTGTTTTGCCGGGAATGGTGACCTCATTTTTTGGGGTAATTCTTGCTGAATATGCCAATGGCAGGGTGCACAAAATCATATCATAAAAAGATGAGCACTAGTAATTAATGCTCCAAAGATTTGGACCTTAATTGTTTGCTATAAGGGCACTATAATGCTATATAGGAAAAGGATTACATGGTGACGGCTGCATTGGCCAAAGCTGCAGCTAAAAATCAGACTAATTGGAGTAAGTCATGATATTATGGAGATTATTTCTTTATTATTTGCTGATCCAAGTATTTGTAGACCCAAGCTACTGCTGTAAGCACTTCCCCTACTTTTATTGGAAGGAATTTGTGAAACATGCCCCAATGTATGAGAAGTATAACTTGAAGATTTCTGGGGCACAGTTGGTGGGTGCTTTTATTTGCAACCGAGCCTGTGAAAGTCAACTCAGTCCTCCAGCCCACCAAAATAAGAGAAGAAGAAAATCTGAAGTTTGTCTAGCTCAATCCCATCATGCATGATAGTTAGATAGTCTTGATGCTTATAATTGGATTGAGTACCCTGGTTATAAATAATGAGTTAGTTCTCATGTTGGGTCAAATCCATCCCCTCATAAATTGCCTAGTCTTATAGGGAAAATGTTCACCTAAGCTCGTGGGGCCTACTTAAATGCATGTCTATCGCTATCGGTAAGAGGAGCACAAATGACAAATAAATGAACCTCATCACATTATCCTGGCTCTTGATTTAACAGCCTTAAAATTTAATGGCATTTTAACCAATAGATGTATTTTTAGATCCAATCCAACGGTGACTGATGGTTAGATGAGTGTAAGATTGGGCCCTGTGCAACATCATGGGATGAAAAGAACGTGCACCAATATTTTGGGATTGCACTGGTATTTCTGTTGGTTTTAGCCCTTTTTCACAAAAAAAAATTCAAAGAAAAATCAGAATATAGAATTTGTGTATCTTCAACTTTTTATTGTTTTTAGGTTGTTCTGTATGTAAATAGACTAATAAAATGGAATATAAAGGCACTTACATGAGATTGAAGTTTCAATATATACATCTCAAGTTTCGAGAAAACCATTTTATGCATCAGGTGATAGGACATGTTTATGGCTGAAATCCAAATCTATGGAGCCTGTCCATCTTTGCTGGCTTCAGGTGTTTTGTGACTGAAAAAACACTTCTTCCCCATGCATAGGAGGGATTTAAGACACAAGAAATGTTGAGTTTGCAGTCTCTCCCAATACTGTACATGGAGATGGAGGGCCCAGGGGAGGGATTTAAAGGCCTTATGCATGGATGATGTCCCAAAATTCCCTCGCATTTGAAAATTGTAGCTGACCCCAGCATTGAATCACTTTAATAACCCATGAGAGAGAGAGAGAGATGCTTCATTGAATCACTTTAATAACCCATATAACCTGCATTGTTTACATGCCCCTATCAAAACGCAAAAGCTCCTGAAACTAATCCGCGCTTTTGACAAATCCCATTGAATCTCACTTTAATAACCCATATAACCTGCATTGTTTATTTGCCCCGATTGAACTTGCATTATTGACGTGTTCAAAGCGCTAACCTGCCGAAACTAATCTGCGCTTTTGACAAATCCCAGCAGCAGCCCTCAAAGCAGGGCGTGCTCAATAAAAAAGCATTGAAGTCTTGAGAAACTTCAATTTGTGTTGATTTTCAGTTTATGCAGTACAAACAAAAAGTAATCCTGTAGTCTTTTCAATTGGCAACAGACAACTACTTTCATTTTAAACTCTCATGTCAAAATCAAGTTTTGTGATGAAGCAAAAATGGATATTAGTTGTAATCATCAAGATGAGTAACACAATATTAAAGATAAAAACATATAGATTGTTACTTCTCATGAGAATGAAAAATTGTTAATCTCATGGAAGCATGAACTGACATGATCCTAGGGACAGAATTAGTATCTTGTACCTGTATTTTCATCAAAATGTCAAACTTGTCCACACCTTACAAAATCTCAGGCAAACCTTCTTTGTTTAGAGAGAAGTAAACCCCAGTGCACGGACAATTTCCTAAGCAAGAAGATAAGAGTGATTAACAATAAACAAAAAGATATAGTATGAAATTGTCTTACCGCCTATTCATCTGAGGCAAACCTTTAGAGATCATAGTAGAAGGCTCAGTGCCCAAGTTATCCTCAGCTTTGGCTTGACTCATTTCATCTGCAGCAGAGCTAGTATCCTCTTCCATTTCCCCTTCATCTTTCCCTGATCCCATCAAATCTTCATGCTCTTCTGAAGCATCCTCATTAACGAAACTCCAACCAGAGAAGACCTTTGCTCCATGTCTTACGATATTGGTATCATCATAAAAGGCATGAGACCTCCTTATATCCAACATGTTTCTCCTGCAATCATTGGAAAGTGTGTTGGAGTTCCACATTTGGGTTTGCAGTGCTGAAGCTCCCTTGGAATTGGTTTCCTTGGCAGGCTGAGGTGGAATTGAGAATGCAGTTTTACGATTTTCTTCCTTGCCACTGGCTTTCGATTCCAGAGAAGAGTTGCGCCTGGACCCACTGATTTGGATCACAGGACTTAAATGAGCCTGATTTTGTAATGTGGATGGGCTTGGAATGTCTGTGGAGAGCTTAAGCTTACTTCCATTGGTCTCAGACACACTGCCATCCATGCAAGTAGAAATCTTGACGTCATCTTTTGCTTGAATGGATATTGTGCCAATGCCAAGCATTCGGTTAGTGGGTTTCATTCCATCTTCTTCTTGCTTTAAGCTTTCTTTATTGGAGTTCAATCTTTTGGTCTCAGGTTCAACTTTGCATGACGATGTAGTTTTTCTTCTGCGAGCTTTAGGTTGTAAATCATCAGAAAAAGGTAAGACAGTGGTGGAACTGGAAGCGACGGCTCTCTTTGGTCTCCCTCTCTTTGAGGTTTGTACAGATAGAACAGTGGCAGCACCCACAGACCCCTCCATAACAGAATCACGATGTGCCTTTAGAGATGAAACCTCGGCCTCAAGCCACATTAGCCTACTTCGATGGGCAGCAATTTCTGCTTCCATATGACTGAGAGCTGTACGCAGATGAACATTTTCTGCAGACTGCATCATCAAATGTCAACATAAAAACCTCCCTTCATTTCAGTTTAATTCGTGAGATCCAGATAATGAGATTTACTTAAGTAATGATAATGATAATAATAGGCAAATTTCTCGCTAATCTTCCCCACCTACTCTCTCCTTTCGATGGAAATACATATGAGAAGGAATCGCTTATGCAAGAGATCAGAGCTGCTCAACAAGTGGGGCCTGCAATGAATATGCCCACATCCCAGAAGAGGACATGGACAAATATTGATCAACTAATTTTCAAGCATACCTTTCAATGACCCAAGCTGTTCATATGGGCCTATTGTGGATGGGAATTATTAATAAGTACAGTACTCATTCGCATGTGGAAGTACTTATGCATTTGCAAGCTACCAATCAAACAGTTGGTGTCATTCCATAGGGGACAACATCTCCCATTGTTAATAACCAGAAACACCGAAAGCTCGAACTGTTAGTGAACGACAAAACAATGTATTTACCAAAGGGTCCTGACAGCCCCCATCACGTGTGTGGCTCCACATGTGGACAGAAACATGCCAAACAACCATACGCGGACAGAAACATGCCCCTAGGGATTTGAACACATACCCCAAGCTTTGGTACTATGTTAATAATCAGAAATACCAAAAGTTTAACCTTTTGATGTCACTCATTATCAAGATGGTATCAGAGCCAAAGGTTGCAAATTCGAAATCCCTAGAAGGAATGTTATCTCCATCTGTCTGTCTATTGGATTCTGAATTCGAACGGCTTCCCGTTCGAGGGGGGTGTTGATATAAATTTTTGTGCCGTTCACTAACAGATTAACCTTTTGGTGTTACCCTTTATCAAGACCCATCACATGATAAGGCACCTTAAATGAACATTTTTTGTTAGCAAAAGAATGGCCGCAACCATGTTGTCAAGGTGGAACAAACAAAAAAGTCACTTCTCTCATTTAGCATTATATGCACTTCCCAAACTCCAGATGCCTGGATCCTTGGACTATCCTAACATTGCAGTTGAGCATTGAATATGGACCATTTTGGACTTCTTTTGAGAAAAAAACTGTCCATCTTTCCTCCAACTACTGAGTTGAGGTTATAATAGTCCAATCAGACTTTGGGATATTGGTGGTGGACTTTGGGATATTGGTGGTTGCAGACCAATGATCGGCCTGCCTGATGAGTAGCTTCGATCTCATACATTTGTGCTATTTTTACCTGTTTTAAAGTAAGGTGTGCTCTATGCAGTAGGGAGTGCAAATAAATTTAGGAATCTAGAAAAATATAGTTCATTACAAACAAAAATGAAAGAGGTAGGTAATTGGAGCATACTTGTGCTTCCCACATTTGTTGGTGTTTCTGAGAAAGTTTTGCTGCGAGTGGGATGATTCCTCTTTGATGTGGTTGTCCAGACAGTGAACTATCAAACATAGGTGGTGGGACACCAAAGAAGCCATAGACTCCTGCACAAGCTGGGTAATGCAAAGAATATGGAGGATGTGATTGTTGTGGTTGCCCCCCCAAAGTTGATGGGTACCAAGGACCTGTAAACAAGCAATTTCCATTGATTTAATAGACAACAGTCCTCCCGAGGTACAAATAACAACATATGACATGACACAAAAATGGAAATTATTCAACTATATATATTACCTGCAAATCCAAGTGGATATGAATATCCACTTTGATAGCAATATGTGGACATAGGTTCAGGTCCTGAAGAAGCTCCTCCAACCACCACTGGAGCTTGCCAATTAGAATCGGGGGCTACAATAGGAGTAATTGGTTGATGAGAAGTGCTAGCTGCATGGAGTCCAGTCCGTGGCAGCCAAAATGCCCGTGCTCCTGGATTTACTTGTGATTGTCCAATTTGGGTTTGGTTGTTTACAGGATTCTGTTGCTGCTGTTGTGGGTTCAAGAATGGCACTTGCTTTTGGTTTGCATCGACAGGTGAACTTTGTTGGAAGTTAAAAGTGCATCTGCCAACTGGGTGTTCTAGAGTCATTTGGGGTGTGTACAGCCACTGAAGAGTGGGCAGGTATTGCTGAGTTACAGGAGATACAATGTCATGCAGAGGGCTTCCAGTCTTCGGATTTTTTATAGCATAATCCATATGTGTTTGTCCGTGGTCTTCACTGGTCTGTTTATAGTAAGTAATAATCACCAACTGATTAAAATAATGTCACTCAGGAGTTCACTTCTTTCCATTAAAAAGTTCACCTAAAGTGAACCAATTTTTATCCCCTCACAGCTTGTAAGTCCCAGAAATGGACCCAACTATGACAAATCCAACCCATTTGTGCCACAAGCGCCCCAGATCAACACTCATCCAAATTTGCACATATAAAAACACAATTTTATTCCATTAGAGTTAATCATGCACTTTAGATATGATCAATCCAACAATGGTTTACATACACACATATTTGTATGGTGCCTATGTATCCATGTTTGTGTGTAGGAGCAGTTTATAGATTCATGAATAGTTGACAGATTGCCAGAAAGAGTAATGGGAAAGGCAGAGACTCCGATCAAAAGAAGATGTTTCCCAAATAGAGGGGTTGTGGAAAAGCTGGGCATATTTCACTTTTGTAAGTGGGGGCAAGTTACATAGGCTCTTGCATAAACCAGCTGCACAAATGATTAAATGTTTCTTATGTATCTCTCCGAGCCAAAGGAAAAGGAAATAGTGCGGCCTGTACCAATTATATAGAGAATTATGCTAGAAGAAATAGACACATTTTTCAAGGTAAATGTTTCTTACAAACTGACTGCAGGGAAAATAAAATTCTGGTTATTCCATTTGGTCTACACGACAAGGAGCCTTATGGCATTGCATTTTTGGACTTTAAGAGGGGATGGATTACTTTGATTAAAAGATCGTTTCTGCCGAGGTACAAAAACACAATTGCAGAGTTCTACTTGAACCTGGACAATGGAAGGCCAACACAGATGGAAGCTCTCATGGAAAGCCTAGTCCATCTGGTTTACTGGTGGACCATTAAAATTGATAGAAGTGAACATACCTAGTCATTTTGAGGTCTTATTGTGTTAGGGAACTAAAACAGAGCAGAGACTATGACTATGAGAGAGAGAGAGAGAGAGAAGTGGGGCTGTTCTCAAGGTTTTATGGGGGGCATTTTGCTTTTAAAATATGATTCGAGTTAATGTAATATTGCAGATGATGGATTCCTCAAACCATCCATGGAGATTTGTGGTGATTACAAGGAAATCAAACAGATGTTATATTTGATGGAGGCTTCTTTTGCTCATATTCCTCGACATTGGAATGGAGAAGTTGGTTTTATAACAAAGGCAGGGTAGACAGACCTAAGCTAATCTGCGGGGATTCATTTCATTTGTTGATATTTTATAATAGTTGTTTATTATCTCAATAGACTGCTAGAGCTGATGTAATAAATAAATAAAGAAGAACAGAGTCACAGAAGAGAGAGAGAGAGAGAGAGAGAGAGAGAGGCAAACATGCATCAGTTCTGTTTTTCATGCATTGATAAACAATACCCATTAGCATAAATCCATTTGTAGCTCTATAATAACAGCCTCAAACAGTCAAATACCACCTTCAGTCATTTTTAGAGAAGAAGAATAAGAAACTGAATAATTTTCAGTTGTTTGATGCACTTCTACCCCAAACCCAAATGCAGAAATCAACATAACAGTTGCTTGTAGCTTTCTAACAAGGAAAAACAATAATAATAAAAAAGGCTAGAAGGAAAACCCATCATTTCTATCCAGTGTAGTAAAGCAGTGGAAACAAGGGAGAACGAATAATCCAAATGCACTCTGAGTAATTGATTATTTCTTCTCTCCTTTGTTCATGCAAACGAAGAATCAAATAAACAACATCTTTATACATAAAAAAAAAAAAAAACACTTAACAAAGTTTTTCCATATTCTCATTTTCCCCCTGAAGACCTCAATAACAAAATGACTAAAAAAAATAAAATACTCAACCAAACAAAGAAAGACTACAGAGTGGAGGGGGAAAAACTCTGGCATTCTTCCTCTTTTATAACCCCAAAAACAACTCATTAACTCAAAACACATAAAAAAGAAGAAAGAAGTAACCAAAAGAAAACAACCCAACAATGCTTACCCAAAAAACTAACAGCAGCAAAAAAAAAAAAAACCTTTCCAGAAAGCTTGAGAGGAGAAATGGACCTCACCAAATGTTCATTGGGTTCTGTATCTTGATTCTTCTGAGTGAGTCTCTCATCCTTCTTTTCCATGGCCTTTCCAGAGAGTTCAGTTTCTATCTTCCTTTCTTAGCCTACCTTTTTTCTTCAGGAAAAGGACAAAGTTGGGATTCTGAGATTCATCATGAGGATTAAAGGAAGGTGGGTTTCTCCCATTAAAGACTGGCAAAAGAGCTTCTGTGATCTTTTCTGCTTTTCAGGAGAGAATGTGAAGAATTTTACAGCAATTGCTGCTCTCTCTCTCTCTCTCTCTCTCTCTCTCCAAGTATAAATTAATTTAAAACCAAATATTTAAATGTCATTAGTTATAAAACTACATAAACAACAAGAGGCGGTTGTATGACCATCCGTACACCGAGGCCACCAACAATGTACACGTGGCACGCATGTAAATTGTAATAGCTCAATCCAAACCCTTAAATGGTGGGCCATGTCATCACCCAGAAATCATACAGAAGCAGTTTTCCTGAAAACCTGATTGAAGGCAGTAGATAGGGTCATTAATGAAATGGAAGTGATTAACGGCTCTGATCGTTGCTTGTAGCTTGGTCTGATGGTGTCCATCATTTCTGGCTATCAATGCTATACACTCATGAATAGAATCAATTTATTTGTGGCATGCATTTATATTTGTAGTAGCTTTTAAGTACTTAAAACCATGGTGTAACCAGTTGTGATCTAGTGTTTTTGATGTGGAAAAATTATGGAAGTGTTTGAAGTTTGAACCCCCAACCAATGGAAGTTTTATTTATTTACCTATGTGAATTTTACATATGTAGCATCTAGATAAAATATATTAATATGGTTGTTTGGAATCAACATTTTCACATGAGTAAAACATTAATGGCACAGGCTATATGTTTTAAAGTTTCCATATATCTTAAAACTTATAAATATTTAAAACCTGAAACTAAAAGCTTTGACATTTTATGGGTCAATTAAGAATTTTAATGGAAAAAATTAAAATTTTGGAGCCCACAAGAGTCGCAAAAAATTAAAAAAAGTGAAGGATTTGATATTGCAACTCATTTTGGTGAGTGCCCTTCTGGCTAAACAGGTGTGTCACAAGCCCAACACTTCTATACCTTTTTAGGTGAAAAAAAATTTCTCATGGCCAATTCAACCATCATTTTCACACCTCACACATATGTTGCATAAATAAGAGCACATATTAACATTTAAATATGTAGATCAGTGCAAACAAGTGACCTGATTTTTATGTTGATGTTGATGATCTCAAGTGCATGTTTGGATGGATAATCTCAGTGAAGAAAGCATGTGACTCTGTTGGTCATTACAGCTTTGGAGGACCTTTTCCTTGATCTTGAGATTTTCTGTTATTTAGAAACCCAAAAGATCTGAGAAATTCTTCCCTTTTATTTAATAAAATAACAATAGTGAATCAAAATCTGCCCAAACTAAAAATTATGATCTTCTAATAAAGCTTAACGGTCCTATAAAGAAGAAAATGGAGCAAAACTACATTGCGAGGAAATGATAACTTTTTATAGTGCTTGGTTTACTTGAGGTCGTGGATATTTTTTTTCCTATATGAATATTGAATTTCCTAAGCTAATTATTATTAGACTGCATAAATACTTTTCAATATTTTTCCTCGGATGGAGCCTACTCCTCAACAATGAAGACTCAAACATGCGCACCGTCACTCACGCATTGACACTCATGTCATGTCCCTAATCAGCTGAGACATGAATATATTTTTTTATGCTCTATTTGCAATATTTAAATTAAGCTTTATTTCTCTTTTGAAAAGATTTGCCCCATGCTCGATCACGAAGTACACCTAAGAGTTATTTGTTATTTGAAACAAAGTCATAAGGTTAAAAGAGTTAGTGTCTAGTGACAAGGCTTGGCTACATCGGCTTAAACAAATCCCTCGATAAGCAAGTGCTAATCACCTATTGTAACTGTGGTCACAAATATTGGCAGTATTTCGAGTATCTCGCGATAAATACCTAAGATGACATTTCCAAATAATTTCACAATATTCTCAAAATATCATTAGAAGATAAACCGGGAAAAATTACGACAAAGTAAGAATAAAATGGGAAAAAATCAGGGAAATTCTTTAAACCTATTCTTAACAGTATTTCATATTCATCTGTTATCTTCTCATTTAAAATTTAATTTTAATATTCCATGACATTTTTTCAATAATATCCCAAGAAAGACTCTAAATTTGAAATCCGTAACTAATGACAATGGTTATATACTAATATCCCTCGAGAGGGTGTCAATGGATCAAGTCCCAATGTTTTGCTTGTAAGAGTAGTCTTAATCTGCTCAACTACCCTTGAAAAAACTACATAAAATGACTAATCTTTAGTAATAGATTTTCTTGAAACTAATGAATTATAAACTAATTCTCACCCAAGTTGCATGGTCGAACATTAAACTAATAGTATCCCGCGCACGAGTGTAGTGAGCCAGGCATCCTAGGATTACAAAATGGTTGCATGTAAATAGGTGATAAACATTGGTGATTATTTTAACCACAGATTAGTGAATAATAAGGATCAAGGAATTTGAATATTGAGAAAAAGTGGTGAGATTGAAGAGAAGCAAGGAGGCAGAAATATGGAAATGGCCGTAGCAGCATTGAAGACCACACTTGGTCAAATTTTCATTTGTTAATGCTCCAAAGACAATGGTATGAGTATGACTTTCTTCTTTTCAATTGGCATTTGGAGACCTTATGTTTACTATGGCCACCATTAGATTCATGTTAAGGAAGCACCTTACTTTTTCTCTTGTTGGGATACAAAGGGAGGAAGTCACTTATGAGTGATCAATCTAACGGTCAGCCCACTGAAAATTTAAATAACACGCATCCTAGGGCTGATAATCGGCTCAAATTTTGAGGTGAACCCCATCATACATTAGAGATGGGCGCTCCGCTGTACTATAATGCAATGGCGCTTTATTAAATATCAAGGAATCCCAGGCTATGCTCCACTTTGACCGGTCATACAATGGTCTAACTTGTGTTTTTTTCCCTTTCACCTCAGCCAAGGGTTGCTAGCAGTGTGAAAATCCACACATCATTAGGGGAGGAGGTACCCGCATAGGCAGAGAGAGGTAGCTTGCAAGCTTTCCATGACTGCACAAACAGGAAGAAAGCATACCCAACAATCCTGAGTGGGGTTTTACAAGTAAAATCCAATGTGGGGAAGATAGGTGAGAAAAAAAAAAAGAGTGGAGAAAACTTTCATGGTACAAATTTCAACTATACACTCTTTGTTGAAGATAAACAACAGATTAGATGAACGAGTCATCTTATCCAAAATTTGAATTTTCAGTTTTTCTCCTTCACTCTTTTTCTACATTTTTAAATAATAAGATGTTAGATCTTGTGATAGAATCCTAGCCATTTACTAAGAAGAAGTTAAAAGTCATGATTTTAACAAAGTTGGCTCATGGATGGCTAGGTCATCTAATAAAATTAACCAAAAGGAATTTAGTGACACAAAACGCTAGTTTGATTTCCTAACCAATGGCATTAAATATTGTTGGAGTTCTTGCATTTATTTTATGGAGCTGGCCAACTACCCACATTAGAGTTGGTGGAGTGGCATGTCGAGTGGGTTTCTTAAATTGCCTCTCACATCTTGAGCCATATATTAACCTATATGCGCTTGCGTGGGTCTAGTAGGCACCGTGGAAGGATTAGTTGCGTTGGGTCAAACACTCCATGGATACCGATTTCTTTTTATTTTTAATTTTTTTACCTTCGTGAGGGTTTCCAATCATTTGGACTGGAAAGCCGCGTAAACACCTTTGTGCTCTCAAGGTGGTAGTATTAGTGGACTCAACTTTAGATTTTTAAATAAGAGAAATTGGAGATCGATATCAGAAACCCCCGTGGTCTTGACCCCTCCACGAACCCTCGGGGTTAAATGGATACCCATTTGGTGTGCAAGAAAAAAAAAAAACAAATGAGCTTGCCCACGAGGGGGCCACCTTAGCTTAAATATTCCATCAATATCTTGAAGCATTGGGCAAATGAATCAACGGCTGGATCGTAGCTTTAAAAGTCCCTCTTCCTCTCGCTCCCTCCCTCTGGCGTTTGAATGTGTGAAGAATCCAGTAAGAAGGGTTTGTGATGGATTACACACTTCCTGAGGATTCTCTTTTTCTTGGTTTTGATTGTTCAACACAGTGAGTTCTTTTCCTCTTCCATTTTCTCTTGTTTCCCACGAGGGAGTCTGTTTGGACAATTGATTCCTTCTCTCTTCAAATCTTGAGAGTGGACTCTGTGTTCAGTTGTCTCTTCGGTGATTTGAATACACATAATTTCCCTTTGGTTGTTATCCCCAAATTCCACCCCTGTTTTTGAACTTGGGTTTTGGTTATTCCACTTTCTTATGAATTGAAGAAGATAAATACCCAACTTTTATCTTCTTGCAATGTAATTTAGATATGATTCCTGATTCTTTTTTTTTTTTTTTTTTTGACACTCCTTTGTTGGATTATCTGGGCCTTAATTGGATGCTGGGGTTTCATGGGGTGTCTTCAATTCTTTTGGAATTTTGCAATTATGTATAAGAACTCACATTTTGATTACTTCTTGATGGTTTGTCAGTGTTTTCTGATTTTGTTTTTGCCTCTAAACTTTTTTATTCATATCATCTTGAAGTCTCATTCTCTGATTGTTTCTATTGGTTCAATTCTACGACTAAGAGCTTCAAGAATAACAGATTTCCCATTTTGTGTGTGTTCTAGATGAAGAAATGCATTCCTGATACTAATTTGTTAGTAATGAAGTTCATCATTAGTTTAGAGCCATTTGAAAACCTGCAGATTTGTAGGTGGTGGAGTTTCTATAGTCTAATCCGAGTTAGGCATGTGAGTTTTGTTGCCCAATCACAAAATTGTTGGTCAAATGATGATTATACTTGAATATCTGCATTAGTTGTGAATAAGATTATTATATTGGGTCTATTCTCCTCTTCTTCACTAATCTGGTGGCTGTGATTGAACATCTACAAAATGTGCAGAAGACTAAAAGATTAACCACAACTATTATCTTTGCATAAAACCTTAGATGCAGGAGCCTTGTACCCAAGGTACTGCTCCTGCTCTCTACTTCTCTGGAATTTCACTCTTGCCCTTTCAATCGAAGGGGCTAAACCAAAGGAGTACAGGCGATTCCACCGACCGCCCTAGTGAATTAAATCTCAGGATAGTTCCACATTGATCTCCGCCTTAAGACCCTTCACTATTCTATATTACTCAATGGATAGAATAGAACCACTTTTATCATGGATTATTAAAAGTTTAGCACTAAGTAGGTGAAAGGGCGGGCCCCAAGCAATCTTTTTAAGATTTGTATGAATTTGGAGGTCTAATATTTTTGTTTTAAATTCACTAGATGTGCAAAACAGGTTCCTGAATTTTGAGCCTTTGTTTTATAGGTCCTTAAAGGCAACTGTTTTAGATGCCAACCTCAGCATCATTGCTTCAGAAGTTGTTCATTATGAATCTGAATTGCCACATTATAAAACTAAGGATGGAGTCTACAGAGACCCATCTGGAAATGGTAGAATTGTCTCCCCCACATTGATGTGGGTCGAGGCCTTGGACCTCCTACTTGGAAAATTTGTGAAGTCAAAATTGGATTTTGGACAGATTTCAGCTGTTTCTGGTAGCGGACAGCAGCATGGCAGTGTTTATTGGAAGAAAGGCAGTTTATTGACTTTGGCATCTTTAAATCCTGAGAAGACATTACGAGAGCAGCTTGGTGATGCTTTTTCCACAAAAGAGTCGCCAATATGGATGGATAGTAGCACCACCACACAGTGCAGAGAAATAGAACAAAGTGTTGGTGGTGCATTTGCGCTATCCCAACTAACAGGGTCACGTGCATATGAAAGGTTCACAGGACCACAAATCCGCAGAATATTTGAGACGCAGCCTGAAGTATATCATGATACTGAGAGGATTTCCCTTGTAAGCTCTTTCATGGCATCACTTCTCATTGGTGGCTATGCTAGTATAGATGAAACTGATGGCTCAGGAATGAACTTAATGGATATTAGACAACGAATCTGGTTGAAGGGTGCTATGGAGGTTCGTTGAAAATCAAGTGGAATTTATGTTTACCTTTTAAGTTCTTGTCATGATAATTGTAACCTTTTGTATTTAGGCTACAGCACCAGGTTTAGGGGAAAAGCTTGGAGAACTGGCACCTGCCCATGCTGTTGCTGGATTGATAGCTCCATATTTTGTTGAGAGGTCAGTCCCACATTCCTCAAACCACAATTTATAATAATTCACTTTTTGTTTGATATTGTTTGAAATTTCCTGCATTTTTTATTTGAGTTAGATGGTCAAGTGCATTAGATTCCTATTGTCATGTAGCTTGGTGATAAAATGCTAGATCCTGTAGTTGATTTACTTTATCAATTATAATGCTGAAAATTGGGCAAAAGCGGTCAAACTTGTTAAAAACCTGTCCAACCATCTGGGTTGCCAGTTTTTCCAAAACCTTGCTGTTCACTTGGAGAGGAATTTTTGTCTCTTCTATTTTCCATTAGAAAGGTTTACTTTCCTTTAAAAAGTTTTAACATCTGGTGTTCTTTTCTAGTTTGATTTCTTCTTTTTAATTTATTCTATTTTTTGTTATATAACTCCACATCTTTTGAAAAATTAGTAATCTCTTTGACGAATTGGACCAGTGTATGAATTGTGAAAACCCCGAATCATTCATTTGTCTTCTTCTTTTTCTTCTTTATTTTGGATGGGTCCAATTGGCTGTCACATTGGTTTGGTAAGACTTCTTTGTTAGCATGTTGATTTATGGGATATCACATAAACAGTATAACCTAATTACAGGTTCAACTTTAAGAAGAGCTGCCTGGTCATTCAGTGGTCTGGAGACAACCCAAACAGCTTGGCAGGTGCATTGTTGTTCTTGTTGCATGTCTTATGGCAATAAAAGTTCTGTATGCTATTGTATTTATCTTCTGCATGGATCCTTCAAATTCCTTGCAAGTACATGTGCTAAGATGTGATATGGTATGGATATGGATCCTGTGGAATCTATCAGAGATGGCCCACATGTATAGCCAGATAATTTATCATAAAATTATATTAAACGAAAAATATTTAAGAATTAAAAAAATATGCGGGAAATATTAATAAACTAAATATAGAATATATTTGTATTCTTATACCCTAACATTTGGAGTTTGTATGAGTCTTGACACCAAGATCCATGCCCATACCAATATTTTACATTGATTTCACGACCTTGCAGTGCTTGTTGCTTAATGAAGCTCCTACTGTTTTGTACTCTCCTCTTTTCTCTCCAAGAAAGCTAAGGTACAATAACCTACCAAGGGGCTGAAGCCCGGAGGAGTACAATAACACAACTGCAATGTCAGTGAGGCAACTTCAGACCAAAAGTTCTTGGAGGTCTTGTCTTCTTACAAATGTTGGTCCTTGGTTGGTCAATATGTATCCTGCCATCTGAAAATGAAAAAAGTTCACTCAACTGCAAAGTCATGTAATCCCTATACCTATTGCTTTTATAACCAACAGGGAGGGCTCTTTCTTATGATACAGTATTTTCCTTTCCCAAATCCTCGTTGACAGGCATATATGAATGTAATGTTGCATCCTAGAATTGTTGAATGATTCGTGCCTGTTTATCAAATACTGGTGTAAAAGGGCGATAACTTCTCATAATCAGAAGCCTGCTATACTCGAGGAACTTTTATTTCCAAAAACTGCTAAAGTAGGCATTGAATAGGATGAGGAGATTCACAACTATCCAGAGATGATGTTTTATCATATTCTGAGGGTGAAGGCACAGACTCACTGGAAAAACAAGAAGTTGATAGAGGGTTTCATATATGGGACCCATGATGGTTTTTTTTTTTTCGTTTTCAGAGGGTGAAAGAACAGTTTCGCTAGCAAACCAAGGTGTTGGTAGAGGTTTACTATATCAGATCAATGTGTAATTCTTGTTTTTATTTTTATTTTTTTTAATTGTTACTTTTTCTTTCTGCTGGCTTATGGTTTTTGTCATTATACTTCCCCTACAGTGGGATATATGATCTATTTTGTAACATGAAATTTATAGTTACTGATTGAAAAAAAGAAAAGAAATATAATCAATTAAATCATATAAAATATAATTAGGCGAGGAAAATTTCTAGAATCAAACTTTATTGGTCACATGCCCCTACTTATGTTTCGACTGCAGGGAAAACTATCATGTATCAGTTGACTCAATGGAAATACAATTGTCTGGTTTCCAAGATGCCTGCTTTATTAAGATTTTACTAATTTTGTTGATCATATGAAATAATACTTGTTGAACCTACACAGGTTTGACCCTCAATAGTCCTGGGGATCTTGCCATTAGTCTTGGCACCAGTGACACTGTAAGCTCTACACTTGTTCATTTTTTTTTTTTCTTTTCATGTCTTCTTTTTTGTTCTATTTATGATAAATTGTTTTACTTAGTCATCAATGTTTGAGATAGCTCAGGTTTTTGGAATCACTAGAGAGCCACAACCCAGGCTGGAAGGACATGTTTTACCTAATCCAGTCGATCCAAATTGCTATATGGTAATGTTGGTCTACAAAAATGGGTCTCTAACTCGAGAAGGTAATTCTGTTGTCGATTCCAGTAGTATTCATGAAGCATATTTTGGTAGTTTCAACTTTCAAGTACTTAAGTTTGCTGTTATGCTGTGGTGGTAGATGTACGCAACCGGTGTGCAGAGCAATCTTGGGATATTTTTAACAAGTTCATGGAGGAAACATCTCCACTAAATGGTTTGCTTCTGTTCCTTACAGTTTTAACTCTGAAATTTATTTTTTTATAGAGGCATTATAAGGTCTTGCATCAGGACATGGATCATATCCTAATGTGCATTCCTTATTATGGGGCCATTTTTTTCGGTTTTTCAGACCATTGATTTGATGATTCCCACCATAAATATAGGATGCACCTGAAATCTTCAGAATGGATGATCCTATGGAACATACAGTAGTGATCCACAGAAAAAGGACCAACATTGGGTAAACAGGTCTTCTGAATCTCTGATCTATAAGATTATGAAGAACTCGAACACATGGTATGATCCGTCAGATAAGTGTCTGGAACCTGGATAAGCGAATAACGACACTCATTAGGACACTGCATTTTCTGATGGATTATTACCCAGAAATGTCTAAATACCGTGTTCAGCTCATTGTTTATTTGTACTTATATTATTCTCAGACAAGCAGTGAGTAGAGTGCAAATAGGTGAAGAGTATTTTTTCCACATTTACATCTTCTCTGGATTCTTATTCTTTCTATGACAACAGGTGGAAAATTAGGATTCTACTACAAGGAGCATGAAATTTCGCCTCCTCTCCCTGGTGAGAAATAGTTTCTGTTCAAATGGTGCCTGTGAATTTCTCTTCATTCTTCTCTTAAATATGCTAACTTCAATTATTTTTATTTTTTATTTTTACAGCTGGGTGTCATCGCTTTGTTCTTGGAAACTTCACAGATGACTCTATAGATGAGTTGAAAGCACATGAAGTGCAGGAGTTTGATGCCCCACTTGAGGTTGGTCGATACAGATTGCTTCTGCATTGCATATTTAGACTTTTGCAAGAAAGGGAATTATAGGATTATGCTGTGTATTTCTAACCAGCTTTCCTGTGAGCCACTGATTATAGAGTTGCATCTTGAAAGTTCCAACTGAGGAGTTTTTACGGAGATCCTCAATTGATTATAGGGTCCGTGATGTTAACAGCCTGGATCACCAAACTATAGGTTCCCTGTATATGGAAATAGGAGGGGCCAACAAACAGTGGTTTGCTCGTTATCTTGTTTAACCTATTTTACTGCACTTTTCGGTGAAAGTTGTAACTTCTCTCAATGCAAAAGGTGCAGTAGAATAGTTATAGAATCTTCTAACTCAGCAAAGAAAAAAAAAAAAAACCTTACATTATCTTCCTTAACCTATTTCATGGCACTTTTCGGTGAAAGTTGTATAAGGTTTTATTGTGGGCAACTTACCTTGATTCAAGGTACGTGCCATAATTGAAGGGCAACTTCTCTCAATGCGAGCTCATGCAGAGAGGTTTGGAATGCCATCTCCTCCCAAACGGATAGTAGCAACTGGTGGAGCATCAACCAATAAGACTATTCTTAAAGCAATTGCTTCCATTTTTGGATGTGCAGTCTATACCGTTCAGCGACCTGGTATTTATCTCGTGACCTGTCTGACACCTCTATTTATTTCATTATGCTTTTCTTTTTTATCTTCACTCTGATATGTCCAAGCCATAATGTAGGTGTATTCTAGTTTCTTCCTTATTGCACATTTACACATTTACAATTTCTCAATGTTTCAGCAAGCATTTTTATTTCAATTCTACAAACTCTGTTGTCAGATTCCCATTGCTGACATCCCTTGGTCCTGTTGTTTCTAGCACAAGTTTTTGTTTTCACTTTTGTACCTTTCTCTTTTGAGTCTAGCTAGCTATTTTCATGTCTGAGCGGCTCAGATCATATATTACTAATTAGCTGTTCATGAATACTAAACAGTTATGGGAATACTCTAAATGTTTTGTTTGCATACAACTCTCCTTTTAAGTACTGCCTCTCTTAATCATTAAAATTTTGAATAAAAATAAGTGAATCTGCAACTTCCAAAGCTCTGTTATATATCATAGAAGTTCCACAGAAAAGTTTGTGTAAAATCCTACTCCCTTTTATGGATGGACTCAATTAGAGGTTAAAATTTAGCTCTTTGCTTAGTCAGGATAGAAGAAAAAAGAAAGACTACAAGCATGCAATTTACAATTTGAAGGAGATGATGAAAAAAAAAAAATCTTGCTGCATTTGTATCCACTCCTTTTGCCGAATAATTGAAATGATACTAGGGACTGTGGCTGAAGTATTTGCTATAACTTAATTATAACTAAGAAAAATGAGGCAATAGTCTATGAATAACCCGACTAGATTCACAGGAAAATGAGATAATTATTATCTATGAAAAAACTAATATTCATGGCTGCATATGTTCTTATTTCCTGATCTATTTTTTGTTTTGTTTTAGTGTATTTAATCTTTCATTTTTACTTTAGTATGTTGGAAAACCTGAATTTTCTGTCAACACAGATTCGGCTTCTCTGGGTGCTGCGTTGAGGGCAGCTCATGGTTGGTTATGCAACATGGAAGGCTGTTTTGTTCCCATCTCATGCATGTATGAGAACAAGTTACAGAAAACATCTCTTTCTTGTACGCTTTCAATGCCCGCTGGAGATGCACAACTCTTTTCTAGGTACACCTCCTTGATGAGGAAGAGAATGGAAATTGAGGACCATCTTACCCAGAAGTTCGGTGGAGGTAAAATGGTTACTTAAAATATCTCGTCGATGTTAAATCATGGAAAGCTTGTGGGTATGCGAACAGCCTGCTGTAAACGATCTGATAAAAATATGTTGCATTGTGAAAAAACTATATAGTATTTATATTGCATATATGCTCAAGGTTGGATGCAGGAGCTCATACATTCATAATTGGTAATAGTAATTCTATTTTCTATCTTGTTTGTGTTTGTCTCCTTGTTTTGTTTAGATGGCGAAGATTATGGTGAAGGCTCGAATTTCCCGATTAAAAATTTAGGTGATATATGGACAAATAAAAATCTCTGGACATAAGAAAAAATTGTGTATATATGATTATATCTGTTTTTTGCATAATGGAACTGAAAAATCCAATTCTAATTGGATTTATCTTGATTTTGGAGACGATCATCATCCAAAAAAGGGCATAATCGACTTTGATTTTGTAGGACCAGCCTTGTTTCAGCTTAGGAGAGTTGGCCCCTATATTCAAGTGAGAACTAGTTCTCACCTATTATATGAGAACTTTTTTACTGGGTCCAACTAGAAACCAATCCAAACCTAGCAACTAATAGAAAACCCCCTGATAGTCACTAATCCCAAGGACCGGCACACATCCGAATGGACTGAACCGTTGGATCGAGGGTTGAATATTTTTTTGAATATGAAACCATTAAACTAGTGGGCCATGGATGAAGGTGTTAGGGGCATGGATTTTGGGTCAAACTTGATATTTGGGGTAGTCTCACATAGATCTTTCCATCTCCCCTAGTCCCATCCCCAAATGGGGCCCACAATTGGGCCCCACAAAAAAGTTCTCACATAATATGTGAGAACAGTTCCCACCTGAATATTACCCTATATATATATATATATGAAAATATTCAAATGCACCTATCCCTCACCATAGGGTGGGGGATGCTTCTATATATGGAGATTTTCAAGTATAAAAGGGGGATTTCAAGTACATAGAGTGAAGTACAAAAAGGGGATTCATGTGCAAAAAAGGAAAAGTGCCATTACCCTATGGTGAGGGATGGATGCACATGAATGTTCCCATATATATATATATATATATATATATATATATATGGAAGTGCTCCTGTGAGAGACACTCTCACCAACTTAAATGCAAGGACCCCAACTTAAATGTGAGAGCCCCCACCCATCTCTCACCAAGTTGGTGAGAGTGTCTCTCATAGGGGCACTTCCCATATATATATATATATATATATATGGAGAATATTCAAGTGCTTTGTACCTCCCTCTTGTACTTGAAACACCCCCAAAAGGGGTGTCCCTCACAAAAAATGGTGAGGGATGGATGCATATGAATATCCCCCTATATATATATATATATATATATATATACTCTCCTAACTTAAGCTTATTATAAGATTCCGTAAGCTAACGCTTTTGAGGCCCATCCTTCGTCCATCCAAATTGACCAAATACACGACCTCCTTAAATTGTACATGCTCACCAACTTTTGGTCAGATCCAAATTTACTAGACTGTTGGATCAATTATGTACCGATCCGAATGGACCATTGACCATTAAACTTTTGGTGTCCAGATGCAGATGATAGAAACCATAATTGGAGCTGATTTTTTTCAGGAATGAAGGTCCTAGGGAGTCCTTGAAATCCCCACCCCCCATCCCCATGTGGGTCCCCAGGTGGGCCCTAACACACAATTGAGCTTACTTCAGTTTACCTTATCCTAAACTTCAGCTTAGGAGAACTGGCTATATATATAGACACACACACACACCCCTAAGGTTCTAGGATTTAGAATTAGCCCATGTGGTTTCAGGATTTAGTGATATTCCCCATTACTAAAGTGACTGATTTGTGAAATTCCAGTGGATGGTGTCACAGCATGTTGAAGCAGGCCCATGTACATATATTTCTACTCAAAGTGGGCCTAAATACATACCCACCGTAAACCCGAAGAAACCAGTAGAAGGGTCATGTTGAGGAGGGGACCTCTCTAATTGTAATAAATTGCGAATGGTGAGGAACGCTGATTTGTATAGATGAAGGCATAGTCAGATTTGGTACAGGTGGGTCTAAACACATGGGCCATACTCAACTAAACTAGCACATATCCTATGCAACGGGTACAAATTTGATTTGGTTTGATATTGCTGATTTTTTTTTTTTAAGAATAAGAAATATTCCTTTTCTTGATAAGGACGTGTGACCTAATGATATTATAGAGTATTTGATATCAATTGTACTAACCATGTCACTCGCTACCAAACGGGTCACTGATACAGCAATTGGGGTTGGGCAACTCTCCCATTACTTATTTGGACCTAACCCAGTTGAAAAAATTAGATAAACTAATTCATAATAACTTTTGAACTTCTCAATAGCTAAAATCCTTAAAATCACATTTACAAATTTCAACCACATCTTAGCCCTTATCGTCTCTCTCTCTCTTTATCTCTCTCTCAATATTTTCTTAATTTAAAATTTCATCTTTTAATTATGGGGATTTTCAGAGATGGCCAATGCACCAAAAAGGTCACTTTAGCAAGCGTGGCACCAAATCAGCCTTCCCCGAAAAAGCTCTTTTTTTTTTTTTTTACAATTTTTTTCAAGGGTCGTCGTCGACCCTGATTCTTATTCAACCTCTCCCTTTGGATCTAGAGGTGCGAGACTCAACAAGTGGCCAAATATCTGTGTAATAGGCCTAGGTTTGTGTAATATGTCAGAGAAGAGGGGTATTTCGGCCGTGACCGGCACCCTGCTTGCAAAAGTGACCTTGTTGGTGCACTAGCCACCTAGTGTTTTATTTTTTTTTGGGTAAAATCCTCTTTAAAAATATAAAAGGGAAATAATAAGGTGATAAGTGCCATGAGAACTATGGATGGGGCCCACCTATCACCCAATCCAAACCTTGCAATGGACAGGACCCCCTTAATGGTCACATGCCCCAGGATTTGGCACCGATGCGAATGAATTGGACCATTAAATCAACCATATACCAATATGAATGGACTAATCTGGGCTTTCTCTGCCATGGATAAAGCAGTTAGGAGAATGAGATTATATGTAAAGCCCAGAAACAAAATCATACCAGCCAAAGCAGATATGGGGCGTAACAAATGATATAAGAGCCGACTTTTGACAAGTTCAAGTGTGGGTCCCTTAAAAGGGGTGGAGCCTTGGAGGTGGAGAGTTAAATATGGAACTCCCGGTGGGCCCCACAAAATAGTTTTCACGGTGACTGTGAGAACAGTTCCCACTTATTCAAATCCAGTAAATAAAAATAATTTCATGTTAGAAATGACTTTTGTTAATCACCCTGGTTATCTCCAATTGAACCTTATTCTAATTTTTGGTAAGAAGTTTTAGGTTACATACGGACGGATAGAAATTTCCACAAGAACAGTCACAGGTAATGACAACAATAAAAACAATATGCAGCACAGTTAGTAGTAAGCACAACCACTAAAATTGAATTAAAAACTAAACCATACAAAGGATGCATTAGACCCCATTATTCCCATTCCAGCGCAAAACACCACAAGGACAAAACAAAACAAAGACACAGACAGGCAGGCATAACAACAAACCGGAGCTAAACGGAACCAGAAACAAGGCACACAACAGGGCACTAGCATACCTCCTTCTGTTTTCAGTACTCATCCCCTTCATCACCGTCCTCCCCTTCAGCAGATTCAGCACCAACCTCCTCATAATCCTTTTCAAGTGCTGCAAGGTCCTCACGGGCTTCCGAAAACTCTCCTTCCTCCATCCCCTCACCGACATACCAATGCACGAACGCCCTCTTCGCATACATGAGATCAAACTTATGATCAATGCGGGAGAACACCTCCGCAACACTGGTCGAGTTGGAGATCATGCACACAGCCCTTTGAACCTTGGCTAGATCACCACCAGGGACCACAGTGGGAGGCTGGTAATTGATCCCACACTTGAACCCAGTTGGGCACCAGTCCACAAACTGAATTGTCCTCTTTGTCTTGATCGTCGCCACAGCCGCATTCACATCCTTAGGCACAACATCTCCCCTGTACATGAGGCAGCAGGCCATGTACTTGCCATGGCGAGGATCGCACTTGGCCATCATAGAAGATGGCTCAAAGGCGCTGTTGGTGATCTCTGCCACCGAAAGCTGTTCATGGTAGGCCTTCTCGGCGGAGATAACCGGTGCATATGACGACAACATGAAGTGGATCCTTGGGTAAGGGACGAGATTGGTTTGGAATTCAGTAACATCCACATTCAACGCCCCATCGAACCTCAGTGAGGCGGTGAGCGATGAGATCACCTGAGAGACGAGGCGGTTGAGGTTGGTGTAGGTCGGTCGCTCAATGTCGAGTGAGCGCCTGCAAATGTCATAGATCGCCTCATTGTCGAGGAGAACGGCGACGTCTGTGTGCTCGAGGAGAGAATGGGTCGAGAGGACGCTGTTGTAGGGTTCGACGACGGAGGTGGAGACCTGGGGCGAGGGGTAGACAGTGAAGCCGAGCTTTGATTTCTTTCCGTAGTCAACAGAGAGGCGCTCCAGGAGAAGCGAGCCGAGGCCAGAACCAGTGCCTCCACCAACAGCATTGAAGACAAGAAAGCCCTGAAGACCTGTGCAGTTATCAGCGAGCTTCCTGATGCGATCCAAGCAAAGATCGACGATCTCTTTTCCGACTGCGACATCAATCAAAATCACAAGAAGAAAAATCAGTCTATGACTGACCAAGCTTAAGCTTGGATTTAAGAAAACAAGTAAGAAGACGAGATGAAATTACTTGTGTAATGGCCACGGGCGAAGTTATTGGCAGCGTCTTCTTTGCCGCTGATGAGCTGCTCGGGGTGGAACAGCTGGCGGTAAGCTCCGGTCCTCACTTCGTCAATGACTGTGGGCTCCAGATCTACAAAGACGGCCCGAGGGACGTGCTTCCCTGCGCCGGTTTCACTGAAGAAGGTGTTGAAAGCATCATCACCTCCACCGACAGTCTTATCGCCGGGCATTTGGCCATCATGCTGCAAAAGGAGAACAGAGGATTAGAAGCAGAGGAAGAATAACTGGAGAAACAGAAACATTCAGATCTGGAAAGAGGAATATAATGAGCAGATCTGAGAATATGGAGCACTCGAATATAAGAAAAAATGAGGAAAGAGTCAGATCTAGGCTAAAATACATGGAAAATCAAGATTCTAGCGACCATCTACATGAAAAGAAAGAAGAAAACCGTTTGATCTTCTCAGATCCACAAATTTCAGAAGATCAGCGTCCGATTTGGGTAAATCGGACAGAAACACAAACAATCCTACCTATAAACGAATAGATCAAACAAATGAATGCGAGCAGAGAAGCACATTGCCAAAACCAGAAATCAAACAAGAAAAAAATCTGCAGGCATTATCAAGCCTCGTAGGGTGAAGATTACCAAAATCTGAAGAAGTAGACCAAAAATCCATCACATGAAACGAGATCGAGAAAACAAGATAACAATTCATCAATTAAAAGGCCTAGATCTGTAAAAACACCAAAATACAAGAGAAGAACTTCAAATCGGATTGAAATCTAACAAATGAAACAGACAACAAAAGAAAAAATCGGATCAGCTCAGATCTGCAATATTCCTAATCGTAAGACCGCAGATTAAGGATCTAAAAGAAAAGGGTTGAAGATCATCACCTGGATGCCGTGCTCGAGGCAGTAAAGTTCCCAGCAGGCATTGCCAACCTGAATACCGGCCTGGCCGATGTGGATCGAGATGCACTCTCTCATTTTCGCTACGGAAAGGAAGAGAACTAAAGAAGAGAGGGGAAGGAAAACCGAAAGAAGAAGAAAAGGCGTGTATGAAGACGCCACCAATTGCTATGTTTTGGGAATTGCTGCTTTTAGGGTTTGATTTATAAGAAGAAGAGATGGGGAAGACGGATCTGGTTTATTTAACCGTGGTTAGTTAACTAGGGTTAGGGCCGGCCAGCTTAACCATCTTCACTAGGTCATGTGATTTTGCCGCCCAATTTCGAATTGGTTTTGAAACCGGACTTAATCCTTCTAGAAATAACGGAAATGCCCCTGTGATTTGAAAATCGCTTTTTAAGAATAGTAAATTAGCCAACAGTCCCTCGTATTGGTCTTGTGAGGCATTCAGACCAACTACTTTTCCTCTAATGCGTATGGTCCATACAGCTGTATATAGTTTAGTGAGAGGTCCTTATATACGCTATATTAGACATTTTCATGACTGATTTGCCCTTTTAGCTTTGTAAGCATAAAAATTTGAATTTTAAAATTTTAAATCTTTCATTCACCCCCTTTATCTGGAGCTATGTAAAACCCTAAAGTCTTCTTTGATCGATTGGAGAGAAACTTGTTCGACTTGGTGCTTTTCGGTTTTATTCTGTGTAATAACTCTCCAGAGAAGATGAGAAGAGTTACAGAGGAGATCTCTGATGGGCTTCATAGAATCGTTGGAGAGAAGTAGTTTAGGTTCTTTATTTTGTAGAGTTCCAAGTACTGATCTCTCTTGTCTCGGTTTGCATGATCAAAAGCACATGGCCTTTTCTCTCATGATCTTGACAAGTGGCAAATAGGGAAAGAGATAGTAGCGAAGTTGGCTTAATTCAAGGCAAGCTACAAGAAGAAGATAAAAAAAGGGGAAGAGGACGGCTGAGCTTTTGTACGTGATAGCATGTGATGCCCAGCAAATTTATCTGAGTTTTTCGCAATATATTTGAGTTTTTGACTAATTTATCTTAGTTTTTGGTAAATTTATTTGTGTTTCTGAACAAATCTTTTTGTGTTTTTCACAAATTTATCTGTGTTTTTGGTAAATTTATCTGAAAGGGTATGGTAGGCGTTAAGCACGTTCTGAAGCATAACCCAGATCGAAGAAAGAACACCTAGTTAAGTTTGTGCTTCTTCTAAAAATTTTATCTGAGTTTAGAAAACTTATCAAATTTTCTAAGTTACTTAGATAAATTTTCCAAGAATTCAAAATTTTTTTTCAGAAACTCTAATAAACTGGACAAAATCTCAGATAAATTTGCCAAAGCTCAGATAAATTTATCTGAGTTTTCGACAAACTTACCTGAACTTCTGGCAAAACTCAGATAAATTTATCTGAGTTTTCGGCAAACTTACCTGAACTGCTGGCAAAACTCAGATAAATTTGTCTGAGTTCTAGCAAATTTATCTGAGTTTTATCCGAGTTTTGCTAAACTCAGATAAATTTTTCTGAGTTCTGCTTTTACTGACGTGTACAGGGGCTTTTTTGTATTTTGAAATTTATTTGCGTGTTTCGAAGTAAATTTAATTGAGTTCTTGGAAAAAATACTTGAGTGTTTTGCAAATTTTTCTGAAATTTGGGAAATTGGGTTTATCTTAGTTTGGCAAATGTATTTGCGTTTTTTGAAATTTATGTGTGTTTTTGAATTTTATTTATGTCTTTTGAAATTTATTTACATTTTTTTAAATTTTATTTGAATCTTTTGAAATTTGTTTTTGTCTTCTTAAACTTACTTTCATTCTTTTAAAATTTATGTGCGTTTTTTGAAATTTAGTTGCATTATTTTGAAATTTATTTGTGTATTTTGAATTTTATTTGTGTGTTTTTTAAATTTGTTTCAAAATCTCATTAATGGGATTTTCATTAATCGTGGCCAATTAAATAGTAGCTGGACATTATTAATGGCATATCCCACTAATCATGGGATATGATTTATCTTTAAATAGATAAGGGCTTTTAAAGAGAGGGCAATTTGGTCATTTTAGATATTCAAATTTGGAAGGACTTACCACACTATGAAAAGAAAGTGTGGATCTAAGGCCATAAAATCAAATGTTCAGGGACCTCTGCCCAATTGTCCCTTTTAAAAAAGTCTCGTGTGTTGTTTCCCATATCAGCCATGGGGCCCAAGGGTGGATATTGGATATACATCAGCCACTATAAGGGAGATGCAATGTCACCATCATGAAAACAGGTCTGTCATGATATTATAGGAATTGGTTTTTCATTTAAGACACAAAGTTTTACATTATTTTTTATTTAATTTTTGTTAATCTAACTGTAGATACAGTCCCAACCATGATCAAATTGAGGCTTACATGTATTCACTAGGATTTTTAGTTTCTGTGAAATCCCGAAGGATAGTTCAATTGGCCTAGCACAACAGTTTGCATCTGGAAGTTGTGGGTTCAAAACTATACTACCACATTTGGACCATTACCTGACTTTCTTTAGAGATTATTTTAGTCCAAAGGACCGGGACACCCTGCGTTATAGAAAAATAAAGAGAAATAGATAGTTTCTGTGGGAGATATGGATGGCTGGCTGCACAGGGAATGTCCTGAGTGGTAAAAACAATTTGTTTGGATTTTATTATAATGGTGTGGGTTTGGGCGTGGTCTACTAATTTAGAAAGAAAAATAATTGAGCCTAACTAGAGTCCAACGGACTTATAAACTCAGGTCCAACTGTCTAAGAGTTTCAGACCCTAACATGGATCTGAGTGGGACCAAAATGCAAATTCATGACCACCTAAATGGACTGTAGGTTCAGGTTGTTCTTTTTTCTTGTGAAAAAAATTTAAAAAAAGTGTAAAACTCTTAGCTCATTTTAAAAAAGGTATATGAAGATTTGAATGTTTCATATATAAAAAAAAAAAAAAAAAAAAACCTTCCACAATCCTTTTGAATCTCCATAAAAAATGACGAAGATACCCTTTTCGTATGATAGGTTTAGATTTAAAATGGCCATTTTGATTTTGATGATTGTAACCATTTAATAAAGCTAGTTTTTTTTAGTTATTTGGAATTTTCCTTTTAACCATCCATGGATAAAAGGCACTTGAAGTAGGCCCCACTAGATCATTTGGGTCGGACTTGATCATTTCTTTTAAATGATTTACTAATAAAGGAAAATTTCAAAAAATGACATAGAGTTATTTTTGTTTTTTCTCAAAAGTAATTGTGAAGGACTTGATTGAAAGAATTGTGAAAAGTTTTTATACTTTTTTTTTTGAAATAATCAAATATTCATGCACTTTTTTGAAAAAATGAGCGAAAATTTTTATACTTTTTTTTTTAATTTCCTTCTTTTTTTAATTAAAGGCTTCACTGCTCTATTAATTTTAAAATAGAATGTATTTACTTTGTTTTATTAAAGTAAAATTCCATCATCCACTATCTTTTTCTAGAATATATTTCAATGTTCATTCTCTATTCTTATTATTTTTGTCCTTTGGCATGTGCATCTTCAACCAAGATGCCAAATGTCACATGACACTCCCAACGCTAAAAAATAAATAAAAAAAATAAAAAAAGTCATATGAAGACTCTCCACTCAAAACGCCAAATTGGGATCCCTAATTTGGCATATGAAAAAGTAGGGTGCCATTTATTTTATTTTATTTTTGAATGTGAGTCTTACAAATGACAAAAATATGATAAAATAATAAATTTGACACATCGAGTGGAGTTCCTATGTCAGAAGATGTCAAATTTTTTTTTTTTTTTTAAATTTCCACGTAAACCTTCAAATGGAATTTCACATCCCCAAAATATCGATTTGGCTGAAGATTCTCTTATCTTTCCATAATTATACTTGTTTTCGCGGGGTGTTATGAATGATGGTAATTAGTGAAAAAAACTTAACAATCGGCATTGTTGCAGTGACCAGCTACTAGAGAGGATGGGTGCTTTTAACATATGGGGTGGAACATGTTGGTCAAGTGACCCAGACCCTGCATCTATTTCTTTCTTGGCTTTTACTCAAAGGCTAAGGTGAGTAGCCCCTCTCAGTCTCAGTGGCTTGGGGATGCAGCTCTTATCTGTTTTGAGAAAAAAAATCTATTTTGCTTCATAGACGTACAGATGGAAAGTTTCTGATGTTGAGAGATCAACTAATATCAGGCCCACTTTAGGATCCATGTTACATATTCAACATTTGAGTACTTTCTTTTGTTGCCTCTAAAATTGTAGAATGCGGTGGTGGCGTGAAATTAAGATCAATGCCAATTTATAGGAAATAGTGCATGCAAAAGAATTAGATTGATAATAGGATGTTTTAGAAAAAGAATTAGATTGATAATAGGAGGTTTTAGAGGCAGAAATCCACTAAAATTTGCATTTTATAAGAGCAAGTGCTGCCACAACAGCAAAAGCATTTTTATTACCAAGCACGCACATGGTATGGAATTGTTGCCTGGAATCCAGGACACAGGAGATATGTTTGTTGGGTTAGCAGATTATGACAATTCAGTCCTATGCAGCTACAATTAAACAAAGATAGAAGTGAAGATCTCTTTGAAAGCAATGAGCAGGTTGAAATAATTGCTTTTGATTGAAGGTTTAAGAAGGCCAATCATTATGGATAGTTAATATATGGAACCAACTTTATACAGTGAAGTCAGTGGTATTGCTGTTTACTATTCTCTCTGTAGCTTAATAAAATGGTGCCGTTGTTCTTTTGGAGCCGTGGGGTCAGGGGCGGACCCAAAAAATGGAACTTGGGGGGGTCAAATGAAAATTATTAAAAGAAAGTTTTAACATTTTAGGCGGAAAAATAAAATAGAGTTTATATATTTGGCAAATGGGCTGGTGCTGGCCCTGACATTCAGGCCATTCAGTTGTTTTGGGCCAGAGTTCTAGGACCAATAAGTAAATGGTTAGGGCTTGAACAATGAAGAACCTATTGCCTGGTTCGACCCAGGCCATGAAAGGGTGGGGTTGCTTGAGTAGTGTTCCTGGGATAAGAGACGTGAGGGCTCACTCAAAAACACCCACTGTGTTGAGTAAAATAGAAACGATAGGAATAATACCAAGGACTAGGAATGCAACTTGGGCTAGGCCAAGTCCAAGCCTATATTATCTGATGTCGTTAGGAACCCATTCTGGGCTAGGCTTGTTCAAGAGGAGGCTTAAGATTGGGAGAGGAATTTAAAGTATGATTAGGTTTTGGGCTGGTCTCAAGGTTGGGCAGGCTGAGCCACCTGAATTAATATTTTTACATATACATAGGGAGTCATTTTTGGATTTCATCAGTGAGACCCACCAAAGGATTATCGTGTTGGGAAGTCCCACATCCCACATTGCCTAAGTGGGCCTTCCACCTATCAGCTTAAACTTTTGGGTTGGTATATGGCTCCTTACACAGTATCAGAGCGGGTTTCGATCCCATTGTTCTTACCTAGCCCACGTGACAGGCCCGTCCATAAAATCTATTGGGCCTGCACGTGAGGGCGAGTATTGGAAAGTCTCACATCCTACATCGCCTAAGTGGGCCCTCCACCTATTAGCTTAAACTTTTGGGTTGGTATATGGCTTCTTATATATCAATCCGTCTAACCATTGGATTTCTGATTCACAACCTGAGAGGATGTGGATCCCTGTGGATATGTTACAGTGACAGTGCTTTGGAATGATTTGGATGGTTCATTCATGAATATTTCATATAGCGTAGGAGAGTTCTTAGGCCGGTTTAAACCGGGCTTAAGCCTCCAAGACTAGCCAGTTTAATTATCAGTCATAATACTTAGGCCTTGATCCAGCCCATAGTTTAAAATTTCAGGCCTAGGCCCAGCTCAACTATATTCACCCTGTGTGTTAAACATGTTGTCTGGGCCTGGCCTTAAGTGTTGATTATCTGCAAGAAAATTCTACATAGAGGACTAGTCACCGGACCAGGTCGGACAGTTCTAAGCTTGCTAAAGCCGGCATTTTCAGTTATCATGTGTATCATCATTCCAGCCCAGATTCACCCACATGTGCTCAAGAACGAGGCTCATATAACCTGTTTGAGCTAAATGTGTTGGCTAGAAATCAAGACCAAGCTCATCCCACCTGCCTACTAGAGACACAACAAATCAAGCCCTGAGGCAGGTCGGGCTGGCCAGGACCATGACATCCCAGTGTGTTATCTTAGGTATGGAGACTTTTTATTACAAAAACGAATCAAATCCATTTCCATCTTTGATCTTTTTTTGTGTGGTGTGTGTGTGTGTGTGAGAGAGAGAGAGAGAGAGATAGTAAAAAAGATGACGGTGACCAAGATGACGACGACAATGATGACTTGAATTGTCATTTTGCAGTAAATCCTATTAGACCCTCTCTTGATGTAGAACAGGTCATGGATGACTTTATGAATGGTTAAAGTATTGACCTGTTGTACATTCTGTCTAGATAAAAACTACTTGTGTACATAAATACATCTCTTACGGTTAGATTGATCATTAGAAAAACTTGAAACTTCCCAATATCAATATAATGGTTGAGATCGCTTAAACTCATTGTACTAAATTTGTCACCTACTATGAGGGGAGTGTATGATCCAACATCTTGGATTTATGATTGACTTCATGACCTTTTTGGGGTTTCCTCTGCCATGTTTCATTCTTCAGTATTTGCTGAACCAAGCTCAGATTAAGGAAGGTTGCTCCGAAGACTGGGAGTCAACTTAAAAAAAATGCCAAACCATATCTTGAGTTCTTTCTTTCAGAATGTAGCAATTGCCTAACCCAATTGAAGCGCACAAAGGGAAATCCCTTATTAGGATTAGGATCGTTTTCAATGCTAAAACATCATTCAACAGTAAACCAACTCAACTCAGAAGGTTCTTTCTCATTAATGCATGCTTAGTAATGATATGCACCAAATACTTTTCCTCAATGGAAAGAACTTTTTTCGCACCCAAATGGAAGGAACCTTTTAAAAAGCTGAATCCACTTCCATAAACAAGCATTTCCTGCTTCAAAGTGGAACTCACTATGGTGAATAAAGCTAGATAGTGCCTACCCCTTCAACACAACAATGGCCCTCTCTAGGAAGAAGACTTTTACCTTCTCTTGAGTTCCTATGTAGGATAGAGGCAGTGATAATATATTTAGAAGTGTTGAATCCCCGGGGCTGTTGTGCCTTGTATTCTCCCACGGAGGGTGTGATTCCCTTGCGGAGCCTCGGTATTCTCCCATGGAGGGTGTAATTCCCATGAAGGAACCCGTACGTGCGGGGGGATGTTGTAACCTTGCTCTACATTGTTACGCAGTTCTCCATTAGATTAAGCTTTTAGAGTAAGTAGTTGTCAACAAGAAGAACCATCACTCTCTCCTTTATCAACTAATCCCACGAGGTGTAGCCCATCTCAAAGGATTTTAACAGCTTGTAAATTCAACAATCAAGAGACCACTTTACACTGATTTTAACAGCTCGTAAATTTAACAATCAAGAGACCACTTTAGTGTGAAGATACCCATTGCAAATCAGAACCTTTACACACCCCATTTTTGGATTTCACTCTTTATGTAATGAATTGAGCAGTGAAAATAAGGAAAATAGAATTCCCCAACAGCAAGTGAATGATTATATTCATGAGTCTGTTAAGTATATATGCTGTGCGTTAGAATAAAGCAGGTTGCAGACAAATTCTATCACATCCTCAGTGCAAAGAAAAGAAGAGGAAAAGAGAGACATCATCTTCAACTACTTTTCAGAAAAGGACTACACAACAGTGATGGACTTCCACAATTCACACCTTTTGTCAGCTCGTCAACTGTAACTCCAACTTGGCGGTCCTATTGTGGATGGAGCGCAGCTTGAAAATCAAGCTGATCAGAAGATTCTGGCAATTTGGTTTCTTCCATTGCAAATTGGATGGTCAACGACACTCTGATCAATGTCTAGGTTCCATTGACATTGGGTTCATAAGCTGTTCTGTTTCACTCATATACCATCTTAGTTTAACACATCAGATCCATTGATCAATAAAAAGAGAAAGATGTATGCATAATTTCTTACATTCTACTTCTTTAAGAAGGTAGGAGTTGATGTTTGAAGAAATTACATCCCACGATTTATACAGTCCACATTGGTAGGATTACCCCTCAGAGTTGAGAGATGGATTACACGCATTGTAATCTACAACTTCTCAAAAAAAGAAAAACATACAAAAAAAGAAGTCATAATTACATTTATTCCATCTCCTCAAACCGCATGAAAACCGCATTCATAATCATAACTCAGATGGGTTTTAAGCCTTAATGGTGGGTGATGATTCCTCTTTCAGCTTAGCCCATCTTTTGAAAGCATCAAACCTACAAGGATCAGCATCCATGAGTAGCTGCGCCACTTCGTTCATGGTCGGGCGAAGAGCTGGGACACTACAAGTGCAACGGATTGCAATCCGGAGCACTTGCATCATCTCATCCTTGAATGAACCTGATAACCTCTCGTCTAAGACTTCCATGATCCCTTCTTTTGTTGAAACCTTTTGTGCCACCCAGAAGATGATGTTTCTGTTCTCACCAAATTCTGGTTCAGTTGGTCTTTTTCCTGTTATCAGTTCCATTAGTACAACTCCGAAGCTGTACACATCACATTTGACTGTTGCCTTGGATGAATATGCATATTCTGTCAGACAAATATGGATTCAATTTGATCACTACTTCAATGGAGAGAATTGCTTTAAATGAAATCAACTTAGATGAATGCAGTGCAATAGCAAAAATTTGAAAGCTTAAGTGGAATTGAACATTAAGCTTGTTCGTTAATGTAAGAAACCATGAAATCAACTTAGATGAATGCAGTGCAATAGCAAAAATTTGAAAGCTTAAGTGGAATTGAACATTAAGCTTGTTCGTTAATGTAAGAAGTGGAATTGAACATTAAGCTTGTTCGTTAATGTAAGAAACTATATACCAAAAGCTTAAGCTTCTAGGTGGAAGGCCCATACAGATATATTAAGACATGTCAAGCCTATTTCTTAGGCGTCTCCCCCTACGTGGGCTACACAAGAACAACGGGTTAAGAAGAACAACGGGATCGGAACCCACTTTGATATCATGTAAGAAACCATATACCAACCCAAACGCTTAAGCTTCTAGGTGGAAGGCCCATACATATATATTAAGACATGTCAAGCCTATTATTTAGGCGATGTGGGATGTGGGACTTCCCAACAGTTAAGTGCATATTTGGATGAACAAATTATTTAGACTGCATCGACCAACTTAAAAGAAAAAGATTAATGATGCCAAAAATCATATTTAATTTTGTAGTAAGTTGAGCAACTGATATTTCCTAGTTACTTTTTCAATCTTTAATCACTTTCTTTCAACCAAACTCTGAGAATCGTCTGTCACTTGAAGATCAGAACACACCCTAGGAAAAAGTTAGTGGTTGTAAACAATGAGCTTTCTTTGAATTAACAACATAAACAAACTATATCAAGATTAAGAAGATGAATATGCAACTATGGAAACAGAAAGTCTGAAAAATACCACAAGAGAGACACAGAACTTATGGATACAACTGACTCAGACAAGTTGTGATAAACTGATAATGGAAGGGAATAATATCATTGTTAATATAACTAGATTGTTGGCTTTCTGATGTTTTTCAAATTAATTTTCCTTCAAGTCCTATTTAAATGAGTGATTGGTTAATCACTACAAACAATGATAGACAAATCCCACTTTAGACAATTATATCTTCATGGCCTCTGTCAATTGCCCATCCAAATACAGATAAAACAATTTAGATTTCTATGTGAAATTTTATTGGAAAACTAATGAGTTAGCTGAAACTGAAATCAAGTTCAGAACCAGTTGAATCAGAATTCAGTTACCTGGTGCCAAGTACCCATAGGTTCCGGCAACAGCAGTGGTGGTGGAGTCCTTTCCTTTACCGTGCAAGACCTTAGCAATTCCAAAATCCGACACCTTGGGCTGAAAGTCTGCGTTAAGAAGTATGTTGGTCGACTTTACGTCACGGTGTATAATTGGCGGAAGCAGATCATGATGAAGGTAAGCTAGACCTTGTGCTATCCCAACTGCAATCGTATGTCGAGTTGGCCAATCAAGCAAGATCTTACCCCGATGAAGCATATCCCACAGATTCCCATTTGACATGTACTCATAGACCAACAAATCTGAGTCCCAATTTGAGAAGCAGCAGTACAATTTCACAATGTTCTTGTGTCTGATCTTTCCTAGAGTCTCAACTTCCGCCTTGAGTTGTCTATCTAAAAGCAGCTGATCTGAAGATGGATCCTTTGTCTTTCTAGCCCAAAGTTTCTTCACCGCAAATGATTGACCGTTTCTCAATTCGATCTTATACACAGTCCCTGATCCTCCATAGCCAACTATGTTCTTGTCGATTAAGGCCTTGATGATCTCATCCTGGTCGAAGCTCAGCCTACGAAAACTAGTCATCTCATATGAGAAGGATGTTGAAGAGAAGCCATTCTGTTCGATCACCAGTCTCTCTCGACCATACCAGCGTCTCAAAAACAGCAGAAAACCAACAATTACAACAAGGACAGTAGTTGCAATAACCCAAATGGTGTTTAGCCTCTTTCGAGTGTTGGGACGAAGACAGAGAGGGAGGGATGGGATTGATGAGTTGAAATAGACTGGAGCACACAATTTTGGATTACCCGAAAAGCTTTCTGCCAATCCTTCTTTAATCAGTGGAAGAGGAACTGGACCTGAAAGTCGATTGTTTGAGAAATCAAGTGAATTTGGTAGCAACTCACATAGACTTTCGGGGATGTTTCCCGTGAGGAGATTATTTGAGAGATTGAGAAGGTTGAGAGAATTCAGCGAAGAGAGAGATTCAGGAATGGAAGACACTAGCTTGTTACCCTGCAGTAGCAGCAGGTTCAGCTTCCTTAAATTGCCAATTTCGGGGGGAATTGGACCTGACAAAAGATTCTTACTCAGATCAATCTTCACTAAATTAGCTGCCTGCGAAATCTCAGAAGGGAGAGAACCTGAGATCCTATTGGTCTGAATGTAGAGCTCTGAGAGGTTCTTAGCATTTCCTATGGATTTTGGCAACATACCATCAAAAAGATTGTAACTCAGATCAATGATTGAAGCATGTGGAAGACCCAATAGTCCTTCTGGGATTGGACCAGACAGGCGGTTATAACTAACTCGAAAACGAAGCAGAGATTCACATTTTGCATAATTCTCAGGCAAACCACCAGAGAACTGATTGTCCAACACAAGAAAATAGAACAATTTCCCATTCTTGCAAACTTCTTTTGGCAATTCACCGGAAAGATGGTTCTCCGATACATCTAGACCAACCAGTTCAGTGAACTTCCCAGTATTAGGTGGCAATTCACCCATCAGGAAGTTCTCATAAACAGATAAGATGTGCAAGGATGTTGAATTACCAATTGCGAGCGGGATTTCTCCGGTGAGGCTATTGTTGTAGAGCTGCAAGAAACGAAGTTTTGGAAGCTCGCATATGCTCACTGGTATCTTCCCCGTTAGACGATTGACGGAGATGTCAAGATCAAACATCTGTGTCAAGTTTCCAAGCTCTTCAGGTATCTCGCCTGTCAGCTGGTTATAGTAAAGCTCCAAAAGTTGCAGGTTCTTCAACTCACCAAGCTCTACAGGAATTGGACCATCAAGAGAATTTCCACTCAATTCAAGGTCAACAAGTGAAGTCATGTTCCCTATCCAAGGAGGGATCTGACCATGCAGAGAGCATGTCATCAGTAACAGACTCTTGAGAATTTTTAACTGGGTGATTTCATATGGAAGCTGCCACATCGAAAAACCGCCATTCTCATTGAAATTAAGCACTTCAAGACTGGTAACATTAGTTACAGATATGGGAAACTCGCCCGAGAAGTGATTGTTAGATAGGTCTAGCACTCGAAGAGACTTCAATTGTGAGAAATTAGGAAGATTACCGGTGAGATTTGAAGTGCTTAGATTAAGCTCTTCTAAGAAAGAGCAATTGAAGACACCAGTCGGGAATCCGCCACGAAGATCATTGTGTCCCAGGCGAAGCACACGAAGCTTCTGAACATATGAGCAGATGTCGTCGGGGATTCGGCCTAACACTGACCATGCAGAGAGATCGATCTCGACAATATACCCATCATTGTCACAGGCAATACCGGGGTAGTTACAGTACTGGTCTCCTTCTGTGAGGGTGCTCCACTTGGATATGGAGTTGCCTGAGAGGGAGGTTTTCATGAGAGTGAAGAAATGGGATTGGTTTTGGGGGAGTGCTTGGGAAGAAAGGATGAAAAGAGAGAGACATGAAAGTATGCAGAGAATGATTTTAAAGAGAGCCATGTGTAAGCGTGTGGAGACTTGGAAGAGGGAGGGAGAGAGAGGTTTTGTTAGTTGCAGAGTAGAGGACGGAACATATAAATGGAAAGATTGGGGGGACTGTTGGTTACAGTAGTAGTAAGAAGAAGCTTTAGTACTGTTGGTCTATACTATCAGATGGTGGGAAAAGGGAACCGCATGGAGGGGCCATATCTTTCCAAAAAGGCAGCTTTTATTTATTTTCTTCTTCTGCTAACTGTTGTTCTCACAGATGCCCTTCATTTTTTTTTTTTTTTTTTTTTATAGGCGGCGAAGAAAATATATTAAGAAAGGAAAGCGTATTACAAAGAAGCCCTGGCCAGGTACTATGGTATAAAAGCATTATACCACAAAACAAGTCATATAGTGAAAGCTAAGAAATTAGAAGACCTATCAACCCCTTGCTTAGCTAAAGAGCCAGCAAAACCATTTGCTGCCCTCCAAACATGAATAAAGCTCATTTGAATTGAAGACGATAGAGCTCTAATCTCATTCAAATAGAACTGACATTTCCAAGGAAACATAGCCAAAGAAGACACCCAAGATATAGCATTAAGAGAATCACTTTCAACTACTAGTCTAGAATGAAAAGAGGTTGAAGTGAAAATCCGGATAGCTTCTAAAATAGCAACAACCTCAGCCTCATTAGGCTCCATACAACCCACATGCTGTGAGAAAAAAGCCAACACAATACCTTCACTATTGAGAAGCACCCCACCAATACCTGCCAGTCTAGGTTTTTCCCTAGCTGCCCCATCCACATTGAACTTAAGCATGCCTTCAGAAGGAGGAGCCCAGAAAACACTTTTTTTCATTTTCTTAACCCCACAAAGTAGAGAGGTTTTCCACTTATGCAACAGACCATTAACTCTTAGACTATTAAAATCATTCTTGAAAGCGGCCCATTTGGCAATATGTGTCACCACCAATAACGTCAAGTCTTCCACCGACGACGAAGATCTTTTAAACATTGTCATTCCTTGCTTTCCAAACAAACCATAAGATAGCAAAAGGTATGAGTCTCCAAAGAACTAACCCACACCCGTAAAAACTAAAGCACCTCTAAGCTTTGATCATCCCTGCCAAAGTCCCTGGGCTATACCAAAGGACACCGCATCGTAGAAGGAGCCCACTCATAAGGTATGAGAAAACTCGCAATGGATAAACAAATGGTTTATTGTCTCCATTCCCTTCCTACACAACACACATAAGTCTGAAATAGCTTTAGAAGCCAAGCCTCTCTTCCTAAAGGCTATCCGTTGTAGAAACTTTTCTCAAAATAGCAAGCCATGCCCTTCATCAGTGAAAGTTTATGGTTGTGATGTGCCTACGGCCTAGCTATGTACAATTGGGGGTTGATAGTTTAATGATCCAAAATGGGTACTGTGGTCTATGGACACAAGTCACTAAATAATGTTACCTGAATTGGATGGCTCCTCTTTTATCCCATTCTCTTTGTTCAACTGTTGCTATGTCTCTTAGCACATCTTTTTTTTTCCAATCCAAAGGTATATGTTTGTAACATTTTAACATGAAAGAAGTTTTTTTTCTAGAAAACCTCCATCCAATATTATGGGTTCATCTGATCATTGATATCAAAGCATTGGGATACTTTGTACTGAGCAGTGCTGCTACTTTTCATGTTCATGTGTCAAGGCCCTCCTGATTCTCTCTTTTCTCAAGTACCCGAAATTCAAGTTGATGCAGTTAAATTTCAGGCGTTGGGTACACGTTAAGTCCACACTTGTTTGACCTGACAACTTCACCCCAACCCCGTCCGGTAACCCACCAACTCTACCTGAACCCAACTTGGGATTCGGTGTTTGGATTAACCCTTTTAACTCTTAGGTTGGGTTTGGTTTGACATTGACAAATAAATAGATCAGGTTCGGGTCCATCAAATTCATGTTAACCTGGAATTTTTTTTTTCTTTTTTAATGATGTTGGTATCGCTGGGTCTTTGACTTAGCAGAATTAATCCCCAAAGTACCACCCGCTAAACTTTCACAAATACAAACTAGGCAATCTGGGGTGGATTTTGAACACAAGACATAACGAGCAAACCCATGTCTTATAGTTATACCACTCCACCAACTCTCATACATTATGCTACTCCACCAAAGCGAAGGTGGGTAATTCCCACCACTCTAATGGAAGCAGAAGAAAATATTTTGAGGGGGTTGGAGTTGAGAAATGAGCTTCACTACTTGCAGGTGAATGAAGCTTCAGGAGCAGCTTTTGTTTTGGCTTTATGTACAATGTCCATGTAATAATTATCTCCTGCAGAACTTTCCCTTAATATAACATAATAATCAAAACAAAAGAAAGTATACCATGGAACAGGTGTGGGGCTACATTGTTGAGGGAGCTCCAAAGTTATCAGAGATTGGAAGTTCATATCTGTCCAATCATTGCTTGCTTTCTATTTGTGGGCCCTGCAGGTAAACCTCTTTGAAATATGAAAGTGGGGGGCTACTGGGTGCGCCTAATCCATCTAGATTTACAAAATCAATGGTTTGGATCACCAGGACAGTATACAGTATACCCCTCAGGCTGCTCAGGACTCGAATATTATTAATAATTCAAGCTTTCATGTAGCAGCAGGACTAGTGCTATTGCATCCGGCGGAATGTTCGAAAGCACGAATATTGTTGTTGACATGCCCACATGCACGTGTGCATGAACCTTAGCTTCGTTGGGCTCAACAACAGCGGGCCGGGCTTTGTTGGGTCCATTATGAAATATGAATTATCCAAGGATCTAACAACGAAACCAAATGCGTATTACCTGAAAAGATTTCCACCATCACAAGTGGGACCCACACGGATGGTTGAAAAGCAAGGGGGGAATACAGGGTGAATGGATTTGCATCAATACAAGGTTGGGCCCAACCGATATCAAACTGATCATGTGATCGTAGCCCTTAATTTAAAGGTCTCAAAATTTAATGGATTTTATACAGTGTAATAATCTGTTGATTAGATCAACTGGTGGATAATGACGAGGTCAATGCCAAATTAGGACTGGTAAGTCTGTGTATTGAAGGACTTGAATTTTTTCTTTTCTTTTATTACCCAGCTATAGGGGGCTCGGACCTGCCCTCGGGTGCAAGTAGTAGACCTCAGATGAGGTGGTCGAGCCCTTGGATGAGGGAAGTAAACCTCGGATGAGGTGACATAGCCATTGGGTGAGGAAATGTGGTATGCCAAGGGTTTGAAACTTAAGTATCCAAGTGAGAATTGATGCCTCTTACCATTAAGGTAAGAGGCCATTTTCGTTGAGGGATTTGAATTGGTCAAAGGTGGATGCCGTCACACAAGAGAGGAGAAAAAGTTTTAAATTATAGAGAACACTAAAAATTCACTTGTGCATGTTGTGCAATTTTTAATTTTTAAATAGTGTTATGAAAGAGGTTTTAGCTTTCTGTTTCTTGCCTTTGCAATCAAAATGAGTTCATATACTAGTATCAATATGAAAATGCAACAAATGGAGAATAAATGAAGATAAAAGTAAATTCTATAGTGAAACTGATTGATGGATTGCCATTTTTATCATAAAAGAACCCTCAATAAAAGTTAAACATCAGCCCATGCATCCACTAACCAAATGGGGGCATAAATGCATACATATGCATACGTAATATAATCAAATAATATAAGCCACGAGAAGCCAGGCACGACTTGTCTTACTATGCCTCTAGAGTCTGTTAAACATTCGCTTTTCTATTGTTCAACCACTTTTAAACCAAAAGCATGAGAGAGAGAGAGAGAGAGAGGTAGGTTTTTTTTTAAAGGCAAGTAAGATATTTTCTCATTGAAAAAAATATAAAGAAACTAACTTCTATAGTAAAATGAGTTTTGTTTTTTGGAAAGATTATAGCAAAAGGAGTTGTAAAGTAAGATTATTCACTGCAGAAGGCAAGTAGTGGGGACGATTATAAAAGAATGAGATATATAATAATTATATAATTATAATTTGATAATGAATGAGATAAGGCTAAAATAATAATACAAAAATGGGACATGGGATGACTAAAAAAGATGGCATGGGGCTCTACCTTCCAACAATTAAAGAGAAGGGATGCCATGGTCATTGGGACTTCCTCATTGGACCTCTTAAAACTCCAATCATCTCAAAACAGATTGGTTTTTCATATTAATATATTACTACTACTATTATGAGTCATTCTCTAATTAATGAGGGGCCTTAGAAGTCATATGGGGCCTTAAAAGCCCATTATGACAGAGCCCATAACCAGGAATCATGTTAATGAGATAAGAGTACTAATGGATAGATGTCATGTCATATCTTTATGTTTTTTTTATATGGCAAGCAGTGCCCTGTCCCTATTGTGCAAAGCAAAGATGCCTCTTCAATTAAAATAATGGTGGTGATTTTGGGTTTTGGGAATTGGAAACAAGATGTTGCCGGTCCATATCTTGGGTGCTTTTCCTTTATTGTGGGCTGCTATTATTGGCCACCTTTGATGCTATTGGGGTGGAAATCTTGTCATCAAAGACAAATCATACTTCACTTGAAACTACATTTGTTTTACATGTATCAGAATTCTCACTAATTAGTGGTGAAAGTGGGACATCCCACACTAAAGAAAAGGCTCAACACATTTGTTTTCTTTTTACAAGATATATTTTAATGAGAATTCTTTTGATCTTTCATTGGATTGGAAATTAATATTTAACTGTGTTGTGAGTGGGGATTAGGGTATAGATAATGATGCCCAATCAAATCCTGAAGATTACATCTCTGTCAGGATTGAAAATGTTGAAGAGTGGTCCTAGTTCCAAGGGAGGAATGCAAGGAACTATTGTGAAAACTAAGACATAGGTTACCATGGAAAATAATTGAGAACATTAAGAAGGTTGGATATATTTATGATAATGATTAGTTTATGCTAAACTAACATTGAATTAGATTAAATTTGTAATGTGACTAAATCATCAGATTTGAGTAAGATTAGACTAGATATATGATGTGATTAAGTTATTGCAAAAGTCCTAGTTCAAGTTAATACTTTTAATTTCTACACATGATAGATATATGTCAGTTTCTATAGTCTCTATGGGAGATTGTAATGTAATAAATTCTGATGGGTGATGTGATTAGAATTTATCAAAAATAATTGGCAGTTGATTTCTTTTCCAATATTTTTTTTCTCTCCAGCTTGCTTGATTTTGAAAGTGTGGGTTTTCAATGGGGATGGCCCTTTTTCTATTCATTTACCAAATCTAAGGATGAGTGTCACATGGTGAATTGAGAGAAGTCAAAACAGAATAGGAATAACTAGCCAGTCATTTCAATGTATAAGATACAAAGCTTTGAGTATTCATTAATTCATTCTGCACTCATCTCATCATGTGCATGATTTTATTTTCGTGGCCCGTCTGGCTTCAAAACCAAGTTACTTGAACAGATGTAGCAATCCACAATGCAATTTTTAGCATCTTTACTTGCACCTCAGTTGCACATGGAAGCTTGTGAATGAAACATGGGAAAGATAGAATATATTGTCACAACTTGCTTATTTTATAACTCAAAATGTATTAAGCCAATCAATAATTTGTCCAGTCTCCATCCGCACTGGGGCAGATGCGGTTTGCCATATAGCAAGTTGAGCTTATATTTTTAATACTTTCTTGTGAGTCACTCTAATTTGGCCCAGTTGACTGAGTTAGGCGAGTCAAATGAGTATGACGAAGACCCACTTGGTTGAGCTACTTAATTCAGTGACTGGGTCAGGTTCCTAGGTTTCCACACCACAGTTGAGTTCATGTCTGGATTGAATCACGAGTCAGATAGACTGATTTTAACTTGGACCAGATCCAATTCACTCATTTTTTTCCAACTTGGACAGGATCCAGATTGCTCATTTTTATTCATCATCATCATCAAATCCTTGTTCCAACTATATTGAGATCATTCTGATTATATCTCCAATGAAAGGTCAAACTTAGGAAGGGAAAAACAAGATAGGCTAGGACTGATCAGTAGTAACAAGTTAGTCAAAAAACAATTTGTTATAAAAACCCTCAAAATGTCCCCATGGGCATTATCATAATCGAAGCACTAATCGCTCCCTTGGTAGGGAGTATCAAGTATCAACCCAACAGTGCAGGAATGAAGTTGCTAGCAAGCAAGGGAACATAACTTAACTGGTCAGGGAGACAACTATGGATGTGGGACCCATTCATCCTATATCTTTTTTTACCAGAGGTGGACTACTTTATCATAGGCATATCAGATTAATCATCTTTCATAAGGCTTATGCCTTGTCATAGAGCACTGGATGGATTGCATTACTACCTTTTCATCAAGTGCATACATGGATGTGAAAAAGGGCTATAATAGGACAAGAAGCGCATTACTCTAACCTTTTCGATTTGCTATGCCCAAGAACAGTCATGAGTTAAAGAAGTTCCTAAAACTACATTCATATAAATAAAAATACTATTTCAAAAAGTTTAAGAGACTTTTAGAAAGTACAAAATTGTTGGCTTGAAATGGAAAAATTATGGGAGAGAAGTCAAGAGAAAAAAAAAAGGTTAAATAAATAAAGATCTATAAGCAATAGATGAAATCCAAAAAGTCTTAAGAAAAGCTTATACTCAAAGAATATAACAAGTTTTAAAAAAAGATTATGTACTCAAAGAATATTACCCCAAAGGGAGAAAAATATAAAAGAATCGAAGGTGATTTTGCCATTTGACCTGTGACAAGTTTCTAAGTTTAAAGAGTATATCAAGTATCAACCAACATCGTGACAAAGTACAAGCCAGTTGAAGGACAGCTTTCTTTTTATTTCAATTATGTATTTTTGGTTGCCTTTTCGAGGGCCCTTTTTTTTTTTAACCCAATGAAGGAGCTAGAGCTAAGGCTCATAACACAACTCACACATGTAAGGTGATAGAAACTCACACATACGAGAAGAACAAACACAACTCATATATGTGAGTTAATAAAAACTCACGTATGTAAAAAGGGAGGAGGCATGGTTCAAACCCAAGACCTTCAAAGGCTCTTGATTCCACGACTGTTTACACTTCATCTCTTTGCAGCTGCACATGATATGTGTATTACATCGCACTAAGGGGTCATTTGTTTGTGCCCATTTATATATGTAATTAAATCACATGCGTTTCCGTTACGCATATATCACGTTTGTTTTGTGTGAATTTGATTCACATGTGTAAAACTCACATGTAAATGGTATGAAAACCAACTCAAAAGGTGCCTTGAGTTTTCACATCTCAAGAGGTGTGAAAGACTTTCACAGGTTACTGTTACAAGGCGGACTGCTACAGTGCCATTATGAGCAGTCCGCCTTTTATGATTTTTTTTTTCTGGGCCCCACCTGTAAAATCAGGACCGTTCATATATTCTTCAGAAGCTCAAACACGGCCATGTGTCCAATTTTCAACCGTTGATGATGCATGGAGGTTGAGATATCATCAAACAATATACAACCTATTGTTACTAACATACACAGTCCTCTTTTTATGATTTTTTTAATGTTCTGGGCCCCACTTGTAAAATCAGGACCGTTCATATTCTTCAGAAGCTCAAACACGGTCATGCATCCAATTTACAACCATTGATGTTGCTTGGATGTTAAGGTATCATCGAACAATATACAACCTATTCATAGATTCACATGTGAAATGTTATGCTAGTAACAAACAGTGGAATTTGATCCACATGTGAGTCATTTACATATGCAAATGACTCACATGTGGGTCATTTACACATGTGAATTACTTTCACAGGAAACAAATGACCCCAATATATATATATATATATATATATATATATAGGAAGTGCTCCTATGAGAGACACTCTCACCAACTTGGTGAGAGATGGGTGGGCCTTCACCCAAATTCATTCCCACCCTTGGAACAACTTAAAATGCAAAATACCTACATTGTTTCTGGGCCGTAAAAAAAATACACATTTTGGCCTCTGTTTCTGGCTTTCCAAAACCAGAAGGAATATATCTAGATTCATCAATTGTTTAAACCCTAATTCATGCTCCTCCTGGTCCAACCCACCATGAACCAAGTGTGGGGTTGAGTTTTGGGAGCCTCCCTTGCACCGGGTCCATGGTTTATGAGCTCATTCTAACTCGCTCCGAGTTTTATGAGTCAAATGGCTCGGTTAGCCATTGAGCGCGCAAGTCAAATGAGTCTCATCAAGATCTCAGTCAGATTTGTGAGAATCTCAACTTTTTTTTTTTTTCAAAAGAAAATTCTATCACTTGGTGACCTTTCCAGCCAAGTCAATTCGAGGTTCCCAATTCTTACACTATCCCAAGTCGAGTCTGGATCACCTACCGCAGTTGTTATACCTTTACCGTGAGTAGACCAATAACAGTCCGCCATGTCATCCAAAAATTTAGGTGATTTTAAAGTTTAAAAAAGTTTAAATTAGATAAAAGAAAATCACCTAAATTTTTGGATAACGTGGCGGACTGTTATTGGTCCACTCCCGGTAAAGGTATAACAACTGCGGTAGGTGATCCGGACTCTCCCAGGTCTGGATTTTGGGCTTCACTTATTATCCTAGATTCTAGCGGAGTCGGATGAGGCTTTGATGATGACTGCGACGACTCCACAACCTGAATGTGATCAAATGTCCTCTAGAAATACTTGCACGGCATCTAAACCATTTGTGATAATTTGGAACTCGAGTACGCCCTATACATCACACTATATTTGCAATCAGTACTTAGTGATAGGCATGTTAAACGGGCCGTGCCGGCCAACCTCAGCCCGTTCATGCCACGGGCCGTGCCGGCCCAGCCCTTCGTACTTAGCGTGCTCGGAGTACCTCTTTCATTTTTTTTCCTAATTAATTTTTTTCATCTTTTCGGTATTAAAATTAAAAATTAGAACACGAGTACGGAGAATAACAAAGATATTTAAGTCATTCAGTCAAACTCAACCTACTCATGTTCAAATAATTACTATTAATTCAACAAAAAATCCTTTTAAAAAACCTTATTCTCTCACCTAAACTTATATTTATTATGGCTAGGGCTGTATATATATGACTTGGTTGGGACCTAATATTTGATGGGACACATTTCAAAGACACACCTGTGAGCCCAAGACGAGATCCATGGTCTGAAGCATAAGTGAAGAGACCAAACTATACTTAGAGCTAATTATGTTTTAATGGGATATTATAATCATAATAAAAGTAACATTATATATATATATATTTTTTTTTTTGGATTACCATTATAAGTTTATAACTATTGACCGGGCCAGAGAATAATATTAGAAAGTGATGTAATTTGGGTCAATAAAGTTAAGTTTAGTTTCAATTAGACCCAAGTTCCGAACCTATTTTTCAAGCTTACCCGGCCAAACAAAGCCATCTAGTGATGTTTGGTAGGTGCCAAAAAAAAAAAATGCACAAAAGAAGTTTGTGTTCTATTTGGATCCAATTTCCACTGTGATTTTGTCACAATGGGTCCACCTGTTATATAATGATAGACATCCTTTGTAATTTTTTTTTTTTGGTAAATAAAACTTTGATTAAATGAAAAAGAATGGGAGGGTTAGAGTATTTATAGACTTTAAAAAATAGAAAAGAACACAAAATACCCCTCATGTGACCGTTTTATGGCTGTTGGGGGGTTAAAATGGACAAATTTTTTTTTTTAAATTCCATTTTTAGGCTGGCCAGGCGGGCCGTGCCTAGTGGGTCAGGCGTATCGTGACTGGCGGGCCTAGCGGGCCGCAGAGGCCAGCCCACGTGATTGGCAGGTTGGCGGGCCATGCCAAACTAGCCAAATGGGCCCAGGCGCCTCGGCCCAGCACGGCCCATGTCACGGGCCATGGCCTTGGACTGGCGGGCTGGGCCATGCCGAACAAGCCCGGCCCGACCCAGTTGGCATGCCTACATAGTGATCAATGGTGCCCATTCTAGGACTAACTGGGACCACTTTCTGTCAACCATGGCCGTGACGGCAACTAAAATATGATTTATCATATGTGGATCGCATTAGTATGATCAAAATTCTAATATGAACCGATAAATATATATATATATATATATTTATATAGAGGAACCAGTGTAAATTTCACTTGAAACGGAATGATATGAAGGGTTCATATCACTCTTTTTCCAGTGAAATTTGGGAAAGTTCATGCACGCAGGAGTCCATGTCATATGAAGTTTTGCTTGATCAAATAAAGGTCACCCCAAGCATATAAATTAATTCTAATTTGCCATCAGTACGAGATCATTTCTGGCAATGGAAAAAACCCAAATTTTCTTCATCAATCGTGTCAAGCCTCCAAAGTTCAACACCTGTTAAAATGTGAACTTTGTAAGGGTTTCATACTTCATATCAGGCTTGGGCCTCCTGATGGGCCTAATCATGAAATGGTTTATGACCCATAATGTATGTCCTTTGAAGAAATTAGCCCAATCAGATGTCGATCCTTGGCTAAACTGTCTATCTAATGGAAGATCTGTATCAAGTAAACAAGATGTGTTATCACATTTCATCAAGCATACTAGAAGTCTCATCAACTCAAGATGTGAAATCCTTTCTTCAATAGTTTCAAAAGAAAAAAGGAAAACTAAAAAAAAAAAAGAACACATCAACATGCACAATAGAAGAAGCGACAGAGAATACCAACATCACCCCGCCCAGGGGACACAGGAATTCTTCCTTGTTGGTTTTCAAAATATGTAGGGCTTTGAAAAGTTTGGAGGGGCAATATGCAAAAAATATATATATATATATATATATATATGAAATTTTCTAAAGATTTAAGGGGTTTTCAGTTTGGAGGGCCATGCCCCAGAGCCTGGCCCGGCCCATCTGGGCCCGCTTAATGAATCACCATAGAGGAAAGAGAGGGAAGGTCAGGAAGTGTAACGATCGGATTGCTGCTGGAGCAGTAACGACTATTATATCGGCCATTCTTGGAGATCCTCCTGTTATAATTGCAGCAGCAGTGTGGGAAGTTTCATATTCAGGTAGTAAGTTTTGGTACTTGGGTTCTGGGATATGTGTGCAATATGAAATTGTATCTGAATGTAAGATATGGCTTTGGGTTGATCCTATGTGGATTTATTAATTATTTTATATATATATTAAAGCAACACCCTTTTCGTGAGAGAGCAACAGGTGGCGCATCCTCAAATTTTTTGCAATGCTACATTTTGGAATTACCCTTCTAATCTAATTTACAACTTTTCCTCTACTATGCAAGCAGAGTTACAGCTGCCACGGACACATGTAGCATTTTGCTTTCAATAGTCAATAAGATTAATTTATGGGGCCCATTATGGACATTTTTCTTCTTATTTTTCTTTGAATATTTGATAACATTAATTAATCTGTGGGGCCCATTGTGGAAGCCAATTAATTTCAAAATCCACATTTAATTCTGAAATGTCACTCAATTTATGGCTAAGCACAAATATAATCATATCAAGTTCCTAAAACCTTTACTATTTACTTGATCTTTCCCTAAATATTTCCAGCTACCTAGAATTTTTCTAATGAGTTTCCATCTTTATTATCAATTATATATTAATATACATTTTAAATTTATTTCGATATTTAGAAATATTTCTAATTAGAGATCTTAATGATTTTTTTACCAGCACATGACTATTGCACTAGTTATTATAGAGTGGATGGACCAGGTCATATGAATATAGAATTTGATAATTAATTATTGTAGTTACTGTTTCTGGTGTATGTATAGTAGTTAGGGTGACCAATTACTAGGATTGAAAAGTGGAAACACAGCGCACCGGAGATTTGTAGCATTTCTGACAGTGGAAAGACCCATCTCCCTTATATAGGAATCACGAGGAGTCACGCGCTTACTAGAGTCTCTTCCACCAAAATCGCCACATCCCTCAACCCTGATAGGAGCCTGCAAGGTGGGGATAAGATATCATCTGAACAGAACCCTATCTTGTCTTAAAGAGATCAAGTCTTTTATTATAGTGGGACTCTAGCTCTCCGTTGGCAACGGGCAACTGTTTAATGTGACGTTGGACCCGTGGCATGTGGGAAACTCCCGTTTGCTCTTCAGGTGGGTCACAGGAATGCATACCCATTGGTGCTGATGGATTTTGGCCAACACTACAGGTCAGAGTTTAGCCAACACTACATTTCCTTCCGAGTAGTAAATTTTCTTTGAGAATTTTACCTAAAAAATGACCCTAGATGATGGCCACTAACCAGAAGAGGTACCGATAGTATAAATGGCACGGAAGTGGTATTCCCGCTAGATTTTTTTATTTTTTATTTTGCCTTTTTTCATTAAGTGACGGCGTCGTCACTTAATATCAAGAGTTAGTATCGACGTCGTCGCGAATGTTCTATATATATCTGTGTGTGCGCCCCGTCACAGCTACCTTTTCTCCTTCCTTTTTCATCTGCGATTTAATACTGAATGAACCAGAACTCTCCCCCAACTTGTATATTCCTTGTGGAGGTTGTTGATCTCCATTAAGCGGTAGGCATAACACAATTTTAGGGTTCTTTTATGCATTAGCTACCATAGATTCTGAGTTTTGTGTTTACCTTTTTTAGAAAAGTTCATTAGGGCTTTTGATATACAATTTTTTCATGACATTATCTTGTTTTAAAATTATTGTTGGATGGCTAAATCATCAAGGTAATAACTTTGGCTGTTTTAAGGTTGTATAGTGACGCACATTTTCTTCCACCAGCTTCTGTTAAGCGACGACGTCGTCGTATAATAACAAACATTTTTTTGCACTAACTTCTGTGAAACAACGACGTCGTTATATAGTCACACACATCTTCTTCTACTAGCTTTTGTTAAGTAATGACGTCGTTGTACAATGACCAATACCACCAATATCTGTAACAATAGAACGTCTATGTTGCTAGAAGGGTTTTGGAATTTTTTAGATTGAAAAGGGGCGTCGAGTTTTTCTAAATTATAATTAATTTTGTGATGCTTGCAGATTTTCCCAGACTATCATGGAAGTCACCACAAATGAAAGTAATGCATCAAAGGAGTCTGATGTGTGTACAAAACACAATACAACTGAATTGTGCACGGCTGAGGATCCCGACAGCCGTTTGGGTGAGAATGAAGTAGTTGCCGGAACCTCTGCGTAAAGCTGTACAGGTGAGGTTGAAGTAGTAGTAGGAACCTCTGCAGAGAAGCCATCACCCCAATTTGATGAATGTGAAGATCTTGATCCATGTGTTGGCATGGAGTTTAATTCTAAGTGGGATGCACAAAGATTCTATTTTGATTATGCTGAAAATATGGGTTTTAGAGTATGCATTTGTGGTAGACGTCGTTCCCCACATACTTGGAAAACTTTTGGTGTGGATTCTGTATTTTCCAGGGAGGGTTTCCGTCGAGATGGCTCTACAAGTAAGAGGCGGAATTATAGGTCAGGCTGTTTAGCCATGCTTAGGATAAAGAGGACAGAATTTAGAAGAAACATGCCTAAAAAGAAAAGGAAGGGTGGTTGTAAAATTTATAAAGGAGCATAATCACAAATAGGGAGATCCGCCAGAAGCTCCTTTCCTTCACTCGCATGGCCATCTAGTCGATGAATCTGATGGATCTGATAACATTTTTCCTTTGCAAGGCTGTAAAACATTTATTCAGGGTCTTCAAAAGGGAATATGGAAAGGAGAAAGTGACTTAGGCAAAAGGGGAAAATGGGGAACTGGGGTTTCGGGGGAGTTTTATGAGTTGAATGTGCGACGACGTTGTTGCACGTTTCAATCATTAATAATAATAATAAAAAAACGGAAGTGGTCTCCTGGGACCACTTCCGTGCCATATATACTATTGGTACCTCTTCTGGTTAGCGGCCATGTATGATCGTTTTTTAGGTAAAATTCTCATTTTCTTTAAAGGTGAAAAAAAGTGGGCCGGCCCAGCCTAGCCCGAACTAGCCCGGCCTGGCATGGCCCGATGGGACTGGGCTAGGCAGACCTCCAGCAGGCCTGGCAGGGCACAGCCCATGAAAATTCACGAGTATGCACGGGTACCAATTATCAATTGGTGATGGGTTTTTTCTTGTCTTATGTCTGGGGAAGGCATTCATTTTGAATAGCTTGGGCTTTCAAAAGGTGGGCAATACCATAGAGTTCTACTCTTTTTAATTCAGGATTTTTTTTAAAGTGGCACCATTAGGTGAGGAACTCTTCTTTTTCTTTTTAGCTTTATAAGACTCAAACTAACACACCTTGTTCCTAACTAGTTGAGCTAATTTATTTGGGGTAAAGGAGTCGAGCTTCATTTAAGAGCGTTTATTGTGCTTTTCATGAGCCTTCCAAAGGGGCCTATGTTAAGAATGAAATATGAGAATGACTTGGCATGCTTTCATTGATGTGTTGCTATAAATAAAGATGTGGGAGTAAGAATAGAAAAGTTACTGTGGGCAATCCCATGATCGTGGTGATTGATACATGGATGCTATACAAGGAAATACTTTAGGCCCTATTTCTTTAATGGAATTTCTACCAAAAATTCACCATATTCAAGAATTCATGAACATGATGTGACAAGTTGTCCTTTGGAATTTCTGAATCCTATGTTTCTTTATTAGCATTTATGGATTCCAGCCACTTAAAAGTTCTCTTTTTGATCTTTGGAAATCCAGGAATTCTACTACCTTTGTATTTTGATGGAATTCATGGATGCTCAAGTCCAAAGGGAATCTAGGAATTTCACTATGTCTGAAAATTCAGAAATTCCCCATACAGGAATTCCTAGAATTCCAGTAAAGAAACAGGCCATGCACAGGCATTGACCATGTGAAGGTCAATGATAAATTCAATAGCCTATGCATGAAATTCCAAACATTTCAAAATAAATAGGCCCCTATCATATGAGTCCTGGGAAAATTTCACTTCAATAAATGATAGATGCCAGATTAATAAGTAATATTCAAGACAAATTTTTATTGAAGTTCAATTCGATCTGTAATAAGAATCGAGGATATAGGGTGTGAAATGCGCATGGCAATGGGCAATGTAATTGGCCTTATGATTCCTTTTTTTTCCTCTCTTCAAGTCACCAAAACCCATGAATAGCTCAGAGACATCTCCCTCTTTATAAAAAACAACCCAGGGTCATCCTCTGTTCAGAGACTCTGGGTCGCATAGTTTCACTTATGTGTTCGATTTTAAGAAAAAACTAAAGAAAGAAAGAAATCTATGTAATAAACCATATACAAACTAAAAAACTTAAGCAATGTGAAATGAGCTTTACTTTACCAACACTCCCCCATGTAATGAAATTAGCTCATAGGTGGAAGGCCCCATAAGGGTATATATCAAGCCTTGCCAAGGACATTACTTAGACGATGTGGGGCTTTACTTTACCAACAATCTCGACCATCAATCTTCTATAATTTGAGCGAGCACAAGGTTAGATTAAATGCCTCAATTCTCGTGAGCCGGAGTGGTGAAACTCAAGCATTCAGCTTCAAGCCTAAACAACTTTCAGCACGGTGAGGTGAGGCTGATTAGAGGAAGCTTAGCTCTGTTCAGCTTGTTCAATTAAGTTACGAATATAGAACAATATATAATGGCAACCCTAATCTTAGAAAATACTTAAAAGATTGATTTGTCCTCACAAATAAGTTGGAAGTATAAATCTGATGATTGGAACCCCAACTTATGTCACTAGTTGTCATCCATGTAATTGGGTGGCCTAGATGGCCAGTTCACTGGATTACATTTATATTTTAACTCACAAAGTGGCATTACTCCTGATACACAACTAGATTATTGGCTGCTAGCTGGGCACTATCTATGTACAAACAACCTTGCAATGCCGAATCTACATCAGCAACTTAAGTTGCTTACAATAATTAGATCAAGGGCTTAACTTGAGTTTCTCGTTCGTCGCCTCAAAACTGTCTCTCATCTTCTCATCCTTGACAGTAATGGCAAAGAACTTGCAAGGTTCAACATCTTCCAGCATCTGCACCACGTTTCTCATAGAAGGCCTCAGTGATGGCAGCCTTGCGGTGCAAAGCACTGCAACCCTCAACACCTTAACAGCGTCGTCTTTCAATGACTCAGGGATCCTTGAATCCACCACATTCAATATGCTCTCCCAGGTCGTAATCTGGGTTGCGATCCAGGAGACTATGTCTTTGTTGTCCCCGAATTGAGGTTCAATTGGCCGCTTCCCCGTCACTAGCTCCATCAGAACAACTCCAAAGCTATACACATCGCTCTTCTCGTCTACTTTGTAAGTATAGGCGTACTCTGTAAAGAGAGATCAAACAAACAGAGTTAAAATAGTTCTGTTTCAGTGATGAATAGGACCTATCCTTGTCTACAAACTACTAAACTATCCAATGAATGATGAATGAATGGAGGAGTGTACTATGTGTCCCTTTCACAAACTTACCAGGAGCAATGTAACCATGTGTCCCTGCAATCACTTGCGTTGAATCCTTTGATCCACTCTGCATGATCTTGGCCAATCCAAAATCGGCGATCCGGGGCTTGAAGAACTCATCCAGCAATATGTTACTGGACTTCACATCCCTGTGCACAACCGGCCTATCGCACCCATGGTGGAGATATTCCAGCCCCATAGCAGCCCCCACAGCGATCTCGTACCGGGTCCCCCAGTCCAGCTCCATCTTCCCACACGTGTGAAGCCGATCCCACAAACTCCCATTAGGCAAGTACTCATAAACCAAAAGGCTCGAGTCCTCGCTCGTGATGCTGCAATACAACTTCACCACATTCACATGCCGGATCGAGCTGAGCGTAGCCACCTCCGCATCGAATTCGGGCGACTTCTCGGATCGTTTTCCGAGCATCGCAGTACTACTACTCCTGCTCCTCCCATTTACAGAGCCCCAATTCCATATGTGCTTCACAGCAAGCTCTTTGCCGTTGCCCAAGACGACCCGGTAGACATTGCCAGAGCCGCCTTTGCCAATCAGATTCTCCTGTTTGATCGAATTCAGGATCTCTTGCTCTGTGAAGCTCAAGATCCGAAACGATTTCAGGTCCCACGAGTCTTTGATTGGACGGTCACGATTGATTCTCCATTTCTTCACAAGCAGATAGCAACCCAGCAATACGAGTGCTGCTGTTCCTGCAAGGAGGCAGGATAGTATGGTTTTGTACTTGCTCGATTGGACGGAACTCGGCAGGCATGGGCGGAGATAACGGATGTTATGACTGCAGAGTCCTGGGTTCTCTTCGAAGCTGCTGTTGTAGGCCGAGATCGAGAGGGCGTCCGGCACTCGGCCGGTCAGCTGGTTTCTTGATAGATCGAGGAGGCTGAGCTTCAAGGACGAGAGACTGTCCGGAATCTCGCCGGAAAGCTTGTTTGCCGACAGATTTAAGGAATTGAGGGATTGCAGTGAGCCCAAGGTCGCCGGGATCTGACCCGAGAGAGAGTTTCCGGCGAGATTGATCTCGTGAAGAGAAGCGCAGGAGGATAATGACTCCGGAATTCCGCCTGAGAGCATGTTCTTGTCGAATAAAAAGCTGCCGAGACTCTTCAATTCTCCGATGCTGGCCGGAATCTCTCCGGAGAATTGATTGAAGCTGGCGTCGATCGATACGAGCTGCGTGGCTTTGGAGATCTCCGGCGGGATTTCGCCGGAAAAGTAGTTGTTGGAGATGAACAGCTGCCCTAGTTTCGCAGCGTTTGCGATGTCGGATGTTACAGGGCCTTCAAATCGGTTGTTGGCGACGTCGATGATTTCGGCGTTTGGAAGGCCCCAGATTCCGGCGGGTACTGTGCCGGTGAGTGAGTTGTTGGTGACTCGGAACCGGATCAGAGTCGGACAGCTGGCGTACGACTCAGGAATCGGACCGGTGAAGCCGTTGTCGAGCATGAGGAGCTTCTTCATCTGGCCTTTCTTGCACATGTCCGGCGGGATCGGACCGGTCAAACGGTTCTCCGACACGTCGATGAAGTTGAACTCCGCCCAGCTGCCTAGCTTCTGAGGAAGAGTTCCGGATAGCTGGTTTCCGTACAGAGAGAGATTCACGAGCTTCTTGAAGTCGCCGAATTCCGGCGGAATTTCTCCGGATAACTTGTTGTAGAAGAGCTGCAGAGAGACGAGATTCGTGAGAGTCCTCAATTCTCCGAGATCGCCTTCGAGACTGTTCCAGGACGCATCGAAATTCGCCAGATTCGTGAGTTCTCCAAATCCAGTCGGGATCTTTCCAGTGAGTCCGTTCATCCATAGCTCCAATTGCCAGAGCTTGGTGAGCTTCACGATCTCAGCAGGGATTTCCCCCGTGAAATTGTTGCCGGAGAGCTCGAGATTGATGAGTTCCGTCAGATCTCCGATCGAAGGAGGGATCTTTCCTTCGAGACTGCAATTCGAGAGATAGAGCCACGAGAGCTTGCGAAGGCTCAAGATCTCCTCCGGAAACGTACTCCGGTCGAAGGTCGGATTGTCTCCAAGGCTCAAAGAAACAAGATTCGATAGATTCCGCAGCGAAATCGAAGGAAAAGGACCGGAGAAGAGATTCATCGACAGATTCAGAAATATTAAATCGTTCAGATTTGAGAAATCAGGCAGTGGCCCTTCGAACTTATTCGAAGCCAGATCTAAGTGCTGCAACTTGCTGCAGTTTCTGAGATCTGATGTGATTACTCCGGTAAAGGAATTCGATCCTATCGCGAGCTTCTGGAGGGATTGAAGATTGCAGATCGAATCGAGAGGGAGCTTTCCGGAGAGACCCATGTTGGTGAGGTCGATTCCGGTGACCGAATGGGCGGAATTGCAGATAATTCCGTTGAAATTGCATGGAGGAAGGTTTGAGCTCCATGAGTCGAGAGAGTTGGGAATGGACAGCTGAGATTTGAAGTTGAGCAGGATTTGGAGCTCATCATCTGATCGGATTGTGTGGAAACACGTGAAGAAGAGGATAAGGTAGTAGAGGAGCATCGTGCTCAAGGCAGACATTTTGGGTTTGAAAGTGCCGTAGCTCAGAAGAAGACTCGTAAAAATGGAAGAGTCTTTGAGACCTGCGAGAGTGCGGAAAGACGAAGGTCTGAACGAGTTTGAATGCAACTGGGGTCATTTAAGGCAGCCGTGGGCCCACCTGCCTGTCACGAGGACTTTCGCAGTGAAGTTTCCAGCCGTCTTGGTTGACCGACGAGGCTTCATGCCGTAATGCCACGTGGCATTGAAATGATTGTGGATAAGTGGCACGTGCGGATTAGGGTAGTGCACGGGAGTGCGAGCCAGACTGTGGTCTTATATGTGGCACTTTTTTTTTCTTCTGAAAAGTTGATCGTGAGAGTGAGATGGCCACCTCCACAATGGTTTCAATCTGCCTAATTTCTTATTACTGTTGCAGCGAACATTCTACATTTCTACACACATGGAAAAGGCTTACGACGGGTGTGTATACCCACATGGAAAAGGCTTACCGCGGGTGTGTAATGCATGATCTAATTATGGCATGTTTCTTTATTAGAATTCTAATAATTTATGTTTGAAAAAATTTTAAATGCTCTAAAAATTACTATAAAATTTTAAATCTCTTTTTTGGATGGTGGATTTGAAATTCCAACAAATAGTATAGAAGATGGAATTCTACGAATTCAAAAAGGTCTTTTTTGAGTGGTTGGAATTTGAAACTCTAATAAAAGAAACACAGTATTTCAAATATCGGGAGACAAGATGTCACATCATGTTAAAAAAAACCTCAATCTCCCGCATTCCAATAATAAATTCCAGTAAAAAAATAGGTTTTCATCTTTCCATTGTTACATCTATAAAAACTAGTTATCCAATTTTCTTAATTTTACCCACCATACTAGTGGGCAGTGCACTATATATGAATTTCAAAGTATATTTACTACTTAACTTAAAAGTAAGCATCTTATGGGTGACTATATCCCCTTTTTTTTTTTTACTGACTTGAGATATAATTGAAAATATTATTTTTGTAACCGGAAGACGTAGGATCGATACTTAAATGTATAAGTGATACCATATCGTACTAAAGCGCCAACACCACTTAACCGTGTTTGGCTAAAAAGGTCTTTTTTGAGTGGTTGGAATTTAAAACTCTAATAAAAGAAACACAGTATTTCAAATATCGGGAGACAAGATGTCACATCATATTAAAAAAAACCTCAATCTCCCGCATTCCAATAATAAATTTCGGTAAAAAAAATAGGTTTTCATCTTTCCATTGTTACATCTATAAAAACTAGTTATCCAATTTTCTTAATTTTACCCACCATACTAGTGGGCAGTGCACTATATATGAATTTCAAAGTATATTTACTACTTAACTTAAAAGTAAGCATCTTATGGGTGACTATATCCCCTTTTTTTTTTTTTTTTTACTGACTTGAGATATAATTGAAAGTATTATTTTTGTAACCGGAAGACGTAGGATCGATACTTGAATGTATAAGTAATACCATATCGTACTAAAGCGCCAACACCACTTAACCGTGTTTGGCTATGGGACTATATCTATTCACACTTACTTTTAATATAGTTTACTTTCTAGTATGGAAAAAAAAAAAAAAAGGAAAAAGAAAAGTAAAACAAAAAAAAAAAAAAAATGAAGACTGAATCCTCTTTTTTAAAAGCAGTGCTAAAGAGGATGCCTTCATGTAGATTAGGTGTTTTGTATCCCACGTGTAGTGTGTTTGTAAAGACGCAGTCTCCTAGTGAGTTATATCTGTCCTAAGCGTTAACATTTCATTTTGAAAAGCAGGTAAGATTGGGTTTTACATGTAAACATCTAAAGGGCTGGACTCCCGTACAGCACGTCAAAAACGAGAAACGAGAATGCACAGTTATTAACTTTGGGAAATCTAAGTCAGTACATTTTTTTTCCCATTCATTTCAAATCTGTCCTTGCATACTCTCTCATATCCTTTTGGTTTCCATGGCAACCCTAAATGATGAAATAGTAGGGCTTGTAGGACCTAAGATTAGATTAAGTTAACCTATCCAAATATATAGGACCCCTAGATGAAATATTTGACGAGAGCTCGTCACCTCTCTCCCTTCTCTACATTTTCTCTTTGCACAGGTTAAATGACCCACTCAATGATGTAATAGTAGTGCCTACCTAAATGATTATTTATGGTTGACCCACTTGAATAGGCATAATATTAAAAAGAATTAGGTGATGATATTATGATAGTGGAAACTGCAAATAAGTCCGTCCATATCTCTACATCGGACCTAAGATTACTAGATCAAATTAATATGTCCATCTACTTGGTACCCGTTCCGTGAAATATATGACTATCTATTAACCAAGCGGGTTCCATGCAAAAGGGTGGATGTGTGGAATATGATGGGTCCTACCTAAAATGAAAAGAAATAAAGTGGGTAAATTGATTGGATGCTGTGGGTCCCATTGGATATAAGAAGCATTGGATGCTTAATTTAATTGATTCCACATGAATGCATGGCTGGATTGATCAAATCTAGTGAGTTTGAAGAAGGTAGGTGTGATGGGTGGAATTGGTGAATGGTCATATAGTTGGATTCTCATCAATATAATTTGCTAGATATGATGGTTCCATATGATTGGTTGGATGATCCATCTTTAATCAAAGGGGTCCCAGTAGGTTATTGGAACTGCTCAAATCAAATATACAATTGGGTGAAAAAATTTGACCATCTACCCATGCTCCCCAATATGGTTGCCTACATCAAACTCACTAAATCTAACCAAACTACCCATCTATGTGAGATCAATAGATGCAACATATACATCGACCCTTATACCCATCTACTAGGAGCCACTAGATAAATTCCGTATGCATCTTTATTTAATGGGACCCTATATATCAATTTATTTACTTACATATCTTTTTTTTCCTTGTCTAAGTGAGATTCACCATATTCCATCCACCCGCCTTCTCATGGAATCCACTTTATTGGTAGACTGTCAAATATTTCATCCAGCGGGTCTTTTATATATATATATATATATATATATATATATGGATAGATTAATTTAATCTAATTTTAAGTCCTACAAGCCCTACTATTACATCCAGTGGGCCACTCAAATCTTATGGGCTGCAATGGAAACCACAGAGATGAGAGAGAGAGAGAGAGAGAGAGAGAGAGAGAGGGGGAGAGAGATTGTACCAGAGCAGATTTGGAATGAATGGGAAAAAATGTTCAAAGTTGGGTTTCCAAAAGTTAATAACTGTGTGCATTCTCGTTTTTTTACGTTAAACAGTCCACATGGTGGATTCTCATGGGCAGAATAGGGTGTTGCATTGTATTAAAATACAATGTTGTTGTACGGGAGCCCAGCCCCGTTTGGTAATTTTATATTGGATAATATTTAAGTGGGAATTGTTCTCACATATTATGTGAGAACTTTTTTGTGGAGCCAAATTGTGGACCCCATTTTGGGATGGGATCGGGGGATGAAAAGACCTATGTGAGATCACCCCAAGTATCAAGTTTGACCCCAAACTCAGGCCCTTAATCCCTTCATCCGTGGCCCACAAGTTTAATGGCTTCATATTCAAAAAAATATTCAACCCTCGACCCAACGGTTCAGTCCATTCAGATGTGTGCCAATCCTTGGGATTGGTGACTATCAGGGGGTTCCCTATTGGATGCCAAGTTTGGATGGGTTGCTAGTTGGGTCCCGCAAAAAAATTTTCATATAGTAGTTCTCACTTGAATATTTTCTTTTTATATTTAATATCAAGTGAAATGAAATGAAGTAAAGAGAGGGAATAAAATATAATTGGGCTATGATGTTATTTTATTTTTAGTTGTTTTGTATGAAACTTTTTTGACTCTTTGTATGTGAAAGTGGAGGTTTTTTTTTAGTGGATAAAGGTGGTTGTTTTTTACTTTTTTTGAAAAAGATGGATGGAAATTTGAATTAAAGTGTTTTTTATGTGACCTCTTATCTGAAAAATATAAGCTTTACTTAACTTTTACTTTATAATAAAATTACCAAACGGGCAGATTATCCGATTTGCCGACGCACGTGTACATTTATATGTTGGTTTAATTTGTGCTACTTTAGTAAAAGTACTTGTAGAATGAAGTGAAGATTGAAGAGATAATAAAATATTAGAGGGTCTGATAATAGTATGATGAAATCTTATTTTTAGTGGCTTGATAATGATTCCTTTTTACTTTTTGGATAAAAGGTAGATAGATTTTTGTCTTTTAGTGGCCTGAGAATGGTTTTTTTTTTTTTTATACTTTTTTTAAATAAAAGAGGGAATTCTAAAAATTTGTACTTTTGATATGACCCCTATTCTTTCTTTTTTGATGAAAGGAGACTTTAATTCACTCCACCTCACTAGTGAATGAGGCTTTTCTTGTATGGCAAAAAAGAAGGCTTTACTTCAGTCCACGTTCTTTTCCTTGGAGTACTTACATGCACAACTCAACCATGCAATGCGTATTAAAATAAAAGTTTTTTATTAGCCTAGCTAAGGGGGTTTGGACCTAAGAGAGAGCCCGCATACACATGGGAAGACAACCCATACAAGTGGGAAATAGGCACACACAAGTAGGAAATGAGCCCGCACAAACAAGAAAAAAGTCTACATAAGTAGCAAGAGGTGACAGATTCCAGATTCGAACCTTGGCCCGAACAACTATGTGAGAATTACCGCCACTTACTTAGTGAGGTAAGTGGCCTTTATCGAATATAAATATTGTAGTATGGAGTCAATGCCAGAACTGCCCATTCCTAGCTTAAATGGCTTGTCTTTCATTCTTGATTCAAAACAAAATTAAAATAAAATCATGGGTCTATTTATTGTTTATGCAACTAACTAAAAGCAATCCCATCATGACCGGCCGTTTATAGCGTAGAAACAATTAGGTAGTTGGGTATCACTTGAAACGCACAGAGATCTAAACGAAATAAATGAAAACCAATCCTATCACAAATGGTGATGCGTTACCATAAATTTAAAAGCGTTGTAGATCAGTGTCAAATAGTTCCTAGCTGGCACAAGTCTTTCTCATATCAAACCTACGTTGATATAAATTATAATGTAAGTTGTAAAGCATATGCTCTTAGTATGCTTTAACTCACAAGGGTGAAATTGGCCCAACACCAATATGAGAAAAGTGATTTGAGCGGTCTGCACTTGACAGAAGGCTAGCTAAGAGGACACGAATTCTAAGTGGATATGCCACATGAGCTGATGTTGCCATTTCATTTGGATTCGATTCCTTTTTACTATCTACATTGATGGTGGTGTTTTTCCTTTTCTTCTGATAAAGGATGGTGTTGTGAATTGTTTCCTGTTGCTTCAATCAATCGCCTGTCATGGACAGCTGAAAATGCCAAAGGTGGATATGGCGTTATGTGTTACAAAGGTAGAATAGAACTCTATTTTATTAAAGAAGTTGGACGAATGGGCACGTCAAGCCTTGAAAAGTTAAAACCGAATGGGAGTTGCATACTACACGTATCCATACATTAAGCTACACGTATCCATACATTAAGATAAAACCAGCTGAAGCAATCTGATATTTACAATCTACTCTCAACCTCCTAGAAGCTCTCAACCTCTAGAAGCTCCAAAAATCAAACGTTTTAGCTGAGGGAAATCACCATACATTTACCTAATTTCTGGAATCAACTTCTGTGTAACACCCATAGCAATATAACGTAATTTCCTTTGGATGAGTCATATCTCGGTCCAAATCAGAGGGGCCCATCACAGAATATTGGCCTCACTGTTGGACGAGTCCGGATCACCTAATATCATTTGTTTTACCTTGACCATGAGTGGATCAATAACACTCCGCCACGTCATCCAAAAATTTAGGTGAGGTGATGTGGCGGAGTGTTATTGGTCCGCTCGGAATAAAAGTGTAATAAATGCGATAGGTGACCCGAACTCAGTGGACATCACTCTTCAGATCGTGTTCATATCCAAGGATATCCGATGATGATGGTGTTTGCGTAGACGAAAGAAAGAGGCCCACCAGAAAGATCAGTATGCTGTGACATGGTTGTCGGTTTTGGTACAGAGAAAGCTACTGCATTAGCATATGCCTTGAGAAAATTACACTACCCAGAAAACAAAGGCCCTTGAACAAATCAGTGGGAGTTGGTTGTTTTCATCTAGAAAGGAAGACCTCAGGAATCAAGACTGTTTAAGTTATAAATAAATGAAGAAAAACATGATTCGGAGCTTTAAACTAGTGATTACTTTAGTGGTGCCTACCTTAGAGTCAATCTAAATTAGAGAATATTTCCATCCTTGCCGCATGACTAATAAGCCAATTCATGCCCTGTTAGATATATATATATTCTTTAAGATCATGCATTAGTCTATCATGATTTTGAAACTGACGAATTTGAGCTTTACTGTAAATGACCAGATTCTGAGCATGAAAGATTAACCACAACCTAATACTTGTATTGAAAACTGCATTTGCACCTCCTTTACATTCTACTTTTTATTTCTATTTGGACCTAAAATGCCCTAAAAGCAACTAAAAATCAAATTAGGTTTATAATTTTTTTTATTAAATGAGATTTCTTCTTTTAAAAATAAATATTTTCAAGAAAAAAGGCGGTAAGAGACTGAGATATTAGGATCACCATTTAGGAAAATTGTTTAGAGATTTCGGATTCAACTGATGTAGTGTGTGAAATAGTCATGTTTTAAAAGCAGGCTTTAGACTTTTATTTAAGTTCATCTAATCAGGTCATTTAGGTGTTGGACATCATTTGTCACCATCCATCCATCCATCCATCCATCCATCCAATCAAATTAACGTAGCACAATGGTAATTCAGCCGATTAAAATCCACAATGGGCCTCTTTAGCAAACGCAGCCTGTTGGATCTCATATAACTCACTCCCACAATCATTGATCTTTTTTTTTTTCCTCACTTCATCAACTTTGGCATTAGTTGATAGTCAATTGTCATGTAGCACTGAAGAAATTGTGTTTCTTCTAGATGAATGGTCTCGATCCTTGTTGAATGAGAAGATTTGACTAATATTGGCCCAAACAAACTATAGAAAATGCAGATACCCTTGCTTACAATAAGATGAGCTTGATTAGTGCCAATAGGACTAAAATAATCTCCACTACATTTGTTTAAAGAAAGGGAAGAAAACAAGGCAGTAAACGATAAGTAGAAAGGGGCCCAATTGTACCTTTTGACCATCTAGAGACTAACCAGAGAACTATACGAGATTATAACACTTTCATTTTACTAGTGATGCTAGGAATTCTGGATTGCCATCAGGTTTATTTTCTCTCAGACCCTCCCAAGGGCCTTTTCCTCTTTTCTTTGTTGGCCACTTTCCTTTGAAATTCATCACACAAAGGTGAAGTGAAAGGAGCAAATGAGTCCCAAGGCAATGGGTCTTCTCATAGTGGAATTGTCATTCCACTAGTCGACAGTCCGTCGTTTGGAAATAGAGAAGGACATTGATCATGTCGATTTGGAAATGTTGAAATCTTTGACTCAATTGCTGCTTCGTATAATTGAAGGGATAGTGGTATGCTTATGCCGTCATGGACGTTGTCAGGTACCCGATGGGCCCCACGATTTTTGACTTTTTATCTGCTTATGTCCCGGATGGATGGGTATTTAAGTCAATTTCAACTCCAATCGATAAAAATAGGCCAAAAAATAAATAAACAACTTAATTAGCTCAACTCCAATAGATAAATGCAGGGCCAAAGGGGTCTAACCCGGCTTCTCTATGGGTATAGAGGAATTAGTCTAGCACAAAAAATTGGAAACCCTTCGTTAGCAAAAGAGAAAAAAAATAATCCATCCATACAAGTGATGCTGATGGAAATTGTCATGTGTTTTTCTTTTGGACATTAACATAGACTCATCCTTTGTATCCATGACCTATCTATTACAAAGATTTCAAAATGCCTCAATTTTTTTGTTGGCAATCTGTCCATAGGACAGGTTGTAAGATGCCACAACCAACAGAATGGCACAACCCTCTCATATGGGAAGAGATGTTTTTCCCCTTCTAAGCAAATACATTATTCTCTCCCTGAGCTATCTTTCCCTCAATCACTATCGATGAGGATCATGAATCATAATCTAATCTAGTCTTAATAAAAGGGTTTCTATACCTATTTAAATGAGAAACATACCTCAAAGTTAAAAGTTTAGCAAATGAGAACACTTGTTGAGAATAGAATGGGAAATTCTATATGCACCCATCAATTTTGCTGAGCAATTTTGCTGAGCACACCCACATTCCTTCTTCATGTGAAAATTTTTTTTTTCTTCTAAAGGCGGATGTGTTTAGCAAAAATAAGAGTGCATATAGAATTTCCCGAATAGAATTGCAAATTGTTATCCAATCATGTGAGTATAAAAATTCTCTGATTTAGAATAAGGTGGGTATGGAATCTACTTATGGATTTGGATCCATAAGATTATGAACATTCAAATCTAGAGATGCAACCTGGTTGAGGATTTGGCTCGAGACTCATCGGATGAGAGAAATTTAATTCTTGTAGCAAACTCTGACACAGTTGGGACAAGAATTTGATGATGGTGACGATAATTTTAAAGTTTTGTGATCCAATTACACTAATGCACTTCACATCTTATTTCATATCTACTGAGGAGTGGTCTCCATCCAAGGGAAATATTAAAAAGTATTTATGCCGCCTCTACTAAAAACTCTACTAATAAGACTTCTATTCGAATTCTAAGATTTGAGCCACCTAAAAGGCCTCAAATGAGCTTTGAAATTCTTAAAATTCTAACTCTCTTTTTTTTTTTTTTTTTTAAATGTGGAACTTCTCGATGTTCAAGTAAAATGGAGGATTCATGAATTTCACTATATCTGAAAATTTCGAAACTCTCCCAACACAATTCTCTAAATTTCAAATATTTATTTTATTAAACCCCCGGCTTCCTCTCAAATGTTTAAACACCTCTGCATCACCTATGTTGTCTTTTCCAAACAGAATTAAAGTGCCAAAAAGCTAAAAGTTGCACTTTTTTAAAACGTTCCACCTTTGCTTTCCATCCATACCCTTGGCTTTATCTCTTCCTTGCGAGGGGACCTAGATCTTTTGTACCTAAACTTTTCAAACTCTTAACACTATTAGCTACATCATCCCAATCTTTTCATATTCATTCCCTCTCTTTTTGCTAATAAGAGCCAATGGTGAGAAGATCCACCGGCCTACGGATCAACTAATGGGAGGCACTAGTGAGATGCCTTTTTGCCACTCTGTTGAGAGCAACCTCTTGACTCTTGTAAAAGATATTCATGCTATGATACTAAACAATATAAGAAATTTATTTTGAATCACGGAAGTGTGGCAAGAGGAAGTGAGCCGGCAGCTTGAAGGGGTCATTTATACATTGGAGGCCACCAATAAATATCAACTTGTTAAATTGTAATTTTTTAATTTAATTTTAGGGAGTTTGATATATTAATTTCCTTTAAATCCTACTTCTCCAGTCTCATGACTAAAATTGAACTAATGTCACCAGAGTCGTTTGACTCTGGTCCAAATTTTTTTTTTCTTTTTTGCCTTGATGACTCTGGTCCACATTTCTTTCTTTTTTTTTGTTTTTTTAACTTTTCTACCCTGATTGCCATGGTCCAAATCTTAAAAGTTGAGAAGTCTGTATGTTAAAAAATCTAGATTATCTTTTTTTCTAGATTTGGATCCCAAGATATCATAAGTTTTTAAAATTTTTACAGTCGTATCTCATGATATCACATAGGGGTGTAAAAAAAACCGGAAAACCGTCTAACTGAACCGAACCGAACCGAACCGCGGTTAATAACCGTATTTCATGGTTTGGTTACGGTTATAGTTAATGAAATCAAAAAACCGCATGGTTCGCTTTGGTTACGGTTTTCCATAATAATTCACGGTTATTAACCTAACCGAACCGTATAATACAGTTCGGTTAACCATACCGTTTACGAATAAAAGGAAAAATAAGAAGCCGTAACCGTACGGTTAGCCGTATAATAAAGATTACTAATCAATGAGATTTTTATCCAATTGCTCGTTATGTGTCATTTTACTTTCAATCATTCATATTTTTTCCCTTATGTTTCCACGGTTATTAACCGTAACTGAACCGTTTAATACGGTTAACCACGGTTATGGTTTCCACGGTTTTTTTATATACGGTTACGGTTACGGTTTTAAATGACAGAAAACCGCGGTTACAGTTCGGTTAATGGTTTTCCCAAATTAACCAGTTAACTGAACTGTTACACCCCTAATATCACATGGGATGCAGCGCAGAAAAGTAAAAAAAAAAAAAAAAATTTTGGACTTGACTCTGGTGACATTAGTAGATTTTTAATCGTGAAATTCGGGAAACAAGATTTAAGAAGATTAATATGTCAAAAAAAATTTGTTTGTACAAGAGGGGTGTATATGCAAAAATTAGAAATATTCTCTCTTTAAAGCTGAACGTTGGTTGCAAAAAAAAACCTTCAATTCTGGTTTTAAGAGAAGCCACATCAGCTTATTGAGGCTCATTTGTGAATGTGCCTTTTCAAAAATACATAATATGTGTCTTTTCAAAAAAATATGTCTTTTGGACTAAATATGTGCCTTTTTAATAAAATATCTCTTGGGCCTATTTTTGTAGTTGTAACTCAATTCAAATGAATACCTTCCAACTTTATAAATTAAAGTCATTTTAAAAATTTTTATATAATATTTAAAATAAATATAAATTATGTATTTTATGTATGTGGATGTGAATTAAGTGATGAAAGGTGGGTTCACGGGGAGTAGCTGTTAAAGGCGCACAAACGGACAACTCCATGATTGAGTCGACACCAAACACGTGCCCACTGTAAAGTTGTGGAGTTCCTCCCAACTCACAAACACTGCAACACAACGCTCTGCTGATTTGTCACATCTATCTACGTCTTGTTTTTAGGCAATATACAATGAACAACGTGAATGCCATTTCACACGGACGAGATGCGAATCTTCATGTGAATGCAGATCCGAAGGCTGTTTGGATCCATAGATATGGAAGCAAAAGCACTTGATCAGCCAGGGCCCAGCATTATCTACTTTTCTTTCCCAACCATCTCATTCAAAGCCAGAGGGAGGTATGATCTTCTTTTCTTTCCCAACCATCTCCTTCAAAGCCAGAGGGAGGTGTAATCATCAATTGAACTTATTTACAGCCTATATACAGCGTTGTAAATGACTCTAATTTTTATGAGATTACCGGGTGCCCCGAATTTTAACTTCGAGTACGTCAATTTTTTTCTGCTAGTGTGGGCTCCTTTTTCACATGAGTGGGTTGTATTTCCGTATATATGCAGACTCTCTTTTGAGTCCCAACCTCCTTAGCTAGTGTGAGAGAGAGAGAGAGAGAGAATAGGTTTACACGGGGCTTATATAGTTAGGCTTAGAAAAATATGATGTTAATATTATGAGATTATACTGATTAGAAGATGAACAAGTAATGGATTCTAAGATGTTGATAGATTTGAATTGGCTTTATAAAATATGAAAAAAGAAGGAAAAAAAGATTGAACCCTCGACCTAGAGGAAGGGTTTGAACCTTCGACCCTGTGGTTAACAGCCACACGCTCTAACCAGCTGAGCTACTCTAGCTCCCATTTGAAATATTTTAAAACACTTTAAACAAACTGTGGAAAGATGAGAAAAATGTATAGTTCCAGGAGCATAAATCAAGCAAGCATTATTGATTCCCAGAGCCTTTTACCAATCACCATATAAAGATTTAACATTACTGATAACACATTTACAAAAAAAATAAAAATAAAAACATTACAGATAGCTAAGATCAGTCCCAAGGTACTGGATCATATAGTTCATATCTCCAACATACATTCATTTGGGATCCTAAAACCTTTGGTCTTATTACAATAAATGGGGCTAACATCTCAGGAGTTATGAGATGTTGATTGCTGGATGATTATATGATTTTGTAGGATTATACATCTCTTAAGTCGATAATTGTATGATTTTGAAAATAGATGATAAGTTTCTGTAGTCATATGTTGTTCTTTGATTAACATAAATACTAATTTAAACAAACCAGCCACTGTCACCACAGGAGGAAAACCAAGCAAAGGAAAAATGAAAATAAAATGCAGGTTTTACCTGCGTTTGGTCCTAACCCTAACTATGAGCCAAGAACCTGGCAATGTCAAGCCAAAAGTAGTATTTCCCTCTACTGCATGTAAAGATCAAGGAAATTTTCTCCATATCAAACTCTCTTACTCAGGTTAAATATCTAGGTGCCACTATCGATCTCTTGTTAGGGTAGCCTTGCCTCTGATAATCCAATCATAATGTCCAAAATGGAGTCTAAGTTTAGTGGATGGAAAGGAAATCTTTTGTCTCCTGCAGGGAGGAAGGTGCTCATCCAATCTGTTACATCCACAATTCCAAATTACTGGATGAGTTTTCACAAGGTGAGAAAGAAACACATACATCAAATGCACCAAAGCCAAGCTAGATTCTTGTAGACAGGCCGACTGCAAAATAGGATCTGGATACCTCTTGCTTGGACCAAGGTAACAAAACCCACCTATGAAGGAGGACTGGGAATTAAGGATCTTCAAAATCTAAATTTAGCCTTGTTGGGCCAAACTTTATGGCAGTTCCTTACAAACCCACAGGCTCTCTGGGTTCAAGTTTTAAGTCAGAAATATCTTCAAAACTGCCACATATCAGAATGTAAAGCCGAATGTAAGGACTCCCTATTCTAGAAAGCTCTTCTTAGCCACAGGTCTCTCATTTTTTATAATCTGAGTTGGGTGATAGGAGATGGCCAAAATGTTAGAATCTTTGAAGATAGATGGATTCTTGACTTGGGATTTCTGAGGCACATCCCAACCAAAATTCCTCTCAATTTAATTCAGCCACCAGTTAAATGGGTTAAGGATCTCATGATTCAAGATGAAGTTGGGCTATCATGGAATGTAAATACGTTGAATATGATTTGAGAGGATGAAGTTGTGGCCAAAATTCACTCCATCCCAATTGGAGGTCAAGATATTCGATGTTGGGGCTCTAAACTTGCTGGATCTTGTTCTTCAAAGGCTTTTGTATTTAGCCTATAATGGGACCTCATTGGCCTTGGAAACACTTATGGAAATTGGACACTTCATCCAAATTCCTATTTTTCACATGGAGAGCTATTCTTAACAAACTTCCCACTGCAGATTGCCTTCAAAAATTAAACCAAGAAATTAGCCCCATATGCAGTGATTGTCATTGAGAGGAGGAATCTGTCAACCACCTATTTGTCCATTGCCCCATTTCCAAAGCCAATTGGAACCTTTTACCAAGATCTATTACAAAGGCGCCAATCGAATTTGAGGGGTTTAATGACCGGTTTTGGTCCAAGGCTTCAACTAGCTCTCTTAAGCTTGGACTTCTTGTCAGTTGGTATATTTGGAAAATGAGGAATGAACACATATTCCTCAATAGCCCAATATTTCCAAACTTGGTCAAATCCAAAGCTCTATTTGCCATCCATGAATGGAATGTATCTAACCTTCTGTCCATGGCAGTGTAAAAAACAGGTCTTCCCCTAGAAGTATTGCTTCCACCTCCAGCTAACCATGTCAAGCTTAACTTTGATGGTTCATTCAACCCATTCTCTCAGATTGCAGGAGTTGGTGGTATCATTCGCAGTTCAACAGGAACTCTAATTGAAGGATATGCTGGAAAAGTTTATGCGAGCAACTCTTTGGAAGGGGAGCTTCTTGCTATCATCGAAGGGATGGAAATTTGCCTCAAGAGGGACTTTCACCACGTCATCATAGAAGGAGATTGCTTGAGCTAAACTCAATCCCTCAAGAAATATAATAAGCTATCTTGGGCACTTCCGACATATTGGGGGAAGTTGCTCAATATGCTTTCTCAGGTGTCATAGTGAGAAGCTAATTATTGTAGACGAACTGTCAATAAGGTGGTAGATCAACTCTCTAAGTTCTACTTTACAGAGATCACTATATTTAAGAGCTGCTTATCGTCAGGAGTTCACGAGCAATACATCCAAGATCTCCAAGCAGCAGCCTCCTATCATCAAATGCAGGACTTCACTTACCGCTGCTCTCACTCAGATTCGATTGCATCCTCATCTAATGGCATCTTCAGAAGGAAGAATCTTATCATTTCTGATCAAGCTAAAAAAGAATAGCAGTTCTTGTAATCTAGATGTCTGGTTGGATGTGTTGAGTTTTTTTTTAGTTGGGTTTTTTTGTTTGTCTTGTCTTTCTCTGTTTGCTATTTAAATTCCCTCTTTAGCAAAAAAAAAAAAAAGACTTAGAACTCATGTACTCACCACGTCCCTTTACTTAATCACATTACTTAATCACAGGAGCAACTTCGTTGTTGCCAAGCCAAAAATATAATAATAATTATTATTTTTTGCTTGGTGGCCTAATGGTCAAGAGTTGTAAAGGAAAGCGACCACTCTAGAGGTAAACCTTCTCAAGTAAAAGCTAGAGGAGGAGGCGGGTCACGGGTGTGCTATCTAGAGTGGCATCCTTTGATTCTTTGGATAAAAATAATTTAGTTCTGAAAGTTCTTCGTACAAAATCTGAAAACCAATGAATCATGGTTTGGTGGCACATGACTTAATCTGACGATCTCATTAATGGGAAAAAATGGACAGTAGTCCTCCCAAGTCGTGATGATGTACGGTCTTTGCGCAAGCATCAGCAAGTGAACGGGCCATCATCCATCTAACCATCTTCAAGCCCCAGTTTTGAATTCGACGGGATGACTCTACTCAGCAGGGCCTCTTCAAATAGTCAGTCAACTTGGAAAAATGTCCGATATTTGATAGCGCCATGCTCCCTGTTCAAAATAACAGCTCCCCTTTTTAAATGAATTGAGTTTTAAGGTCTATATGTTTGCATATAATTAAATACATCATGAATTATGGGAAAATGGGTTTTCATGAAAGTAATTTATGGTTAAATGACTCTCAACAAAGGACTTTGACTTTCTTAGTATTCAAAGTTCTTGGGGTAATGGCTGGGCAGGGGCAGGGGCAGACCTAAGTATTGGGATGCGGGTCCATAGGCACCCGCGAGATTCTAGAAGCTCCTTAATAATGCCTTTAAAAAAATTATTTTCTTATTTGCCTTCTTAACTTGACCATTATCCGCACCACTCAAATGAAAATCCAGCGGCTAGGTTTACATTTTCTATTAAAGGGCAGGCTATTGTTTAGGGCTTGTTTGGTTGCATTAAAATATTTGGACAAAAATTTAAGCGGCCCATCTTCCTTTGATTCAGTTTTTATAAAAAGAAATGTATTTTTGGAAACTCACAATTGATCTTCATTTTTAACCTCTTAAAAAATCCTATATATTTTAATGTGAACAAACATTTATTTATTAATGGTTTTTCTTCTTAATCTTCATCTTTATTTCTTCGGTTTTAAAGTCTTTATAAAATACAGGGCTAGATATCCAAGGAATTCAATTACACAAAACAAACTGGCATCAGCTTGCACCTCTGTTAAAAGCTCCCAATGCCAGCCTCTTGGAGATGGGATCTGGTTTTTCCAGCCAGCCTTTTATGCACAGCCGTCTAAGTTCTCAACTATTATAAGTTGGACAGGCTCATGGCACCCTTAGAATATCATTGTGGACCCTTATCAATAAATTCCTTGTTAGCATTGTTCATTGATTTCAGAATCTTATGGCATATTTAAGAAATCTTTACTAGTTGTTTTGATTTCTATTTTAGAAAAACTAATTAGGGGTGTTTATTGGCCGGGCTGAGCAATATCCAGGCTTGGCCCGGATTTTATACAACAGGCCCGAGACTGGTCCAAGCCCGACTCAGTCCACAAGTGCCTGGACAGAGCCCAGCCCAAGCCCAGGTGTATTATATTTTATAAAGGAAAGGGGAGATATTTGTTGACCCAACTTGTAACTTACCTAATTAAGATGTTTGTTTGTGAGAGAATGTGTGTTCAACTCCCTTTCACAAAAAAATTTGTTTTTTTACTTAAACAGTCCCTTACTCTGGATGGGCCGGGCTTGGATTTTCTACCACTTAATCCTAGCCCGGCCCATATATTAAACAAGTCCATAGTTTATATCCAGGCCCAGCCTGGATGCTAAAAGCTAATGCTCAAGCCTGGCTGCGCCCGGGTCGGGATTGATCTGGCCCGATCCACGAGCACCCCTATGATATTCTCCTCAACTCACTTACCAATCCTCAAAATTAAATGAGATAGGTTGTCAGTTAATCAGATAGGCCAAAGAGAAAAAAGAAAGACCATTAAGGACCTATTTGTTTCCATGGAGTACATAGAAACTCATGGTCAAATAAGCTCCATAAAAAACCCCAAGGGTTTGGCCGAGTGGTCAAGACCATGTTTTCTCCATCTTCCGGAGCTAGAGGTCTTGATATCGACCCCAAGTTCCCCCTTCTTCAGGAATCGAAGGTTGAGTCCACTAGTGCTACCACCTTGGGGCCACATGGGTGTTTATCCGGCTTCCCTATGAGCCCGAAGGGATTAGTCCAGCTTAAAGGATTGGGAACCCTCCAATAGTGGAAAAAAAAAAAAAAAAAGCTCCATCAAAATATTATTAAAGATTTGATGGGTGACGGATATAAGGCTGTAGCCATATAGATAGGTGTTTGACCTTCGTATGATTTGAATTACTAAGGTGATGTCCCGATATTCATTTCGGATATAAGGCTGTAGCCATGTAGATAGGTGTTTGACCTTTGTATGATTTGAATTACTAAGGTGATGTCCCCATATTCATTTCTCATCTTCCAATATTAGTTCAATTTTTAGAGGAAGGTCATTTAATAGTCATATTTTAATATTCATCTTTCCTGTTTCATTTTTAACCACAAACACAAATGCAATTCTAAAAGTCCAAACTTCATGAAATCAAGCTTTAAAGTCACATTTGTGTAAAACCATTTTCCACAGAAAAATTAGCAGTTTTCCAAGCGTTCATTGCGGCAAACATCCGCGGAAATGAAATCCTGCGACATCATAATGCTTTTTCAAGGAATCTCAGAAATTCGTTTCGCCCCGTCCTTTCTCCGTGGGAAACCCCACTGAATCTCCAACGATGCGAGCATCCTCTCCTCATCGTTCTCTTCCTTATCGCACGTAACCTCTGCCTCTCTCTCTCTCTCAGTGAAAACCCATATCAAGTTGCAATCTTAGCCGGGTTGCTTTCTAGTTGGTCAATTTGGCTAGATTGATGGCACTTCTGGCAGGTTTCCTTAAAAAAGAAAGGAGACTTAGCATCCATTAGATCATAGTGGAGTGGTACCGACGGATGGTTTCACCATCTGTTATATCTGGTGGCATCTTTTGTGTTTTGCTTGGAAAATAGATGGCTTCAAAGAAGAAGGCAATGACGGGATCAATAGGACCATTTGATCATTGTATTACTGTACAGAGGTCTATGAAGTCAAGTTGAGAAGTAATGGATTAACTAAATCGGTCAACCTCTCTGATCCTATATTTTTTGCACACTGATCTGAAATGGGATTGTCCATTGGATTGAAATAAGAAAATGATGCATTTTGAAACCGATAAACTTGAGGACCACAAATAAAGGGATTAGAATAATTTGATGGGCTTGAAATTTTGCACATAGCTTAATCACATCCAAATGTTTTAATGCCCACCATCCTGTGAATTATGTAGCCTAGTGTCTGCCCCGTAAGGCTGTACATAAGTTGCTTAGATGAGCATGAAAGATTTGATTTTTATTGTTTTGTAGATGAAGAGAGAAAGATAGGAACTGATCAACAGACACAGGAAGAGAGAGAGAGAGAGAGAGGGGAAGGAACTGCCAGGCCAGTTGATTGGGTTGGGTCATGGTGATTATTGTAGAGTAATGTGAAAGGGTTGATCCGACTCTGACCTGGTTGTTAATTGGGTTTGAAAGTGTTGGGCCAAACTAGGGATGAAGATGGGCCACCCAATTCTTGAATGTTTTATGGATCTTAATGATTAGAGAGCAAGTATGAACTATAGTTGTGAATTTTGTTTTCGTCGTGATTTCGGTCTAGCCTTCAAAATGAAATATTTTGGTGTTTCGGATTCTGAACAAAAACATTTTGTAATTATTTTTCAAAAAAATTAAAATTTAATATATATATATGTAAAATATGAAATATATATAACATAAATTATGCATGTTTCTTAATATTAATATGGTTATTAAGAAAAAAAATTTGTGAAAATTGTGCTAAAAGCCGAAATGGATTGGAATGGACAATAGGAAGAGACTGAAATGGGCCAAAATGGGCCGAAATTGATAAGAATTCAAACCGAAATACTTTGACCCGAATTTCGTTTCAACCGAAGGACAAAAACAAAAAAGTTCCGGCCATTCTAGCTCAAATGAAACGAAATCAACTACTACATATGAGACACATGGAAAACGTTCTCCTGTTTAGAGAACTACGAGTGCAATCTAGTGGGACCTACTTGGGCCCACCTTTCGTCCACTTTGATAGTCTTTTCACTAGATCAATTTCTATGAAAAGCTGGTAAATCAAGGCCTAGAAGGTCTTCCCACATGTACCCTCCTCTAATTAGCAAATATGCATTTAAGTGTGCCGCATGAGCTAGACTATATATAAGCTATTTCAGTCTACTTGTAGGTTAGCAATTCCCTCCATCCCATATATAAACTTGTTTTTCAATTGGGTGGTGACTTGCACAATCTTTTGTATTACTAATCATATGCCTTGAGGGTATCCGGATTCTTATTTTCTTCAATAGCATCAACTTTAGAATCGAATCTAAAAGGTAGAGACTTCAAAATTTTCTTGACAACCTTGTGTTCTGGTATTTCTTCCCCCAGAATGAACACAGAATTGACAATTTCATTCAGATTTGCATAAAATTGATCAAAGGTCTCATCCTCTTCCATCACGATGGTTTCAAAATCTTTATTCAGCCTTTGCAATTTGGCTTGCTTTACCGTGTCTGTACCCTCATAGACTGTCTGTAAGACGTCCCATGCTTCTTTTGCAGATTTGCAAGTAGAAATCATTCTAAACTCATCAGCAGAGACTCCATTGTATATGCAATTCACAGCCTTGTTATTACAATTGGATCTATACTTCTCATCCTTAGACCATTCAGCTTTAGGTTTAGGAACAGTTTTTCCATCAACCATAGATGTTGGTCTAGAAAACCCATCTTCAACAATATCCCTGACATCATCATCTATGGACTTGAAGAACCCAATCATCCTTTGCTTCCAATATGAATAATTAGAACCATCAAACAAAGGAGGCTTGGAAGTTGATGTCCCTTCTCTATTGAGCATCATTCTAGAAATCTAGTAGGATCAGACACAACAAAATAGTGCAACCCGCTCTAATACCAATTGAAAAAGTAGAGGGGTCTCCAGGATTTCTAGATTGGTCTACTCAAACAATCAACCAAAAAGTGTGCAGATAAAAACAATACGCAGCGAAAAATAAATCAACAAGCACACTCCACAAGGACACCAAATATAAGGTGGAAAACCCTAACCGGGTGAAAAACCACCGATCCGAACTGGATTAAATCAAGCACTATGAATCTCGCAATCACAAGAAACTCAGATCTCTTCCCTAGATATCCTCTACCCAAGGACTGAAGTTACCTTGTGTCGCTTCACGCTTCAACGACTTCACACCGTTGATTGCAACAGATCCAAACCAACACTTGACTCCTCAAATCTTCTCGCAAGAAGATAATATTCTACAAAGGATGCAGAAGAAGTGACTCTAGAGAACTTGGCAGCACAACAATATAAAAACTCTAGAGAAGAAAACTCTCAATAAAAATCTCTAACTCAGAACTTTGAGAGGTGAGGTATTTCTTTGGAATAGCCCTAAAGTCCTTTAAATAACCCTTGGTTCATGCTTAAGGTTGTCTAAGATGATTAGGACTAAAACAGGCAGTTTGAGCACAACTAGAATATCAAGTTTCCAATTTTATCTCACAGTCCGCGCCAGGTTCGCTCGAGTGATCTCCAAGTTCGCTCGAGCGAACTACCCTCTATTTCAGAACTGGGCAAGACAGAACACTGTTTGCTCGAGCGAATGCGATGGTCGCTCGAGCGGACCCATTTCTGGATGATCCGGAAATTCAGCACAGTTTTCTCCAACTTTCATCTTCTAATTTCTTCAGGCTTTCTTCATCTGAGTCCTTCCAATCTTCTAACTTCAGAGATCTTTTCTAAATAAAACATTACAACTTAAAGACCCAGAGTTTTGTCCAACCCATGAATTTAGCCAACACTCAAAAACCTAACAGAATTCTTCTTTGGGCCTGTAGGATTTGTATTTTTTATGGTTTTTTTTATCTTTTTTATTTGATGTTAACGTTCTTATTCTTTTAAAAATTGTTGCTTTTTTATCACTCTCTCTCTCTCTCTCATGTTAATGATGGTTTATGGATCATGAAATGATGATAATGTAGCTATTTTGAATTGAAATTAGGTGTCTTCCCATTCTTATGGTTTGGGTATTTTCTAGGTTTGGTAATTAAAGTATGGAGTTTGTTTCTTTTATTTATATTAGTTCTGCATATTCTAGTTTTGATGATGGTGATGATGTTGTGAGTTTGATCCGCTATTGATAATGGTCTATTAAATATATTGAAAGACATTTTCTTTTCACCTAATTTAATTGAACATGATATTTGAATTATGTATCAATTAGACTATAATTTTCATAGCTTTTGTTAATTCTCTGTATGGAGTTTTTGGCATTCCCATGTGTACTACTGATGCTGGTTGTGAGAAGAGAACTGAAGCTTTCAGCCATGTACTCTTCTATTTGCTTCTAATTTCCTCCATTTTCATATGGCTAAAAGTGTGAATTCTGTGTTAGATGGAGGAGAGTTCTAGCTTAAGGCACTCAGCTTGTCGAGCCAAAGGTGGGGCCCTTGGATTCAAAGTTGCAATCTTAGGTGCTGCTGGAGGAATAGGCCAGCCACTCGCGATGTTGATGAAGATGAATCCACTGGTTCCAGTTTTACATCTTTACGATGTTGTCAATGCTCCAGGTGTTACAGCAGATGTCAGTCATATGGACACTGGAGCTGTGGTAACTTTCTTCACTCTTCCATCTTCTTTTTCCAAATTTTTTTACAGTAGTTTAGGTCTAGGTTTCAATGCAATAGTTGTTTGTTTTGATGGATTTTAAGTTTTGATATTTTCGGCAATGGGAACAGATTCTTATAAAGAGTTATGAGATCTAATTCCTTTGAAGCCTTGACAAGTGGTTTTTTTTTTTTTTTATTCATAAATTAGCTGGTAAGGTAGGAGTAAGACTAGGGCTTTTTGAAGGGAATGGGATTAATGTTCAGTCCTCTGATTTTGGTTTAGAGCATTGACTCTTTTCATCCCTTTAGGGATCTCAAGTTGTGTACTTGAAGCTGCATTCTAGATTTTGGAGTCTCATAACTTAATCATGGAGTTTTGGACAATGGTCTCAGCATAACTTTAGTATCTCATATGAATTGTTCTGTTGTCTCATACAATAATAGTCTGCTTTGGGAGTTCCCTCCTAATGTAAGGCAGAGGATTGGATTTAGGCAGATAGCCAGTTATAAGCTTACCTAACCAAACTGGGTCTAATTCTTGGTATAAGGAATTGATACTTTTGACAATAGAAACCTAACTAGCAACTCAACTTTGCGTGCAGATTTGACTTGTTTTGACTACGCCTCTGTCCTGAGGCCAACCTAAAATCTATCGAAGGTTAAGTACATCGGCTGGACAAATTTCCTAAACGGAACATTTTGTGCAGTGGGAAATGGTGTGCCATTTGCTAATTTAACAGATTCAATACACAGCAATGTCTTGGACCTGGACCAGAACATTCAGACTGAATCAGCTGGCCAACCAATCTTTTTTGGTTGACCTTCCCATTAATTCCATAGGTTCCATAGAATAGCTACTACTAGGTATGCAGTACATGTTCTAACATCAAAAGGCATAATTACAGCATCTTTAAAAAAGTAACAATAAAAAAAATGGTTGACAGATGAGATCATAAGATAATTGATTAAGCCTACTGGTTGGACCTAACATTCCACCAAAATCAGTCAAGTACCATTCTAGGTTTTAATACATTGTCCTATAAGTTCTTGGGCAGTTGCAATGGGGATAAAGCTACAATGATGATGAAATACATGTCCCATTTGAGGTGCCACAAGGGAATGCTCTAACATATGCAGATCATATATGGCAGACAAATGGTTCCCTTCATAGTTCTACTCTTTTTTGCTGATCATGCCTTCACCTCCTTTAAGTTTCTTGTTGAAATTTTGTATGCAGAGCACCGGCTATGTGAGAGCCACAGCCGATCTTTTATCGGATTTAATAGTTTAAGTTCTATTCATTCATTTATCTATTTACCTTTGGTGTTTTAGGTACGTGGATTTTTGGGTCAAGTACAATTGGAGAGTGCTCTTACAGGAATGGACCTTGTTATCATTCCAGCAGGAGTTCCGAGGAAGCCAGGAATGACAAGAGATGACTTGTTCAAAATAAATGCTGGAATCGTCCGGATCCTTTGTGAAGGGATTTCTAAGTGCTGTCCTTACGCCACTGTGAACCTTATCAGCAATCCAGTGAATTCCACTGTCCCAATTGCAGCTGAAGTTTTCGAGAAAGCTGGCACATATGATCCAAAACGGCTTTTGGGAGTGACCACACTTGATGTAGTGAGAGCCAATACTTTTGTGGTATGTTATATCTGTCTTGATACTTAAAAACACGTTTCTTTATGCAATTGCTTTCTTGTAGTAAGAAACTGGGAATTCTTTAGATATTGTTGTTCTTGCTGTATCCATATCCTATTGCCAAAGCCTAGTTTAATGTGGAGTAATGCGTTTCTGATATCTCGCTCATGGCTATCATTTTTTCTTCGGAAGTTCTCCTGAATGCTTTTTCAGGCCAACTAATCAAATAGAGATTTGTATTAACACTTTCTGAGGGTTCTATGATTTTGGTGTTTCCTACAGGCTGAGGTTTTAGGGGTCGACCCAAGAGAAGTTAATGTTCCTGTTGTTGGTGGCCATTCAGGAGTTACAATTTTACCCCTTCTGTCTCAGGTTGGAGAGAGTACTTACTCAAAACATTGGTGTATCTCCCATGCAGTTTCTGGGTTGTTTTGTGTTCTAATCAAGTATAGAATTTAATTCCATTCATAAGTTCTGTGTAGGTTAAACCTCCATGTTCCTTCACAGCAGAAGAGATCAGTTACTTGACAGATCGCATTCAGAATGGGGGCACAGAAGTTGTGGAGGTATAACATTTTCAGATATTTTCTCTTGTGCAGAATGATATTACTACCAGATTTTCCGAGGACTTCATTTTACCTATAATACCATCAGGTGATTATTTGTTGCCCATTATGACTTATTTGAGGACATGTGCTGTTCATACGTTTATCCTCTAATAAGACCAGCTAAATGATGTCTGATTATGTCATCGTTCATAAATTCTTTAGGAAGGCTTACCAAAGTTTATTATACAGAAAGGCATATACTTCAGAGTCATCTTCAACCCTAATCTTAATTTGTCAGATTATGGTGATTTTGTTCTGGGAGATTTGGCTTGCTGGGTTTCTGCACAACTCTCAAGGGACACAAAAACCTAGGAACATCTCACTTTTTTATTCTGGGCACCTCAAACCACCATTTTCACTCTAAAACACCAATTGATTTGCTATCAGGTGTGCATCCAAGAGGACACCATATTTCTATGCAAATTCAATAATCTGGACAGGCCATACAAGCAACTACTCATTTCAAACGCTGCCAATTTTTATTACTTGATTATTTTGACCGATCAAAAAAAAGTTACTTGATTATTTTGCTGCTGCTAATGAAGATGTCATTACCTTGCAGGCAAAAGCTGGGGCCGGTTCTGGTACACTTTCAATGGTTTGTCCTTTCATTTTTTTCCTCCATATTACTCATTTGATCCATTCACCCTGTATATCAAAATGATAATTTCTAACCAGCTGAACCCGCTTCCACATACAAAATACAGGCATATGCTGCTGCTAAATTTGCAGACTCATGCTTGCGGGGATTGCGAGGTGATGCTGGTATTGTGGAATGCTCATTTGTGGCTTCTCAGGTACTCTACTTGTGTAACAACTCAATTCCACTACTACTACTATAATTCAGCTGCCTGTCACTTCTTCCTCTTTTTTGGAGTGAGCATAGAAGAATTAATTTTTCAAACAGGTGACAGCATTGCCATTTTTTGCAACAAAAGTTCGAGTAGGCCGCTGTGGAGCAGAGGAGATCTATCCTCTAGGGCCATTGAATGAGTTTTGAGAGGTTAGTCAGCATACATAATACAATCATAAATATGTAATTCAACTTCCGTTATTTTTTTATGACAACTCAACTTCCGTATAATAATGATAATAATAATAATAATAAATATTATTATTATTATTAACCATGTTTGATTGAATTTACCAAAGATTTGTAAAATGAGTGTACCCACTAGAGCCACCAGTCTAACGATTAGTCCTCTTGTCATTTTGTATGCTTGAAAGAGGGAATGTGGATGAGGACCATCACCTTGGTGGCCTTGCTATGTGTCAAACATAATCCAAAACCATTTTAAGGAAACCATAGAGTGACTGTTATCCATATTTTGCATTCTACCTTCTCTTAGAAGGCAACTACTCAAAGGGCCGACTTTCTACAGTCGTGGTTTTTTTTTTTTTTTTTTAAACTAGTGGAAGGGACCTCCAAGTGGACTGTAGATCTACATTTTGCTTAACACATGTACTGTAAAAGGGGCCTAAGAACCATATCACTGTAAAAACGTGTCCGCTACATTAGTTCCTGCTAATGCAAGATTGGTTTGATACATGATATGAAGTCTGACAGGGGTACATGGTTTGATAAGTCTACAGTCTATTAATTAAAATGGTTAGCAATATGCTTTTAGCAATTGATAATCTGCCCTAGTTATTGTATCATTATACTTTTAAAGATTCTGAAGACCTGCAAATCAGCAATGATTTTGGATTGGGTCCAATGTGTGCATGGGATTCTTAGAAGAAGCAACATGTACTCTATCCTGAAAAGCAATATCTAAGATGGTGGTGATTTATGATGATAAAATACATGTCTGTATGGTCGCATTTTGGTTCTTAACAAGTCTGGATTGGAGTAGGCAAAGAAAGAGTTGGCGACAAGCATTGAGAAGGGAATTTCTTTCATCAGGAAATAAGAAATCGAATAATATAGTCAATTAACCACTTACCTTATCCATCTGTATATTTGCTCTGCTTGCATACATGTCGGTCTCTATAAGCATTACTATCCCATTACAAAATCATTCTCCCTACTTAATGTGCTTCTTGTTACTGATCTAATTTCCAAATCTTGGTGTTTTGAAGTTTTAATAGAACTCATACAAGGATAAATAGACATGAATTGAAGAGTTCAATAAGACCGCTATAATGTGGAAGAGAAAAATAGCATTCAATTAACGGAACAAAGGAGAAGGGAATAATTTTCACAACAATGTAACCTGAGTTACATATGGAGTGGTATTAGAACTCGACATGGTATAAGATATCCAATTTGTAAAACCTCAAAATATTTGTAAATTCAGTACAATATTTGGACAAATTTAAATGAATGTTTATATTTAAATAACGTCCGTAAACATAATATTCAAATCATACTCCAAAAAATCAAGTACTAATTATTCCAATATCTTATATTAAAAGACGAAAGGACATAAATATTTTCTTCATTGCCAAAGTATGTTATATCCAGTACTAGAATCCATGAAGAACCTAACCACATTTAGGTCAGTATGGGAGAATCGTATTTGTCCTGTGATTATTATCAAAATCCATTCAAGACGACACTACAATTTTTTCTTCCAAGTCAGCATATTTGTTGGCATTGGTGCACTTTCAAAATTGCAGAATAAAGTGCACACTTATTGCAGATCAAAGCACACATCATCACAATCAGGTGAAGGACAAGGTCCTCACATCTGGGAGTGTTTAATGATAACACTAAACCTAGGTGCATAGATATGTAATTTCTCATTTTACAGATCCTTTTTTTTTTTTAAATGCTTACTCCTTTTGAGTCAATTTGATATGAAGTAAAAGTGCTAAACAAACACCTATGCAACATTAGGATCCATATATCTTCAATAATTTCTTAGTAAGAAACAAATGACCAAGTAGGGTCCTCAAGCATCCACAAGAGTTAAAGCAGTACCAAAATTTCTTGCAAAAAGCATTAGCTACTCAAACTTGATATTCTCACCACTCTTCAGTCCTCACTGAATTATCTAGCCTTAAATCATTAAAGTAGTACATGATCTTTGTATTTTGCACAATAACATTAATCCAGGAGTTTTGCTCACTTGCAGTTCATATGTTAGCAATCCAGACCAATGAACTGATTGGACTTTCTTTAGTAGGAAAATGTCACAAAAAACAAACAACATACAAAAATACTAGGCCACCGAAATGGTTTTGACCATTAATGTCGACCGCAGATGTCCTGGTCGATCAATTTGGAGCACATTACAGGCTTCAGGTTACTTTGCTAGGCACCCCCTCTCTTATGTCCCCTACGCAATCTATTGCTCTATAGCTCCAAAGCTCCGTTCGTTTATGCAGGAACAGGAAAAGAAAAAACAGTGAAATACATATATTAATTCATAACTTTTGTTCATTGGAGGAGTATATGAGCCTGACTAAATCACTGTACAGTGCACTAGAGGTAATTGATTAAAAAAAAAAAAACTCAAATAAATTATACAAGTTTCGTTAAATTTACATTTCTTTTTCTTTATTATTTAAAAAACAAAGCCTTCAGACTTCATTCACATTACAATGTGAAGTAGATGGGAGGAGGGTGCACATCAGGAACCTGAGTCGTGCTCCCATTCCCTGTAAGCACATTAGTAGCGACAGTGTCCTCTATCACAACAGGGCTGACCTCCAGCACTCTCTCCGGCACTACCTTCTCCCCCTCCACCTTGGCCAGAACCTCAAAATGCATCCGCAGCTTCTCAGGCCTCGTCCTCCATGCTGGGTACTTACTCCAATCCACATCTCCTTCCTTCAACCTCTTCTCCACGCCAAACCCAATCTTCATAAACGTCTGAGCTGACACTTGAGCTTTAAGCAGGCGGAACGACCCTTCCTGCCTCGCCTTCTCCCCAAGCACATTGTATAGCAGCTTCTCAAATCCGCGTAAGTTAGCATTTGAACCATTGACAGATGTCAAGGGCCATAAGGTTGTAAATTGTTCTGGGGTGAGGAGCGGGAGGGCTGCCTCAATGTGGGGACTGGCTCGGGCACGGGAGGAGAGTTCCACGAGTCCTGGGGCAAGGCGCTTGAGTTTAAGTGGATTGCTGTTGGTGGTAGTGGGGTCTGAAGAGGTGAGAGAAGTGGGACCAACAATGCGGAGGGATAGAATTGGACTGGCATTTGTGTTTGGGTTGTTCTGCTGTGAGACGGAGGCAAGGCGGAGGTGTTCTGCTAGAGTTAGGAGGCCTGAGGCAAAACCTCCATCCTTGCCATTGTAGGTGTGACTGCGGTTTAAGGGGAGAGGGAGGTCAAGGGGATGGCGCAGGCTTACAGACCTTGCACCCTTAACTGTCACAACCGCACCTTCTGCTAAGACCACTTTCTTCAGTACACCAGCATCCACATCATGCTGCACACAAACAAAGAACAGAAGTTAACAATTAAGAACTGCCATTGAAAGGGAAGCCAAAATTCCCCCCAGAAAAAAGTCATTCTCTCCCCCTTAATATAATAGTGGGTCCATAGACTGATCAGTATGATCTAGCAATCAGTTGCCCATCAAAAACAGAGTAGAAATGGATATAATGGTAAGCATTCAATGTGTAAAGCACAGAAAAACGATGTCATTGCTCCATCTCCCTAGCAGTAGTTCTCTGCCAGGCCAATGCAGCCATAAGCAAGGAACAATTTCTCTTTACATTTGTGATTGACGCATATCGATTTACAACTACAACAACACAGTTGCAAATGAAAGGTCTTCTATGCCTATAGACGTCGTAATTGTATTATATCATCTTCTTCTTCATTGAAGCACATCTATCTGCGGTCCAATTACATCATCTTCTTCTTCATCGAAGCACATCTATCTGCGGTCAGCTTCCTAACCTATACACTTGTAACCAATGCCTACTCAAGACCATGTTGGCAACACTCCAGAATCAAACATGTTACTTTTTGTTTCCATTGCAGTTCAATCCAAAAAGTGCATTGATCTCCCCACTTGCACTTGCAACACTTCAATTCATCGTCTCCCATTTGCTAAGTTCGACAGTTAGAAAGCTAAAAGGGTGACACAGATGACAGTATCATGGGCAATCGATAAAAGACTTGCAATTTCTAAGAGTTTCGGGGTAATTTGAGCAGGAAACAAAAACCCAAACCACAGAGTCTGAATTCAAAACAGAAAACATCTTACCGGCAACGAGAGCCTCAAATCCTGTCCGTCTTGAATCCACAGCTCCATAGGCCCTGCCAGCTGAAACGGTGCCAACACAGGCAAAACGGGATCCCTCTCCGATCTCGATCTTTCCGCCAATCCATTATCATTCTCCACACCAGATCCCGCCTCCTCCACCCTAAAGATGGGCAGATCCACGAATTCCCATCGATTCACGTCCTCAAGCAGCTTAAAAGGAAGAACCTTGTTATCAATCTCGATATCGAATTCGTAAGCAACCGATTGGCCGACCAATGCGTCTCTGATATCAAATCCGTAGATCTTGAAATCCTTCTCATGGAACCCCAATCCCTTCACAATCGCCTCCTTCAGATCCTATTAGAGGAAGCAAAATAAAAAAGAGAAGCAAATTAGGGTTTTTGTACAGATGATCTAGGGTTTCGTCAGATCTGAGAGATCACTTACTGAAATCGCTTTGGAAACGGGGGGACTGGAGCTTTCTGTTAGAATTAGAGCGTGAGAACTTGAGAAGAACCCGATCCCGAAGAAGGTGAGAAGCAATGCAAGACTGAATCGAGATCGAATCGCCATCTCCTTGGAGAAGATCAGAGCTTTTTTTTTTTTTTTTTTTTTTTTGTCGTTGTTTGATTTAATCGATGCTTATGAGAGACGAAGGAGGAAGAGGAGGAGAAGGAGGTTGGAGGGTTTTTGATTTGTGGAGAGAGGGGGAGAAATAGAGGAAGGAGGTTTCTGGATTCGTGGCTGTGGTTGAGAGATGCTGACGTGGGGAGTTTGGGCCAATAAGAAGAGAGGAAGTGATGCGTAGGAGGATTGTGATTGGATGGAGTTTGCTGGATACTTTCGTTCAAGTCACGATGCTTTTGAACGGGGTTTTCGCCGCGTTTTATGCTCCACCGCGTTGGGATGAGGTTTTTTTTTTTTTTTTTTTTTTGTCCACGCACTTAATAAATCCACCCTACACGTGGCCCCATACAGGATTAGGTTTGTAAATGGGTCCGCTCCGGTCCGAGTCCATGGTAGACCTAGGACTATTAAGGAGAAGGTAGAACCGGATCCAAACCCTAAACCGTTTTGGAACCGATTTCTTGGCTCCGAAATCGGAATCAGAACCATATATGGGATGAGTCTGAATCCGGGTCTAAATTTAGGTAGAGAATAATATTTAAAAAATCTGATTTTTAGGGGAGATATTCGAAAATTGAGGTAATATGTCGGGTCTCGAGTCCACGGGTCCGAACTAAGGTGGAATCGGATCCGAACCCAATTACTTATCGGGGCCTAAATAAGGACCTAGACCATGTTTTTAACAGGCCGGAACCTCCGGGTAATCGATGAATCGGATACCCATTTACTTCCCTATATAAGATAATTTTATATACTATGAAAGAATGAAAGGAAGAATTGTATGGAGCTTGATATGGATGAAGAATTGTATGGGGCGGAGAAATCTACTTGAAATCAACCTCTTCATTTTGATGGTGGACTCTGGACTGAGAGTCCTTTCTGCATTCGACCTATCTCCCAAGATCAAGTGGAGGCATAGTTTAAAATCTCGATTTCGATCGCGGTATCGGCCAAGCCGAAAAACCGATATGATATCGGTATCGGTGGCGGATTTCGTCCGTCACAGTTGTCGTAGTTTGAATTTTTTTTAATTAAAAAAACTTGCAAAAATATCCAAAAAATCCAGAATATTAGAAAATGCTGGAAAAAATGTTTTTTTTCCATTAGTAACAACAATAAATTAAAATACCCGTCACCTTAAGTTATGAGTCATGTCTGTGTCGCAGTTCGCTGTTTTCTCTAATATTTCATATAATGCAACTATTATTGATGCCCATAATCAATTTATTAGTGTAAAATATAAGAAAATAAAGATAACATATCAATCATAATTTAATACCAACTCAATCATCAAATAAGTTGTGAAATTCAAGACCAAGAAGATGACATATTAAAATCAGAAACACGATAGTGAGATAAATAAATCATAAAGCACTTGGGCATCAAAAGGTTTATGGTTTACTTGAAATTAGAGGGGACTAGTAGAGACTAGAGACTAGAGAGAGATTGATGAGTATGGGTGTATGAGTATGACAGATTAGCAGCCTAATTCCAAGTGGAGTGTTGCCCTGGCTCGATATCATCATCATCATTTCTTCGTATTGGTTAAAAAGATATGCTCAATACTATTGCGCAGCACTACTATACCCATGACCATATTTAGATTGTTCTTGAAAAGATGATGAACTATCTTAATTCCCTGTGGATTGAGATTGCTGGTTGTACTCAAATGGTATGAAATAGGCATGAGGGGCATGAAAAGGTCGTTGGAAAACTGGTGGGGGAAGCCTCACTTGCTCAATTAACATATGTTCGATAGAAAGTATCGGTGTTGGTAAAGGGGGTACCCAATTGGGGTCATATGAATAACCCTCATGCTGTCCATACATGGCACCTTGTTGGTTAATATAACCCCCATGTTGTCCATACATGGCACCTTGGCCCACATAACTCACATGATAACCATGAGTACCTTCCCCCACTCCTTGCCCAGCCGCGCCACTACTACCTCCTGTCTCGGTCTGTCCAACATGTCTGACATAGCAAAGGCGAGGATCTAACTCGGTAGCACCAGGAAAATACTCAACTGTCTCATAAGTGACAGGCTCATCATCTCTATAATGACCCTCATCCCTGAGAAAGTCAGGTGGAATTCCTGCTGATGATGAAGAAGTAGAAATACTTGACTCACTTTCCTCGTCCACCTCCTTTTCCCTTGGCTTACTCGTATCAGGTGCATGCCCCTGCTGCATTGTCAAATTTATTTATTCTATCCTTTCTGCGGCTCTCACTGGCTCAGGCCTATTCCCAGTCAATTCCTCCATCAACTCTTCAAACTCTGGGTCTTGGTCTACCACCGGTTCTTCTTATTCCTCCAGCCAGTCACATAACACAGTAACCTCTTCTGAAAAAATATAGTCCAAATTAATTGGACAGAAATAATCTCATTGATCCCCAAACTTTCTTCTCCTTCTATTTCTACTCCAGAGCTTGAGGTTGTAGTGGGTGTAGACCAATTTATTTAGCTTCTGCATTGTCAATCTATTTCTTAGTCTTATGTGGATAAACGAGAAGGTGCTCCAGTTTCTTTCACAATTAGAAAATGATGTAGTTTGATTGAGGATTTTAATAACAATCGTCCTTTGTGCAGGAGCACTCTCTCCATAATTCAACCACCATTCAGCTGAAAAAAAATAGAAATGATATTAGAGTCAATTAAATAATAATAAGCCCTTGAATAATATAAAGATGACATTACAATCAATACCAGAATTGGTCTGTGTAATATCTCTGCCCGCAGTCGTCGTTCCAAAGCTTCCATCATGTACATTGTATATATCAATTTGAAGACATTAATGTAGAAAAATAAATTAGAGAAATTACTATATTATATACTTTTTTCCTTAATTATCCTACCTGATTAGTAGCCCAAATTGCTTCATCTGTACTCTCTGCCAGTCTTTCAATTACATTTTTTAGTCCCAAACAGATTTCATCAGATATGTGTCCATCCGTAAAATGGGGATTAAAAAAGTATCTGTAAAACCAATGAAGTTTAGTCATTGATAAATTAATATAGTGAGGAGAGACTGGAGAGTTGAATACAACAATTCAAGTATTAAAGGAAATAACATTCACTTACCAGCAGTGTGTAAATCATGTTTCAATTGTCGTCCCCATCAATCGTCGATGATCTTCCAAAACTTCTTGTAATATTTACAAACTACTTGAATAGTTAGCTTTGATCTCTCCATTGCCTCATGTAAGAAGCCCATTGTTGGCTTATCATCGCCATCACCCAATCGAAGAACATTTATTAGGGGATCAAAAACATTCAAAACACCCTTCACATGAGGCCAGAATTTGTTGGATTCAATTATTTTACATACTTCAAGAATAATGGGACTTGGCCTCTTTCCCCATTTTGAATTCATGAACTCCTGTGATTTTATCAATCGGAGAAGTCTTTCTCTATACTTGTAAACACTTTCGATAGCAATGAAGTGGGTGGCAAATCTAGTGATGCGAGGCCGTAGTAGTTCATGGTTGTCTGTATGCGTTTTTATCATGGAAATGAGTCTATATAACTGATAAAAAAAATTAGTGATCTTCTTTATCTTACTAATCACTTGCTGCATGACTTTTCCTTTTGCAATATCTTCAATCACTAAATCCAGGCAATGTGCTGCACATGGAGACCAGAAAATCCTTAACCTTTATTTCATAAGCATCATTCCTACAACCTTCATGTTTGCAGCATTGTCGGCAACAACCTGAACTACACAATCCGCCCCAACTTCTTCAATCACCTCATTCAATAACTTATTAATATATTTTACATCTTGGATGTAATCAGTTGCATCAACTGATTTGATAAACACCATGCCCATAGACGAGTAGACTAGAAAATTTAAGAGATGACGATGTGTGATGGTCGTCCACCCATCATACATTAGTGTGCAACCTTTTTCCTTCCATGCCCATTTGAAAGTTTGCACCCAAGCCTGCAACTCGTCATACTCTTTCTCAACACAGACATGTCTAATCTCATAAGAAGTGGGCGCCTTTATACCTGGACCATGTTCTGCAGCTGCATCTAATATGGTGGTGAAATAAGGAGAAAATGCCTTGTTGGGTGGAATGCCTCCATCTAAAAAAAACTTCCCAGTGGCTCTTACTAGATGTTCTCTTGCTTTATCAAACTCACTCTTTAATGCTTTTATAATGCTTTGCTACTTTGATTTTGGTTTTCTATAAGCAAATGGGTCAATTGGCCCCACCACATCCGGCCTGCAAGGTGCATGTGTAGGAGGTCTTTCAATCTCCTCAATGTCTGGATCTTGAAGGGGTTGTTTTTGACTAAATGCCCGATGCAAACTCGCTCCGTCCGGTCCGAATGACCCACCATGCTCATATTGGCTACCTCTAGTGGCTGCTTCATATTGCATTCTTCTCCTCTCTCCTCCTGAAGTGACTTCACACTTTCTCTCCCAGCCCTCCTCATTTCCGGGTTTTCATCGTCATCATCAAATGAACCAAATACTTCTTCTCTGCATGCATCAAGTTCCTCAGTTCTTCTTCTTTCTTGTACAAGTTTTTTGAGCACTCATCCACAATAATTACATTTTACTTTACTTTTGCTTCCGACTACTTCATCGTGGCTCCATGCCAGATCTATGTCACGCACCATCTTGTTCCTATAAAATAAGAAATTCATGTAATACTCTAACAACAATTATTTTTAGGATAAAAAAATTTAATAAAATCATTTTCAAAATCCTAAATATATAGATCTAGCATAAAAGTATGTAGATCAATCATTTACACACCATACAATGATTATGAATCATTAAAAGAACAAATTTATGATGAAATCCTCAAAAAATGATATATTATAATTCAAATATTAAAAAAACTAAAAATAAAATAATTAAAATATAAATATAAATCATGTTGATGACTATGAGTAGATGTAGATCTATCATCTACACACTATTAATAAGCCATTAAGCCTTTGGTATCACAAATATTCTAACAAGTAACAACAATTATTTTTAGGAAAAAAGATTTAATAAAATCATTTTCAAAATCCTAAATATATAAATCTAGCATAAAAGTATGTAGATCAATCAGTTACACACCATACAATGATCATGATTCATTAAAAAAATATATTTATGATGAAATCCCCAAAAAATGATATATTATAATTCAAATATTAAAAAATTCGAAAACAAAATAATTAAAATATAAATATAAATCATGTTTATGACTATGAGTAGATATAGATCTATCATCTATACATTGTTAATAAGCCATTAAGTCTTTGGTATCACAAATATTCTAACAAGTAACAACAATTATTTTTAGAAAAAAAAGATTTAATAAAATCATTTTCAAAATCCTAAATATATAGATCTAGTATAAAAGTATGTAAATCCATCATTTACACTACACCATACAATGATCATGAATACTTAAAAGAACATATTTATGATGAAATCCCCAAAAAATGATATATTATAATTCAATTATTAAAAAATATGAAAATAAAATAATTAAAATAAAAAACTAAATCATGTTTATGACTATGAGTAGATGTAGATCTATCATCTACACACTATTAATAAGCCTTTGGTATCACAAATATTCTAACAAATAACAACAATTATTTTTAGGAAAAAAAGATTTAATAAAATCAAATTCTAAATTCTAAATATATAGATCTAGCATAAAAGTATGTAGATCAATCATTTACACACCATACAATGATCATGAATCATTAAAAGAACATATTTATGATGAAATCCCCAAAAAATAATATATTATAATTCAAATATTAAAAAAATTCAAAAATAAAAAAAAATTGGAAAAAAGTTCAAAATCATGTGTATGAGTAGATCTAGCATGAAAGTATGTAAATCTAACTTCTAAATGAAGAACACAACACAAGTGACAAACTCAATGATTTCTATGCTTCATCTAAAAATAAAAAATAAAAAACACATAATAAAATGTTTTGAGTTGATTTTCTCTTACCTTAGATAATATTCTCTTTAAGAAATAGATGTGGGATTTGAAAATATGCAAGAGGGATATGTGATGGAGTATTGCTGCTGCTATGGGTAATAAGGAGATGAGAAGAATATGAAGATGGGGAAAAAGATAGAAAAATTAGGGTTTTTACCCTTTTTATGACATCTCGGCCGATATTCCCCACTATGGAATTCATCTCGGCTGATATAGGCTGAGATTTTGACGATATTTACCGAGACCAATATCTTAGGGAGATATCGGCCGATATGAACCGGTATCGGCCAATTTTTTAAACCATGGGTGGAGGACTTTTTTTTTTTTTTGGCATTTGGTGAGACATGACATTTGTTTCCGACCTAGTTAGGCAGGACTTTCATAGCGCCGCACAAATTTGCTGTGCAAGGGGTCAGACTCTCTTGAAAGAAACTTCCATTGTAAACAATTTCCGTGGAATTACAAAAAAGTTACAGCCGTGTTTATATGGCCAATTTTTAATAGAAAAAGTGAAGATTGTGGAAAAGATTTTTCACGCCATAATAAAATATGTGTTTTGTGTGGCCATTTTTCCTTGTGAAAAATCATTTCTACAGTCTTACTTAGAAAATAAGTAGGGTTGGGCCCAATTGATAAATGAGTTGGATTTGTATTGACACTTGACATTGTTGGCCAACATAAAATCTCATCCAATTTGACAAGCTGCATCACTACCCACCAACTTTAGCAAACCTGACATCTGAATTAAGGATATGTGTTGAATCCTATTCCTACAACGACTGGGTTGGATTCACATTGACATTGTGTAGGGTATTTCCATAATCCAGAAATTGTCTCCCAGTTCGGTAGCAGTACCAATTGGGGTGCTTGCTCTGAGTTCGGTCTCGTTCAGTTCGGCCAGCAAGTACCGAGACCCGATCCACATCGGTAAAGAAAAACCGAACACACTCCCTTGGAGGTCGGTATCTCATATTCCAGCAGTCAAACCCTGAACCCCGGATCCTCTCCAGTTCGGCCACGCGCCGAGGTGAATACCGGGCGTCTAAATCTCCATTATGAGATGGGACAGCTGCAGTACATAGTACCCTAACAGATAGGGTGGCCGCCAAATACTGATAAGGGACCTTCCCTATCACGTCCACATTTATGTTATGGATTTGAGGGGACGTCCGATGGGACAAGTATCCTCACCTACCAAGGGTCCTAGGAGTGGGCTGATGGGACAAGTATCCCCACCTACCTCCACTATGGAACCTTCTACTCTCTCCTATATATACCTGCATGGTGATCCCATAAAAGGTACGCAAGAATACAGTCTATATCCTGTTATTTTCTGCTCACATCCTCTTCCTCACTTCACCCTAGTTCAGTGACTGCACTAACTCAGGCGTCGGAGTGCCTTTGGCTGACAGCAGCCTCGGGCCCTAACCTCTGTTTTCTCTTTCCTTTCAGATTTCGGATTATCAGAGACGTTCCTGTTCAGCTTAAACAGCCTCTCTGTAAACTCCCATCACCACCTAAACCAAGTCCGTAATTTTTAGGCACGTACAATTTGGCGCCGTCTGTGGGAAGCGATCTGAAAAATCCATATTTTCATCCTAACAGCCATGCCTCCTAAGGCTAAGAAGGGAAAGAGTGTTGTTGGACCGTCCAGGTCCAGCCAGCCAGAGACATTCCTGCCTCTCATGCCACCTCCATTGGTGACGAACCAGGCAGGGGCATTAGTAACAAGCCAGCAAAGAGATACCAGGCAAACACCACCCAACCCTCAGTCGAGAAGAGCGGAGGGGGAACCTAGTATTCGAAGTGTTGGGTCACCCGTCACGGTGACACACTCATCGTCAAGAGGTGTACCAGCGTCTACTCGGAGCGGTCCTGTAGCAGTACGGGCCCGGCCAACGTCCTCCCAGGCAGAACGTCCATGTTTGAAGGTTGTTTTCACCCAGCCACCCCGCAAGGACGTTCCTCCTCAGGAACAGTCCCAACGCAGTAGGACTCCTGTGCAGTCTCATCCTCTTCGGTCTCAACACGAAGACCACATGGAAGAGGACCATGTCCACCTCGGTGACGAAAGTGACGACGACACGGCCCTAGAGGAAGATGTTGAAGCCCAAGCTGAAGCAATCAAGGCTCAGAACCTCGTCATTGAAGAACAAAAGGAGCAGATCCTCCAGCTCCAGCGACAGCTGGAGGCAAAGGACGGAACCCTGCCCGAAGCCTCTCACACGCCTCCACCTCGGCGGAAGGCCCGGCAGGGCCCCGAGGGTCAGCCAGATCTAAGGGAGCAACTAAACGAGAGACGTGCCCGAGCTCGGGAAGAGGGCTCAAGTAACACTCACGCCAGCGCCGACCAGCAGCAGTGCCGGAGGCAAAGGCGGGAGACCGGGGCCGACCCCGACATGGCTGCTTATATTGACCAGCAAATTAAGCTGGCCGTGTAGCAGAACCTAGAGCATGTCGGCCTCGCTCGAGGTCGGTTGGCTACTGGATATAGTGACATCCACGGCACCTCCCCATTTACTCGGGAAATCAGAGACCACCCTCTCCCTGATAAATTCAGCGCCCCACGCTTCAATCTTTATGACGGAACGTCAGACCCCGAAGCTCATCTCCGACACTTCACCCAGAAGATGTCGGTATTCAGCGGTGACGGCAACCTCGATTGCAAGGTTTTCTCCTCCAGCTTAGGTGACCTCCCGCTTCGGTGGTTCTGTGCACTCTCCGAGGGATCGATTTCGAGCTGGCGACAGCTCCGAAACTCCTTCGTCGAGAAGTTTCAAGCACACCGGGTCATCCCGATGACCGACGCCGACCTGATCTCCATCAAGATGAGGCCGACCGAGAATATCACTCGATTCGCCAAACGGTTCTGGACCATCTACAGCGTAATCGAAAATTCCAACGACGAGGTAGCCGTCACGGCCTTCCAACAAGCTTTGCTCCCAGGCAATGAGCTGCGAAGAAGTTGGTGCGTCACCCCGCGGTTTCGGTAAAGGCACTCATGGCCCGGGTAAACCAGTACGTTGAGCAAGAGGAGGACGGAATCCGAGCCCGGGAAAGCCATAATGTTTGGCAGGAGGGCCGTCCGGAGGGCCGTCTTTCGAGGAAAGAAAGGAGGCTTGCTAAGAAAGAGGCGGATCGAAATAAAGAGCCATCTAGCTCGGCAGCACGTTCTGTCCCCACCTTGGGAGGCAGCTCGAGGCCGAAATCAAGTGGCATCTCTTACAGAGCAGTCAATACCATTTTCAAGGAGCCTATCTACAAGCTCCTCGGCAAGATCCAAGCCCAGCCCTTCTTCAAATGGCCCCAGCCAATGAAAAGTGACGCTGCCTCCCGAGATCAGAGCAAGTTCTGTGCCTACCACAAAGATAGAGGACACAGAACCGAGGATTGCCATGCCTTCAAGGCGCACCTTGAAAAGCTCGTGAAAGATGGGCACCTCAGAGATCATATCAAAGAGGAGGGTAGAGTAAACCAAGCCCAGCAACACCACTCCGACGATCGAGATAACGATGGGCCTATAGGGACCATCGACGTCATTCACTTGGCCCCCGCCCCTAGAGGCAGTGACCGGGCCAGCGCCGAAGCCAGGAGGGCCCAACATGGCAAACAAGTGATGATGGCCGAGCTTGGTCCCTCTGCAAAAAAGGCACGTATAGAGAGGCCAAAAATTTGGGTCTCTGACAAAGACTTGGCCGGGGTCCAACTACCCCACAATGATCCTCTTCTTCTAACTATGTGGTTACAGAACTTCAATGTCAAGAGGATCCTAGTGGACCCCGGGAGCTCCTCAGAAATCCTCTATTTAGACTGCTTCAAAAGGATGGGTCTGAAGGAGGAGGACCTTCAGGAAGCTCGCACCCCATTGGTGGGTTTCAGCTCCAAGACAGTGTACCCCAAAGGGAAGATCTCCCTCAAGGTCGAGGTTGGAGGGGCCCCCACGACAGCGGACTTCCTGGTGGTAGATGCTCAATCTCCCTACAATGCCATCATGGGAAGAACCTGGCTCCATAACATGGAGGCTGTCCCCTCCACCCATCACCAGAAGCTCAAGCTCCCGTTACAGAACGAGAACGGAGGTTTCGAAGTTATCATAGTCCATGGTGACCAAGAAATGGCCAAGGAATGTCTCATGGCCGTGGTCCCCGGAGATGCAGAGCCGCAGCGAGTCCACATGACCGAGCTTGAGGCCGAGCTCGACGCTGTGGGCCGAACTCCCGAGCAGAAGAGCATTGAAGACCTTACCGAAGTCAGGATCGATCCCAACGATCCGGAAAGATTCTTCATGCTCGGTAGCTAGCTTACTGAGGAGGAAAGGGCCGAAATGCTCGACTTCCTGTTAAAGAATAGAGAGGTCTTCGCCTGAACCCCATATGAAATGCCTGGCATCGCCTCCGAGGTCATGAGCCATAAGCTGAATGTAGATCCCAAGCATAAACCCGTTGTCCAAAAGACTCGCAGGACGGGCGCCGAACAAACAGAGGCTGTGACTGAGGAAGTCAAAAAATTGCTAGAAGCCAAAGCTATCAGAGAAGTCCACTACCCCGTGTGGTTAGCCAACACGGTTGTGGTGAGAAAGAAGAATGGGAGCTGGAGAGTCTGCGTAGACTTCACTAATCTTAACAAAGCCTGTCCCAAAGACAGCTTTCCCCTCCTGAAGATAGACCAGCTGATCGACGCCACTGCCGGGCACGATAGGATGAGTTTCCTCGATGCCTACCGAGGTTACCATCAAATTCTCATGTATGAGCCTGATCAAGAGAAAACTGCGTTCATAACACCCAGAGGCACCTACTGTTACAAAGTAATGCCCTTCGGGTTAAAAAACGACGGGGCGACTTACCAGAGGCTGGTGGCCACAATGTTTCAGGACCAGCTCGGCCAGACGGTCGAAGTCTATATCGATGACATGGTCGTTAAGTCTAAAAGGTCACAGGACCACTTAACTGACTTACATCAAACCTTCTCCGTCCTCAAGCTAAACGCCTCCAAATGTGCCTTGGCGTCGGCTCGGGCAAATTCCTGGGCAGCCTGGTTACTAGACGAGGAATCGAGGCCAATCCTGATCAAATTTCGGCGATCAGGGCCCTACAGAGTCCGACCTCGGCAAAGCAGGTTCAGAGACTTACCGGAATGGCAGCAGCGCTGAACCGCTTCATCAGCCGAGCTTCAGATAAGTGTCGTCCCTTCTTCCAGCTCTTGAAAAAGAGCTCAGGATTCAAGTGGACCCCGAAGTGCGAGAGTGCCCTCCAGGCACTCAAAGTATACCTCTCCTCCCCTCCCCTGCTTTCCACCCCGGAACGGGGTGAGGTTTTATATCTATATCTGGCAGTTTCGGACCATGCCGTAAGCTCTATACTCGTACGAGAGAATGACAGGCAGCAAAAGCCCATCTACTACACAAGCAAAATCCTGCTGGATGCCGAGACGAGATATCTACCATTAGAGAAGCTCGCATTTGCACTCGTCAGTGCGTCCCGCAAGCTCTCCCACTACTTCCTGACATATTCCATAGTGGTTGTAACCGAACACCCACTCAAGTCCCTTCTCAGAAAGGCAGACTTTTCCGGAAGAATGTCTAAATGGGCTGTTGAGCTGGGGCAATATGATATTCAATATCAACCCAGGACGGCCATCAAAGCTCAAGTGCTGGCCGACTTCATCGTGGAGTTCACCTCTCCTAGTTCGGCACCGAGCCACCTCGACACCGAACTGGGGGGCCTGGAGGTGGAGGCAACCACTACTACTGAGACCGAACAGGAGCGGTCCTGGAAACGGTTCCTCGACTCATCTTGGAAAATCTTCGTGGATGGATCCTCAACCTCCAGAAGGGCTGGCGCTGGCGTCGTCCTCCAGTCTCCAGAGGGCCTCGTCATTGAGCAAGCCCTGACTCTTGACTTCAAAGCATCTAACAATGAAGCCGAGTATGAAGCACTAATTGTAGGGCTGAGCAGCGCAAAAACCCTAGGGGCACAACAACTGGTGATCTTCAGCGATTCACAGCTGGTAACAAGCCAACTCAATGGAGATTACCAGGCCCGTGATGACAGGATGGCAACCTACCTAACCCATACCAAGCAACTTCTATCTCAGTTCAAAAAGGCTGAAGTCAGGCAGATCGGCCGAGATTCCAACTCTCACGCCGACGCACTTACAAACCTGGCCTCTGCTGTCGAGGCAGGAAGAAAAAGAACTGTCGAAATAGAATCACTAGACATACCAAGTATAGAACTCCACCCACCTCGGCAGATAACATGTATCGATCTCAACCTGAGCTGGATGGACGAACTCATCTCCTATCTAAAAAATGATTAGCTTCCCGAAGACAAGAACCAGGCCTACAAAGTTAGGCTAAAAGCAGCCCGATTCTGGCTCTCTCCGGACGGCAAGCTCTACAAAAAGTCCTACAATGGCCCTTACCTCCAGTGCGTCCACCCAAGCAAAGTCAAGGACTTCCTTTATGAAATCCATGAAGGGATCTGCGGCAGCCACATCGGAGGTCGGTCACTGGCTTACCGAGCTATCAGCCAGGGTTACTGGTGGCCCTATATGCAGAAGGACGCAGAGGTCTATGCCAGAAAATGTGAGAAGTGTCAAAAGTTCTCTCACTCTCTCCATCAACCAGCACATGACCTAAGTCCTCTTTCCAGCCCCTGGCCCTTTGCCCAGTGGGGACTAGACCTGGTGGGACCTCTCCACCGAGCTCCTAGGAATAAAAGATGGTTAATAATAGCTACTGACTACTTTACCAAATGGATAGAAGCTGAAGCGTTGTCTTCCATCACCGAGAAAGATACCAAAAACTTCGTATGGAGGAACATCGTAACAAGGTTTGGAGTGCCTCGAGCCTTGGTCACGGATAACGGGACCCAGTTCGACTCCAACTTTTTCAAAAACTTCTGTCAAGAATTTGGCATCAGAAACTACTTTTCTACCCCAGCATACCCACAGAGCAACGGACAGGCCGAAATCTCTAACAAGGTAATGCTTGACGGACTCAAAAAGAGACTAGATCGAGCCAAAGGGAGATGGGTCGAGGAACTTCCAAGTGTCCTCTGGGCATACAGGACCACCCCGAGGCGCTCGACCTCGGCTACGCCCTTCTCCCTAGCCTACGGGATGGAAGCCGTGATTCCGCTTGAGGTCGGCCTACCGACCCTCAGGTCGGAGTTATTTGATCAAGGCCGGAACGATATGAACCTCTCCACGGAGCTCGACTTGGCTGAAGAGCGGAGGGAATCAGCAGCCATTCGCCTCACCTTGTTGACACCAAAAATGTCACTTTGCCTCTTCAACATCAAGAAAGCTGCATGAAGTCGCAACCTGCCATAAATAGGCAATGCAATTTCTCCAAAAAATCAAATCTTGTCAGAATCAAACAAAAACTGCAAGATCCTTCAAGATAGCCAAGAGAAGAGTACACATGAAGTTTCGGGCCATTTCGACAACATTTGGCCTAACTTCACTTCTCCGACAGCTAAACAGGAGCTCTCGGCGGCGACATCATCGGAGACGTCAAAACTTCGATCAGAGCCTACAGATGACTCCAGCATGTCTCAAAAGGGCTCCATGCCAAATTTCAAGTCAAACCGACAACGTTTGACCCTCCATCAATGCTCGAGCAGCAAAATCAAGCCTCCCGGCGGCGGGAACCACCGAAGCCTTCGCTCATCAAACCAAGTGCATGAGTGGCTTCAACATGCTTCCAAAAGGCTGCACGTCAGATTTCAGGTCATTCTGACAACGTTTGACCAGGTTTCGATGCTCCGAGATAAAATCAAGCCTACCGGCGGCGGAGCAACCCGGGACCATGACATCCAAAACGGAGCCCATGGAACGTCTCAAAATGACTCCAATAGGCTCCCCGTCAAATTTCAGGTCAATCGGACATCGTTTGGCCACATATCAAAGCTCGGCATTTTCCCCGCAGCAAAATCAAGTGAAGCATCGACGGGACCCCAAACGGCTTCAAAACTCAAACAAAAGCCTATGGTTGGTCTTATTTATTGCTCAGGAGGCTTCACCTCAAATTTCAGGTCATTCCGACATCGTTTGACCAAGTTTCAACTTCTGGCGGAAAATCAGCAGCTCTACGCGACAAAGTCTTCGGCTTTCCCGGAAAATTGGAAACTTTGCACTCTAAAAATGCAAGGATTCTCATCAGGTTTTCTACAGGGAAATCAAGCCAATAAATAAGAAGAAATGTCAGGAAAAATACAGAAGAAAACGGCGACGAAAAAGACCTCAAAACGACCGCAAAACGGGCTCCGAAGGGGAAAATTCCCCCAGGGTCGCAGGCCCCTGCGACCATGGCCCATGGTCGCCGGCGACCATGGAAGTCCGGGTCACCGGATTTTCCGCCGGTGACCCGTTTTTCCGTCCTTTTTCGCGTTTCGCGCACTTTGGCCCCTGTGGTTTCCTGAAAATGTGATTTTTAGTGCTTGAAATTGACTCATATCCGACGACATCCGTCAAAATCACGGGTCAACCTCCAAAAGCATAAAATCATCAGTGATCGCTCCAAGATCGCCAACCGGCTGACCAAGAAAGTGCACTTTCTGTCCGACCGATCGTGAAATCGACAAGACAGATGTCACCGGCCCGTTCTTAGCTATCAATGTCTGAAGTTACATGTTTATCCGATGTCGATCAGCATGTAGATCCATCGATGATCATCGCCAGAAGAATTCCAGAAGACACGGCATGGCCCGCGACTCTTCGACTGCTCGGCGACCAATTAATGTGGTTAATTGACTAGCTTTATTGCAGTCATTAATTCATTTCTTTGGACGGCCCAATCAGAAGCAAGCATTTGGGAGTTACAAGTCAATTGATTCATGGCATTTAACCCATGAAACTCCTCCCATTATGGTAATTAAGGTGATTAAAAGCCCTTAATCTCCATCGGCCAATCAGATTCAAGGAAAAAGGAGTTACAAAATCAAGAAATAAATCTTGTAACTCCTCTCATTAAAGCAATTAAAGCTCATAAACCCTCCTAAATGGCTACCAAAAGCCTATAAATAGGAGAGCATTCCATTGAAATGAGGATGAGAAAAATCGAGATCGATCAATCGGAGATCACTTCCAAAGCACCACAGATCCAGAAATCTGAGAGAAAGAAAAAGAGAGAAAAACTCTGCTGAAGTTCTGCACCGGCCACCACTACAAGGTGACAAAAGTCCCTTGGGGGGTACCCCCCCCCCAAGGTCCTTGCCTTCTCCTGCTGCCTCCAATGGCTTAAACGTGGTTTTCAGCCCGTCTACTTAGCTTTTTATTGGACATAGGACCTTCTCTTGGTCTTTGTCCTCTAAAAACCTGAGGTTATAGCCAAGCCAAGCGAATCAAGAGCATCCTCTATTCTCATCTGCATGGATGATGGCGAAGCCCATACATGGCTTGCGACCGTCAATCTGAACGAGTCCCCCACAATCTCCTGAGAAGTTAGATCCTCCTTTTCTTGCTTTTCATTGTAGTTTGTATTTTTCTAAAAGAGACAAAAATCACAACTCTTGTCTTTCATTATTGATGATAATTGTAAATCGGCTATAAACGCCAAAATCGGCTATAAATGCCAAAAAAAATCGCCTTTCACGGCAAACCAAGAAAATGTCTCTTTTCTTAAATATTTGTGCAATGGAAAACTTGAAAGAAGTTGATTTCCTTTTTACTTGCGAAGGTTGATCTCCGGATTACCACTTGCAATTCCAAGTAAAATAGAAAATCTGGCACACCCACACAAAAGAAATGTTGATGCACGCTTCAGGGCCCGCCAGGGTGCGAAAGGGCCGGACCCGACGGACTCCCACGTTCCGCCGACCCCGGTAGCCGCCCCGCGGCACCTCGGAGCGCGTTCCATCACACCTCTTATCAGCAACAGTTGGCCAGGGGTTACAATCTGAAGGTCAAAGAAAGAAAATTCTCACCTGGAGAGCTGGTCTTAAAAAAGACACTTCCAGCAGACAAAAATCCCAACGAAGGAAAGTTCGCACCGAACTGGCATGGGCCGTTCAAAGTGACTTCGGTAGCAGGGCAGTCTGCATACAAGCTTGAGGACATGAAGGGTAGGGAACTGCCACGCCCATGGAATGCCACGCACCTCAAGAAATATTACTTTTGATATGTATTCAGATATCGAAAGTCAATAAAATCGATTCTTTTTTCAGAGTATTTTATTTTTCAAAAATCTGGCCAAGTGATAGAGCTCGGCATTGGTAGAGAGGCTCGGTCACGGGACCAGCTTACGCCACACAGCCAGTTCTACCGAGATCGGTGCTTTGTTATGGTTATGAAACCTAACGGACATACCTCGGGTAACAAACTTGATACTTCAAGTTCGGTCATAGAAACAGAGCTTGGTCTCACTAACCTATTTAGTTATTCTTGATTGCAAGAGATAAACGAAGGGATTGAAGAAAGTCTTTTTCATTTATCATGAATGTACTTACACATGAAAGGAAAATACAAGTACTCTCCCCAAATTACAGAAAAGTAAAAGGTACAACATCAGTGTTCCTTATTCCCCCTTTCACCAGCCTTGGCGTCAAGATCCACGGATGTCGAAGCAGGAGAGGGATCTGAAGAAGGCGGAGCATCAGAGCCGGGACCTTCGGGAGGAGGGACCGGAGCCGAGGTACGACGAACAAATTTGGGCGGGTCACGATAGACGGGATGATCTTCCGAGATCCCCGCCTCTTTCAAGGCAGCCCTGCCCCCAAGTTCGTATGCTTTTCGACAAACGCCGTCGAGCTTGTCCTCATAGATCTTTGTCGCGAACCTCACTCCATCTCTATATGCTTCATCGACCTCATCCTGCAAAGACTTTTTGAGTTCGGCCATCTCCTTGTTCGTATTCTCCTTTTCGGCCACCTCTCTCTGCAGACTGGTCTCAGCTTCAGTCTTTGCTTTTGCCAAAGCTGCCTTCTCGGCCTGAAGTTTACGTACTTCAGCCTCCACCTCGGCGGCCCTCTTGGCCTTTACATCCACCGCCCCTTTTAGGTCACTCGTCTCGGTCCTCAGCCTGATAATCTCGACGCCAGCTGAGTCCATCTCCGAGGCAAGCTTCTGGTTCTTCTCTTCCAGCTCCTTTATCCGCCCCGTACTTACTTCGAGGGCGGCTGCAATCTTCTTCTTCTCGCCCTCTAGCTGAGAAGCCTTAAAAGACCTGGCCAGAGCCCTCTCCAGTACCACTTCGAGCTTCTGGACATTCTGCGTCAGAAAAATTCAAGTCAGGAAGATTACCGAGATGATGAAAACTATGAAGCCACAAGAAAGAAGACAACTTACAACAATTGATGCTTGCATTGCTGACATCACTAGAGCCGCATCCTCCTGCTTCTCGAATTTCTCCATGTCCTTCGGAAGGCAACAGGCTCTGGTGATCGCAGCGGCCACAAGGGAATCGCTACAAAGCCTATCGTTGATCGACAAAGGCCTCCTCTGACGCACCATCATGTTCGGCTAAAAAGGGATGCAGACAGTCCACTTGGTCGGGTCCTCCTCGGCAGCCTTCTTTGCGACAGTCTCATCCCGTCGCTCCATATTCCCTGGGAACGGGGGAACGGCATCCCTCCATGATGGGGCATCCCCATCCTTCGGAGGGATAATTCCCTCTTCCAAAGCGGTGCTCTTCTCCGCGGGGGCGCCCCCTTTCCCGGGCTCCTCCACTGGCCCTTCTTGCCGAGACCTCTTCTCGGGCGGGCCTCCCTTCTTCTCGGCAGGGCGTTTTTGGGGGCCCTCTGCTGAGCGCTTTACCGGCATCCCCGGAGGTATGATCGGCGCAGGAGAAGGCCCCTTCCCGTCAGAGGCCGGGGGAATAGTAGCCAGTGGGGTCGGCTCCCCGAAAGCCTCAAACTCTAGATCTATGAACTGGACGGGCGGGCGACGTCTCTGCAGTGGCATCTCTTCCTCTTCCTCCAAATTCGAAGTAGAAGCGTTCGCCTGTCGAGGATCCGAGGATTGTTGTGATGGCGCCGAGGTGGAGGTTCCAGCTCCAAGGTCAGGCTCTGTTTTCACCTGTACGGTCGGATGAAAGGGTGCCGAGGTGGAAGCACCAACTCCTGGATCAAGTTCGGGCTTGATCTCCGGCTTCTCCTCCCATAAATCCTCACCGGGGGGATGTCCGGGGCTCCCTTCGGACTCTTCAGCAGCGGGAAGGCCCCCCGACCTTCGAGGAATAAAGGAATTGTAGATCGGCTTGTAACCAAGAAGATCCCAGGCTGCGCGAGTATGGTGGCCCGTGTATTTCTTCACTGCCTTCAGCCACTCAACGTTCCTTTTCCACCCGACCCTGTGTCACGACCCGGGCCCGAGAACCGGTAACCCCGAGCCGTGATCCCATACTTACTCCCGCAAATCCCGAATTAACCGAAGTTAAAACGAAATTCACAAGGGATAACAATCTCAATAAACCTGTTAATTACACAAACCTGCGGAAACGATTTCATTTGACAATAGTAATTAAGTTGTACATGTATACAAAATAATGTTCCTTATACATGTGTACTATCCATCATTTGCCCATCAAATAGTGCATGTCCAAAATATTGTGCAACGACCATTAATTACATCAATGACCATTAATTACAACCCTAAATGATTATACAAAAGAATGACTTCACAAAATATTTCCAAAATGTAATATTCTTTCTCGCACTCGGATACTCGTGTCAAACGGTATCCCGGCCATTCCATTCGATCAAACCTCCTGGAGGAACCGGAACGGTCTCCTCCGCTCCCGCCGGGGGCGCTGCTGCACCGGCAAGGACAACCGGGCCTGTAATGTCATCAATAACACTAATGAACACGACGGTTCAACAATGTATAAACAGATGTTGTAATAGCATGTTAACCTATAAATTAAACTCATTCCATAATATTATAACAGTTTCAATACCAGATAAGTCTGGAAAGTTCCTACAATAGGATGTGTGTACATAAAAGTTAAACTTGTGGTCATGCGTTGGATGGACACTACCATAGCATTCATTTTCCATTTCATTTCATTTCATATACCATCTTCCCTCAAAGAAAGGATTCATCATTGCCATCTTCCCTCAAAGGAAGGATTCATCTTCCAAATGGAAGGCATCGATCAATACCATAGATATGATCGGAATTAGTGGGACTTACTAGTGTCCGGGCCAGGGACAACTAGCATCACCACGGAGCTCCGGAACGCCCCCAAATACCATCTACTGCAGTAGGATTAGACATTTGTCTCATTTATTCATTTAATGAATTTATTTAGAGTTCTAGTACAATTGCTAGGTAGTGCCAGACTCCAAGGTTAACATTTCTCATTGAACAATCCAATCCTAGATTCGATTCAATTCAATTCAATGATTCTCTTCATAGTAAGAGAAGGGAAGGATAATAATACCAATCACATTAGATTGGGATACATTGTTACGATAGGAATTGCTGGACAATTATGATTCTATTTAATTCTTTCTTAAATCTAAACTACCATATAGATATAGCCAGCGGTACTAAATGCACGTGTTATTCTTGATGAGCATCACATTTATATTTAGTGTGTGCATTATAGTCCCCGTGGTTACCATCCATGGGGTTTAGACCACAACTTATTAACCATGAAGTCCTTTCTTCATTATCCTTAATTCTCAATCATTTCACTTTACTCCATGATTAGTTTTCGAACTAATTTAGGGAGCATTATACTCACAAGGAATGCTACAAACTTTCGTAAAAATCCAAAACTCACTGGACTCAAACTGAGTCCCCCGATCGATAGGACCGTTAGGTCCGGTCGATTGGAAAAAATTTTACTAACATTCTTTCTCTCGATTTACTATACTTAATAGTCCTTAAGTATAGTATATTTAGTTTTAGGACTCATTTATAGTCCATTCTTAATCATAAATAAGGTACCGGCACAATTAATTGCCGATCTCAACCGGACTCAAAATGAGCCCTCCGATCGATTGGACCTTCAGGTCCGATCGATCGGACTGAAACCACATCCAGTTAACGACTTGTCCGATCAATCGGACTGCAGGTCCGATCGATCGGACTGAAAACATGTCCAGTTAATGACTTGTCCGATCGATCGGCCTGCTGGTCCGATCGATCGGACCTAGGACGAAACCCTTCCAAAAATCAATCCGAAATCTGATTCTTCTTCTTCCTTCTCTACTTCTAATACCTTTAAAGTTTACAAATCTAATGGAAATCTTCTATTTCCCTCTTCATACCAATCCATCAATAAACCACACATTTAATCATCCATTAATCATTCCATTCAATCCATAAACAACTCAAAGCTCAATAAAATGTACCAAAAATCTAAATCCATGGAAACTCCAAGCATTTCTACAATAGTTAATAATAACTACAACCAAATGCTTATACTTGCCTCTCTTGAAGATAAGCTACCAAAGTCCTCTTTGTTTAGCTTGCTTTTGGAGAAGAAAACCCCCAAATCTCAAACCCTAAATCCATACAAACATGCAAATACACAACCATTGAGCCATTTGTGCTAGAAAGCTTCACTAACCATCCAATGGAACTTGAAAATCATACTAAAGCACTCATCTACTTACTTGAGATTCAAAGGAATGGATCTTGAGACCTTTCTCAAGCTCTACACTTCTAGCAATGGAGGAAGCAACTTGGGGAAGAAGATGAAGTGGAATGTCAACTCTTCAAAACCCCCTTTTTAATCACTCTTAAACTCTCTCTTGATGATGGAGAAAGGAATGGAAAGAAAGAGGTGGAGATGAGCCTAGGGTTAGGAAAATGAACTCCTCTCTACATTTCACTCTAATATAAGGGTGCTCTCACACTAAAACTCCTTCATGTTTAGTATTATTTCATTTTGAGTCAAATGGACCCTCACTTGGCCCATTTGAGGTCAAATGGGATCGCACCTATTACGAAAGTTAAAGTACTATTCAAGATACACACGTTGGTATCAAGAATTCCCGTATTCGACGAAATACGCGAAAACTCGTATTTACAAGAAAGTCCTTAGCCTACTTTATCTAAGTCCAAATTCATTTTTAACCAACTCGAATCATTCAAATTCATTCCATTATGCTTAATGCATTACTTGAGACTAATTTGTTTCTCTTTGGTCTTTAAACTTCATTAACCCAATTATCCGTGCTTAATTAGCATAAATCCTAATTAATTAGCATTGATTTCGATTAATTAGAGTTAATCTTGATTAACTCGGGGCAGGGTCTTACACCCTGCGAGCTTCCCTCTTCCTTTCACTGAGATCTGCCAAAAAATAGAACAAGGTATGAGTTCGGTAAAACAGATAAGTGCAGAGCAAGACATCTGAGCTCGGCATTTACTTGGAGGTGTTCCGAGACGACGGGGGATCTTGTAGAATTTGACCGAAGTAGGGGCGGACGCCTCGAACTCCCAATTCCCAGAAACAAATAGGCGGTCTTCCCCGGCATACCGACTCGAATCCTCCAAGTCATGCACAAGGGGCTCTGTTCTCGGCTTCACACGAAGGTAGTAATGGACTTCGGACTTCGCGGCTTTACACAAATAGTATAAATCCTCGATGTCATGCACACCGAGGTTGATCCCTAGGATCCTGTTCAGTTCGGCCGCCCCCATTATTATTTTGAAACTATTGGGCATTAACTGGCAAGGGCAGAGCCTCCACGTCCGAAGACACTCCCTTAAAAGCGGGTAGACTGGGAACCGTACCCCGCCTTCTATAATGGAGACCAGCGGGAACGCCATCCAGCCGGTCCGCCCGGCCAGACTGTCGAAAGGATCATCCGGGTCATCTAACCTAACAAGGACTTCCTCGGGTATGTTATACAGCCTCCTGAACTTCGCCAGGGCCTGAGGGGTATCTGCCCAATGTCTATAGGCTCCCACCTTTGGCTTCGAGTCACGAGGCATGACTGCTGGAACTCTAAACCCTAACGGGCCCAGAAGAAGAGCAAAAAACATAAAAGGAGGGAGAGACTCACGAAGGTTAGTTGGCGTGGCGAAGACGGGAAAAGAAATCCAGGCAGGAAAAGCTCTAACAGCAGGAGTTTTTTCTTCAGAATGCCAAAATGAAGGGACGAAGAAGACACCGTGTTTTTATAAAGTGAGGCAGGCGTCCGTTCGAATCCCTAGGTCACGCCGTCATAAATGTCGCTTTGGGAGACGTACGCGTCGCTTCAGTTCAGCCATGCCACCTGCCAAATTATGACGCGTGGCGCAACGGTACACCTACCACTCCTATGCAGCCCTTGCAATTAATTACTTCGGGCAGACGAAGCGACATTGACGCTTTCGGCCAGCGGAGCGATATAATAAAGAATAGACAGCAGCAATCTCTAGAGCTATGAGCTCGGCACCAAGAAATCCCCCGTCATTCCGCCCTCGACCTCGGAAACTTGAGAACTACCGAAGTCGGGGGCTGGGGGGCTATTGTGTAGGGTATTTCCATAATCCAGAAATTGTCTCCCAGTTCGGTAGCAGTACCAATTGGGGTGCTTGCTTTGAGTTCCGTCTCGTTCAGTTCGGCCAGCAAGTACCGAGACCCGATCCACATCGGTAAAGAAAAACCGAACACACTCCCTTGGAGGTCGGTATCTCATATTCCAGCAGTCAAACCCTCAACCCCGGATCCTCTCCAGTTCGGCCATGCGCCGAGGTGAATACCGGGCGTCTAAATCTCCATTATGAGATGGGACAGCTGCAGTACATAGTACCCTAACAGATAGGGTGGCCGCCAAATACTGATAAGGGACCTTCCCTATCACGTCCACATTTATGTGAGGGATTTGAGGGGACGTCCGATGGGACAAGTATCCTCACCTACCAAGGGTCCTAGGAGTGGGCTGATGGGACAAGTATCCCCACCTACCTCCACTATGGAACCTTCTACTCTCTCCTATATATACCTGCATGGTGATCCCATAAAAGGTACGCAAGAATACAGTCTATATCCTGTTATTTTCTGCTCACATCCTCTTCCTCACTTCATCCTAGTTCAGTGACTGCACTAACTCAGGCGTCGGAGTGCCTTTGGCTGACAGCAGCCTCGGGCCCTGACCTCTGTTTTCTCTTCCCTTTCAGATTTCGGATCATCAGAGACGTTCCTGTTCAGCTTAAACAGCCTCTATGTAAACTCCCATCACCACCTAAACCAAGTCCGTAATTTTTAGGCACGTACAGACATTTTTCAAACAATTAGCAAATGAGCCAGGTTCAGGTTGAGCCGTTACATGTTACCCACAGTGCAGTGTTCAATTATCTGAAATCTGACTAGACCCCACCCAATGCGATCCCTACATTATTCGCTAGGATAAATTCAAGTGAAATTAGACACATGGGATGACTTTTCATCATGGTAAATCCTTCCACGAAACCTAGCTTGACTCAAAAGAAGCCGAGCCAAGCTGACAGGGCCTAGTTTGAGGTCAGCTTGGAAGGTAATCAAGCCGAGCTCTTCAGCTTGATTAACCCACAGGCGTACCTCGAGCTTGACCCAACCTGAGCTGGCTCAGCTTGTCCACAACCCTATGATCTTATTGTTGACTGCTGAAAAAGATTACAAAAGCATGCAATGCGGGGCATTCTTAATGTTATTAAATTCACTTCTAGAGGTAGGCTTATCACTGATAGAAACTGGCAGTCCTTTTCCTTCCTAAAATTATGGATGAAAACAGTTGGGTAAGGCTGAATCCATTGTGTATCTGGATCTGGTTTAGGGGACCCAAGAACATGATCATTACCCACCCAAGTTCAATTTAATTTCCTGGACCTGCACCCAGCCCAAATTGAGGCCTGTAATATGTATGCACATGTACGAGAGAGAGAGAGAGAGAGAGAGAGAGAGAGAGAGATTTGGGTATTCAGTCCTCGGTTGTGAAACTCGGGGACCCATCTAAATTGAAAGTGGGCCCCAAGTTTTGGACCATACATTTGTCATTTGTTTGCATGAAATTCAAGACATAGCTATTCATGGTTCGATCGGCTCCAACAAAAGATTATTAAAGAGGTGAATAGGGAAGGATTATGAGCTGAAGACATAGATGAGACCTGACTTAATTTCCCAGGATTTAAATTAGGAGGGTGGTGGCTGGGTATTTATTTTTCCATCCCCATTTATTCATTTTCCATTGAATCAGAGATTACCTGATTGTCATTTATTCATATTCACAATTGTTTCTTTATTTTTTTTATAGAAATACTAGTCTTAAATTTCCTAGAAATCTAATCACGTGAAACAGATGGACCGGGCCTTAGCGGGCCTCACGTTCCTGTATAGTTTTCTTCTAATTGAGAATGATGTCACTGAAGAAATGCACTCAAACTATGTTTTCACTGGGAACCAGTGAGATCAAACCGTATGGATTAGGTCGTGTGTAGAATTGTAGAAAAAGGGGTGTTCTCAGCCATGACGTATGCATGGTTTTATTCCAACTGAGAATGATGATCTTAGTCAACACTCATGACCTTTTGGGTTTGGTTTCCAATTACCCATAAATGTGCTGTAACATTAGACCCACTTTCTTCCTATTTACAGTAGTTTCTCCAACAAGAAGTCCTGCAATGTCTCCATAGTCCCTACAGAAAATTTCAGATAACCCTTTGTTGATCTGGCTTAGTTTCTGAGCTAAAAAACTTCGTACTTTCTTTTGAGTAGGGCTCACCTGAAAACATATTCAATATTAATGGTCCATTTATTTGTATTAGAATACATAAGAATTGAATACATTGTTCATTTCAAACGTGGGTTTAAAAGTAAAAATCAAAAGTGAATTTCCTAAAAGATGGAAAATGGATACCCAGCCATCATCCTATTAGTTCAATTCTCATGTATTTTAATGCAAAAAGGTGGGCTTAGGTTCTCAAAGTTAACTAATATAAGCGATGTAAGATTTGTTATAGTTTTTATAATATCTGAAATAGCCTAAAATTAAGATTGATATCAAATTAAGAGAAATCAGTGTGCATGGATTAGATTGTTTGAAGAATATTGGCCCAAAATATAAGAAACCAGAAGAAAGAGAAAGAAAGAAAAAAATGTTTCTCACAGCTCCCCCTTTCTAGAGCCCGTTGAAAAGATAGACTTTTACCAGAAAGTTGGAAGGTGATCAATGGAATTTTTCACGTGGGATCATCCAAAAATTCCATCTTTGTTCTCATTAAAACACATTCCCTGCTTGAATGGGTATCTCCAGCCGTCCAACAACTGTTTGTAGTGTGGACCTAGAAACCAAACCATCATAAACACCTGTCATTGTATCATGACCCCCATTTTCAATCTCCTTGGTTGAATTTCAAAAGAGCAAGCGTGGCCGCGGCACCAACATGACCCGGATCACCGACAGCCAAAAAGACCCAATTGGTCCGACATATGTCAAAGAAAACGGTGAAAGCTATGGGGTTGCAAAGGCCACCTATTGTCATTTGACGTGTGTAACTTTGAATTGACTTTCAGCAATGTCTTGTTAATAAAAAAAGCCCACTTAGCATATCCTTTTAAATGGAGTAGATGTGGTTATTTTCCATTGATTTGGACATTGACTATGGTGGACTTGAAAGGGCTAAGTGGGGCTTTCAGCAGCTCATCTATTTGTCTGTTTGCCTTGGACTGAGCTAGTTCACCATTGATCACCTTAAGAAGAAAATGAGATGCAAAGAAAAAAAGGTTCTGAGGTTTGAAAACAATATGGATTAGCTCTTATACACAGAAAATGAAATCAAGTGTATTTCACTTTTCTAAAAGGCCAACAGAAGCATTGACGTTTGGTGAAGTACTCTAGTGGTTTACCAAGTAGAAAGCTTGTAGTATGGCATTTCTGCACAATAGCCAAGTGATGCATCAAAAGGACCCCACAAAGTAGGTAATCTAACCTGGAGATCAGATTAGTTTTTCATAAAGTGGTCCTGCATCTGCTTGGAATCATGTATACTGTGGCCAACTTGATGAGCAGTTAAGCTTTGCTTTTGGGCTACATCTTTTAAACCGTGGAGGAGACATCTCATGTGTTTAAAATTAATCTTTCTAGTAGTTTTTAAGGGGGGGAGGTTATAGCTTGAAGTTCTCATAGCCTAGTTAGGAAGATGATATGAATGCAGCAAATTTTTTTTTTTTTTCTGTAGAGAGAGAGACAGTCAAGCATATAGCTTGAGGTTCTCATACCTTAATTTGGAGGATGATAAAGAGTGCAACTATTTTTCTTTTTTTATCAATGAGAGGGAGAAGGAGAGAAAGTCAAGCATATAGCTTAAAGTTCTCATAGCTTAACTTAATTTGAGGATGATATGAAATGCACCGAATTTTTTATTAATTTTTTATATATTTTATATTTTATCGACTACAATCAAAGCTTAATCAAAACCACCCAAGTCGGAGCTGTTCGCATTTCGGACCTTTCAATCAATGGTGGTTATTCAACTATTAGTGATTTTGTTTTGTCTACTAGACATTATGTTAATACAAAGAAAGGGAGAAGGAAGAGAGTCAAAGATCACAATATCTAATAAGGACCTCAAAAGAGATCTTGTCTTCTTAATAACTCTCTTCGAACAAATTAAGAAGAGCATCTTGATAATCTCTCCAACTACAGCAATCATTGCAATCCCACATCAAAATTCAAAACCTTTTAACACATATCCAATGAGAATATAATATACATTGCCAGCTGCACATCATATATAACATCCAACTTGATTTTTATTCATGTAACAAACTACAAAGCTGTATTCAGTTGTCACAGTAACAAAATACAGAAAAAGACCCAACAAAAAACAAAAGCCATAGAAATCCTTCAAGATGGCCTTAAAAAAATACAACCAACTTCCGAAACAAGGACTGTTCACCTCTGTAAAAAAAAAAAACAAAAAAACCAGGGAGATGGAAAAGTCATTTCCCCTCCAATATCATGCTCTTCGGGCAAGCAAGGGAGGCTTTCAAAAGTCAACCCACTAAAAAGCCCGAATAATTAAGCTGGTAGGTTTCTCTAACAGGGTGGTAAAAAAACATGGCCAACAAGTCAACCATGCAAAAAAGGACATAAAAAAACCACCCTAAAAACAAACCTTACAGCAAACAAGAGATAATGGGGGGTACTGTAAAAGAGGGAGATTTTCAGGCCTTGTTTTCACAGAAACTGAAAAAAGATTATAAAAAAAAAAGACAAAAGTGAGAAACGGATGAGGGGATATGAGTATATAACACACGAGGAGAAACTATTATTCCTAGCTTTTGGAACCTTCTGAGCAGCCATGGGAGACTTAGACTACTGATGAAGGAAAACAGCTGCTTGTTTTCTTCTATGCATATTAACTCGTGCCTTGTTTTTTCATGTGAGTTTGCGGAGAAAGCATCTTAGATTCTTTACAAGATCCTTCACTGTCATGTTGAAATCTTCCTCCATCTGAAAAAGAAAATGAGAGGAAAGTGAGAAAAAGGTGCCTTCTATCTAGTAATATATGTGGCCAGATTTTCATATGATTACTGGTAGGAAAAATTATGAATGGCTACAACTAAAAAAGTACATAGGAATTTATAAAAATAATTTAATAGAAAATATTGAATACTTTGTAACCAAGTCAGCCACATTAAGAGCCGGGCCTTATATTTGCTGGCTATTGAATTCCTAGGAATTCTAAGCAATGCCTTCCAATTAAAGCAGCTAATATTGGATAAGAAAAGGTGAAGATCCACAAATGATTATCAAATAGTGAATTCCTTCATTACTAATTGATTACCTGACCATCATGTTAGTAGTCAAATCTTAGAAAAGTGAAGGCCCATCTTCATCTCCACCTGATACCTTCAGTTCTGATCACCTCTTTCATAATCTTTCATTAGAACTTGATTTACCATGAATTAGTAGTAATTAATTCAACACTGAGCAAGCAAATGGGCCCTTCAGTAGCAAGCACACAAGTCCAAATAGTGAGCCGGTTGCACAAACTCTAGTATTGGCTATTAATTGGAGTTCAGAAATACTTCAATGGTCCGAGGCTAAACAGTGAAACTAGATAGTTAGGACTGCTTTAATTTATTAGCATGACTTGTGCAATGCGTCATCAACAGTAGATCTCACGATACCATTGATCTAGATTTATGGTAAATGACAAAGGGCAAAAACCTTGGTAGATTTCTATACAAAGATATAGTTTTTGAGATTTCACTTCACCCATCTACAAAATCATGCCTCACTAAACAAGAACATCATTTCGAGATGCTAGAGTTGAACTTATGTTCAGTGGGGATTTTCCTTTGTTTTGTGTATAGATATAAAAAGCTGATTCTAATGTTGAGATTTACCTGCGCCATCACAGTGATGTCGAGAGCGGAACTCGCAAAAGACATGACACTGGTGTTGACAACTGATAGATGGAGCTTCTCTATCTCTGCAAGCGTCTTTACCAGAACTCCTTTGCGTTTCTCGCAGTGGATTTTAATGAGAATGCTCTTGTCGGAAACTCGCGCTTCAATTTCTGGGAGGCTTTCAGTAGAGCTACCATCAAAGTTTTCATCCGAGGAAGATAGGTCATCATCCATCGAAATTTGTGATTTCTTAACAAACACCACTGATTCAAAGGTTTTCTTAACAGTCAATTCCTCCAACGTATTAACTTTCTCCTGGAGTTGTTTCACATACTTGATAGCATCTCCAAGAACAGAAGCCTTATCCATCTGCCACATGATTAGAAAAATTCATACACTGTTATTTGTTCGATTTATGTTGTTCGGATTTTATATGATCTCTATAGCTTCAATTAAACTACAATTCAAATCAAGGACACACATGGCACACAATGAATAATTCAAAAGAGAAAGAAAGATTCTATACATACATACATAAGTATATCAACATTTTTTGGGGCCCCTCACCAAACCCATGAATCGGAACCCACTGCAATTTACCTCATCCTATTGTTACTGGTCACTGTTTGATCGAACAGTTAAAAGGAGAAAATAACAATGGCTTTCTAACCATCAATTTATATGGCCATAAAACTATGGGGGTAAGAAGATTGGACAGGGCTGAGTTTTGGACAAAAGCAATAAAGAGATAAACTCCCTCCCCCTACCCCACATAGAAGACATGCATTAATATTTGGTGGACTAATAATGATCAGATATGCAAATAGCTTATATGAGAAATAATCCATTAGGAATGTACCTTCTTTAGACCAGGAACTATTGCAGATAGCGCTATGAACCGCTGGCTGAGCTTCTCTCGCCGCTTCCTCTCCGCTATTATGTGGTCTTGAGTATGAGAAGGCGGCTTTGTTGACACCACGCTACTCCTCTTTGATCCCTGACAGCCCTTGGATTCGTAACTTCGGTTCACGAAAGAACCTTGAGAGATCAAAATGTCACCAGGAATGGTGGAACTTTTTGGAGAGACAGTCTCATCCTTATGCCTAACAGACCCACCAACCATATTACCATAGAATTGTTGATGGTTAATGGGTGAATTTGGTTTGCCGAAGGACAGAATGTTGGGAGAAGAAGCGTCAGGGACCGAGATGCGGTCGGTTGTGCTAGAATTCCAGCTGCTGGTCCTTAGTTGCTTGGTGGGTCTTTCGACAACGCGGGCGTGTGAAGCTTCAAGGGATGAGCCGCTGAAGGTGTTGTTGCTTCTTGGAGTGAAGGATGGGTAAGAGGAGTAGCTCTCTGAAGAGAATGAGTGCTGGAAGTCCTCTCCAAGTGCAGCTGCTATATGTTGTGCAGTCAACTGATCTAGAGCATTCATCTCACATTGATTTATGAAGGTGGGGTCTTCCATTCCCTGCTTAGATTGCAGTAAAATGTAATTGATCTTTACTTGATGCATATATATATATATATATATATATATATATATATATATATAAGTAGTACATGAATACCTATATCAGTCATATATTCCCTTTAATTGCCCCTTTGTTAAGAATGTTAAGGTAAGAGCATATTTGTGGCATTTTATTTCCACAATGACTTTGTTTTTGTAGAAGATGGAAATTGAAGATTTCCATTTCTATAAAGAAAGAGTTTTTTTTTTTTTTTTAATTTATCTAGTGTAAGCCTACAGAAATGATAGAAGTGAGAAGTTTCTTAAAAAAATCTAGTGTAAGCCTACAGAAATGGTTCTCAGAAGGAGGAAAAAAAAAAAGATTTCACCATACCAGTTCAGTTAACCATCTAACAGATGACATGTCCATTAATGCAACACTTCTTTTAGTTAGATGCTGTCGCAAAGACCCTGAAACCTGGCATAGAATTTACAAAAGAAGTTAAAGATTCCTAAGTCAATAGAGTAAATTTCTTTTAGTGCAGATTCTGATGATCTTAGAGAAAAACAGAAGCAATCACTGCACAAAATTATTGAAAGACTTATACACAGCCTCATACATGGGTGTAAATGCATCTGATTTCTAAAAAAAAAATAAAAAAAACATCATGAATGGAAAATCCAAAGATGTTGTTTGGACCAACAGAAGAAAACATATTACCAAAAAAAAAAAAAACCATGAGGTCAAATTCACAAGGCAAATAGTAGAGATCCCAAGAAACTCAAGACTCATTTCATTTCAGGCCATTAAAGACTCAAAACTGCCTGAGTTTGCAAGAACCCAAAACCCCCATGGTCTTACAAAGGTAGCAGTAGAAGAAGAAGAAGAAGAAGAAGGTGAAGGTGATGGTGATGAGAAGAAGAAGAAGAGGACCCATACCTTGAAATGAAAACGCAAAGCAAGAGCTCTTTCTCTAAATCAACAGACACAAGGCTTGCTATCCTTCTTCCTTTTATAATTGATGATTGTGTTAAAAGGGAGACATCAGACATCTAAACCACACGTGTGAACATTTCCTATGCGTGTGAACAGTCCTCTGTTTACTGTTGTGTTGTGGGCTGTGAGAGGACAACGTCAGATGGCGTCAGAGCATCTATTTTAATCCAAGTTCTGATATTTGAATAATCATGATTTGGAAGTAATAAAGACAAATCCCTCAAAAACTAGCAATGTTAATTAAATATCATTTGGACCACATTATAAGAATGATTGGTGGGCCATCGCCAATTGCAAGTGTGGAAGGGACCCAGTTTGGCTAACTAATGCCTGTATCTCACTTGACAATTACACAATTTTTAGTAGGCTCTGCTACATATCACCATATTTTATAAAGAAGATACAAATACCCTCACACCTATTCTCTTTTAAAATAAAACTTAATAATATAAAGAAGACCTTTTTACCAAAAATAATATAAAGTAGATCTCATGACAAACTAGAAATTAGAGATATCTTTTTTAATTATTGAAATAAATGTAGCCCTAATTTGGTTAGAGCTGATAAACGAGAGTGAAATTTATTTTGAATGGTTTGAATTTTGATGAGAGAGCTCATATTTCTCACTCCCCTTCGACCGGTAGTCATAGCCATCAGCCATGACCTAACCACTCCACTTTAAAGTGATGTTGCTTTTGATGTTAAAATTAGTAATTCGGCTTTTGAATTTGAGATATTTCTTAATGATAATATTATGGCTGCAAGGGCCGCTAAAGGGCCTACCATCCTCTCCCCTAAAGAGATCAAAATGAAGGCGCTCCTCTTTGTGCTAATGCTATCAAAGGAAGTGGATAATCTAAAATCTAGTTGTTCATGGATGGGATAGAAATAGTCAAAGCAATGCAAGAAGATAAGACTGAGCTATTCAACCTCCATTTAGTGATAGTTTGGCTTGTGGGAGATGGTTTGAACTTTTTAAGGCTAATTCTGTTCCTAGAGTCTATATGTCCTGCTTTGTCTTTTGTTTGCTTTTCTTATTTTTTGAATGAATCTTTCCTCTTTCTATGAAAAAAATATCTTAATTGCTTGCATTAGATTACGTAGGATTTGAATACATACGAATTCATGTTCGCTAAAGGATTATTAAAGCTGGTGGAGTCTATAAGTTGATGAGAGAGAAACAAAGTAGAGATGTAGAAGGGACCCTAACTTTCATTGGCATTGAAGTACTAGCATTGATGGTTGGGAATCCATTTGTCCTCTTCCCTCATTCAATTTACATTATATGAGAGGTTACTTGATGGAAGGTTTTTATTTGTTGCATTTTTTATCTTCATTTTTAACTACTTATAGCATGAATACTTATGCATTCAATTCTTATGTATTTTTTTTTTTTACAATGAAACGGGTCCGAATTAAATTACAAAGGTGATATTTTAAAGTCATTATATTATGTATTTATGCGGCTTTCGTCTAATTAGGACTTAGCTTTCCAGCTGCCCACTTGAGCACTTAACATATTTTGATCATAGAGACGTTTGTGAAAACATAGTGATGTGTCTCTCTTTTTCATCAAAATCACCATGTGCACAAATCACGGACTTTTATGTGAGTTACATGTGTTATGCATTAGATTACTATTAATATTCGTTGTATGAACCCCTTGGAATTCCAATGTCATGGGATCATGGGCCACAGCTCCTTCTAATTCATGTACAACTGGGGAGGATGGCAGCTGATCTAACATGTCTCAGTTCAGGATCGAACCTCGGTTGTTGAAAAAACTACAAGAGTATTCAGCCCTTCATGATTTGGGAGTTAAAATGTTACAATCACTTTGATTTCAGCCGGCCATCAATGGGAAATTTCTTTTTGACTATTTCCAGCCACATGCCAAATGGTCCAATTTCGGCAATGGACACAACATAGATGGAATTCGTGTAATTTTTGGAAATGCTCGATCGGGATTGATTGAATTGAAAAGATAGAATTGATGTAGCTGACCACAATATAGTTGGAAAAAGACTATAATGATAATGTCAACTAAAGAAAAAATGATAAGAGTGCATAATATATAACTTGCCTAAGTTCCACTTCAATTTATGATAGAGTGGCGTAAGTTTGATGAATAATTATACATAGAGATGTCTGAGATCTGTATGAGTTGGTCAAGAAAAGAGGACCCCACATGTTAAATATGATGATCAGCTAATGGCAAGCTGACAACGAAAAAGTGTGGGATCATTTGTCATGGGGAAGGGGAAGGGGAAGGGGAAGGGGAACCATATACTTATTACATTCTGTGTGATTCAAGCTTTTGACTGTTGGGACCATCATCTGGAGCCCAAGATATTGAAATGTCAGATGGTGGGATGTACTTGGGTCATTCGCTTGCCCAACCACATGACTGGTCCAGGGCATTGAAAGAGGGGGCCCACCTGTATAAAATGCTTGACCCCAGTACTTTAGATTATCTTGGGCCTTGCTGCCCTTGCATCGTTAGGTGCGTATTTTAATAATTTAACATCAGAAACTATTAGGAGACATTTATATAGAAGAATAATTCAGATCACCAAACCTTCAGACCCATATGGAATAACAAGATCTGGTGCCTTGATAATCGTGTCGAGTTCTTAAATCAATTGGACCAAATATTTAGGGAAAAGATTTTTTATTTTCCTAAAGTTGTAGTAAATCCATATTTGGCAATTGTGAATTCCTGAGGATTTGGACGAATGGAAATCTTTATTTGATACACACCAATATCAATGTGAAATCCTCAACTATATAAATCCCCAACGAGGAATCCTTGTTCCAGTGGTTGTGAAGAATCATAAGATCTTTGGATTCCTCACCTGTTACCAAACATGCCCTTGAAGAATGACCCTACCTAATGATCTCCATGTTGGGTTAGCTTTCCTCAATGCACTTTGTCAGGGATCAAGATATTATTGACATAATTCTTTGAAGTGATATTCATTGTTGAATTGAAATGATACAAATTACATTCACTTTCATTGCATTTAAACATTGGAGTTTGGCCATATATAGCAAAGGATTCCTAAGGACCATAGTGGAGATTTCCTAGGGATAAACAATTCCTCCCATCCAAACCCACATTGCCCAACTCAACCAAAAAGTGAAAAATTGAGTCAGGCTTGTTTGGGTTTAAATAGCAAATCTCTCGATTTTCAAGCCAACTGGAATTTAAGACAGGTTGAGTTTTATGTTTTGAGTACTCAAATTCAATCCAAGTGTCCTTTTTTCTTGTTTTGGTACTCACCCATGGGGGTTTAGACCCATGAGAGACCCAACCATACGGAAAGATGCATGCTCTCACAACAAGATTCCAATATGCAAATGTTAATTAAACGTAAATTCCTAAGTAGCTATGTCACTCAACCCCTTATGGGACCTCCTATCATCAACCTAACCAGTTCACTCTCACCACCCACGTAATAATTGGCGCTCTGCCCAATTCGAGATATTTATTAAGACATGTTTTTATCATTTGATGGAATTCTAGAAATATATTCAATTTTAACACCCTTTAAAATGTAAACAAAGTCCAAAGTTTGAGTAGCTGACCCAACTCGACCTGCACTTGTGTGTAAGAAATTTACTGCTCGGTTCGGATTTGGGTCAGATTATACCTTTGAGTTTCATACTTTGGTCTTGGACTTGTGTTAGCTATGTACAATTCGGGTAGGGGTTGGCTGAGTCGATTCCTATTCCTGTCCTGACCAGCCCAAGTTGCACCCCACCTAAACCCTTTGGATCATTTCACTTGAAGATATTATGAAGAAGCCTTCCCCATCAACTCTCTGGGAATGCACAGAGACAAATGATGTAAATAGGTATGAGTAGATACGAAACTGCTTTCCAAATAAAGCTGAGAATTTCGTTTTATAGGCATATAAACATATGCACAGGTACAGCAATATTAGGTTGAGGTAGCTGAAACATCAGGTGTATCTGTGAGTTTTGAGAAACTGTATAAATGCCAAACTTGCTTAAAATATAAGACACTATTCCTGTACATTTACTGATGTAGTAAATTAGTCCATGGACCTTAGAAGGATGGTAGTTAAACTTTATAAATAAATGTTAGCTTTACTTGTTTGGGGGGCTCACCTAACGTGGTTCACCTAATGTTATCTCAACCATAAGATTCACCTGAATGCATGTGATGAGAAGATCTAGTGGTGAATTAGGAGGGGGTGATTCAATCTCATCCTAAACAGAAGATAATCACCATTTTTTTAAAATTTTATTTTGTTGCTTGCCTTGCCTAGTAGCCAAGGAGAACTACCTAAACCTATCAATCCCTTGGCGGTTTGGTGAGAGCGGGGCCTTGGAGACATTCTTATATTCTCAATCACCATTTGCGTAGAAATTCAATGGCCAATAATAGTTTTATAAGAAATAGTTAGATTCATTAGGGCTCATCTGTTCGCATGAAGTTGAATTCGTAGGAATTTATATAAGAATGGACTCCAACAAGGAAATATTAAAAAGGTGAGTGGTGAAGGGAATGAGGTGAAGAGACGTCACTCGTAGGATTAGATTTACTAGAGAATTCCCAAGCATTTTCCATTTTTCAACAAATAAGAAATAATTTGGTGGCTTTTTGTAAATCTTTACTTTTGTTTCTTCTGTTTTAGTCAATAAGATGGAATACATTTTGTAAAACTCCTATCATTAATCAGTGTTTAGTGGATTTTTTTGGTAAAAAGCAATAATAAATAATAAATAAATATAAAATTCTGTCAGAGATTATTTATATATATAATATACATCTTTACCATCCTATTCCAATAATACCATGATTTTAGCATGACATTTTTAAGTAACAACCAATAATTTCAAAACATCATAATATTGTTATCATAGAATTAAGACTTTCTAAAACCACGGAAACATAATCACAATATTTTCAATGTTCCTTCTCTCATTTTCTCCTGGAAACTTATTTCCAGACGCCATTGTGGAGCCCGTTCTCATTGTTCCCTTGACTTCCCCCTGCCGTCCAAAAGCCCTCAATAGAACATGTGCAAGGTGACCATTAAAATTAGGAGATTAAAGTCTAAGTATCAACTCATTCCAGCCACCAAAGTTCATGTATCCCAATTCACACCATGATTCAATCTCTCATCTCTTATTGTTTGTTCTCTCTTCTTCTGCCTCTTTTCTTTAGCAAAAGATAATACAGGTGGATTAACTTTTTCTTTAGATTTTCTCAAAGGCAGGACTTTCTTTGCAAATCTCTTTCTCCTGCGATCGCCCGCATTGTTTTAAGCATTAGTTTAAGCTAACCACAACTCCAAAATATTAGTTAATTTCTTCTGACCCAAAGAAGATGGAGAGATGGTGCTATCCTTGACATAATATATGTGAATCATTAGGTGGCTTCTTGTATATGTGCAGACAAATGCAGCAGTGCTTTGGCCTCTAAGAAACCAGGCAAGTAGCACCCACAAAAAGTCTTATTGTATACATAACAAATGAACAACAGTTACCTATGTTCTTTCCAGGCTAGGGTAATTTCATATTGGCAATTATTAGTCGGATATGGATAATTAAGTGACAGGTGACAGGTGGGATGGAACAAAACCTTGGATAGGCTATGCATGGAAAATTGCTTTCCATTAAATTTAGACATGGACCAAAGTCTAGCAATAGTTCGAATTGACCCTCTTCATTTGTCAAGCTAGAAAATGACTGGCTTGTCTTGCCCTTCAGCATGGTTGGGGGTTAGGGACCTGTTCCTATCCAACAGCCTGACCCTGTAATTTAGAGTTTTAGTTATCCCTTCTTTTAGTTTGGAACTCGATTTGTGTCCATATTGTAACCCAATTAGTAGTTTAGTTTTGGGTCGAGTCAATTCTTGCAATGACCAGCCAAGCTGACCCAACCACCTAATTACATTTTAGCCGATCCTGACTTTGTTTAATAAGAGGTTCAAGTTGACTCTTTTAACTTTCAACCAAAGATAAAGGTGATGGCAATCAAGTTATAATACATTTTAAGTTTACAATTAGGGCAATAGATAATCAGAATGAATCCTCAATACCAATAGATAATAGCACTCGATTTCAGTCAAATTTTAAAACCATTTGACATGTTTGGTCGACCCCACTGGAAATAAAAGCCCATGAACCAGCCTGTCCTGTTGGAAACCCTAAATCTTTCTATTAGTAGAAATATAATATTTGATGGTCTTTGTCTTTATGATTAGGGTTTAGTAGTTGGTCTTTGTTTTGTCTTAAATGGACAGCACCAACCCACATGTTCCCATGTTGAACATATTGACCAGGGCTTGCTACAATACAATTTCTAGGCTAGTAGATAGACCAGACCCATACGCGTTGATCAACACTGCTCCTAACAACCAAATAAGAGTAGGGTACCCATCTCACTAATTGTCTTTATAAAGACTTTTTATTTAATGGAACATTTTACCGGATTCCACGAAGAGGAGATCCAAGAATCCATCCTCCTTGATCCCCGGTATCCTATGGAGTTTGGACAGCTATGATTTCTAGAAACCCGTAAAGGAATCTGATTAATCAAGTCCAATCAATCTACATCTTTTTTTTTTTTTTTTTCCTGTTAGAGGGCTGGATTAATTCCTCCTGGGCAAGAGGAACTCCTGTAGCTCCAGTATGGTAGTGCAGTTTCTAACCTACAATCTCTGGGTGCAAACCGTGGTCCTATACCAACTGAAGCTCATCAATGGAGAAACTTTTTCGCATTTTGCAAAAAATGATGACTGACCTTGTTGGAATCGGTTTTCCATGAAATCACAGAAAATTAAATTCAATTTTTTCACTTCTCCTCACATAATATAAGTCACGGAAGCTGGATTTTACTGCAGCATGGATGGGAAAATATGTTCACAGAAGTGCCCCATTATGTGTCAAATCTCTCATATAATCAGTTGTAATCTAATCATCATAATATCTTAAAGAATCAAAACGCACTAAGGAAGCAGTCATGCCATTCTTCATTGGTCCACATGGGCAGTGGGACCCATGCTCATATTTTGAAATATTGCATTTGTCATCACCAAAGCTTTGTCCCAACTATATTGCAATCAGACTACCTAAATCTTATTTTACTGTGAATCAAATTCTCATATAAATTACACTTATTTCAAACTATTTTTGCTGCTTTCACCTATTTCATCTTCGATGTATCATTTTCTCTTGGTGGGTCGTTAATCTTCATAGAAAAAATCTATACTCAATGGTGTCGGTGCTGATTTGCTTTAGACATGTCTAAATTATCTCAAATGAATTTTCCTAAATTTATCGCCTATTAATACCATCGGTACATGCTCAATTGAGAATTTTTCAGGTCTCAAAATGATCCTTCAATTATAAGTTGCCCATTTGTTTTCCTGAGACAATAATTCGCCAAAGAACGATATTTTATAACACTGATGAGGCCTAAAGAGTAAAGACTTGATACCAGATAGAGACCAGATCTTACTGACTTGGATAGACAAATGGGAGGGCTATTAGTACATATTATTAATAGTATAGATG